>CM060909.1:433589101-434839101 GCA_030737875.1 Allium sativum | reverse complement strand
TGAAATAGAAAAATCTACCATCAAATTTAATATCCACTTCTCCTTGTAATTTCCAATAACGCCTCAAAAAATTTACTACAGCAAAGTAATTTAGGGTACCATCTAAGAAAAATTCTACTAAGTAATTACTCCAATAGTCCATACCTGCTTTCTTGACCAGATCTGGAATAGAATTCTGAGTTCCATCCCTAGAAATTTCAAAGTGTTGTGGCACAAAAACACCAGCATTCTTAGGTAAAGATTTAAAGAGTGAAGCAAAATCTTGTTTCATGAATGCTGGAAAAGATGAGTTAGATGACTGAGGAAATTGCGAAGGAGTACCAGATCTAGGAATCTGATCTGACGAGGATGCTCCAACATTTCCAACAGCAGGAATTGCAGCAGAGGAATCACGATTAGGAGGTGGAGGATCAGAAGAATTTAGAGGAGGAGGGCGGGATGGAAGGTGAGGAAAAGAGGAATCGAAGGCCGAAGAAGAAGAAGAAAATGTCGAGGCCGCCATTTACTTTATCCTAATTTTACTCTCTACTAATAACAATGATATCTTACTGAAATTTCCATCATATCATTTTAAGTTTCTCCTTGACTACTGTTTATCTGCAATCGATATATCTTTAAATACAACAAATGGCAAATTGTGAGAGTCCTGTTGTTGTTAAAGTTTACCTTAATTTTACTACATTTCAAACTTCTATGTCATACCTAATGATGCAAATAGAGGTAGACAAAATGTACTAACATCACAATTTCAACAACAATCCGTGTACGAAGCACGAGTTCCGACCTAGTATATAGTAAAATCTCCTGACGGTTTCCATAACCTATGAGCGTAAGTTTTGAAAAAGGGGTAATAAGGGTTGGAATCTACCACATAAATTGCAATAGCACTGTCCCATTGTTATCTTCCTTTTATGACTAGTTCCTGGTATATTTTTGCACATGACATACGTTGATACGGCATAAAAACATGAACTTGGTTACCTGATACAATATCTTTTCATGCGCCACTTTTTGTAGCATATTTGTAGCTGTTAAAGCGTTGATTCTCTTCCCGATTTACATCTAGAAGCTGCGAAATTGAAGGCAACATTAGTGGTCGATTGTGTTAGGAATATTTTTTAAGAGAAGAAGAAGGAATTTTTGAGAGGATTATTTTAATGGGGAGGAAATTTTCATTGATTTCCTTTTGATTACAAATTTGATTGCATATATACATCAACTTTATTGCCTTGCTTTTATAATGCATTGCATTCTCTAGAGTATTCTAGGAATGCCTTATCTAGAATATCTAAAATAGGAATTCTAGATTTTTCCTTTTATTCAATTCATTAATACAATTGCTAATTTAACAGTACAATTATTTGTTTCCTGAAAAGCCAAGATTATTTCCAACATTCCCCCGTAAGCTTGGTATTTGAACTCCAAGAAGATCTCGCAATCTTTTAAAATTATCAGGCTTTAATGCTTTTGTGAAAATATCAGCAACTTGATTATTTGTTTTGCAAAAATTCAGCTGCACCTCTTCATTTTCAATTGCTTCTCGAATGAAATGATGTTTGATGGCTATATGCTTTGTTCTTCCATGATGGACTGGATTCTTAGCTATAGCAATGGCTGATTTGTTGTCACAATGGATAGTCACAGCTTCCTGTTTCTCACCAAAATCATTTAGTATTTTCTTCAACCATATTGCTTGTTGGGTAGCTAGGCCAGCTGAAATATATTCAGCTTCTGCAGAAGATTGAGCAACTGTTTGTTGCTTCTTCGAACACCAAGAAAATGCTCCTGATCCAAGAGAAAACACATATCCAGAAGTGCTTTTCATGTCATCTATACTTCCTGCCCAGTCACTATCGCAAAACCCAATTAAATTAGTTTCAACATTATTTTCATATTTGATCCCATAGTCCAAAGTGTCTTGAATATATCTCAGCACCCTTTTTGTTGCACCTAGATGGATATGACTAGGATCATTCATGAAACGAGAAAGTAGGCTGGCTGCAAACATGATGTCAGGTCTTGTATTAGTAAGGTAAAATAAATTACCAACTAGACTTATGTAGTAACTAGCATCAATCTTCCTTCCCCCATCTTCTTTTTTTAGCTTTTCATTCACAACTAGCGGTGTATCAACGGGATTACACCCAAGCATCCCAAACTTTCTCAATATTTTCTCAGCATATTTCTTTTGACAAATAAAAACTCCATCATCACCTTGAGAGATTTCTATTCCAAGGAAAAAATGCAGCAAGCCCAAATCATTCATTTCATTTTTTTTTATCATTTCTTTTCTAAAATCTTCAATCAACATTAAATTGTTTCCGGTATAAATTAAATCATCTACATAAAGTGCAATAATTAGAATACCGTCCATACCTTGCCGTTTGACATACAAAGTAGCCTCATTTTTGCTCTTCTCAAAGCCTTTCTCCATGAAGTAGTTGTCAATATTGCTATACCATGCTCGTGGTGCTTGTTTTAGCCCATAAAGCGCTTTCTTTAGTTTGTAAACTTTTCCTTCTTGTCCTTTAATCTCAAATCCTTGAGGCTGCTCCACGTAAACCTCTTCTTTCAATTCTCCATTCAAGAATGTGGATTTTACATCTAGCTGATATAGCTTCCATCCTTTTTGGGCTGCAAGTGATATTAAAGCACTAATGGTGTCAAGATGTGCCACTAGAGCGAATGTCTCTTCGTAGTCAATACCGGGCTGTTGAGAATAGCCCTTTGCAACAAGTCTCGCTTTGTTCTTTTGAACTGAACCATCTGGATTATGCTTCACTTTGTAGATCCATTTTACTCCAATGGTTTCTTTGTCTTTTGGCTTATCAACCAACATCCATGTTTTGTTCCTTTCAAGTGCATCAATCTCTTCTTGCATTGCCTTCCTCCAAACATCTTCTTTAACCGCTTCTTCAAAATTTTCTGGTTCCATTGCACAATAGTTGCACCTAGCAAAAATATCATCCAAACTCCTCATTTTTATTGGGGTTGAGCTTGGAGATGATGAATTATGACTTGTTGAGGATGAAGTGCTGGATGGAGAACTTGGTGTAGATGAATCACATTGGTTATTTGCAAGTGTAGTTGGATTTTGTTCTAAAATTACTGCTGGAACAGTTTTATCCTCCACTTTCTCCTTTTGCCAATTCCAAGATGTATTCTCATCAAATGCAACATCTCTGCTGATGATTACTTTCTTTGTCTTCAAGTTGTAAAGTCTATAGCCCTTTGACACAGAACTATAGCCAATAAAAATGCATCTTTCACTTGCTTCTTGAAGCTTTGTCCTTTTTTCTTTAGGAATTTGAGCATAGCAAATACTCCCAAAGACTCTAAGATGATTCACTGAAGGCTTTCTTCCACTCCACACTTCAAACGGCGTCATATTCCATACAGCTTTTGTTGGACATCTATTCAACAAATACACAACTGTATTTACAGGCTCGGGCCAAAATTCTTTAGGCATGCCTTTCTCAAACAACATTGATTTAGCCATCTCCATCACTGTTTGATTCTTCCTTTCGGATACACCGTTTTGCTGAGGTGTATACCTAACGGTCAGTTGCCTCTCCACACCTTCTTCTTCACAAAATTTATCAAAATCATTGGAGTTATACTCCTTTCCCCTGTCACTTCTCAAAACTTTTATGGACCTGCCACTTTGTTTCTCAACAAAAGCTTTAAACTTCTTAAATATAACAAACACTTCAGATTTTTGTCTCATAAAATAAACCCATGTCATGCGGGTCAAATCATCAATGAATAAAATAAAGTACATGTTTTGAGCATGAGATAATGTGCTCATAGGACCGCATACATCCGTGTGTACTAATTCCAGCACTTCTTTGGCTCTCCTTGATCCTTCTTTTGGAAACAGTTGCCGATGATGTTTGCCAAGTACACATCCTTCACATACTCCATGTTCTTCTTTTTTTATTGTTGGCAGCCCGTACACCATCTTCTTTTGTGAAAGCAATGCGAGACTATTGCAGTTTAAGTGCCCATGTCTCTTATACCATAAACAAGTGTCGTCTTCCTTTTTTGCCATGAAGCTATGATTTTTATCATAATTGAGATGAAGGGGAAAGCTTCTTTTTTGTGTCATTTTTATTACAGCAACAACTTTTCCTTTTGAATCAAAAATTTTACATTCTCGATTCTCAAATTGAAGAGAATAATCATGCTCTAAAAGTTGTCCAATGCTCAACAAATTCTCATCTAATTTAGGAACATAAAAGGTATCATGAATAACTTTACCTCCTTGCTTTGTTGCAACTCCAATGCTGCCTTTGCCTTCAACTTCAACATACTCTCCATTGCCAAGTTTAACTTTCGAACCAAATGAAGAATCTATGTCAATTAATGCACTTTTGTCTCCTGTCATATGATTGCTACATCCGCTGTCCAGGTACCATATATTCTTATATTCTTCAGTTGCCATTTGACAAGTAAAGAACAAGCTTCCTTCCATATCTTCCGCTCCGGCAAATGCTGTGTTATGTGGCTTACCAAGGCGACAGTCCTTTTGAATGTGCCCGAACCTTTTGCAAATATGACATTGTGGCTTTCCTTTGTTCCAGCAATCCTTTTCTTCATGAGAGCTTTTTTTGTAAATTCCACACCATTTATTTGTTCCTTCATCACTTCCTCTTCCGCCATAGGTGCCTCGACCTCTTCCGCGTGAATTTCTTCCTCTTCCTTTGCCAAATCTGCCACCTCTAGAAGACTCGCCATTATTTTGTTTTATTGTTTTGTCATTGTTGCATTGAGTGGTGTGTTTGGACTGAAATGCGTTTTCGACCGTCTTTTCCATACGGCGTAACAATCTTTGCTCGTAGGATCTAAGTGAACCCATCAAGCCTTGGACTGTCATGTTTGACAAATCTTTGGTTTCTTCTATAACAGCCACCATAGGATCAAATTTTTCAGTTAAGCTTATCAAAATTTTATCAACGATTCTACGATCGTCAATTATATCTTCATGAAACTTCATTTGATTCACTAATTCGGACAGCCTATTAAAATAATCATTCAAACTTTCATTTTCTTTCATTTTTTCATTTTCAAAATCTCTCTTTAGAGATTGAAGTTTGACAGTTCTCACCTTTGAATCCCCTTCAAACTCTTGTTGCAAGATTTCCCATGCTTCCTTGGCTGTTTTTTCTCTCATAATTCTTGGGAATATGGTGTTTGATACTCCTCTTTGAATCATTCCAAGAACTCCAGCATCTGTGATTCTTTTCTTTTTTAATACTTCAGTTTGAGCTGCTGTACGTTCTGCCGCAGCTGTTGAGTCTTCATATCCTTGCTTGATGAACTCCAAGACATCCAAGGAGATGAACAAAGTCTCCATTTTTACTGCTCAAAAATCATAATTTTCTCCTTCAAATAAAGGAACTTGGACATTGTTATAGGTGGAGTTGATGCTTGTTGAAGCATTGCTTGGAGAAGCCATTACTTTGCACTCTTTTTTTTTTAATTGCAAGGATCTAGGGCTCTGATACCACTGTTAGGAATATTTTTTAAGAGAAGAAGAAGGAATTTTTGAGAGGATTATTTTAATGGGGAGGAAATTTTCATTGATTTCCTTTTGATTACAAATTTGATTGCATACATACATCAACTTTATTGCCTTGCTTTTATAATGCATTGCATTCTCTAGAGTATTCTAGGAATGCCTTATCTAGAATATCTAAAATAGGAATTTTAGATTTTGCCTTTTATTCAATTCATTAATACAATTGTTAATTTAACAGTACAATTATTTGTTTCCTGAAAAGCCAAGATTATTTCCAACAGATTGGTAGTAGTAATTCCCTTCTTTAAAATCTATTGCCTTGAAGGTATTGTCGCAGCCGAATTCTTCATAGCAGTTGGAGGAGAACCAGAGGATGAGAGCGTATGGAACTGCTACAAATATGCCATCTTGCAAGCATCATCAACAACATTAATTTTATCCATTGATTTGTGGCGATCACGACTGTATTTCTGCATCACTATTTGAAATCCATCACTTTCATTAGCTAGGTCAGGGATGTCATCCGTGATATGAGATTTGGAGACACTAAATGCTGGTTAACCATCATCGTCTCGCTGGAAAGAAGATAAAAGGAGGTCAGACGTGATTTGGAAGTCGAGCTAGGGTTGGGACCTTTCGGTGAAGAAGTTGATTTAGGGTTATTAGGTCTATCGGAATTTGGAAGTTAGTAGTCAGAGCAGAGGTCCGCGAGGTCTGGAGGTGGCGGTGCTGACTGCGCTGATAAAGGAGGAGGGGAGAACGGTGGCTGGAATGATGGAGGAGGGCGAGGTTCGGTCTGTCAGGCATTCTTTCCTGAAGTCGGCATGGATGTTTCAGTAAAAAGGAGTGTTAATGAAACATAAAAGGCAGCATATCAGGTAAGAAAAAGAAGAAAGAAATGTTAATAAAAATATAAGGTTGAACTTATTTATTGAAATAGAATTGAAATTAATAAAATAAAATGAAAGACTAGAAATGAGAATTAGAATGGAATTGACATTATTCACTACAGTAGCAACATTATTAGTCACTAGAAAATATGAAATGTTAATAAAATAAAATAAAAGATAAACACATAGGAGGACTGAATACCTAAAGTGAAATATAAAAGAGGTTGAGGAAATATTGGCGAGGCATTCAACAACCTAAACATACAATGAGTATGATTAGACTTATGCATATCTAAACAATATTGGCGAGGCCTTCAATGCGGGGTGGAGAGAGTGAGGTATGTGATACTATATTTTTATTATACAAAGGTTGGCATGTTCATGTGAAAAAGGTTAGCACACATAAAAATAAATTGTCTAGGAGTTGCATATTTAACGAGCCCATCAACAGTCCTTTGTGATTAACAGAAAGGACATGGCTATACCTAATTAAGAAAATTCTCTTATCAAGATTTTGCTTAGTTAGGTTATGCTCCATTATAGCTTCACTGTAGCTGTTTGTTATGGAAAACCTGAATAACTCTTATGAAGATTCTTTCAAAACACGAACAAGATTAATCTGTATGAGGCTAGAAAACCATTGATAGGAAGCAAAAAAGGGAATACATAGAAATGATCAACAAAGAATGTGTGGCTTCGTGAGTTAGAGATTGTGGACTATACTGGAGGTTATTAATGCACATTATATGATTTCCTCAATACAATTGTCACAATGTAACAAGGTAAGGAGCACTGCGAGATACTAAGCGATAGATGCTAGAGGATGGTATCTATGTTCATTCCTAAACTATGTGGTATTGTTATTTGTATAGATTTAGATCTATATAGGTAGATAGATATATTTTGTACGCAGGATGGAGTCGTAATGAAAAATAATAAAATTTGACATTACATGAAACAATAAATTATCAGCAAAAACTAGTGCTAGGTATAAGTGTATAATATACCAATCACCAAAATGTTGTTTTGACCCCCTCCTCATCACATCCCATAGGATTTAAAAAGATGGATACTAGTATTGATTTCAAGAAGTTGTCCAACTGATAAACTTAATGTTTGATATATGGATATTTAGTTAATAATTATATTTATCTATTTCTGGTATGAGTTATTACCATTAGTGCCCTGTTATATTTTCCTTTTTGCAAGATACTAAACCAATCATTCGTATTTTAGTGGACTTGGTTTTTCAAGTTACAAAAATATGGGCCCCTATAATGCAGAGTGTTACTTCAACTACTGGCCGTTGACCATCATAATGTTGTCATAGCTAAGCCACTGCTGAAAAAAACATTTGGATTCTCAGTGTAGTCCTATTAAAATAGGAAAAGGTCAGGGTCGAATTCACTTATGAAAGCAATGATAGCCTAAAAGTTGAAGCTGTGAAAGATCAACTTTAGAAAGGTAAAAGATAAGTGAATAGAAAATGAAAGCACTAAGTATTAGAGCTTATATGCATCAAGTGACCAAATAATGCATCCTGGTATTAACTTATAGTGCGTGTACCGACATGAAATTTTAACTTGAAATTAAAATAAGGGAGGGAATGGGAAATGGAAAGTAAACATACTAGTGTATGGGCCATGGAACAATCTTCAGTGTATAAATCTTGACCGTGGCATGAAAATACGAGTGTTATTTAAAGCGATCAAATGGATGTCCATCGAATAAAGATGGCACTTCAAAGCAATTCTGTGATGGCCAATGGACTTATACAAATAATGGCATGCACTTGTTTTTATCTAATTGATACTTTGTTTTCAACAAAAACGTACTTTATGGGTGTTATCTGACTTTTAAACAATCTCTCTTTCAAACGAATTTTAACTTCAAGACGAAGACAAAATGGTTTAAGAGAATGGAGGCATGAATCGAAGGAAAAATGGAAGAGTGTAACGACCCAGAAAATCTGAACCAATTTAAAATTTTTAAATTGGCTAAAATAATGGATTTTAAATATTTAAAATAAATATTTTAAGTAATGGCGATGAAAACTGAGTTTGAATCGACAATTGAAAACGAATATAATTAATTATAATTATAAACAAGGCCTGAAATGGCGCTGCAGTTTCAAAGATTGAATTCAAACTTTGTCGGATTGTACCGGGTGCAGAACAATCCGGATTTTAGTGAAACCAAAAATAATAGGATCTAATTGATAATATCTTTCCAACGAATCCGACAAATCAAAATTTCATAGCGGGAATCAAAAGATATGTCCAGTTGAAAATTCTGAATAGTCGCTATGGAATTCAGGCCCTTAAAAATGGACATTTTGCAAACGACCTCGGATTTCGACGAAACCATTTTTGTTGGGTCCGTGAGGTCAAGTTATTGCTAGATTCCAAATTTCATAATTTTTGGAATCAATATGTGAGCGTGGCAAAGGAAAACGCATTTGGCCAGTTTCAGTTGATTTTAATCGACTGGAAATTGGTCATTTTTCAAACGGTCTCAGAATTTGACGAAACTAGTTTTGTTAGGACCGTATCGTCAATACGAAGCTAGAAAATATTTTTCAAGAATTTTTCTAGTTAGTATGTGACCACGGTAAATTGAAATGCGCGTTCAAATTCAATATATAGAGTTATATGTTGATTTTAACGGAAACTGATCGAAATGGTCGAATCAGCTTACGATACATATCCCATTGTGTTCGGAATGGGGGTGAAACGCTATGGGCGACAGTCATTGGGCTCGATTTGAGATTCGTATGTAAAAGTCAACATTTAGGAATTAAAATAAATAATAAATAAAAAAAATCAATCTCTCTTCACTCCCCATCATCTCCTCTGCCTCCCCCCCCCCCCGTTCATTTCGATTTCAAACAAAAAAGAAAAAGAAAAAAAACGAAGCAACCCTCGTCGGAGCTCCTCTACACCACCGCCATCGCAAGCCTAGCCACCTCGCTTCGCAACTCCGACCATCTCCTTCCTCTTCGACCCTCGTAAGCAGCAGCGCCGCCCTCACCTACGAAGACCGCGCCGCCGAGGCCAACGACCACCGCCCTCCTCCACAAGCCCCGCCACCACCAGCGCATAAACCCCCCCTTCCTCGATCCGTGAACCAGAAGCACTCCCCCTTCTTCAGGCGACAGCAAAGGTAAAGTTTAATTATTTTATTTTGTTTATTTCAGTTTCTTTTAATTAATTATTTTATATAAAACTGAAAAATAAAGTGATGATTTTTAACATCGAAAAGTGATGATTTTTAACATCGAAAAAGTTTAATTTTTAATGAAAGAAAATATAATTCATTATAGAAAAAGTAAATATAATTCATTATAGAAAAAGTAAATATACTTTGTTATAGAAAAGGAAAATGTACTTTGTTTCGAAAATGTTGTTTTTATAATATAAACAACTTTGTTTTAAAAATATAAATGGTTTTGTTTTTAAAATAAATAACATAGTTGTAAAAATGTAAATATATGATTTTTATATATAGAACATCGAAGTAAAAATTCGATTTTTATATATAGAATAGCGAAGTGAAAATTCGATGATTTTTATATATTGAATAAGGAAGTAAAAATTCGATTTTTATATATAGAATAGCGAAGTGAAAATTCGATGATTTTTATATATAGAATAACGAAGTAAAAATTCGATCTTTACATATGTAGTGAATACGGGCAACGAAAGCGACAAAAGGCGAGAACGGTGGAGTTTTCTCAAAAAGAAGAGTTGTGGGATTGAATTAACTAATTGGTGAGAATTTCTCACTCTTCAATTTCTTTTTCTATATATATATATATATATATATATGTATTGAAATAAAAGTGAATTGCTATATATAAATATATATAAATATATATATATATATATATATATATATATATATATACGCCCCTCGTCCACAAACCATGGACGATATTTATTGGTTGAAATTGTTGTGAAAATTGATTGATAGCAAATGATTGTTTGGGATTGTTTGTGGTTGATATTGATTGATTGAGGTTGAAAAATACCCGTTTGTGGTTGAGAAATATTTGATTGAAACCACATAGGATTAGTTTGTGGAAATGAAATAAATATATATACATGCCGCCTGCGTGCGAACTAGATGCATGATCCCCATTGTCAAAAACCGCGAGGTTTTAAGGTAGAGCGAGGAGCCGTACTAGGGACGGTCCCGGTTTTAACTACCCTGCCGTTATGCTGCCGAAATTTTGAATAATATTCGTGTGTTTGAATTATTTTCATCTGCTTAAACTATATTTATTCATTGTATAGAAAACCTTCATGTGTTGAATCGATATTCATTCGTTGATTAGAAATTCATGTGTTGAATGGTATTTGCGTTTTAAATATAAAAATCACATTTCTATCTATATATAGAAACTATAGTAAACCTTCATGTGTTGAATCGATATTCATTCGTTGATTTGAAATTCATGTGTTGAATGGTGTTCATATTTTGAAATAAATTGTTTGATAATAAAAATCACCTTTTATCGACTATATGAACTGTGTAAAATAATCTCGTAATAAAAGAAATTGTTTTATGATAAAAATCCTATTTTTTATCACCGATATAAACTATATAAAATAATAGGGTTTTGAAATGAATTGTTTTACAATAAAAATCACATTTTTATTGTATGCATGAATCGTTAAAATGTGAAGTGTTAAAAATAGCTACTTGTTCAAATCAACATATATGAGTTGAAATATTCATTAATTAGCTAATGAAATGATTTGTGCCTATGTATGTAACATTAGAATGAATGGTGTTTTTAAACCAAATAGAAATCAAATATGAAGTTGAATAGAAAATGATAAATGATAAGAACTGTATATATATGTACATGCATATTCATTGAACAGGTTATAGCAAAGGGGCTAGAGAAGAGGAATAAAATTTTGTGCCCGACAAATAGGTACACATTTACTGTTTTGTTTGGGTGATGATTTTATGAGCCTGTTGGCTAGCCGCTTGGCTTTTTCTTTTTCTTTTTGAGATTAGAAGGACCGGGAAAGCTATTTGCGATTTCCCGATGCTCCCGGTGCAGGGGAGGTTATGGCGAAATTTTCCAAAATTTTAAGGCGTTAGTGAAATATTTGAAGTAAAAACGATATGGAAATCATTGAATGAACTATATTTATATAAATATATAAATATAAATAAAATTAAAATGAAATGAGGCCGTGCAGTTCGTATTTTGAAACCGTGATTTCAAATGACTAGTGCGGGAAATCCGACCATTGGATTTTCCCGAAACCTCAACCGTCGGGTTCGCCTTGGAAACATCTTCCCAACGGCACCAACCTTGTAAAAATCCAACGGTTGGATTGTCTGGAATGTGTAATTCAAATCTGATGAAAAACTGCGCCAGAAGCGATTATATTTATAAATATATAAATATAAATATATATTTAATCGAATAACGACGCTGCAGTTCGTATTTTGAAATCGAAAATTCAAACGATTGTACCGGGAGATCCGACCGTCGGATTTTCCCGAAACGGGAACCGTTGGATTCGTTTTGAAAAGACCTTTCTAGTGATGTAAATTTTGTGAAGATCCAACGGTTAGATTTTCAGATATGTGTAAATCAAATCTGAAGAAAAACAGCGCCATGGCCGCGTTATGGCCCGAAGCGTCGTTTTGAATAAATGGGCTATTTTAAAATAAATAAAAATAGCGATAAATCATTATAAAGTACTAAAAACAATATGGAGTGGAAATAAACTGAATTTGCTCGATTTATGTTGTATTTGATGGTTGAATGTGTTTGGTGTGAAAATTACATTAAAGAACAATATTGGTGTTGTCGAATAATTTAACCATTGAAATAAATTGATTTGAAATCCTAAATATACGTGAATTATTTGAAAAGGCCGAGTTAATTCTCATTTCGAATAATTGACTGACGATTGAAATTCGAAGATGAAAACGATGGTCGAAGACCGGAGATCTTCACCTCGTTTGGATGGTAACCGACGTCCTGATTGGGAGGCATCCCGAAATATGGATAATGAGTGGTGATCGTCCAGACGTACGTGTTGATCGATGGGTTTGCGAGGTATTTAGTGCCTCCGGTTTCGTTCAGACCCAGAACGGACTTGTAAATGGACTGTGTGTCTGACATTGGATTTTATTCTGTGTTGATTGATCTCTATTAAATATACATCTGTTTGGCGGCAGAGAATTTATTCTTTCGCTTAACGCCCTTCTTTGAGACGCACGAGCTCAGAGGTTGTATATCGATGGACATCAGTCGCATGGCATGAATTGCCTGTGTGGCATGCTAAGATGCGGTGATCAGGACTTCTGTTGAAAAGCAAAGTCTTGTGGTGATGATCAAAGCACTGCCTGTGTGGCGTAGCTTTGTGTATAACGTAAATTCGCGAGCCTCACACCCCGGTATGAACCAGAAACGGGAGAAGGACCTCAGGGAGGGCATGCGTTTCTTTCTAGCTAGGGTGGTGTCAGTGACCTACCAGCCCTGACATTTATATACTTTTCACCTATGTGGTTGTTGCTGTTGCGAGGCGCCTCGGTTTGATCGGGCAATTCGGGTCCGATGGAGTCATTCGTTGGCTCATTTACACCCCAAAGGGTGGGGAAACGCAGTGTTCATGAATTTTAATCCACATCGGTGGACCGGCCCTGACGATCCAAGGGCCCACCTGAGTCTGGGTCCTGAGGGACGGGCTAGAGCGTCTCGAATTCGGTAAGGACTATCTTTTGCCTTGGTTCATGACGGAAATCCAATTTCCAAATACGACATCGTGCGATTTCGATTGTATATATATATATATTTGGCGACATAGTGGCATGGGACGCTCATGTCGTCTATGATTGATAGTTATGATTTGAAATTGTTTTTGAAACATATAAACACTAGCAATAATATCAAATGCCTTTGTTTTATTCGTATCAAGCATATTTGGCCGTTATAAGGTAAAAACTCTATCCTCCGGTTTGCGTTGCATTGTGTGATGGGAACTGAGTCTTATAACGGCTTCATTTTTATAAAAAGCATATCGATGTTTAAAAGAAAGATTTGTTTTAAAGCACTGGCAATCCAATGGAGTAAACCCGTTCCACGAAAGTGGCGTGGTCCTGTGATTAGCCATATTATATATGTGTTAAGTAGATTTCTCATACCTGTCCCATGACTGACTCGTAGTTTGTTTCACTTTCAAACTCGGGTGCCCCTTTTTCTACACGGGCAGCCTTGTATTCAGGTTTAGCGGGTTCTTTCTGGATAGCTGAAGCTGAAGATGGTTCTATCATTTATCTCTTTTTATGTTGTTCAGCTCCTATTGTACATGTTATGTTTGTTTCCGCTGTAGACATTTATGTATAGCTGAACTGTATTTGTACTAAGTAAGATCCTGTATACTGTGTAACTCTGATGATTACTTTTATCCAGTATATTCTATTGTTCATTATCTGGAGTATTTAATTTTGTTCTGCTATTATCTGTTTCTGTGTTATATTCCAAAGATAACCCTTGTCTCCGTCTGAACGGGATTTCGGGTCGTCTCAAAGAGGCTTCAACTAGTTGCGGTATGCAGTGACACAAGGAAAGTGCGTAGCACTTGTCAATTTTTAGGTCCGCAAGAATTGAAATTGTGCACTTTTATAAGCTTTAAAGCTATAGTCATAGAACAATTGGGTAAACTGATTATCAAGGGTTCATTTATAAATGAACAAGTAAACAACTTCAAAAGCTATTAAGAAAGTGAAAAGCAACAACATGGTAGTACCTCTCTATAACAATCTAATTTCTAGGGTAAAAGTGCTCGAAACTTAATGGATCTAAGAAAGAAGATGGCATGATAGCAGATGGAATGTTTTACTAGCCACAATTTAGATCATCATCGATATAATTTTATCATTTTGAGGACTTCATCTCCCCTCTTACTTCTGAGATCTAGAGTTTTGAATCAATTGACTTTGTTGGGCCTTTTTTTTTGTGAAGAACAAACATACAACAACTTGAAGCAGACTAATGGCACTTCTTCTTTATCTTCTTCTATCTCTACTTAATCTTGTCACAAGGGAAGCAAGTTTTACCATTCTGGATTTTTAATACTATACTTGTGAAAAAATTTCTATATAATATGATTAAAGTGGGGATAGACCTTATATTTGTCAAACAAATATTAATGTAATTTTTTTTATTGCTTTACTTCGTAGTTTATAAGTATATATCTCTACTTTACTTGTATTTCTTGCTTTGTTTTTTTATCTAAAGCTAGATCTTTCTAGTTTGATTAGCTTATGGATGTTGTGCCACACTTTTTGACCAAACAAATAAGCAATGTCAAAACTTAATAAATAGACAATTAGGAAAAAATATGAAAAGTTAAAATTAACTAGTAAGTAAATAAATAATAACTTAAAAGAAATGCAGGTTCAAAGTGATATGTATGTCAAATAAGTGCTCACTCGAATAACCAATTATGAGACTAGATTTAGCATTTGAATTTTGAAGAATCATAGATGTCTATATAGGTTGTATGCTTTGGCAAGAGTTGTTGCAAGGATACTGCTTGGCCTGTATATTGCAGTATCAAAAAAGACGATAAAAAGACTACTTGAGGTTGTACTTGCAATATAAAATGTTAAGAAATCGAGGCTTCATATGGTTTTATTTTAATGTATAAGCACAATGAACTAATACTGCTTAGAGTTGATCTACCATTGAAACATAACTCTGAGGCAAGTACAACATATTGAAGATCCATCTTTGAGTTTCAAAATGTACATGTTTCAATAAGAGGCCAGAAGTGGTGAGGCGGAGGCCAACAAGGCAGGGCAAGAGCATCGAGAAACTAGCAAGCCGAATATTCACCATTTCATAAGAAAATGGGCAAAAACTATTTTCTTAGTTGTTTCTATCTATTTTCCTACATATTTGCTACCTTCTTCTCTTATATCCTAGAAAACCTTTAAATTAGATTATCAGAAGCTCTTCTTTATATCTTGGATGGATTCTTCCTATAGATCTTCGATAACTGCCTTCCTACATTTTAAATGGCTCTTTACCTACGTATTCATAGATTACTTCTTATATTTTTGATAGCATGTTTCTTTCATATCTTCAATAACTGTTTCCTACATTCCCAATAACATGCTTTATGCATCTGGAATAACTTATTTTTCATATATTTGATAGCTTTGCTTTTATTGTGCTACATTAGTAACTCCTTCTATGCTTTTGTCAATATTAGCTATAACATCTTGATGTACACCTTTCTATGGCTTACAATTGTAACTCATAACAATTCCTTATAATAATGTCAATCATCATCATTATCATCCTTCATTTCTATAGCATAAAGTAACTTACCAAGCTTAGTTTTGATCTCTCCTCATAAAATGACAACTCCGTCAAATTTGTTGAAATGTGCGGCAAAAGTCATATGCTAATGTTACAAAAATGAACTATTTTTTTTTGTACTTGGATGATAATTATTATTTAAATGATTAATTCAAAAGAGAATAAAAATGATAACCAGCATCTCTCCTATCCTTGTGCTTCCTCCCCATTGGCTCGTGCTTCTCCTACCATTTCAATCGTTGATTCAACCTCCCATACTCAACCTTATTTAGCATCTTCGCCTTAAAATTTGGGCCCCTGCCCTCATGGTCGTTGGCTGTTTAATTATCCAGCGTCGCCACGAAAGGTCGAAGCTATGCTGTTTGAGGTGACGACGGGTGTTGTGAAGCGTATCAAATCCTATGAATACATGATCCACACCTCCACCCCTCCATCTGCTACTCCTACTTGTAACGACCTAGATTTGTGATCGATTTAATTTTAAATATTTAAAATGGTTTTAAATATTGAGTTGATAATATAAATGAATTTTTATATTGAGTTATCGGTTTAATAATTGATATACGATTTTATTTAGTATATATTGAATTATCGTAATTCGAAAGCGAAAATATTTGAATTCGAAATTAGAACTGAATCGAAATAATTTCGATGGTTAATATAAATTGTATTTGTTTATCAATGATATTAATAGCAATTTATTTTCCAAGATTTTTTTTTGAATTTAATTTAAGTTATATCAATTTAAATTAGTATCTTCTCCAACTGATCAAATGAGATCTTGAAACCTGTCTCAGTGTGTTCAGAATAGTGGCTTAACCCTAGAAATGCTAGTTGTTGCGTTCGAATAGGAGTTAGTAATCAATGGGATAATTTAATTAATTTAATCGTATCGGTTAATTCAAAACTAAAATAAATAAATTAAATTAAAAAAGAGTTCCTTCTACCCTAAGTAAATTAATATACGGTACATGACAAGTACAATAGACACAAAAATCATGTAGGCCTATTCCTTCTTGTTGAAGTCTACTTCATTCATTATATAAACATACCCAGGTACTCCGATTCTTTTCCATTCTAAACCCACCCAAATTCAATTCAGTTTTTCCATTCCTCTTCCCCCACTTTAATCGAACCAATTCATTCGAAGAAATTAGCATGAAATCAAATCGCGACTTCACTTCTGGTTCGATAACAGGAGACGCACATGGGATTTTGGAAGTTCGACTTTTAACTGGGATGCTTGCGATTTTGGGAAGGGTTAGGGTAACTGTCGGGGGTTTGTTCTAAGTTTGCGAAGGAGGATTCTGATCTTTGAATCCGCGAATGGATAGGAGAAGGCCGCAACGATTTGGAGAGGTCGATGCTGGTATTATTTGAAACTAGGTAGAGTGCGATGTCTAGTGAGGTCGATATGAAAGAAAGGGAAGTCGATGCTTTCACAGTCGAATACAGTGAAGAGAGAAGTTCGCGATATATGGGAAGCAGGTCAATTCGATTTCAGGAAGAGTGCGATGCAACGGGTGAGATGTTACTGATATCGATCTGGGTAATTTAGAAGGATTAGGGTTGCAATAGTGGAGTTCGAATGGGGATTAATGCGCTAGTCAAGGTATGCGATGGAATTGGTAGGAGGCGCTGCAAGTTTCTGATATTGGAAAGGAGAATTCAGTCCCTGTTCTCAGGGAAGTACGACAGCGTTTTTGGGAAGAAAGGTTAATAGGATAAGGTAAAAATCAACTTTTCCTTTTTCTTTAAATTTATACGGTAAATCTATTTAAAAATTAAGTAATTAAATTATTAATTACAGAAAAATCAGTGGCCTTAAGGAAGAAAATGTCTGAGATCAATCAAGTGAAAATGCTTTCCATGTTATATTTAAATGGAAATGAAAATAAAGGCAAAATCAGTGGAGACTTGTGATGGTATATGTTCATCGAACAATGAAGTATGAAGGAAGCAACTCTGGTATTTTCATTTGAATTTAATTTATATGAGATAATTTATTGAATTTGTTAAATTAAAATAGTTTAAGTCGATAAATAAAGATTTAATTCATCGTAGAGGGCAAGCAAATGTCATTCGAGACAACTCGAGTGGTCGTTGCTGCAAAAATGATCTAGGATGGATTCGATATTTTTGTCGTTAGTCGTCGAATCACTGTGAGTAATTTTTACTTAGAATTTATTTAAATTTATTGTTATTGTTAAAATAATTTGTTGACTGCTTGGATGCGTTTATAAATTGTTTATCAATGTGACTATTAATTATATATATTAGTATTTAGGATTGGTTGTTGTGGTTATTATATATATATTGGTGGTTGGATTCCTATAGTACCATTAGCGGATGCCCGCAGTATCATTAGAGGATGACCCTATATGCCCCCATGCTATGACAGTGGATGACCTTCTATACCGCGATATCCTGCCTCGAAGTAGGATGGGTATTATTTATGTTGGCTAACGTCTGTGGATGCAGGAAAACAGGTTGGAGGAATCCAACTGGATTCCTCAAAAATATTATTATTTGTGTGTTTCATATATATTATCATATATGATGTGTTAGAAAACCTGTGGTTGAATTGAGTGGTTTGTTTATTTAAATATCATAGGGGCCTGAATGTTGATCTATAAACATATTATAAAATAAGATTTTGGTTTTAAATAAAATTTCAAAATGGAACTTATTTTAAAATATAAAATAAGTAAATTCATAAATGATGTTATAATTGTAACGAATTAATTATCAGAAGATAATTTGAAATTTTAAATTCAAGTTTTGAATTTAAAATAGAAAGTTGAAATCATTCGAAAGGGAACAATGGTTTTAATATTCCGGAATCCGGAATATAAAAAGGGATGAAGTTTCAATTTGAATTTTGAAATGGAGACTTGTTTTAATATATAAAACAAGGAAATTTAATTTATAAATGATGTTTATAAATTAAGGATAATTTTCATTTGGATAATTTAAAACATTTAAATTCAAATAGGAATTTAAAAGTAAATTGGGAAGTGTTTTGAAACAAAATGATTGATTATATTTCGGAATTCGAAATATAAGCTGAATTGAGAAAGTCCAAGTGGTTCATAATTGAAATTCGATTATATCGAATTTTATAATTAATTTATTTATAAAAAGAATTAGAATTAAATATAGAAGATCGAAGTATAAATAAATTTATTACCTAGTAAGGAAAAATCGATAATTTTAGATAATCGAAAATATTATGTTGAATTGGGAAAATTGATTTGATATATATTAAAAATATATTAGAATGGAGTTGAATTTATTATAAACGAAGTTTTAACGTTTATATATATTAATATAATTATAACGAACTCGCCGCAGCGTAGTAGTTCATTAATTGACGTTTCGAACTTCAATTGAGTATATAGAACTCAATTTAAGTCGGAATTCTTTGAATCAAGAATCGTCAGGATCATTTTGATAATAATTTTCTAATAGAAGAGAAAAAATTGAATTTCGTTGTATAGATTTTGAGTTATGTTAAAATCAAATTTTCAGAAAAATAGTGCCATAACCATTATAAAACCACAACGGTTTATTTAAATAAATAAAAGGATTTTAAGTAAATATAATCTGAATTTCCATTAGAGAAAATCCAGACTTGAGTTGTCAAATAAATAAGAACTCAAGTTGTGTAAATGAAATGATTTTTGAAATCAGATTTTTAATTGTTGAATAGAATTAACTAATTTGAAGAAAAAAAATAGTTAATGGAATTTTGAATCAAAATTGGACTTTGGATAAGTAAAGGGGTTTGTAAATTTATATTCTAAATCAAATATGAAACTTGAATTAAAAATGGAATTCGATTTGTTATAAGCAAGTAAAAATTATATTTGAACGTGATATATTCAAATAAAAAGTGAAATGTGCAAAGAGTTGATTAATGATAAATTAGCAAATTAAGTTAAAATGGCCGATTGAGTTGAAACAAATTAGGTGTAACACCCCGTATGTTAAATAACTTGTTATAACATAAATCAAAGCAGAATTAAATTTAATATTCTGAATCAGGGGAAACGGGCTGTGCCATTGCGTTCGTCTCGGAAAAATACGCGAAATAGAGTCCTAGTTTTCGTAAATCGGAGTCCGTATGACCAAGTTATGGCCCGTCAAAGTTTCACGAAAAATCAAAAACGAAAACTGCTCATGTTTTGAGGCCCGGGATGAGTTTTGGGCTGTTTTTTTTTGGGCCCTAAATGGTTCCTACACTTGACTTCTTCCCCAAGACATGCTTTAAAGGCTAGGATTGGTTCTAGGGTATATCCTATGGTCATAAAACATCTAACTAATCTATATATACACCCTAATACCCCCCTTATCCTTACCAAAAATAGATCTAAGGCCATTATGCCACCACTTAATCATTGGGATTTGCTTCATTTAATTTGCTAATCTTGGTTTTGGTGAGTTTCTATGGCTTTAATAATCAATTGTTAAATTGATTATGGTAGGATGTGATAAGACATGGCTATGTTTGTGGATAAATGTATTTATGCAAGTTTGTATGATATGTGATTTGCAAGTTTTATGTTAAATGCAAGTTAAGGCCATGTTTTATGATGCAAAACACCATGTTAAACATTTATGCATATGTGACATGTTATGCAAACTATATGTAAGAATATATGCAAGTTATATGTAACATGATATGCAAGTTATGCATGTGATTTTATGCATGCTAAGTAGTTGGTGTTATGCATGTTAAGTATTTGATGTTATTCATGCTAAAGTATTTGACGTTATGCATGATAAGTATTTGATTGTATGCATACTAAGTATGGGGTTTTATGCATGTTAAGTGTTTGGGCTTATGCAAGTTAAGTGGTGGGTTTATGCATAATAAGTATTTGATTTTATGCATAATAAGTATTTGATTTTATGCATAATAAGTATTTGGTTTTATGCATAATAAGTATTTGATTTTATGCATAATAAGTATTTGATTCTATGCATGATAAGTAAGTGGTTTTATGCATGCTAAGTGTTTGGTATTATGCATAAATCATGACATGCAAGTTTACCCTTTTAAATATGGTATATACATATGTAAGATGGCACCCTTATATGCTATGCATGTTTACCCTCCTTTAAGATGCAAGTCATATATGTAAGTTCGACATATTATGCAAGTTATGCTTACATGCAAGCTCAACATGTTATGTAAGTTATGTGCATATGCAAGTAGGTGAATCTTATGCAAGTATATGAATGTTTATGCAAGTTATGTATATGTTGAAATGCAAGTTTAACATAATATGCAAGCCTATGCAAGTATATGAATGTTTATGCAAGTTATGTATATGTTGAAATGCAAGTTTAACATGATATGCAAGCTTATGCAAGTATATGAATGCTTATGCAAGTATGTGAGTGCTTATGCAAGTTAAGTATATGCTAAAATGCAAGTTCTACATGTTATGCAAATCACATGTATGATGATATGTAAGTTCATATGCAACATGTTATGCAAATCACATGTTTGATGATATGTAAGTTCATATGCAACATGTTATGTAAGACACATGTTTGATAATATGCAAGTTTGGGTTGAATATAGTTGGGTTAATACATGCTCATATATGCAAGTTGACATCCTCTTAACCCATGATAAAGTTATATGCTAAACCCATGTTATGTGTGGTAAATCTTCCCTTTATTATGTTATGTCATAATGACGATTTACGTGGGGAACGATGGGGTTAATTAATATGTTAATTAAAAGTATGTTGAAATGGGTATGATTAAGCATACCATAAAAAAATTAATTAACATAAGTGGGAATTTACCTATTGAGTTAGGTCTACCCCATGGGAATTTACCTATTGAGTTAGGTCTACCCATGTTATGAATAAATTGATATTAATTAAGGATAATTAATATGGGGGTGATTAATTAGGTGTAATTAATCGACTAAGACACGAGGTTAGGCTCTGTTATGACGTAAGACTGCCCGGACCCTACCGGCTTAACCAGGCGGTCATAACAGCCAGTCTAATGTGAGAGGTCTTAGGCACAAATTAAATACGTGATTAAAGTAAAGACACGAGGTTGGACTATGTTATGACGTAAGACTGCCCGGACCCTACCGGCTTAACCAGGCGGTCATAACAGCCAGTCTAATGTGGGAGGTCTTTATGGGAGATCACGGTCTTAATTAATTAAGAAACACTTAACCATATTAGCATGTAGTGGGACATGAGGGGTTAAGTGGGTGCCTTGGGTGGCATGTAGTAACTAGTGGGGGTGCCTTGGGTGGCATGAGAAAACTAGTGGGTTGCCTTGGGTGGCAATAGAAAATACGATTAGAATACTTAACCAGAGTGGAACATGTAACTAAACATGATTAAAGGGTTAAGTAAGTGCCTTGGGTGGCATGGGGGAATTAAGTAAGTGCCTTGGGTGGCATGGGGGAATCAAGTAAGTGCCTTGGGTGGCATGCGGAAATCTAGTGGGTGCCTTAAGTGGCAATTGTAATATAATTGGATGACTTAACCAAACCCTAACATGTAAGGGGGCATGATTATAAAAAGGGGTTAAGTGGGATGCACTAGATAAAATGACAAGCTTAAGCAGTAGCTTGTGGGGGCCCATTTCAACCAATATCCCAAACGTATCTTTGTGGGCTCGACCCATGTCGAGTGACGGGACACGCATATTGGGCTTGATTATAAGAGGCCAAAACGGGGTAGCGGTGGCAACGCAAGTCCAACGGGTTCCATATGCGTGTGTGGGCCCGGGCTGGTAGATAAGCCGTTGTTGCATCGTGTAGATATAAAGCCGTGCACCGTTGATAGTAATGGGTAGCCACTTTAGGGGAGTGATACACCCCACTGTGGGACCAGCACGGGTATCTACGTTAGGGAGCCGATCGATGGGGAGTAGTGGGTACACCTAGTAAAGATAGGAGCAGACGGCACCTATGTAGGGGTACACGAAACTACTGGGTAAGATAACTAGGTACACCTAGTGGAGGTAGGAGCAGACGGCACCTACGTGGTCAGCTAGAAGTACCAGAAGCTATTAGTTATATTTTCTAAGTCTTTAAGTGGGATCAACCTTTAAGTAGGAATTACTCTTGGTGGGTAGAACTGGTGTGGTGCAGTGTAGGAATTACCCTTGGGTGGGTAGGTCTGGGGTGGTGTAAGCTAGTAATTATCCTTGGGTGGATAAATACGTCGTTTCGATTATCGTAGTACATCCTGTGTTTTGTGGGCTACTTATTGTAGTCATTATCCCCAGAGGTACCGTATCTTGTTTATATCATACCCTAATTACTTTAATGGTTGTATTGTTAGGGTTATAGGACTCACTCAGACTTATGTCTAACCCCCGTTGTTCTTATCTTTTTCCTTCAGGTCCTCAGGTTGGGCCTAGTGCTAGTGGGCTTTGATCAGTTTGCTTTATCTATCTCTTGGAGCTTGGACCGTAGATGTAGAGCTCAGCTTATCTTATCTTTTCTATTATGGCTATTTGTTATGAGTAGTGGGATTATGTACTTATTTTATTCAGGATGGATATTTTGTACTTGACTCTTGTTATGGTTTTATGATGTAACCAAACATGTTTTACTTTCCGCTGCTATGAGATGATGTTTTAAATTTTCAAGTATTACATTATATCTGTCTTGTTGTAATTTTACTGTTCTATACTCACTAAAAATACTCCACCGATGCTATGGCATTCCCTTAGTGAGTGACTATAGCGGGTGTGGGGTGTTACACATGGTATCAGAGCTTAAGGTTACCGGAACAGATAAAATTTTTAGAAAAACTATTTTCTAAGAATACTTTTGGAAAGGAGTATTTTCAAAAACATGTCTTTTAAGAGAAAAGTTTTTGAAAGGAAAGCATAATCCCCAATAGCCATATCTATATCTTTCGAATTCTCCATTTTGAATCTCTTCCTTTCTCTCGTTTTGAGTTTCCCCTCCGCGTATAGATGATCTTTCTAAGATAGATAAGGATGGAAAACCACTTCAAGGGACTTAGACGTTAGTCGGATTAGAAGTTGGTTCAAGAAGGAGGAGGACTGGTAGGTATCTATTGGATAAACGATGGGAGGAAGGCTCAAATAGTTGTTTGGTTAATGAAAGATGAAACCTCATTGGTGGGAGGTTACGAGTGGAGAATAGGGAAGAAGAAGGCAAGTGGTTATCCTTTTAAGAGGAATAGGACACCTTATTAGGATTGTCCAAAGGAGCAAGGGCAAGGTATGGAATCTTCTGGAGGGTAGTTGTATTCCCTCACGACTAGGGTACCAGATGGGGATAAGACTGTCTAGGTTGGAATTTGGATTTCTTTATTATCCGATTCAAACTTTATTTGATCCTGATATATCGAGTTCGTTTATCTCACCATTGATAGTTGAGTCACTGCACTTAGACACCAGTTTGGCAGATGATCCCTTAGTTGTTTCAAACCCAGTTGGGGCTCCATGATATGTTTGGGTTTGAAAGTTTCTATACTTAGCGTTGAGTTTAGATGTGATGCTTGTTGGGCTTCACGGGCTATGGGTTAATTTTGGGCATGGACTGGTTATCCAGTAGGAGTGCTGTTCTTCATTTTGAAGGGAGAGTTGTTAGGCTTATGGGCCGCCTAAGTAACACTCTCGAGATCTCTTGTAATCCCATAGAATCTGTTATGCTAAGGTATCTAGAATCGCCTGACACGTTGGTCTAGAGTCTGCGATCTGTTAGAGCGGTCCGGGAATACCCGGATGTGTTTGAGGAGGTGAAGGGCTTACCTCCGAAGCGGGAGATTGACTTCCGAATATATCTGGTGGATAATGCCAAACCAGTATCTTGGCCAGTGTGCCACATGGCTCCTAGTGAGAGGAGGGAACTCCATAAGTAAGTAGGCGATTTGCTTGAGAAGGGGTTCATAAGACGAAGTATATCGGAGTGGGGCGCTCCAGTAGTTTTTGTTATGAAGGCGGATGGGTCCCTCAGACTTTGTGTAGGCTAAAGGGAACTAAAGAAACTCACAAAGAAGAATAGATACCCATTGCCGAGGATTAATGATCTCCTTGATCAGTTGGCTGGCGCCTCAGTATTTTTGTAGTAGGACTTAGCCACGGGATTTCATCAGTTGAGAGTGGCTGAGAATAGTATAGAGGAGACTGCCTTTGGGACTCCGGATGATTTCTTTTATGAGTGGCTGGTGATGCCATTGGGTTTGACGAACGCCCCCGCATACTTTGTTGAGAAGGGTGTTCAGGGAGTACCTAAATAAGTTCGTGATGGTCTTTGTAGATGACATCTGGGTCTTTTCTAAGAGCGAAATAAGTTTCCGTATGTGCTCAATAGGCTGAGCAGGGCCAGTATAGGATAAACGACGGTTTTGGAGCGAGACTGGCGAGAACATCCAGAATTGGTCAAGGGCTTAATTATTTAGCCATTTTTACTAGTATCGTCTCACGTAGGTCGTCTGAATTCGAAGGAGGTATCCCTTGGGTGTTTGTCTGATATTGGTTTAGGCCTTTGGGGCTTGCATTTGGGGGATGCCGAATTCGACTAGGGTGGTCTGCGTGGGAGACAGTTGTGATGATTTTGGATGATATTCTGGTGGAGAAGAGCATGCCCTACATCTTAGGGAAGTGTTGGAGACTCTTCGAGCGCATAGTCTTAGGACAGCAAAAGTGGATGGGATCCTTAGCATCCTATGAGTAAGGGTAACATGGTAACGGACACCTTAAGTAGAAAAAGGTTGTCCTTGAGTTCATTGTTCGTTGAACGACGGAGCTTAGAGTTTATTTCTAAGTTTGACTTTAGACCTTCCGTTGACTTTGTACCCGGTTTGCTAGCTTCTTTGGAAGTTAGACCTACTCTTTTGGGGCGGATTGGAGAAGCACAGAGGGGCGACCCACAGTTGGTTGAGTTAGTAGAGAAGCTCATAAGGGGGGAGTCGTCCAGCCATTTGAGTAGGTACACCCTAGATGATAGAGGGTGCTTGCGTAGAGACAGTAGACTTTGTGTACCGCAGGACGAGGGTTTGAGGAAGGCTATTCTTGATGACGCACACCGTTTTAGGATGACCATTCATCCCGGTGGGGGTAAGATGTACCAAGACATGAAGAGGGCTTTCTTCTGGGCCGGTATGAAGAAAGATGTGGCCGAGCATGTCGCTCGATGCTTGGTGTGCCAACGAGTGAAGACGGAGCGAAAGAAACCGGGTGGGTTGCTTCACCCATTGGAGGTTCCGCAATGAAAGTGGGACAGCGTCTCGTTGGATTTTATTGACAGGTTACCCAGATCGAGAAAGAGTAATACAGGAATTTGGGTGGTGGTAGACAGACTTACTAAGAACACCCATTTCATACCTGTGAAGAGTAAGTGGACTGCTCCATGGCTAGCTTTTGTATATCTTCGAGAGATAGTTCGATTGCATCGGGTACCCTCCAGTATAGTGAGTGATCGAGATCCTATCTTCACTAGAGAGTTTTGGAAGAGTTTGCAAAAGGCGGTAGGGACTCAGTTGCGTTTGAGTACCGCATATCATCCTCAGACGGACGGCCAGACCGAGAGGGTGAATCATATTTTAGAAGACCTTTTGAGGCTATGTATCTTGGATTTTGGAGGTACACGGGAGGAGCATCTTCCATTGGTGGAGTTGCCCGACAGACTTAGTGGTGTACATGATGTATTCCATGGGAGGAAGTGCCTACATAAGACCGCAGAGGTGGTAGAGCCAAGTTTGCTTAGAGAAGTGGAAGCAGAGCGTGATGCGACTATTCGACGAGCTCCTACTCGCATCCTTGGGTCAGAGACTAGGAAATTGAGGAATCGAGAGGTTCAGCTAGTCAAAGTGCAATGGGGAGAAGAGGAGAGCAACGCAACTTGGGAGACGGAAGCGAAGATGCGTTCTTTGTATCCATTTCTTTTTGAGAGTATGTCTTTTAACTTCTCCTTTATCGTTTGACTGGTACTTATCTTATCCTTAGTATGTCCTCTCGTTAGTACCTTTGACCTTCAGATAGGATAGTCCTATGGTTGAAACATGTGTTTGAGACATGTTATGTATGATGGATGCAAGTGGATGCAAGTGTTTGCTAGTGGTTGCTCGTGGATGCATATACACACACTCTAGGCACTAGATCGGCTCAATCACTTCATATTGCATATTGCATAAAATTGTGTGTAGGAAGCTATATTTATGGATGTATAATGATTGTGTTATCATATGGATGATGCATTTTGGTGAATGATTGTGCACACATGTAGATATTGTATGTGTCGATAGGGTTCCCTCGCATACATAATGGATGCATGGCACTATCATGGTTTGCATATGTTCATACATTAGATAGGGAACATATACACACACTTTTTGCATATGCTCATACGTCATTAGAAATTGTTTTAAGGACAATGGATGCCAGTGTTTGATGGTTGAGTAGATGGTTGTTTGGTTGGTAGGATACGTTCTTCTTGACTTAGAGATTTCGGGGACGAAATCCTTTAAGTAGGGGAGAATGTAACACTCCGTATGTTAAATAACTTGTTATAACATAAATCAGAGCAGAATTAAATTTAATATTCTGAATCAGGGGAAACGGGCTGTGCCATTGCGTTCGTCTCGGAAAAATACGCGAAATAGAGTCCGAGTTTTCGTAAATCGGAGTCCGTATGACCAAGTTATGGCCCGTCAAAGTTTCACGAAAAATCAAAAACGAAAACTGCTCATGTTTTGAGGCCCGGGATGAGTTTTGGGCTGTTTTTTTTTGGGCCCTAAATGGTTCCTACACTTGACTTCTTCCCCAAGACATGCTTTAAAGGCTAGGATTGGTTCTAGGGTATATCCTATGGTCCTAAAACATCTAACTAATCTATATATACACCCTAATACCCCCCTTATCCTTACCAAAAATAGATCTAAGGCCATTATGCCACCACTTAATCATTGGGATTTGCTTCATTTAATTTGCTAATCTTGGTTTTGGTGAGTTTCTATGGCTTTAATAATCAATTGTTAAATTGATTATGGTAGGATGTGATAAGACATGGCTATGTTTGTGGATAAATGTATTTATGCAAGTTTGTATGATATGTGATTTGCAAGTTTTATGTTAAATGCAAGTTAAGGCCATGTTTTATGATGCAAAACACCATGTTAAACATTTATGCATATGTGACATGTTATGCAAACTATATGTAAGAATATATGCAAGTTATATGTAACATGATATGCAAGTTATGCATGTGATTTTATGCATGCTAAGTAGTTGGTGTTATGCATGTTAAGTATTTGATGTTATTCATGCTAAAGTATTTGACGTTATGCATGATAAGTATTTGATTGTATGCATACTAAGTATGGGGTTTTATGCATGTTAAGTGTTTGGGCTTATGCAAGTTAAGTGGTGGGTTTATGCATAATAAGTATTTGATTTTATGCATAATAAGTATTTGATTTTATGCATAATAAGTATTTGGTTTTATGCATAATAAGTATTTGATTTTATGCATAATAAGTATTTGATTCTATGCATGATAAGTAAGTGGTTTTATGCATGCTAAGTGTTTGGTATTATGCATAAATCATGACATGCAAGTTTACCCTTTTAAATATGGTATATACATATGTAAGATGGCACCCTTATATGCTATGCATGTTTACCCTCCTTTAAGATGCAAGTCATATATGTAAGTTCGACATATTATGCAAGTTATGCTTACATGCAAGCTCAACATGTTATGTAAGTTATGTGCATATGCAAGTAGGTGAATCTTATGCAAGTATATGAATGTTTATGCAAGTTATGTATATGTTGAAATGCAAGTTTAACATAATATGCAAGCCTATGCAAGTATATGAATGTTTATGCAAGTTATGTATATGTTGAAATGCAAGTTTAACATGATATGCAAGCTTATGCAAGTATATGAATGCTTATGCAAGTATGTGAGTGCTTATGCAAGTTAAGTATATGCTAAAATGCAAGTTCTACATGTTATGCAAATCACATGTATGATGATATGTAAGTTCATATGCAACATGTTATGCAAATCACATGTTTGATGATATGTAAGTTCATATGCAACATGTTATGTAAGACACATGTTTGATAATATGCAAGTTTGGGTTGAATATAGTTGGGTTAATACATGCTCATATATGCAAGTTGACATCCTCTTAACCCATGATAAAGTTATATGCTAAACCCATGTTATGTGTGGTAAATCTTCCCTTTATTATGTTATGTCATAATGACGATTTACGTGGGGAACGATGGGGTTAATTAATATGTTAATTAAAAGTATGTTGAAATGGGTATGATTAAGCATACCATAAAAAAATTAATTAACATAAGTGGGAATTTACCTATTGAGTTAGGTCTACCCCATGGGAATTTACCTATTGAGTTAGGTCTACCCATGTTATGAATAAATTGATATTAATTAAGGATAATTAATATGGGGGTGATTAATTAGGTGTAATTAATCGACTAAGACACGAGGTTAGGCTCTGTTATGACGTAAGACTGCCCGGACCCTACCGGCTTAACCAGGCGGTCATAACAGCCAGTCTAATGTGAGAGGTCTTAGGCACAAATTAAATACGTGATTAAAGTAAAGACACGAGGTTAGACTCTGTTATGACGTAAGACTGCCCGGACCCTACCGGCTTAACCAGGCGGTCATAACAGCCAGTCTAATGTGGGAGGTCTTTATGGGAGATCACGGTCTTAATTAATTAAGAAACACTTAACCATATTAGCATGTAGTGGGACATGAGGGGTTAAGTGGGTGCCTTGGGTGGCATGTAGTAACTAGTGGGGGTGCCTTGGGTGGCATGAGAAAACTAGTGGGTTGCCTTGGGTGGCAATAGAAAATACGATTAGAATACTTAACCAGAGTGGAACATGTAACTAAACATGATTAAAGGGTTAAGTAAGTGCCTTGGGTGGCATGGGGGAATTAAGTAAGTGCCTTGGGTGGCATGGGGGAATCAAGTAAGTGCCTTGGGTGGCATGCGGAAATCTAGTGGGTGCCTTAAGTGGCAATTGTAATATAATTGGATGACTTAACCAAACCCTAACATGTAAGGGGGCATGATTATAAAAAGGGGTTAAGTGGGATGCACTAGATAAAATGACAAGCTTAAGCAGTAGCTTGTGGGGGCCCATTTCAACCAATATCCCAAACGTATCTTTGTGGGCTCGACCCATGTCGAGTGACGGGACACGCATATTGGGCTTGATTATAAGAGGCCAAAACGGGGTAGCGGTGGCAACGCAAGTCCAACGGGTTCCATATGCGTGTGTGGGCCCGGGCTGGTAGATAAGCCGTTGTTGCATCGTGTAGATATAAAGCCGTGCACCGTTGATAGTAATGGGTAGCCACTTTAGGGGAGTGATACACCCCACTGTGGGACCAGCACGGGTATCTACGTTAGGGAGCCGATCGATGGGGAGTAGTGGGTACACCTAGTAAAGATAGGAGCAGACGGCACCTATGTAGGGGTACACGAAACTACTGGGTAAGATAACTAGGTACACCTAGTGGAGGTAGGAGCAGACGGCACCTACGTGGTCAGCTAGAAGTACCAGAAGCTATTAGTTATATTTTCTAAGTCTTTAAGTGGGATCAACCTTTAAGTAGGAATTACTCTTGGTGGGTAGAACTGGTGTGGTGCAGTGTAGGAATTACCCTTGGGTGGGTAGGTCTGGGGTGGTGTAAGCTAGTAATTATCCTTGGGTGGATAAATACGTCGTTTCGATTATCGTAGTACATCCTGTGTTTTGTGGGCTACTTATTGTAGTCATTATCCCCAGAGGTACCGTATCTTGTTTATATCATACCCTAATTACTTTAATGGTTGTATTGTTAGGGTTATAGGACTCACTCAGACTTATGTCTGACCCCCGTTGTTCTTATCTTTTTCCTTCAGGTCCTCAGGTTGGTCCTAGTGCTAGTGGGCTTTGATCAGTTTGCTTTATCTATCTCTTGGAGCTTGGACCGTAGATGTAGAGCTCAGCTTATCTTATCTTTTCTATTATGGCTATTTGTTATGAGTAGTGGGATTATGTACTTATTTTATTCAGGATGGATATTTTGTACTTGACTCTTGTTATGGTTTTATGATGTAACCAAACATGTTTTACTTTCCGCTGCTATGAGATGATGTTTTAAATTTTCAAGTATTACATTATATCTGTCTTGTTGTAATTTTACTGTTCTATACTCACTAAAAATACTCCACCGATGCTATGGCATTCCCTTAGTGAGTGACTATAGCGGGTGTGGGGTGTTACATTAGGAATGGACGTATATGGGTTAGACATGTAAGAAATGAAGTGTATGAAGATTATAATTCGTGTGCCCGACAATAAGGTACATATTTAAATTCCATATGAGATTTTATGTGCCGAATCGGCAAGCCGCTTGGCTTTTTGATTTTCTTTTTGAATGGAAAGGGTCCAAAGAGGCGTTTTGTAGTTGTGTCGAGTGACCCGTATAAAGGAGGTTATGGAGAAATTTTCCGGAAATTTAAGGAGTTGGAATATTTTAAGAAATTTAATAATTTGAAATCAATATATCGATGTGTATAGAACTCGATAAGGAAAAGAACTTAAAATAGAATATAATAAACAAAAAGGAAATCAATAATCTGGGAATAGAAAGAAAAATGTATATACGTTTTAAATAAAATGAAATAAATGATTTTTATGGTGTTGATTATTTGAGGTAAGTGATTTTGTCTGTTTTGAAGTTAAGAATGTTTTTCAGTCAAGGTTTGAGAGGTAATTATACCCCAATTTGATTGATTTCATTATTAACCGACAAATAACAAGATTCAGTCTCGAAGAGAAATGTTAAAAGAGTTTAGTTGAATGCAGTATTTTGGGTTGTTGTACCGATGTTTTACACAACATTCGTTTTAACCCAATACGTGGAATTTTGGAAATATAATAATAAATATTTCCTGAGTAGAATTAAATGAGTCGGGAAAGAGATAAGTAATTAGAATGTTTTTCAATTACAGATAAAATATATTTTCTAAGTACAGAAAATAAAAGAAGGCGATATATGGAAATGTTTTCCAAATAGTGTAAGAGGCCAAGATGATTATTGAAAATATTTGGTTAGCATATATTGATAAAGAAATGGAGAAGTGATTTAATTAATGAAATATTAATTAAGGGGTCCAGTGATTGTTTGATGCTTTGAATGCGTGTTTATTTTTCTTCGATAGTTAAATAACCGACTATCGAAGTATTTGCCAATATCGTTGTCAATATGGAGAGACCGGTTGGATTATTATTCGTGAACCACTCCGTATTGGCAGTAGCATAGTGAATCAGATTATATGAAGATAATCGAAAATGGAGTAAAATGCAAGGACTTTTTCTATTAATGGAAATTGTGCCTTCGGTTTCGTTCAGTCCCAGAATGAATGTATATGGATGAGTGTCTGACAGGGTATTTCCAATGATTGCATATGTTGGTCTGTATAGATATATATGATGGCGGAGAATTTATTCTCTTAGCATAATATCCAGAATATATTTGTGCAAATCAATTAATGATTAACGGATCTGACAATGTGGCATTCAAAGTGATTGTGTTATCAATGAATGATAAGAATCGTAGCTTCAAGCCTCAACAACCGGGAAATGACAAAAATCGGGCAGGCAGCATGGCTAAGTGGGTAGCTCCTAATTAGAGTGTATTATCACCTATCTAGAGAAATTCATTTAATTCCTTATTCTATTCGATGTTGTCCCATTCAGGAAAACAGTTGCAGATCCCAACCGTTGGTGATATACATTCGATACACTCAAGCGAAATGAGTGGTCGGTCATGTGTGGCCGGGTTACAAGATGTTCTTGTTGAACCCAGTGTATTCTCCTCTAGAGATACACTATTGGAAGGTGGTTCCATACCTTGTCATAGTTGGAAATTCATTACCCAATAAGTGCTCGTGGTTTTGATTGTATATTATGTATGTGGAGCGTGAAATGAAAGTGTTCCACTAGATTTCTATTTATTTGATTTTGACAATATTATAATATCAAAAGAGTTTTGATGTAAAGATTTTCGATTCTTTCAAAAGGATTTTGAAAGTTAAATCAAGTGTTTTGGATTCTCATAAGGGAAAAACCCGTTCCGTGTTATACGGCGTGGTCTTATGAGATATCGTTTATTTTCTCAAACTGTTTTAAATTGTTTACTCATACCAGTCCCATGACTGACCTAGAGTTTATTTTGTTTTACCTAAACTCTTGGGTGCCCAAATTTGTATGGGCAGTCAAGTAGTTCAGGATTTTACAGATCTATCTAAAGGAGCTTGGAGCAGGAGGCATCAACGTTATCTAGTTATTGTTTTTCCGCTATGTTGTAAGTATTGTACTCTAATAAGTGTATATTATACAGTTAAAATTTTGTATTTCAAAAGATATGATATATTATTATTTTTTCTGCTGCGATGTGAGATTCTGTGGTGTTAGTTCTGTTCTTCTTCTACCTTTTTCTTCAAAAAAATTGATTTGTATTTCTGTGATATTTGAGTTGGACATGTGATGTATGTAGTCAACTCAGATAGTACGGATTTGCGGGCCATTACACTACTTCTCCTTCTTTCCAATCGCCCGTGCTAGATGAAGAATTCCTAAGTTTCGAAATTAGAAGAAGAAAAAGACATTTTTATTATTCTCAAATCTTAGAAAATACAATACAAAACAATGTTATATGTTCTCCAAAACCAACCGGGGTTTTACAACAAAGAAAGCTTGGGCCTTAAAATGTTTAGCCCAATAACCTGTAACTAAAAATAAAACGCAACTAAATATACCATAAAACAAAAGAAAAGTACATAACAATATTACATGTGACAACAACATTATTGAATACAAAATACACTACTTAACAGCTCCCTCTCAAGACGGACTTGGGTTAAAATAACAAGGCCAATCTTGAACATGCATATGATTCACCAAACCAAGTTTGGGAGCAAGAAATCTGTGTTGATCAGCTCCTAACAGCTTAGTCATAATATCAGCGAGTTGCAAAATTGATTTTACATGTTTGCATTGTACAAAACCATATTGCACAAGCTCTCTCACATAATGTACTTCTAACTTCTGGTGTTTGCCTCTTATATGCTTTGTTTTTCATGAAAGACCAGATTTTCTGCAATGTGCTAAGTTGAAACATTATCATAATGTAAAATTATAGGAGTAGGAACAATAATACCTATTTCACTCAACAGTCCTTCAAGCCAAACTATTTCACTTGAAGTGTAACTCATGCTTCTATATTCTAATTCTGTTGTGCACTTATAAACTATCTTTTGCTTTTTCGTTTTCCATGAAATTAAAGAATTTCTAAGAAAAACACAATATCCACTCAATGATCTACCTAAATTTGGACAAGTACCCTAATTTGCATCACTATTGGCTGTAAGTCTGAAATCTGAATTTGTTGGAAAAGAAAGACCAAAATTCATAGTGCCTTTAAGATATTTCAGAACATGTATAGCAGCTTTATAATGTAGCATTCGTGGAACTGTCAAAAATTGACTTAATTGTTGAACAACATAAGAAATGTCTGGTCTCGTAAGATTCAAGAACAAAAATTTACCAATCAATCTTCTATAAATTTCAGGATCTTCTAACTGTTCCCCATCAGAAATACCGAGTTTTAATCCTTTTTGCATAAGAAATGAAACTGGTTTTACATTCTTCCAGCTGATTTTCTTTAAGCATATCTAAAATGTATTTTCTTTGATTTAAAAGAATACCAGAACTTGATCTTGACACTTCTATTCCCAAAAAATACTTCAAACTACCCAAATCTTTGATTGTAAAAGTATCATGCAAATCAGCTTTCAACTCGTTCATTACTAAATTATTGTTTCCAGTGAGCAACAAATCATCAACATAGGTAACTACTACTGTAAAAGACTCATTGTTATTCATAAAAAACAATGTGTAGTCTTGTTTAGATTGTGTAAAACCCCAATTAATCAAAAAATTTGTCAATTCCTTATTCCAGCATCTACTTGCTTGTTTCAAACCATAAATCGACCTTTTAATTTTGCAAACCTGACCAGGTTTCACTTTCTTGTAGCCAAGGGAAGGAATCATGTACACCTCTTCATCCAAATAACCATGAAGAATTAATATCTAGCTGCTGAATATCCCACTTCTTAATAACAACAACTGCAATAATTAATCTGACAGTTGCTAGTTCTGCTATTGGACAAAAAGTATGCTTATAATCCTTACTGGATATTTGTTTATCTCCTCTTGCAACAACTCTGCTTTTACATCTTTCCACCTCTCCATTTGGTTTAAATTTTGTTTTATACACCCACTTTGATCCAATTGCCTTCTTCCCAAAAGGCAACTCAGTCAATTCCCATATGCCATTTTTTTTCAAGTGCCTGTAATTCCTTTTCCATTGACTCTACCAATTCAGAATGATCTTTAGCTTGATTATATGAAGAGGGTTCATAGGCTACTACAACATTGTTCAAGCTATGTAGATTCATAGTGTTTAAATGAGCAAGAGTAGGCTCTGCATAAATATTAAAACTAGCAGAATTGACTGAATCCACATTTTGAACCATTTTGGTAGCTGTTTTTGTCATGACAAAATCATCAAACTTCTTAGGCAACTTATTGATTTTAGAAGAAACTCTCAGATTTGGTGCTTCTGAAATTTGTGTAATGGGATGATTAATAGGAGATGTATTTGAATTTTGAGGAGAATCAGAATTTGGAATATTATTTTCAGGAATATGTGGAGACAACTGGTCTTTTGTTGTATGGTAATTTTGAAAATCATAATATCAAAAGCATGATTAACTTGTGGAAGGGAAGTCTCCGATGTTTGAGGAATAGGTGAAGGGATCAGTTTTGGATCATCCTTGAATGGAAAAAAAATTCAACAAAATGTACATCTCTACTAAATACCACTTTATGAGAATTCAAATCATATAACTTGTATCCTTTCTGTGCATAAGGATAACCTAATTGAAAAAAAATCTTTGATCTTGGAGCAAATTTATCAGTTAACTTTTGAGCAGCAAAACATAAGCAACCAATAACTCTCAAATAACTATAATCAGGACCTTTTCTCATGATTAGTTCATAATGGGTTTTCCACTTTAAAACAGAACTAGGTAAAAGATTTATAATATGTGTAGCCACAAGCACATAATCACCCCAAATTTTGTAAGGAAGACCAGCATGAAATCTTATGGTTCTAGCAGTTTCAAGAAAATGTTTGTGCTTTCTTTCTACCCTACATTTTGTTGAGGATTTCCTAGAATACTTCTTCGATTAATGATACCTTTATTTATAAAAAGCACTATACATGATTCTTGAATTATTTCTGTCCCATTATCACTTCTAATCACCTTTATTTTCTTGTTGAATTAGGTATGAACATATTCAATAAATCCAACAATGACAGAATATACTTGAGTTTTTGAATGAAGAAAATGGGTCCATGTAGTTCTAGTATGATCATCCACAATTGCCAAAAAGTATTTAGCACCAGATAATGAAGGTCTTGAATATGGCCCACAAAGGTCTATATGTACCATATCAAAAGGCTCAACAGCATAAGAACTTGACTTTAGAAAAGGCATTTTATTGTGTTTACCCAACACACAAGCTTCACAACTTAAATCACGATTATTATCATTATCATATTTGCTTGAGATGGACACTATTAAATGTTTCATACGATTGATAGAAATGTGACCTAACCTAGCATGAATAACATCAATATTTGGCTTTACATTGGCAGTAATGGTATTGTTTGCAAAAGAAAAAAGTATTAGAAACAACAGACTTAGAAAAACAGTTTGAAGAATACTTGCAAAGTTTGTACATACCAAAATGCCTTGATCCAACAACATACTCTTGTTTAGTAGAAAGGTCCTGAAAATAGCATGAATTTTTTTCAAATTTTGTAATTAGATGATTATCATCTAATAATCTGCCAACAGAAAGTAAATTATGCTTAAATTCAGGAATATTAGAAAACATTTTTAAGAATTATTCAGGATTTAAAACAACTGTACCAACATATTTCACTATTTTAACAGTACCATCAGGCAATGATATTCTAATTGGATTATTTAGTTGTTTAAGTAAAGCAAATAGAACCAAATTAGGTGCCATATGATTTGTTGCCCCAGTGTCTATAATTCAACTTTCACAGTCAGATTTTTTCATTAGACAATCAAAAATGAGGATGAAAATATTCCTGCACAATTTGCAGCAGCATACAAAGGGTTGTCTTCAGCTATGCTCCCTTTATTGTTCTGTTGAATCATCTTAATCACTTCATTATAAAGTGCAAAAGCCATGACAGGATCAACACTTTTATCTGCTGTGCTTGACTCGGCTATTTCTTGTGGACCTTTTCCCAGAATTCCTTGATTACTGTTCTGAACAATCCCTGCCATCCTAGAGTTCTTCTTTCCTTTAAAATCTAACCACCATTCAGGGTACCCAACCAGCTTGAAACATTTCTCAATAGTACGCCCTTTCTTCTTGCAATGATCACAAATAGCTTCATTCTTCTGCCTCTTAAGATCTTTCTTAATGGCTTGATATGCAGCCTTTGGAAAAGTCTTGAGAGTTTGAGCTTGAAAAGCACTTAATTCATTTGTAGCAGCCACACTATTCAACTTATTTTGTTGCCCAACCTGCTGCAGCATATAATACACCTTATGGACATTTGGAAGAGGATCGGTACTTAGTATATTAATTTTCACTCGATCAAAATCTTTATTCTGTCCTGATAAAAGCTGCATTAACTTGTTCCTTTGATCAATATCAAGAAATTTCTTAAAAATTCCACAAATGAAACTGTTCATGGAATCACATGTACATTCTGGAAATCCCTTTATCAACTGTAATTGATCCTAAGCACCATTCAATTTACCATAATACTCTGATATCGAATCATCATTCTGTTGAGTTGAAGTGAAACTTTTATGTAATTCAAAAATCCTAGGTGCAGTAGTCTAACTAAATATTTTACTCAATTCTTTCCATAGTTATCGAGATGAATTTACAAACATAAAACTCTCAGCTAGGGTTTTTTCGATTGAATTTAAGATCTATGACAAAATCATATAATCGTTTCTTATCCATTTTTGATGATTAATCGAAGACATAGGAAGAATTTCATCAACAAATTGTAGCTTATTTCTAGCTATTAATGCCATTTTTACCGTTCTTGACAAATTCAAAAAATTCGTACCAGTAAGAACGTGACTGCCTAATTGCATGTCTGGATGGTCAGAATTAGACAAGTAATAAGGACCATTGAATTTCACTCTGGTTGAATTGAAAGCAGTCGAATTATTCCGAGAATCAACGTCTTCATCATTGTTTACCATATTTAGGGTTTCGAAAATTTGAGACTGAGTCCAGAGTTAATAGCCGAAGAGAAGAAAGAAGCAAAGGAGTTGAATCACCGAAGAATAATCAATCAATGGGCTCTGATACCATGAAGAATTTCTAAATCTCGAAATTAGAAGAAGAAAAAGGAATTTTTATTATTCTCAGATCTCAAAAAATACAATACGAAACAACGTTATATGTTCTCCAAAACCAACCAGGCATTTACACTAAAGAAAGCTTGGGCCTTAAAATGTTTAGCCCAACAACCTAAAACTAAAAATAAAACGAAACTAAACTTACCAGAAAACAAAAGCAAAGTACAAAACAATATTACATGTGACAACAACATTATTAAATACAAAATACACTACTTAACACTAGATCACTTAAACACTAACAATTGAAATTATGAATTTGCTTACAAAATTCTTTCAAGAGGTAGCTGCTTTAGTATTGGGCCTAAGGGCCACAAAGCCCAACAATGTAAAAATGGCTTGTTTTGTTTCTTTTATGAGAAAATTGGTTATTTCCTTTCTAGGTGTTCACTGAGGATTTGGCTTTTTGGCTTTAGCTTAATCCTCAAATCTGCTTTTAAGATAGCTTAATCCTCTCCCGTCACTCTTTTCTTAACCTTAATCATAATATTCAAGTTTACCAGAAGCTTAATTATAATGCCATAATTTCCTTAAAACATGATCTCCTTAACACTCAGTTGCATGTTGAATTTAGCATGGTTAATGAACTATTGGCCATTGTTGGCCTTCATCATTGTCTGAACGTGCATTTTGGCCAAGGGAACCGGGGGTCTCCATTCACTCTAATTAATCTTTCTTGATGGAATTTACAGACTATTAGCTTATGGTCATCGCTTTGAAGAAAAGGTTTCCCTCCATAGGCATCCACATACTCATGTTGAACAAATGGTGCTTGGTGATGGAAACATGTTAAAATTCTGATAGAAATAAATAGAACTGCAGATTCAAGTACTGAAAAATTGCTTCAGTATGTTATGATAGGGGTGCAAGGGAAGAAGGCAGAGAGTATTGAAGAAGAAGATAAAATGAGACAAGATAAGAATTGTTTCACACAAAGCTCTCCTTCTATTTCACCCATTCATTACATTTATAAGCATTTCTCCTAACGGCTTGCTTATGTGGCCTGATTCTTTCTACTGCAATTAACAATATTGCATGAAAAAGCAAGATTCTAGTAGCTGTTATGTACAGCTTTACAGCAAAAAGAAGAAATCAAAACAGAAAATACAGAAAATAGGAAATACTAAGGATAATTTGCAGCCTACTCCATGAGCTCAACCGATCAACATTTAATCCTTGTACCTGCTAGGCAATTTGACAAGCCTCCTAGGCCTTGTATTCTCTGGTGGACGTGCAACCTGGTCCACAGCCGCATCAATGCCCACCTCTTCAAGACTGACCTTGTCCTCAAGGTCATATGAAGTTAGGTTTGGTGGTAAGGGAACTGCTGTAGTGGATGATGGTTTGGGGCATAGTTTTAAGAGTGAGACGTGGAATACGGGGTGAATACGAGCATCGGCTGGTAGTAGAAGTTTATATGCGACTTGTCCGATACGCTCTATGATTTGGAAGGGGCCAAAGTATTTTCTAGTAAGCTTGTGGTGGTTGTTTCGGATTGTGGTTTGGCGGTATGGCTGGATTTTGAGGAAGACCCAAGTTCCGACGTCGAATTGTTTGTCAGTGCGACGTTGGTCTGCCAAGTTTTTCATACGGCTTTGTGCTTTGAGGAGGTTGGTTTTGATGGTTTGTAGTAGTTGATTACGTGACGTTGCCCATTCATTGAGTTGTGGAATATGAGTGGTGTGGCTGATGTAGTTAGAGAGGGTAGGTGGTGGTCTGCCGTAGACGGCTTGGAATGGGGAGAGGCCTAAGGAAGTGTGCTTGGAGGTGTTGTACCACCATTCGGCCCATGGTAGGCACTTCGCCCATTTTGTCGGAAGATCGCCTATAATTGCTCTCAAGTAGTTTTCTAAACACCGATTAACAACTTCAGACTGTCCATCCGTTTGGGGATGGTATGCACTACTCATACGGAGCTTAGTGCCATGAAGACGAAAGAGTTCTTTCCAAAACTGACTTGTGAATAGACGATCGCGGTCCGAGACTATGGAACGAGGAAAACCATGTAAGCGGACATATTCTTGAAGGAAGTGCGAGGCTAGTTGTGTGGCGGAAATGGATGTGGGTAGTGTGGAAAAATAAGCATATTTGGAGAGTCTTTCAACAATAAACCAAATTACCGTTTTCCCTGTGGATGGTGGAAGGTGGGTAATGAAGTCCATGGCGATGTCTTCCCAAATTTGGTCGGGGATGGGTAGTGGTTGGAGAAGGCCTTTATAAGAGGAGTTGTCAGGTTTTGTTTGCAGGCAAAGTTGGCATTGGCGGATGAATTCTTGGACTGTGTGGGGTAATTTAGGCCAGAAAAAACTACTGGAGAGGCGAGCGATTGTTCCTTTAATCCCCGAGTGTCCTCCAATTTTCGAATCATGAAATTCAGAAATAATTTTGTGTTGCAGTTGAGGATCATCGGGTACATAAACTCTGTTACCCCAAAATAATAGATTATTACGCCATGAAAAATTAGGGTTAGTATTTGTACCTTCCATTAGACGATTTATAATATCTTTGGACTTCGGATCTTGTTGTAGGGCTACTGTAATATCTGCGATGAAGTGAAATGTCGGTCCGGAGATCGCTGTCATGGTTGCAGCTTCGGTATAGCGAGAGAGAGCGTCCGCTACCTTGTTGTCTTTGCCTGGACGATAATTGATGGTGAAGTCGAATCCTAACAATTTAGTTAGCCATTTTTGTTGTTCTGAAGTCTGAATCGATTGTGAAGCCAGTTGCCTCAAGCTCTGGTGATCGGTGAAGATTTCGAATTGTTGCCCTAACACGTAGTGCCTCCATTTCTTGACGGCGGAAGTGATGGCGAACATCTCACGAGAATAAGTCGATGCTTTTTGTAGGTATGGTGGAAGTTTGAGGCTAAAATAGGCTATGGGATGGTCGTTTTGGGATAATACGGCGCCGATGGCAGTGGAGGAAGCGTCGGTGGTGATTGTGAATGGTTTGGAGAAATTAGGAAGGGAAAGTATCGGTGTATTTGTGAGGGCTTGCTTCAGGGTAATGAATGCGTTTTGGGCTTTATCGGTCCATACAAAAGAGTTGGCCTTGAGTAAATCGGAAAGTGGGCTCGTAATTGAAGCATAGTGTCGTATAAAACGCCTGTAGTAGCCTGTTAGGCCTAGAAAGGCGCGTACATCAGTTACGATTTTTGGAACAGGCCAGTTAATCATGGATTCGATTTTGGATGGATCAACATGAACGCCTTTCGAAGAAATAATGTGACCCAAGTATTCAAGTTCCGTCAAGCCGAAAGTACATTTGTTTAAATTGGCGAAGAATTTGTGGTTATCTAGAATGGATAGAGTGGTTTGTAGATGGTCAAGGTGAGAATCCCATGATGGACTATAAACAAGGATATCATCAAAAAAAAAAAAAAGGACAAATTTGCGTAAGTATGGACGGAAGATGTTGTTCATTGTTGCTTGGAAGGTGGAAGGGGCATTAGTGAGACCAAACGACATGATTAGGAATTCGTAGTGACCGTCATGGGTGCGGAAAGCCGTTTTTGGGATGTCGGGTGGGTGTAGGCGAATTTGAAAGTAGCCACTACGTAAGTCGAGTTTGGAAAAAAAAGAAGCACCATAAAGTTCGTCCAACAACTCATCTTCCATTGGAATTGGAAAACGATCTTTAATGGTGATGGTATTTAATGCTCGATAGTCCATATAAAAGCGCCATGAGCCATCTTTCTTCTTGACGAGTAAAACCGGTGAAGAGAAGGGACTAGTGGATGGTTGAATTAATTTGGAGTGGAGCATTTCACGGATTTGTCGTTCGATCTCGTTTTTTTGAAAATACGGGTAACGGTATGGTTTAGTGTTGATTGGTTTGGAATTGGGTAATAGGTTGATGTGGTGATTGAGCTCGCGGTCGGGTGGTAATTCGGTTGGGATGTGGAAGACGTGTGTGTATGTAGAGTGGATTTTATGTAATTTAGGGTCTGGGTTGGTGCAAGAGGGTAATTGGGTTGGTGGGCTTAAAGATTGGGCCTGGAGGAAAAGGTAAGTTGATATAGAGGATGTGATGTCTAATCTGCGAAGCTGGTTAAGGGTTATTTGGGCTGGAAAGGAGTTTGGGCTGAGCCCAGTGAGGCAAACCATTTTATTGTCCAACTGAAATTGCATAGTCAACTTTTTATAATCCAACGTTATTGGCCCAAGCTTTTCAAGCCACTGAATTCCACACACTGCGTCAGATCCCACGATTTCTAACAGATAGAAATCAATCGCAAATCGATGTCCTTGAATATCGATTGCGACGTTCTGACAGCTTCCTTCACTCCTTAATTGTTCTCCATTGCCAACGGTCAGCACAAAGGATGTTGAATGAGTTACTTCAAGCCCTAGGAATCTCGCAGTTTTTGGGTGGATGTAATTATGTGTAGATCCGGTGTCTACGAGGATGGAAATGGGGTTTCCCTTAATTGTGGCTGGTAGGCGGATGGATCTAGGGTGTGTAGCGCCAGTCAACGCATGGAATGATATTTCTTGGGTGGATTCGGTGGTGTGGTCGATTGGGTCCTCGGTTTCAGTAGAGTTGGGAAGAGGTTTGGTGGTTTCGGGTGTGATTGGAGACGGAATATCTGATGGCGCGTCGTCGGGTTGTGTTTCAGGTGATATCATGAGGATGTGGGTTGGTTTACAACGGTGGCCGAAATGATATTTTTCGTCATAGTTAAAACACAGACCTTGCTGTCGTCGGTTATTCATTTCGGATTGGGATAATTGTTTGATGGGTACGGTGGTTTTTGGTGAATGTGTGGTAGGTGGTTGAGGATTGGCTATTGGGTTGTATGTGTTTTTTTGGTAATGAGGATTGGTTTTTGGTGGAGGAAATTTTAGTTGGTCTGTGTATTTTTTTTCAATCAGGCGAGTTGCTTCTACTGCCTCAATGAGGGTGGATGGTTTTAAGAGATGCAGGTCGTTTTGTATGTGGTTTTTGAGGCCGGAGATAAAGCATTGCAAGATGGAATCCGGTGGTAGGGTGGTGATACGATTGCATATGGATTCAAATGAGGCTTGGTAAAGTTCGACAGTGGTTATTTGTTTTAATTTGAAGAGAGTGGCTTGAGGATTTAAGAAAGTAGGTGGACCAAATCTTTGCTCGAGTGCTTTTGCCAAAGCCGGCCATGATGAGATTTGCTTGTTGCGATGCATCCATTGGAACCAAGAAAGTGCTAATCCTTGCATATGGAAGCTTGCTAACTCTACTCGTTGGTCTTCCGGAGTGGCATAGAAAGTGAAGAAGCGATCGGCTTGGAATATCCAATCGTGTGGGTTTGCACCATCAAAATTTGTAAGTGTGACTTTGGGGTTGCGAGTGGAGTTAGGGGAAGTAAGTAAAGGGGGCTGTCGGTTTGTGTTGGTGGAAATAGTGGAGTTGGAGCTCGGGTCAGTTGGGGATTGTGGTGTGTGGTTGTCGAATTTATTGGTGAGGTTGGTGACGGCCTTGGTTAGGTTGTGGATTGCTGTTTTCATTTTATTTATTTCGGTGGTTTGGCTGTGTTAGGTGTTGAGGATGGAAGTTTGGTTTTCTTGGATTGAGGTGATGGTGGTTTGGTGAATGGCTAGTTGGTTGAGGGCGTCATCGACTTTGGTCATGATGGAAGTGGTTTGGATGTGACGGGAGGAAGAGAAGTAGAGTCGGAGGTGAAAGCACCAAAATGATAGGGGTGCAAGGGAAGAAGGCAGAGAGTATTGAAGAAGAAGAAGAAGAAGATAAAATGAGACAAGATAAGAATTGTTTCACACAAAGCTCTCCTTCTATTTCACCCATTCGTTACATTTATAAGCATTTCTCCTAACGGCTTGCTTATGTGGCCTGATTCTTTCTACTTCAATTAACAATATTGCATGAAAAAGCAAGATTCTAGTAGCTGCTATGTATAGCTTTACAGCAAAAAGAAGAAATCAAAACAGAAAATAGGAAATACTAAGGATAACTTGCAGCCTACTCCATGAGCTCAACCGATCAACATTTAATCCTTGTACCTGCTAGGCAATTTGACAAGCCTCCTAGGCCTTGTATTCTCTGGTGGACGTGCAACCAGCCGCATCATGTTATTCATTGACTATAAAGCTATATATAGAAATACAAAAACAAAGAAACAAATTAGCTTTGCTCCACCAGAACCACTTCCTTTCTGCAGCATATTCTAAGCAAACTTCGCCACTTTACAAACATAGACAGACTTGAGTGGCTTTGTCATAATGTCTGCAATTTGATTTTCGCTTATACAAGAAACTATATCAATAACATCATCCTTACACAGATCACGCAAGAAGTTATATTTGACATTTATATGTTTGCTTCTTCCATATAAAACATGGTTCTTTGACAACTTAATTGGACAAATGTTATCACACAACATTGAAAATGGATGATTTCGAACAACACCAAAATTTTCAAGCAACTATCTCAACCAAATAGCCTAGTAAGCACCAGCTGCTGCAAAAACAAATTCATCTTCGATTGTTGATAAAGTCGGTATCCGTTGCTTCTTTAATGACCATGAAACAACCCGGCCGCCCAATATAAACACGTACCCAGATCTACTTCTTTGTTCATATGAATCTCCAGCATAATCAATGTCAACAAATTCATAATGCTCTGTAATTTCTCTTTATTTATAAAAAGATGCTGAAATCAAACGTGCTTTTCAAATAGCGCATCACTCTTTAGGCCGCAAGAATGTGATGTCCAGTTGGATGATCCACAAACCTGCTAAAAAGATTTACTACATACATAATATCTAGCCTTACGGCAGTAAGGTGCATCAAGCTTCCCACAGTCTATCTAAACAAAGCACTATCGACCATATTTCCTTTAGAATCTTTTGTCAATTTCAATCCTAATTCAACTGCTCTTTCAGCTGAATTGTAGTTCTACATTTTAAATTTGTTTAAAACATCCTCAACATATTTCATTTGCATGATAAAAATACCTTTTGTTGACTCCACTACCTCAATGCCGAGAAAGTAATGTAACCGCATATCAGTCATTTCAAACTCAGCCATTGTTGAATGCTTGAAGCTTTCAAACCATTTCCAATATAGATAAGATCATCGACATATTAACAAAAAAAAATCAAGAGTTTGCCAGTAGCTCTGAACTTCATAAAAAGAGTATGCTCATATGGACACTTCTCGGTCCCTTTCCTATAAAAATAAGGCTTTATATGATTGTACTATGCTTGCGGTGCTTGTTTTAGTTCATATAATCTCTTCTTCAACTTGTACACCATGCTTCCACTTCCTTGCTGCACATACCCTAAAGGTTGCTCCATATAAATATCCTCTTGAAAATCTCCATATAAAAATGCCGGTTTTGTTGAAGTATGCGATACTATTGTAGAGAATATTTTGGATCTGGAGGATATTTTGGATCTGGAGAATATTTCGGATCTAGAGGAAATTTTGGGAATTTCCATATACTTCTCTATGCCTATATAAGCTACATCAAATCCAAAAGGAGATAACACAAAAAATCAAGAGATTAGATCAAGATTTATTCTAATTAGGGTTTTGGCAATCCTAATCTTCTTCAATTCTTTTCTCTATAAAATCAAAATTTTCTAGTAAATTTGATCATTGTAATCAATCTCTTGTACTCTTCTGTTGATATTAATAAACGTTTCTCTCTCAAACTAGACGTACACTGACAAGACGTCGGTGGAACCACTATAAATCCCTGTGTGATTTAGTTTCTCGTTATTGCTCTATTATTTCTATTATTTGGTGATTGTGATTGGCTTGGATAAGATTGAGATTGTTCGATTAGTTGTTTTTGCACTATTACCATGATCTCGTTTTCCGCGGCGTTGGGGATTTTTGATTTGAGCGGTCTTGAATCAAAATTCCTCCACTGCATTTGGTATCAGAGCATTGGTGTTGGTAGATAGTTGTAGAAATGCCGGAATCAGGTTCAAATAATTCATCAACAGTTGGTCCAAGTGGTGTCGCTCCTTATGTACGTGGGTCGTATGCAGCTGCTGGTTCACAATTGGTTATCGACAAGTGGAATGGCGATAATGATTTCGAAAAGTGGCAGTGGAAGATGAAAGCGGTTCTTAGGCGGAATCGGGTACATCACGTAGTGTTTGATACACATTTATTGCCAGAGGACATCTCAGATGTGGAGAGAGAAGAAATGGAAGAGTGGACATTCACTACACTTCAACTTGCCATGGGAGAGAAAGTTATTTCCGAAATTAGTGGTGAGACGACTGCTAAAGGTATTTGGAACAAGTTGGAGGATTTGTATATGAAGAAATCACTCACAAATCGACTGATCTTGTTGCGAACTTTCTTTACCTACAAGGTGAAGGAAGGAACTTCGCTAAAGGCGCACTTAAATGTGTTTAATGATTTGCTAATGAAGATGAAGGCGTAAGACTTGAAGATTGAGGAGGAGCAGAAGACGATGATATTGCTATGTTTGTTGCCTGGGTGCTATACTGGGTTCTCAAACAGTTTGATCTATGGCTGGGATACATTGACTCTAAATGATGTTAAGACGGGTCTTCTTAGTAAGGAATTGCGAGATCAGATGAAGGAGCTGAGTGATGGTAGTAGTGGTGCTGGTAATGGTCAAGGTTTATTTGCGGAGAAAGAAAAGTCAGAGAAGAAGGGAAACCGGGGGCATTCTAAGTCTAAGAAGCCCGGTGGAAGAGGAAAGTCAAAGGAAAGAAATGGCAAGTGCTTTATATGTAAGAAACCTGGTCACTGGAAGAATGATTGTCCAGAGAAGGGGAAGAAGGAAGTAGCATCTTCATCAGTTGCGGTGGAGAGAGATGTTGGTGAGAGAGACGTAGATGTTTTGTCAGCAGTAGCATCAGATGTTTCGGACAGCGATTGGGTGCTTGATTCGGGGGCTTCATATCACATGACGCCTAATAGGAATTGTTTTTCTTCTTATGTTGAACGGGAAGGAAAATCAGTTGTTATGGGAAATGGTGCAGTTTGCAAGTCGAAGGGCATTGGATCCGTGAAAATTCGAATGTTTGACGGAGTGGTTCGTACTCTCACTAATGTGCGCTATGTTCCGGGACTACGGAAATCACTTATCTCTTTGGGACAGTTGGATTCTTTAGGTTACAAGATCACGATTGAGAGTGATAGCTTGAGGGTTTCGAAGGGTGTGCTTGTGGTTATGGGGGGTGCTAGAACTCATGGTATTTATTTGCTTCAAGGAGTGACCGTGCAAGGCGAAACTTGTGTCAGTGTTGATAGTTCTTGTGGCTTAGATGCTACACGGCTGTGGCATTTGAGATTGGGTCATGTCTCGGAGAAAAGTTTAGATGTTCTTCGTTGAAGGGAGATGATTGACGGTGAGAGTTTCAGCAAGTTGGAGTTTTGCGAGGAATGTGTCATGGGGAAGCAAACTAGAGTATCATTCGGTGAAGGAAAACATGATTCAAGAGGGATTCTTGAGTATGTGCACACGGATGTTTGGGGACCAGCACCTGTAGCTTCTTTGGGAGGAGCAAGATATTATATTTCTTTCATTGATGATTTTTCGCGGAAGGTTTGGGTGTATGTAATGAAGGCCAAGTCAGAGGCATTTGCAAGATTCAAAGAATGGAAGGCTCTTGTTGAGAATGAGAGTGGAAAATCTTTGAAGGTTCTTAGGTCCGATAATGGCGGCGAGTATGTTTCCGGAGAGTTTCTGAATTTTTGCAAGCATCAAGGTATTCGGAGGCATTTTAATACACCGGGAGATCCGCAATCTAATGGAGTGGCGGAGAGAATGAACCGAACTGTACTAGAGAAAGCTCGATGCTTGAGATTGACATCGGGTTTGTCTAAGGGATTTTGGGCCGAAGCTTTGTCAACCGCGGTGCATATTATTAATCGAATTTCGTGCTTGGCTATTGATAACAAAATTCCGGAGGAAGTGTGGAAAGGGAAGAGCATTGACTTGAGTTATCTTCGTGTATTTGGCAGTCCTGTTTATGTGCATGATCCGGGGAATGATAAGCTCTCTCCTAGAGCTTTCAAAGGGATTTTTCTCGGATATATGGATGGCGTCAAAGGCTATCGGATTTGGAATCCGGAAACGAAGAAGGCTATGGTTTCTCTTCATGTTACTTTTGATGAGTCGGCTATGTTCAAGGAGAACGAAGGCTCATCGGATGTTCCGGATTTGGTTCATGGTGAATCAAAGGAGAAGGAAGTTATTCCCACTTTCAGACCTAGAGAGAGTAGATTTGTTGGAGGTGCTTGCGAGGTGAATGCGGTTGATGTTACATCACATAGTCCACAGGATTCCTCTAGTAGTGTTGGTGATGTGCACGAGCCTAGAGAAGATTCAGTTCAAGGTGGAGCTGAAGGAAGACCGGGTGATGGTATTGCTACTCGGGTTGGTCGGCGTGCTATAAGGCCACCGGAAAGATATGGTGATTGGAACTATCTTAGCTTTTGTGAGAATTTGGACTATGCTCTTCATGTAGTCCAAAATGAGCCGATGGACCTTGATGACGTCATGGGTTCGAGTGATAGCTCGAAGTGGATTTGCGCCATGGAGGAAGAGATGCAATCGTTGATGAAGAACCAGACTTGGGAGTTGGTTCCACTTCCTCAAGGAAACCGTGCTATTGGGTGCAAATGGATATATAAGGTGAAGGACGATGGAAGATACAAAGCTAGGCTAGTGGCTAAGGGGTTTGCACAGAGGAAAGGAAAGGAGTATGATGAGATCTTCGCACCGGTTGTGAGGCATACTTCTATCCGGATAACACTTTCATTAGTTGCTATTTACGACTTGGAGTTGGAGCAACTAGATGTGAAAACCGCCTTCTTGCATGGAGACTTGGATGAAGACATCTACATGGAGCAACCGGAAGGGTTTGTTGTAGAAGGTAAGTCAAAACTAGTTTGCAAGTTGAAGAAATCACTATATGGTTTGAAGCAATCACCTAGGCAATGGTACAAGAGATTTGATCATTTCATGCTTGAAAGTGGCTTCCATCGAAGCATCAAGGATGCTTGCGTTTACTTCAAGAGGTTAGGAAATGATTGTTGGGTGTATTTACTCTTGTATGTGGACGATATGCTCATTTCTTCTAAGGACAAGGCAGAAATCAACAAGTTGAAAGAGAAATTAAAGGCGGAGTTGATAGCCGCTGTGGAAGCGGCAAAGGAGGCACTCTATTTGAAGTGACTATTGTGTGACTTGGGTTTCGAACATGAGAGTATTGATGTTCGATGTGATAGCCAAAGTGCTATACATTTGGCGGAGAATTTGGCGTTTAGCTCACGAATGAAGCATATTGAAGTGAGAGAGTCATTTGTAGTAGCCATGGACGAAGACAAGCAAGTATGCCTTCGGAAAGTGCACACAAAGGATAACGCGGCGAACATGTTCACTAAGACATTGCCGGTTGGGAAGTTCGAGCATTGCTCGAACTTAGTTCGCTTGGAGAGATGCTAGGTGCCACGAGGTGGCACAGTTGAGAGAGAAATTTGGGTGTAGAAAAGTATCGGTGAGAGGTTGTTGTTCTATCTTCATGGTAAGTACTCGTTTTCACTCCCGAGTACATTGTCTTTCGGTGGGACTGGTTTAGGAGTTGGATGTTTCAACACTTTATTGACGGGTGGGGGCTATGCCTGAGCTCGTTAGTGAAGTGCAATGGGTGGTGGCTATTACCGGAGTTCATTGGGGAAACATTCAAGCTTTCTTGATTGAAGATAAAAGGAAATGCTTGGGTGCATTGAAGGTTGTGATGTAGATGGATATAGTATCGAGGTGGAGTGTTGAAGTATGCGATACTATTGTAGAGAATATTTTGTATCTGGAGGATATTTTGGATCTGGAGAATATTTCGGATCTAGAGGAAATTTTGGGAATTTGCATATACTTCTCTATGCCTATATAAGCTACATCAAATCCAAAAGGAGATAACACAAAAAATTAAGAGATTAAATCAAGATTTATTCTAATTAGGGTTTTGGCAATCTTAATCTTCTTCAATTCTTTTCTCCACAAAATCAAATTTTTCTAGTAAATTTGATCATTGTAATCAATCTCTTGTACTCTTCTATTGATATTAATAAAGGTTTCTCTCTCAAAGTGGACGTACACTGACAAGACGTCGGTGGAACCACTATAAATCCCTGTGTGATTTAGTTTCTCGTTATTGCTCTATTATTTCCATTATTTGGTGAATATGATTGGCTTGGATAAGATTGAGATTGTTCGATTGGTTGTTTTTACACTATTACCACGATCTCGTTTTCCGCGGCGTTGGGGATTTTTGATTTGAGCGGTCTTGAATCAAAATTCCTCCACTACAGGTTTGACATCAAGTTAATAAATAGGCCATAAATTTTGAGTTGCAACTGAGATAACTAATCTGATTGTGCCAAGTTTGGCAACCAGAGCAAGCACCTATCTTTAGTCAACACCGAAGTTTTGTTTGTATCCTTTTGCCACTAAACGTGCCTTGTACTTATTAACCACTCTTTTTTTCATTAAGCATGGTCTTATGTACCTACTTCATACCAATTTTTCTTTGCCATTTAGGAGGATTTGTCAACTCCCACATACCATTATTTTTCTATAGAACTGATTTACAAAGTCCATCACTTTCTGCCATTTTGCATCCTCTACCGCATGCATCTTCAAAAGTCATAAGATCACAATCAATAAACAAAGCCGAATAAGCAGAGGTTTCATCATTAGAAAACTCACCACCACTGACATAATCATACATCCAAGCTAGTATTTCTTACTCGTTGAGCTCTAATCATCGTTGGAAAATATTGTGTCTCATCAATTGCTTATTGCTGTTGCTCTTTCACATTTTCTACCTCTTCTTCATCTAAGATCACTGAATTAGGATGTTGCAATGTCTCATTCCAATCCCATTACTTCTCTTCATCAAAAACAACATCACAGCTGGTAACTATTTTCTTAGCAATAGGATTGTATAGCCTGTACACCCTGGACTCTGCACTTGCCCAGATAAACACACATTTCATCCCTTTATCATCGACCTTCTTCCTTGTTTCGTCGGGAACATAAGCATAGGCTATACAACCAAAAAAATTAAATTCAACTGCTGGTTTGTCTTTACACCAGGCTTCTTGTGGTATCATGTCAATCACAACAAAATATGGACTTCTATCCAGCACATGAGTACTCCAATTCACTGCTTTCGGCCAAAAGCTCTTTGGAATGTAACTTTTCACCAAGTTTAAAATTGTATGGTTTTTCTTCTTAAACACCCCATTTTGTTGTGGTGAGTAGGACGTTATAAGATGCTTGCAAATTCCATGCATTAAACAAAAATCGGCAAACTCATGAGAAATAAATTCTCCACCGCGATCTGTACGAGGAACTTTAATTGGTTTTTCACTTTCCTTTTCACCAACGGCTTTAATTTTTTAAACGTAATAAATGCTCCAAATTTTTCTTGCAAAAAACAGACCCAATTTTATCTACCATTATCATCAGTGAACGTAATAAAATACGTTTTGTTGTTGTTAGAAGATGGACTAATCAGACTGTAAATGTCTGAGTGAACAAGCTGCAATACTTAATAGTTTGTGCATATCACTTTGGAAAAGGGTTACGAATTTTTTTTACCAATAACACATTCTTTATAAATGTTAGATTGAAAAATGATCGAAGGGAGACCTATTACTAATCATTGTATTTTGATTCAAAGTTAGTAGATCTGTATACAATTTAGTTTGTAAGTCCATCTAGGAAATTACAAAAGGAAGGATATAGATATTTGGACTGGATCTGGATCAAATTTGTAATGCTTTCAAGGTATGTGGATTGATTGTATATCTTTTATTATTATAGTCACTGGATTTTGGTCAATCGAGTGCAATACCCAAATCATATGCAATTCAGAGAACAGTCGCATAATGGCACTAATCATAGTCACATAATGCAGAAAATTTAATGAATACACAAAATTTTATAGTGGTTCGGCAAACGCCGGCGTACATCCACTTAGTGTAATCTATTATTTATGTTGCCTGATTACAAGTACAGTTAGTTGTTATATGAATGAAAAGAGAAGTGGTTGAAGTTGCCTTCAAGATGTATCAGAGATTTCACATGGAGAAGAGAAGATCCATATTTTAAAGTCGTAGGAGGTCTATTTGTAGAGGAGAGTAGAAGTAAGATCGACAGGAAAATGTGTAGGGGCCCACTAAAGAGGGTACGACTAGCGTACAAAGTGAGACCCAAGTCACACCCCACGTTAAGGACCGATACCAACCCCTAAGGGTTGCACCCAATGGATGCAGTCCTAGGGTGGGTCCCTTGCTTGTTAGATTGCTTTTTAGCTTGCTTCTTTAATTGGTTGCATGTTGGTATAATTTTCTGTGTTTGCAATATTGACGAATTTCTAAGTGGATTGTTGATTTCTGAAATCCTATGAATCATAGTTGAACAAATCTCATGCTTAGCCAAATTCGAAACTCATATCATGTAAATGAGAGTTATATCGATCTCACACTTAGCCAAATTCTGGGTGCAAATCTGGTTTGTCCTAATGTAATATTCTTCTGATGCATCCAAATGATTGTGGGTACATGTGATTATCCATACTTGTTTCTGAGCAATCCGGATGTCTAGGTAAACGATCAATTGGTGTCATGTAAATCTATAATTCCATGTATTTGATAAATCAAAGTGCTTTCTCCAAGCAAATTCAATTTTTCATGTATGTACGCACTCAAGTCCTGAGTGATCTGATAGTGAGAAATCCAAAATGTGATGGCCTTACAAAAAGGAGGATCAACAATTATGATAGTATATGATATCTTTGGATTCCCATTTCGTATTACATGATAAGAACTATGACATTTCTATGTTAATTATGAAAAATCGTTCATTTGAAAATTCTAAGCTTGATTGTAAACCCTAGATTTATTTGTACTTATGTGCAAAAATATTAATGTACTAATAAAGTAACCTATAATTAAATCTAGACTTGACCGAAAAGATGCAGACATTACTATAAAACTGTAAATTTACATCTTTTAATGTGAATCTACAAGCAATATTCCTAAGTTTGTAAAGTAAATCAAAGAAATATATCTGTAATCCATTTTGGAAAAGTAATGATGCTTTAGTTTGTTGGAAAGGATAATTTTCTTTTTATATTTCATGTTAAGAAAGTGTGATGAGCGCAACTACAAGAAAAGAATTAAAATTTAGAACGATTAATGGTAAGTGCAAAATAAGAGTGACTCTTTTATTTTTTTATTGTCTATCCAAAGATAAAAGAAAAGAATGTCTTGTAATTACGAAACATAGCGTAAAATCCCATTTTATATTGAAGTAGACTATAAAAACCCCATTTGCCAACTTATTAAAATATGACTAGCTCCAAAAAAGGAAAATATTAAGAGGAATGAAAATTTGAAAAATGTGGAAAGATATGATCAAAAGATAATGACCAAGTTTAACACTTGATGGATTAAATAAAAGACAATGATGATAACTATCTTTATGATAGGTAAAGACTTGAATGAAAAATAATGATAATAACTATCATTATGATAGGTAGAGCCTAAATAAAATACAATGTCTATCTTTACGATAAATAGGGGACAAAATAAAAAATGACCAATTTTATGATAAATAGAGCCCTAAATATAAGACAACGACTATCTTTATGGTTGATAGAGGCTTAAGAAAAAGGTAATGATAGAAAAATGAAATAAGGATAATGAATGAAAACAAAATGATAGATGAAACAAAAGTATAAGGAAAGAAAGTTAGACATAGGATTCATAAAGAACGAAATTACAACTGTAATTTCATTCCATGCATTTAAATATGACCTAAAGGAGTTCAAAATGTAGGAAATCAAGTGTAGTACATCATAGATCCTTTGGGATATCATATGAGATGAAAACAAGAATACGTTGTAATTTTCCTCACATGTAGGCGTAAAGGCGGTCCTTCAGAGGCAAGGTTTATAGGGTGTACCAAGGGATTATTGCCCTGACTACCTTTGGCGGTCTAAAAAGTTAGTCGATGACCAGATACTCGTGTGACAAATAGGTCGGTGCCTACTAGGGGAAACCCTAAAGGATAGTAACCGTAGGTTTGCTGGTCATCGTCGATCAGATAGCGAGAACAGGGAAGGACTTGGGTAATGCCTGTTTGCCCAGGTGATCATTCACTATTGAGATGTCTGGGAGGGGCTATACAATTCCATGTGACTTATTTACCTTATTGCTTAGGGGAAAGGCTATTATCCCAATCAAGGGTTACCTTCCAAGATAGAAAGGGTTGGTTATGTATAGCCAGTCTGCAATAGGTAAAGAGATAAAGGACAAATCTTAGAACTAAATCCCCAACTAAGTTCCATGCATCGCGAAATCGTTAGCAGGATTCAGACATGCTTATAATAGGACAATGACATGCACATCTGTAGTGTTGGAGAATGGAGGTCCATTACAGATGCTTTTTAAATGTTTTCATACCTTATAACGATGGCATTATTACATGATGAAATGATGGAATCCCAACAATTTGAACATGAAAGACCATAATGTAGTATCTAGGACAGAATCAGTCTACGGGAATACATTTACATACATATATGATTATTATATATTAGGTTAGTTCTCCTGAGGAGTAGATTGCTGCGATTTGTGCACAATGATGAGGTCTAAATGACATTAATGAACCTAATACAACAAAAATGGTACACAAAAAGTATATGTAGTGTTATGTATAAAAGTATATAATTTACCAGTCATCAGAACAATTATTTTGACCCCCTCCTCAAACAGTCCACAAGTTAGTTAGTTAGAAGGCAGGATTGAGATATTTAGAGGCACTTGACTTAGAAGATTCAATATTTCTATAAGTGTCTATTGATGATTATAATTTAAGTTATTTCGCTATAAGTTATTTAATTGGGCTTTGATAAATATCTTTGTTTATTTGTAATATACCAAACAACAAGTTCGTGCTTTAGTGGACTTGATTTTTGCATCTTATGAAAATTCAGGCACATTGAGTATGGGTTATTACACCTAAATAATCGTGCTTTCACATAGTCAAATAGAAGATCGTTTCTTTCCCCGACTAAACTTGATTTTTTTGGTTAATATTAGTTAGGAAGATATGTATTCATTTACCACTCAACATGGCTTACCTTCTATTGTTTCTGACCACTACGTCATTTTTTTTATTTTTGAAATGCAAATGCTTATCTTCCACCCTTCAGATTCGAGAAATCCTTGACTCTAAAACTAGGTTTTGTTGATATCGTGGAATAACTTTGGTCCTCCTTTCATGTCTCCAAATCTATATCTAAGATTATATTTTTGTGACCAAGCTTTAGTTTCTTAGATTTGCAGATAAGAAATAGGCAACTGGTTTATTTCCTAGTGATAAAAAAGAAATACTACAAAACCAGAACTTAGATCTAGATATAAAGGAAATCCTCGCTGTTATTTAAATGATCAAACTGGAAGATCTAGAATCAAAGCTATTTAGACTCGAGAGATGGGAGAAGATGGCTTCGAAGAAATGCTCTGTGACGGCCCGCCCCGCACCAACCGACATTTCCTCCGAAAGTGCGTTGTACACATGTCCAGCTTGCACGGGACGGTCGTCAGAAGAAATGAAAGAAGGAAATGAACTAACAAGGAACCTGTAGAATGTCTCACAGCGCATGGAACAAAATATAATAATAATATACTTGATATAAAACAGGCGAGACAGTGCATAAGCAGAAAACTAAATCATGTCTAACATGGTAGCGGAAATCCAAAATACGGCTTATGATCCAACATCATTATTACAACTTTAAAACTGTCTCTAAAGCAAAAGAAAGTGAATGAAGGAGGTACACTACTAATGCCGAAGCAGTGACCTTCAACAACACAGGGAGAATATCTATATATCATACGTGGGAGCCTCCTGCTCGTCTCCGGATCAGCTACTCATGCATACCCAGCTAACCTGTCTCTAGTCTGCTCGTGAGAGCACCCAGAGTAATAAGAAGAGACATAAAACTCTGGGTCAGACAAAAAGTCTGGTATGAGCGATAAGCAGCAAAACAAAACAACAACAGGTATAATCCAATCATACCTGAACCTGGACCTGCAACCAAAGAGTTAGCACTACATACCGTACAATACTCTAAGGTGCCACTAACATACAGTGTAAGAAATACGGGGGTGGGGGTGTGCATGTCATAGTGATGTCAAACAATCAAACATAACAACCATCCTCAGATCTCTCACTCGGTGCGTAAAGTATATGATATCCACTACTTTGGCCACCTAATACTCTAGGCCATGACGGAATCCAATCCCGTGTAACTATCACTATAAGCCCACTATCCATCTCTCAGTGGTGAACCAAAGTTATGAATACCGACAACCCCTTTGCACACGTCCCGCAGCAAAGCCCAATCATGAAGTGAACTCATTGGTTCCCATCTGGATCCTGAGCTCTAACTTCCATTTGGACTACCTTTGCATCTCGGGTTCTTGGTTATCACCGGATCAGTCCGGCTTCAGCTCCTCATCATCAACACGGTTCGGTTCGGCCTTCACTACCCCACACTGGATCGGTTCGGACGCAACCAGGTCGTGCTTAACGTCTCGGTTCGTGACTAGCTCCCCCGTGTCGGATCGGAGGGTTCCATCGGTTCGGGTCGTACTCCATACTCCAGCTCCTGGTGGTTCGGATCGTGGCCATGCTCTGGTCGTATCGTCCCATCGTTCATAAACGGATCGGTCAAAGAACTTCAGGTGAAAGGAGTCGGTTCGTGGTCACGTTCCATGGACGGATCGGGTCGGGGTCTTATGAACGGTTCGGGTCGGACTATCCGATCCGATCCGGTTTCCTGCACTTTCCTGCAACTTCCAACGACAATTTATACGCCTCTCGATGGCATTTTCGACCATTCTAACTATTCTAATCAATCACAAAGCATACCATACAGTCATAGCAACAAGTAGAAGTGACCTCAAACACCAAAACAACAATATGATGGGTTAAAATGGATCAAACATAACCAAAATCCCATATTTTCCCTTAAGCATGTTTAAGAACAACTAAGCACAGGATTAACAAAACTTAACCAAATTAACCCAAAATTCCAAAGGAGGTCTAAAACAATATTTCGGAATATTTTTCCAGAATTTTAACATGCATAAATTCGCTAATTTCCACTGATCACCCCTTAATCCCCCAAATTCCGGGATTTGCAAAATTAGTTGAAATTATCCCAAATTCATATCAGAGGCATAAAATGATGTTTTAGAATTTTAGGAATTTTTCTAGATTTTTCTGAGCCATAATTTCGCTAATCTTCGCTAATTACCATAATTAGCCGTAATTAGTGAAAAACAATGCAAATCACTCACCTTTGCCACAAAGTAAACTATAGATCTGAAATGATTCTCCGTTTGGGTCGAATTCTAATGTGTTCCAACAGCTATAATCTTGATTTGGTGAAGATCTCCCTTGATTTAACGTTGCTAATCCCAATCTTCAAGTTGTAGGTGATTTGGAGGTGTTTTAGAGGTTGGAGGCCATTTTTAGGGTTTCTTAGAGGTAAGTGGAGGCTAGAAAACTGAAATGAAATGAAACCTTAACTCATTTCAGCCTCCCCGTAACCCTAATCCCGAAATAGGTTATGGGCCCATTCACTAATCACCCTATTTGGCCCGGTTAAGCAGTTTTTCACCTTCCAAACCTTATTTCAGCCATATCTCCCAAACAGTAAGTCCGTTTTTCGCATGTGACCACTCTACGGAAAGGTAAACCATCAAACAAATCTAATGGAATTGGTTTCAGGTCAAAATTCCTTTCCAATCAAAAGTTATGGACGAAACAATATCAGCTAGGGGCAAAACGGTCATTTAAAAATTGATAAAAATCATGAACATGAGAAATAACCCCAATAGTCGTCCCCCAACTCTACATGACCATACGACTTCGTATGAGAAAGAAATAAATATTCTACGATCCTTCGATGCGTAAAATGCGGGTTGTTACATTCTTCCCCCCCCCCCCCCCTTAAGAAATTTCGCCCTTGAAATTCCCTAACCAAAACACACAAAGGGTCCCGCATGCCTATCAACCATAAAACAACAATCAACATGCAAAACAAGTCTATCCTAGCATGCGGTTTACTAACAAGGGAAGAAACTATCACTATCAAAACCTTACCAGGCAAAGAGTTCTGGATACTTCTTCCTTATATCCTCCTCTGTTTCCCAAGTTCAGTCTTTTTCATTCTCACCCCACTGGACTTTGACTAGTTTCACCGTCTTCCCTCGAAGCTGCTTCGTATCGTTCCCAACAATACGCATAGGCTTGCGGTTCTCAACCGCCTCGGGTTCAATCTCGATATCGTCCAACTGATCTGGTGAAATAGCCACATTAGGGTCTTGCACAAACTTCTTTGACTGGGAAACATGAAATACGTTGTGAACTCCCGCCATCTTGTCACGTAGCTCTACTTCATACACCAAATTCCCAACTTGCTCGAGGACTGGGAATAGACCAACAAATCTTGGTGCTAACTTACCTCTCCAACCAATCCGAATCACATTCTCAATGGAGAGATCTTGACGAACACCAAGTCGTTAACGAAGAATTCCAAATCTCTTCGTCTCTTATCGAGATAAGTCTTTTGCCTATCTTGGGTAGCCTTCATTTTCTAATATATAATTCACTCAAATACCATCATGACCTGACCTAGTCCTTGGTAAACTATCAATATAATCCATTTGAGGCTTGTTTCCAATGGTTGTGACAAACCATTAGGCTTCCTTTGCTCAGCTTTAACTAACTGGCAATTCATGCATTTGGACATAAACTTCCCAACGTCCCTATTTATCCTTTCCCAGTGGTAAGTCTGACCCATGTCTCAATACATCTTGTTACCACTGGGATGTATAGTCAATTTCGAGTGATGATATGCTCTAAGCACTTCTTCTCTCAGTCCATCTACGTTGGGTACAACTAGTCCCTTATTCTTTTGAAGCCATCCTTCTCGATCAAGTCCTTACTTGATCAATCTCTCGCCATCGATATCCATCTCTACCTTAGAGATGGTTTCCAATAGGTTAGGATCGTTCCTCTAACTTGAACCAATCCACTCCATCAAAATCGATCTAATCGTCAAACTTGCTAACATTTTTGGATCCAATCCATACTAAGGTCTAAAATCATATCCTGTGATATACTCTAGTTGCTTCCATCCCAGAAACATAACCTCTAGACTGGCATGTTTCCTATTCAATGCAACTATTACCGCACCCAAATCCTTTACTATGATCACTCTGCCCCTTGGAGTCATGGCGACTCCACTGCACTGATCCATAGCCACTAGTCCTTTGCTATGTCCACTCTGCCCCATGAAGTCATAACAACTCCACTGCACTGGCTCATAGCCTTACTAATCCTTTACTATGTCCACTTTGCCCCTCGAGTCATGGAGACTCTACTGCACTGGCTCATAGTCCTACTACAATCACTTTGTTCCCCATCGCTGGAACCCAACAGGTGATAGTCTACTCAAGAGAAGAAAGATAGGAACAAACATAGCAACCATAACATCCATCAAACAAGTCCTACCTATCACCTGCTAAATTCATAAACACATCGACACCTACATGATTGGTCTAACCAATCCCAATATGTCGATTCTAGTATGTCTGGTCCAACCAACATCAATAACTAATGGAAGCCCAGCCTCCATACATACACCGATGCCTTCTTGACTGGTCCAACCAATCCCAGGCCAATGGAAGCCCCGCCTCCCTATGGACTACTGTACGTCCAACGTACGTTTATCCTCTAAGGATAACTAGATCACGTCCAATGGATCCAAGGTAACGGGCGTCCCCAGATACCCCTGCTTTTAGTCCGCCTAAAATACTTGAGTCCAACACAAGTCTATCCATTGTCTTGCTGCCCTCTCGAGTCCAACTCAAGCCGAATCCAATTCCTTTCAACCTTCTCGAGTCCAACTCGAGTCAATCTATAACTCAGACCCAGTCTTGAGTATCCATTACCGACAAACACTAGTCCAACGTGAGTCATCGTCTCCTTATTCGTTACATCTCCAAGATCAACGAACACCCATTTTCCTTTTACGAGTTCAAGTCCAACTTGAATCGCCCTAATCTTCGTTGTATCTTCCATGATCAACGAACACATCCTATTCCTTCAAAGTCTTACTATCCAAAGAGAAAATCAACATAGGGTTCTAAACAATCCATTACTTTGCATCTTTCTCGAGTCCCAGTCGAGCAATCTCATAACCCTATTGAGTCTAACTCTGGGCAGTCTATACCATTGAACAGTCTTGTCATGTTCCGTCTGCCCATCACTCCTCGAGTAAACCAAGATATCATCCAATGAAAAAATCACAACAACTATTTACCCCTCACGCAAACCATCCTAGTCGAAATCAACATTCCCCAAGCACAAGCCCCAAAGGCCTAAACCAATATCAGACAAGCACCCAAGGAACATCTCCTATGAGTTCGGACAACCTGCGTGAGGTGATACTAGGAAAACAATCTAGCACTGGAGCACTCATTTGCCTCCCAGAGACAACTATAACTTATTACAACGATAATCTTTCAGCTTCCTTAACTCCAGTTACTATCGCCATCACTAGGTAGGTACCTAATACCACCCTATTCCTTTAGAGTAAATCGACTCCCCAAAATAATGCTAAACCCAGTAAAGCCCAAAACAAAGCAATCACAAGGAAACATACATCCATGACTCGATAAGACCAAACCACAACAAATCATACTAAGATCAGTCGAACCACCTATCGGGTTCGTCACAATTAGAGGTCTATTGACTATCTCGAGTTTGTCAAACAATACCCGAACAGAAACATCTTAAATAGAAAGCATACCTTTTATAACGACACCCTTTCCCTTCTGCACCGCACTTGGAGCATTCGACGAAGAAGGAACAACGTTGATAGCATACGCTTTCACAATCTGCTTCTCCCTAGGAGGTTGTGGGCAATCATCCTTGTGATGTCCCGGCTGGCCGCAGTTAAAGCACTTCCTTTCCCCAGGCTTTTATCGACAATCTCTGGCATAGTGGCCCTTCTTGCCACAACTAAAGCATTCGCCATCTTTCTGATTTTTCTTATTCTGACCATCCTTGGTCGGGTTCTGCTTCCTCTTGTTCTGAGAATTCTTCTTGCCTTCACCGCCTGCTTGCGGCTTTGGCTCCTCTACAGATGCAGTAGCAACCTCAGTCTTCGACTTAGGAAAAAGGCTCTCTGACCTTAATGCCTTTCCTACAATAGACTCGAACGTCTCATCGATATGGTTTATAAGTCTTTCCCCCAAGTACCCATCCAAGCCAGTTATGAACTTCTCGTTCTTCTTTTCGACTGTATCGATAAGGAACCATCCATATTTCGATAAAGTATCGAATTCTGCGATGTACTCCGAGATTGCCCTACCATTCTGCTTAAGCTCTAAGAACTTCCTGAACAATTCTGATTTATGAGCAGCTGGAATAAACTTATCACAAAAGCGAGTCTTAAACTGATTCCAAGTAACTTGATCCTCTGGAGTAGCTGTCTTAATGGCATTTCACCAATTCATCGCTCGCCCTTACAGTTGACGAGACGCTAGCCTTCTCTTCATCGCATCCTCAACACCCAAGTCGTCGAAGATACGATCACAGCTATCCAACCAATCCTGAACATCTGTGGCCGACTCCGTTCCATGGAATGGCTTCCCACCAAGGTTAGTGTAATCCTTGCACAACTTGGCGAAATCGACCCTAGGCGCCTGCACTACTGGACCACCACCATTACCGGCATTGGGAGCTGCCCTCTGCACATCCCTAAGCATATCTCTCACGAGGTCAGTAAACATCGTCCTCATGTTAGCAGCATTCCGATTATTTGCTCCCCTACCGGCACCTCTCGCGTATCAGCTCATCGTTCAATCTGAAAAGAGAAAACGATTAACCATCTCCATAGTGGTGCCATTGCAGTACGACTTCATCCTTAGCTATACTAATAATATATATAGATATAGCTTTCGAAAACCAAAATAATCACAAATACGCGCTCTCATATACGTACTATCTCTCCCTGGTGTCTTTCCCTAGGTTAACTACGCAACCTAAAGCTCTGATATCAAATGTGACGGCCCGCCCCGCACCAACCGACATTTCCTCCGAAAGTGCGCTGTACACATGTCCAGCTAGCATGGGATGGTCGTCAGAAGAAAGGAAAGAAGGAAATGAACTAACAAGGAACCTATAGAATGTCTCACAGCGCATGGAACAAAATATAATAATAATATACTTGACATAAAACAGGCGAGACAGTGCATAAGTTGAAAACTAAATCATGTCTAACATGGCAGCGGAAATCCAAAATACAGCTTATGATCCAACATCATTATTACAACTTTAAAACTGTCTCTAAAGAAAAAGAAAGTGAATGAAGGAGGTACACTACTAATGCCGAAGCAGTGACCTTCAACAACACAGGGAGAATATCTATATATCATACGTGGGAGCCTCCTGCTCGTCTTCGGATCAGCTACTCATGCATACCCAGCTAACCTGTCTCTAGTCTGCTCGTGAGAGCACCCAGAGGAATAAGAAGAGACATAAAACTCTAGGTCAGACAAAAAGTCTGGTATGAGCGATAAGCAGCAAAACAAAACAATAACAGGTATAATCCAATCATACCTGAACATGGACCTGCAACCAAAGAGTTAGCACTACATACCGTACAATACTCTAAGGTGCCACTAACATACAGTGTAAGAAATACGGGGGTGGGGGTGTGCATGTCATAGTGATGTCAAACAATCAAGCATAACAACCATCCTCACATCTCTCACTCGATGTCTAAAGTATACGATATCCACTACTTCGGCCACCTAATACTCTGGGCCATGATGGAATCCAATCCCGTGTAACTATCACTACAAGCCCACTTTCCATCTCTTAGTGGTGAACCAAAGTTATGAATACCGACAACCCCTTTACACACGTCCCGCAGCAAAGCCCAATCATGAAGTGAACTCATTGGTTCCCATCTGGATCCTGAGCTCTAACTTCCATTTGGACTACCTTTGCATCTCGGGTTTTTGGTCATCAACAGATCAGTTCGGTTTCAGCTACTCATCATCAACACAGTTCGGTTCGGCCTTCACTACCCCACACTGGATCGGTTCGGACGCAACCAGGTCATGCTTAACGTCTCGGTTCGTGACTAGCTCCCCCGGGTCGGATCGGAGGGTACCATCGGTTCGGGTCGTACTCCATACTCCAGCTCCTGGTGGTTCGGATCGTGGCCATGCTCTGGTCGTATCATCCCATCGTTCACGAACGGATCGCTCAAAGAACTTCAGGTGAAAGGAGTCGGTTCGTGGTCACGTTCCATGGACGGATCGGGTCAGGGTCTTATGAACGGTTCGGGTCGGACTATCCGATCCGATCCGGTTTCCTGCACTTTCCTACAACTTCCAGCGACAGTTTATATGCCTCTCGATGGCGTTTTCGACCATTCTAACTATTCTAATCAATCATAAAGCATACCACGCAGTCATAGCAACAAGTAGAAGTGACCTCAAACACCAAAACAACAATATGATGTGTTAAAATGGATCAAACATAGCCAAAATCCCATATTTCCCCTTAAGCATGTTTAAGAACAACTAAGCATAGGATTAACAAAACTTAACCAAATTAACCCAAAATTCCAACAGAGGTCTAAAACAATATTTCAGAATTTCTGAATATTTTTCGAGATTTTTAACATGCATAAATTCGCTAATTTCCACTAATCACCCCTTAATCCCCCAAATTCCGGGATTTGCAAAATTAGTCGAAATTAGCCCAAATTCATATCAGAGGCATAAAATGATGTTTTAGAATTTTAGGAATTTTTATAGATTTTTCTGAGCCATAATTTCGCAAATCTTCGCTAATTACCATAATTAGCCGTAATTAGTGAAAAACAATGCAAATCACTCACCTTTACCACAAAGTAAACTATAGATCTGAAATGATTCTCTGTTTGGGTCGAATTCTAATGTGTTCCAGCAGCTCTAATCTTGGTTTGGTGAAGATCTCCCTTGATTTGATGTTGCTAATCCCAATCTTCAAGTTGTAGGTGATTCGGAGGTGTTTTAGAGGTTGGAGGCCATTTTTAGGGTTTCTTAGAGGTAAGTAGAGGCTAGAAAACTGAAATGAAATGAAACCCTAACTCATTTCAGCCTCCCCATAACCCTAATCCCGAAATGTGTTATGGGCCCATTCACTAATCACCCTATTTGGCCCGGTTAAGCAGTTTTTCACCTTCCAAACCTTATTTCAGCCATATCTATCAAACGGTAAGTCCGTTTTTCGCATGTGACCACTCTACGGAAAGGTAAACCATCAAACAAATCTAATGGAAGTGGTTTCAGGTCAAAATTCATTTCCAATCAAAAGTTATGGACGAAACAAGATCAGCTATAGGCAAAACGGTCATTTAAAAATCGACAAAAATCATGAACATGAGAAATAACCCCAATAGTCGTTCCCCAACTCTACATGACCATACGACTTTGTAGGAAAAAGAAATAAATATTCTACAATCCTTCGATGCGTAATGCGGGTTGTTATGCTCCAAAGGTTGATGGGTGAAAGACGGTGATCTCAGTACTGCTAACTTCCATTGGATAAAAAAATGGTAGACGTAGCTGTAAATTGTTGTTCTCCATTAAAGTCAATGACTAAGAGACATGAGACTTAAAGGAGATTCTTGTGGCCTTTACCTCCTATTTCTGCCGTATCTTTCGTCAAGACCTCCATCCCTTGCTTTTTGGATTGGGCAACATTCTTCCCAAATTTAATTAAGTTCCTTTTTACTTCCAATGATATCGGGGTTTCCTTAAATTTAACATTACGAATATCTTTGACGATTGTCTCAAATCCCTCTTTTATATCACGCTTCAATCATGTTAATATCATCATTATAGCTAAATTTAAAGGTGCTTGTACGAATGGGGATTTTAGGCCTATTAGTTTGGAAAGCACCATTCTTATGGTTTTAACTAACGTTGTTCCAACCAAATTATACCTCTCCTAGATTATCCTATTTTCCCTAGGAAATCAGCCTTTATCCCTACGAGATCGCAAATGGATAATGCAACAATAGTGCAAGAAGTCTTACACTACAACAAAAATTCTCTATCACAAATGGTGTTTTACAACTGTCACAAAATGAAGCTTGTAATAAAGTTTTTTTTTACAAGTTTTTTACTTAGAAAGTTGTAATATACTAATTTTCAACAACTGTTTTACCATGCCAGTTGTAATAGATGTTTACCTACAACTTTCTTTTTTATCTCTTGTAATATATGCTTATTTTTAGCAACTCTTTGTTTTATCCAATTGTAATATATGTCTACCACAATCTTTCATTTGTCAATTGTAATAAATGTTAATGTTTTATAACTCTTTTTTTTTATCAGTTGTAATGGATGCCGATTACAATCTTTTTTGTTTGTTTGTTGTAATAATACATTAATAACCATAATTAATAATGATACGTATTGATCAATAAGTAATAAAAAATTATTAATAATTAATAAGTAGTACTGTAGAATAATAATAATTCATAATCAATTTGAAGATAACAAATTACTAATATTAATAGTTACTATTCGATAATTAATAGTTAGTATAGTAACAGTAAATAATTATTATGATCACTATAAAATAATCATCATTTTTATTAATGGGTACTTAATTTTAATAATTAAGAAATAGTAGTTGAGAAGCAATAGTTAACATTAATGACTAAGAAATAATATTATATATTTGGTAATTAAGTTTAGATAATTCATAAAAATTAATCCTAAATAATACTTTTAAGGTAATTTTTATTCTAATCCACAATTTTAATAAGTTAATCCACCATTTTACTTTAATAAGTTAAACCGCAACCATTTTGTAAGTTAATCCACGAGTGGATTAACTTAAAGATTTCACCCTATCATCTTCTATATGCAACGTTGCATTCAAATTATTACCGATTAGTGGTGGAACTCAGCTTGTAACAGTGTGTTGATTAGGTAATATGAGTTTTATTTTGAATTTTCTCAAGTCTGATATTGTTCCAGCACTTATTCTTTATCTTCTCGATTAATATTTATCCTATCTGAGTTAGCTTAATTCTTACACCTGAACCATCCTATTATGCCACCCAATAAACCATAATAAGTCCTTTAGAAACAACTTTCAGATCATTATCTCCTCCTCCACAAAGACAAGAAACATAAGTAAAATTCAAGGGACTAACGTAAGGGTGTCAGAGCCAAATGTCTCGGACAAACCAGAAATCTCAGATGATGATAAGAAAACATAACTTAAGAAACAAATATGAAAGGAACAAGGGAGGATCAAATAACATCAAGGCCATTTTAACAATAAGAGCACTTCAAGAAACCAACCAGAAGTTGCAAAGACGCTACTAAAGATATGAATGCAAAGGCGGACAGCATAAGTGAAGCCATTAATGGAATAACAAGAGAGTTGAAGCCATTGATGGTGATATTAAAAAAAGTACAATTTTATATACAATTAATCAACTTTAAATAAAAAATAAACAACTACCTACTGTTATTATGTTGAATTACTCCACTTAAACTTAGATTTAGATGGTCGGATTTCAAAAAAAAGAATACGACACAAAACGCAAAGAAGAAGACATGAGAAGAAGAGAAATACATACATTTCTTTTAAGTGGATACACTGATTAAAAATTAAACTTTAGTAAAATTCAACGATCATATAAAATAGGGTGGATTAACTTAGTAAAATTGTGGATGAGAATAAAATTTACTTATTTTTAATTAATATTTTATTAAATAATGGTTAACCAAGAATAATAACGATTAAATATTAATATATGATGATCACTAACTATTATTAAATAATATTAATTAATTTTAAATATGAAATAATTCATATTTATAATTAATAATTAATAAATTAGTAATCAATAAAAATTAATGAATATTTAATAATCTACAAATAATGAGTAATGTATGTTTAAATTTTATAATATATAACTATCGATCAAATAACAAATAAAAATAAAAAATCAGTATTTAGTGAAAATCAAAAGATAAGATAAATATTAAATATAGTAGTAATTAAACTGATAATAATTAATAATCAATACAAAATTCAACATTAAATTCATAACGCTTAAATAATAATAATTAAGTATTAGTATAAAATAATTAATAACTACTATTAAATAATTATAGTTAATGATTAATCTAAAATATGAAATAAAATAACTAGTAATTAATAGTTGATAATTTATAAACTAATAATTAATAGATAAATAGTAAATATTTAATTAATAATTTGTAAATAATAATAATAATTTTTTGGGTAGCCAAGAAGGATTATAGTGGTTGTACTACTTTTATTAAACAATAATACAAGTGTTTTGCACATGCACAGAAACAACTAAAATGAGTTTATAGTTCCCATATCTATTCACAATACAAATAGGAGAAAGGAGGAATATGACTAAGCTGCTATAAACTAAAAATAAAAGCACGGGAGTTTGGTAGAAGTTCCAGAACTACTCATAACCTGGACTATCCCTCCTTAGAATATGTGGAGCTCATGCCAATAATAGTAGGTCCTATGAAATGGATGTAACAAGAAAAAAAATTCGAGCAAGGGCAGGAAGTGAATATGGTATTACGGTCTCAGCTCGTATCATAGAATAGTGACTTATTCATTTCTCCTATTTCCCCATCTTTAACCAATTCAACATTGCTACCTCCGATACTGTAAAATAGACACCTAAAGTCATCATCTGCATCAGTAATAAACTTGTAATATGTATGACATGTGGGAGTATACTGCATATCAAACAGAATTAATATGTTCAATAGTAATAAATAATAGTTAATATACAATAATTTTTATATATGGTAACTAGCAATCATGGCTGCTTCTGAAAGTTGATATTTCACTCTACAGACCTTTCCACTACATCGTCTCTTTTTCATTTTGCATCTTCCCTCTCCATTTTAGAGCGCCTCTATCCACTCGTCTCTCGATGGCAAGTAACCAAAAAGACAAGGCACTTTTATCATATAACTCCACTACATTTGGTCGTATTTATACGTCTTCTAGTCTTTCAGCTTTGGTGGTTGATCCCAAAGCTACTTCTTTGAGGCTATCGTAGTGATTACAGAGTTGTTTAGCCTAGCAGTTGATCTTGCCTCCTTCGAGAAGTTTTCGCCTTTCTTTGGTCTATTATTGGCCAGTAATTCAACTATGCCTTCTATGTTTGCTAAATCTGTGTTGCCTTAGAATAGATGGCGAATAGTTGATGTTAATGCATATGTGATGGCTAGTTTTATCAATGACAACAATATTTTAGATAGTGAGGAGGTTGATGTGTGAATGATGTTTCAATGCATGACTTGAACAATGAAAGTGACACTTCGGTCTCTATAGGTGTAAATTATGGTTTGGATGTTCTTGGTTTGAAGGAAAATACGATTCCGTATCAATTTGAATCTTATCCACCTCTATTTGTGTTTATGTCAATCTCAAATCTGTAGCTCTCGTTGTCAGCAATCTTGCTTCTAGTTCCTTCAAAAACCTAACACCCAATATGTAACACCTCGAAAAATATACCCTAAATTGACATAGGTAATTAAATCAAATATAAAAAAATTAATAAAATATTAGTAGGCTGAAAATATTTTTTTTGGATAATTCAGAATTGGATTACGGAATTATTACTATTGCACTCGTGGCGAGATTTTGATCGGTTTTCATTATTTGTTTGCTGAAAACGGAGTCTGTATGAAGAAGATATTAATAAAACAAGTTACACGTAATTTTTTTACACACAAGGATTAAAATTCAAACTGAATAAATATAAATCTAGAATATAATTAATTATAGTGGCATAAGAGAATATCCTATGAGTATTTGAATTTGTGTGTATGTATTTATATGCAAAAGGGGACAAGAAACAAAATGTAATCAATTTAACTAATTAGCAATTAATAAAATAGGAAAGCAACTGAGAGAATAAACCTCCTACGCAAATTCAACCAAGGGGGGTCGACCCTTACCTTTGAGTGGGTCGACCTAGGGGTCGACTACCCTTCTAGGGGTAGGTCGACCTCCCTTGGTGAATAAAGGTGGGAAGGCTTGATTTTTACAGGGGTATATATATAGTTTTGCATCAAATAGAATGTCCGGATTAAATGAAACTAATCCAACGGTCTATACACACTTGCAACTACAAATATATCCCCCTAGCTCACTTTTAACCCTACTCCCATTTCATTCTATGCCTCCATATTATCCTTCTGCTATCGCTAATTCCAGAGAAAGGTCAGGATTCTTATATATTCCTCTAACCTCCATTCTATCTTTTCTAATATAGATTTATATAGATCTATATTCTGGAATTTAATGTATATGTATGTATGTGTGTATATATATGTATGTATATATATATATATATGAGATTTTAGATTTGATTCTTATACATATATTAGAGGGATTGGAGTACAATTTCAAAGGCTGAACGTACAATTTCAGAGGCTGAATCTAGATCTGATTCTACATAAATCCTATTACTCTCCCTTTTTTAAATCACTGTGAGTGAAAACCCTATAGGTTGTTATTTTCTATATTTTGTAGTTTGGATATGGATTATTATGCCTATATGGGATTTGGATTAAATAAAAATAAAATGTTATAAACCTTCACTACAACAAAAACACCATATTACAACTTTAATTTTACAACTGTGCGAAAAGCACAGTTGTAACGACCTGGATTTTTCGTACAACTTATTTTAAATACTTAATATGGTTTTAACTGTTGAACTGATAATATAAATGAATTTTGTATTTAGCTATCGATTTTGATTTAATATCGAATATATATTAAATTATCGTAATACGAAAATAATTCAATTCATGATTTAAAAACTGAATCAAAACAATTCAGATGATCAATATTAATTATATTTGGATATAGACGATAATAAATATATTTTATTTTCAAAGAATTTATTTTTTTCTAAATTTAAATTATATTATATAGATTTAATATGGTTATGTTATATATATACGTTGGAAATAAATTTCAGAATATATCCCGTAATGTCCAGAGTAGCATTATAACATTGAAATGTCGGTCAATGCGTTAAATAGCAGTTGCGATCTCAAGTTGCGAACCCGGGATAATTGTAATGGATAAGATCGAAATCAAATCGAAAATCAAATCGATATCTATTTAAAAAGGATAAAAATCCCTTTAAATAATATCAGTATCTATTTAAAAAGAAACAGAATCTTTTTAAATTCAAATCACATTAAATACAATGTACCTTGCGCAGACGTTACTTCCTTAGTAACTAAGTATCAACTTCGTATATATACGCGAGTGCATCCTCCTCTTTCTCTCCTGATTTCATTTCCTCAGATAATCAAATTAAAAGAAGAATAAAATATGATACCGCTCCTCCTTCATATGTTTGCAAATCGAAAATGGCCGATGCCTCAATATAATTCCTTCGAGCCTTAACCCCCCACTTCATTTGTTCTCTATCAAAATAAAATCGAAATTAGTTCTCAACACCAAACAAAGAAAACCGCTCCTCTCCCTCGTTCAAAATTTGAAATCAATTCGAATTCACAACAGAATCATACAATAATATATTCATTGAATTCACGAGCCCAAGAGCTTCACTGCGGTAAATTTGATTTTGGGTATCTCGAAAATATGAGTCGCTGTCCTCCATACAGCGTCGAATTAGGGCTCTCGATTTTGTGGTTCGGAGGGGATGTCTATTCGAGTGAAGGAGGGCGCGCTATTCAGTAGAGCGATGGGAATTCAACGCTGGAGTTTGGTGAAGATCTGAAGCCAAAAGTATTGATGTGTTGTTTGGGTAGTGCGATGTTGGGGGATTACGGAAATGGGACAGTGGATGAAAGGCGCCTCCTGGTAGTTGTTCGGTAGCTTCAGTAAAGCAACGATGGGTTTGATTAGTGTTTAAGGTGGAGGCGTTCGCGAGTTAGGAGCAACTGAAAATGGTTGGTCCAAGTTGCGATTTTTGCAAATTGGTTTGAACTCAAGGGAGGGATACCACGTTGAATTACTGAGAGATATATGCTGTGAATGCAAATCGAGAGAGGAGATCGAGCTCTGTTTGATGGTGTTAGGTAGTGGAAGCACGATGGTGTTTACTTTTGTTGCAGGCTTGGTTTCGAAGGTCTACAGAGAAGAGGTATTAAGCGGGTTATCATGATTATAAGAGGTCCAAATTTAACAAGATATGTCACGCTATGATCATAGCAATATTATATGTACAATGGATTGGTTGAGATTGGGAGGGAATAAGGTAAATTCTGTTTCAACATTTTAGTTACTTAGAATAATTTATTTATGTAAATTTATGATAGTTTAATACATTAAAAAAATCAAATAATTATAGGAACAAAATACATTATTCGAGACGATACGAGTTGGTTCATAACACGACGATATGGAATTTTAATCGGATATTCGGCAAGTGGAAATCAGGCGAGTAAATCTCACTTAAAAATTTATTTTTTTATCATAAATTGTTGGCTGTTTTTGTTGCATTGTTGTTATTGAAGAATTGTGGTTATATATATATATTTAGGCTTGGTGGTTGTCGCTATTATATATATATATATATATATATATATATATATATTGGATATTTCCCGCAATACTATTGGCGGATGCTCGCAGTATCATTAGCGGATGACCCTACGCCCCACGAATATGAGTGGATGACCTTTTATACCGCGATATCCTGCCTTAAACTAGGATTGGTATTATTTTTGTTGACTAACATCTGTGGATGCAGGAAAAACAGATCGGAGGAATCCAACTGGATTCCATAAATTTATTTACTGTTGTTTACATATTTATATACGTATGCGAGGTGTGAATTGAATGGATGATTTGTGTGTAAGATATCAGAATATCACTGGCCCTAGATATTTATATTTCAAAAAAAAAAAGAAAAAAATGTACTATAGAAAGAGAATTTTAATTATAAGAAGGAAATTTTTTTTTTCGAAATAAAATTGAATTTCGAACAAGTTAGAAAATATTAACTTGTTTTCAGTAATAAAACAAGTAATTAAGAATATAAACGATATTTAAAAACGGAAAGGAAAAATATCATTTGATAACTTTAAATTTTAAATTCAAGTCTGAATTTAAAAGGAAAAATTAATCTCCCGAAAGGGAGATTGGATTTCAAATGGAATTTGAAATCAAAAACTTATTTTAGTATTTAAAACAAGAAATGAAATTATAAACGATATGTATAAATAAAGAAAATTACTATTATTGGATAAATTGAAATTTTAATCCAAGTATGAGTTCAAAAAGGGAAATTTATTTTCCGAAGCACAAATAGGATTTTCAAATGGAATTTGAAATATGAACATGTTTAAATATTTAAAACAAGAAGTAGGATTTATAAACAACATTTATAAATAATTATCACGAGAAATTTGATTTTTGAAATTTTAATATGAGTTTAAAAAATGGATATTTAGATTCAAAAAGGAAAATTTAATTTCCAAAATAGGAATATTATTTTGGATTGGCTAGGGAAATAATAACTTGTTTAATAAGTTAAAACAAGTAGTTAAGCTTACGTTTGATATTTATAAATTATCATCTGATAAATTAGAAATGTAAATTCGGAGATGATTTTAAAAAGAGGAAAGTTTATTTTCCAGCAGAAATTGAATTCCAAATAGAATTTGAAAATATATCTTATTTTAATATTTAAAACAAGAAGTGTTATTTATAAACGATGTTTACAAACAGAAAGAAATATTATCAATTGATAATATTAAATTTCAAATTCAAGTATGAATTTGAAATGGAAAACTTTATTTTTCGAAATGGAAATTAGATTTAAAATGGAATTAGAAGTCGGAAACTTGTTTTAATATTTAAAACAAGAAACGAAAATTATAAAAAAATATTTTTAAATAAGAGGAAAATACTGTTGTGATGACCCATAACTTCCCTGTAAAGGAAAGAGCGGATAGTTCGAGAACAAGCCACAAAAGAACGCAGACGGAAGAACATTTCATTGTATATTACAACAATACATCAGATTACAAGAATATACAGAGTATAAACGAATCAATATTACACAGAAATATCAGTGATTTAAATTACATTTAAATACATCGCAGCGGAAAATAATACAATACACAACTAAAAGAGATATACAGATACAAAGCTTTCCGGATATCGTTCCAGCTGTAAACCAGGATCCTGTGAATAAAAATCTGCAAAACCAAAACTACTAGCTGCCCGTGTCAAAATAAGGGCACCCAGAGTTTAGGTTAAAACAATAAACTCCAGGTCAGTCATGGGACTGGTGTGAGAACTAAAACAGTTATTAATCTTTAGTTTAAAGTTAGGTAAATCAAGGACCACGCCGTATAACACGGAACGGGTTTCCTCTCAAGAATACCAGTGCATAAAACAACAGCGCAATGCTAAATAAAGAAAAATGAAGCTATTATAAGACCCAGGTCCTATCACACAATGCAACGCAAGCCGGGGGATAGGGTTTTCCCTTATAACAGCCAAAGAATGCTTGATACATTTTAAAACAAATCATTTGATACTATTATCAGTGTATAGTGTATAAAACAACTTCAAATCATAAGTATCAATCATAGGCGGCATGGGTACCATATATCATGTCGCCAATACTAGGCTTTACAAATAAAACCGCAAGGTCACGTATTTGGAAATTGGGTTATCATTTATGGTATGAACCGAGGCTAGGGATCATCCTCTACCGATTCGAGACTCTCTAGCCCGAGCCTCAGGCAAGTACTCAGTCAAGCCTTTGGATCGTCAGGGCCGGTCCACCGATGTGGATTAAAATTCCTGAACACTGTGTTTCCCCGCCCTATGGGGCGTAGGTGAGCCAACTAAATGACTCCATCGGGCCCGGATCGTCTGATCAAACCAAGGCGCCTCGCAACAGCAACAACCACATAAGTCAAACTCGTCAGGGCGTGTAAAACCACTGGCGCCACTTCTAACTAGAAAAAAACGCATGCCCTCCCTGAGGTCCTTCTCCCGTTTCTAGTTCATACCGGGTGTGAAACTCGCGAAGTAAACGTTACACAAAGTTATGCCACAAAGGCCGTGCTTTGATCATCAACCACAAGACTTTGATTTTAAACAGAAGCCTTGATCATTTAGTCACTTAGGCATGCCACATAGGCAATTCACTCCATGCGATGGATATCCATCAATATATAACCCCTGAGCTCGTACGTCTCAGAGAAGGGCGTTAAGCAAGAGAATAAATTCTCCGCCGCCAAACAGATATATATTTAATAGAAATCAATCACACAGACTAAAATTCAATGTCAGACACACAGTCCATTTACAAGTTCGTTATGGGTCTGAACGAAACCGGAGGCACCTAGTACCTCGCATATCCATCGATCTCCAAGTACGTCTGGACGATCACCAACTATTTCCATCTTCTTGGGTGTACATCCCAATCAAGATCATCAGTAATCACCTAAACGATGTTAAGACCTCCGGTCTTCGACCACCGTCTTTATCTTCGACTTATCGTCGTATCAGTTATTCAGAATGGGATAAACCCGGTCTTCCCGAATAACTCGCGTATATAATAAACATGTGTTACACAAACACAACATACGCATCATTCCAATTCATCTGCCACTAACCGTAAATTAACAAGAGAATAATTTCCCAAATATTAACCCCGAAGGCCGAAACCAACATCAGATCAATATCCAGAAAACCATTCTGCTTAGCTAACCGACCTTTAGTTTCTAAATTTCACATTCTTGGGGAAAGGTTCCCATTAATTTTATCAAAGATAAATCCTTTGAATTTATTCTTTAATCCACTTTTGAATATCAATTCAAATTAGTCGGGATTAGCGAACCTTACCGAAGTAATCATTTATTTTATTTCCCAATTCCAACCTATTCATCCCATGAAGTAAAACTGGTAATACTTCATATCTAACACTACGGTGTTATCGGTAAATTCAATTACCATTTCACGTTCAAATCTAATTAAAGATTTAACTATCGCCTGGAGCAAAACTGGTGATACTCCATTCTCGATCATTTCAATCTAATTAAAGATTCATTAAAACTCCACTTAGTTTTAATCTGTGACTGGGTTAAAGAATCAGTGTCATTTAAAACACGGTTCACAATAAACCCAAAATCACAACACATTTCAATTAGTCCCTAACCGTAAATTAATCAAGAGAATAATCCCCCAAATATTAACCCCGAAGACCGAAACCAACATCAGATCAATACCCCAGGAATCATTCAACTTAACCAATCCCCGGTTAGTTTCTGATTTTCTTAACTCCTTTGGGTCTAAGAACGGTATTATTGAAGATACCGTTCACGACAACCCAAAATCCCATCCCATTAATTATCGGGTTAAAGAACAAGTGTTATTTACAACACTATTCACGATAAACCCAAAAATCAATATCAATTCAATTCCAATTAAATATTATTTAATTGGTACACTTCATTAAATCTAAATAAAAAGATTTAATCTTTTTCTCAATTGGGTTCAAGAACAGTGTTAATAAAGACACCATTCACGACAAACCCAAATCACATTTGATATTAAATACAAGGATCTGAATAGAAAATATATCGGCTTATATTCAATATCAAACTCTACGACTAACAAATATCGTATCAGAAATAACGATATAAATATATCTTTCAAATTTCCATAACAATATCTGTGTAATCACGAAATCCAACATCGAAATATTCCACATACAATTTCGATTCAAATCCATTCCAATTCACTTATTGGAAATTCTGGTTACTTTTTAAAACCCTTTTCAAATCCAATTTATTTATTTAAAAATAAATAGAATTTTAATTCTAGTTCAAAACTAGTTCATTTCGATAAAAATTTATTTTTATCTTTTCAAATATGGAGTTTTTCATCCCTATGTTTCCCAAATCATTTCTTATGATTTTACATAAATTATTGATATTTTTAATAATTTTATCAAGGCCCGTACAGTCGATTTCCATCAACGGCCATCGAACTACACTTACAGCGACCTTTTCCAAATTTGATTTGGACATAATTCCAAATCCAACCGTTAGATTTCAAATTTCTAATATTCGTTAGAAAGCTCTTTTCGATACGAACCCAACGGTTCTGGTTTTAGGAGAATCCGACGGTTGGATCTCCCGTAATGTCCGTTCGAAGTTAATGGTCGAAATTCGCGAACGGCCGCAGCGCGGCGCGTTCTATTCAGGCCATTATATTATATATATAATATATACTTCATCGATTTCCTTTTAAAACGTGCTTTATAAATCGTTTTAAATTTAATTTCAAAATGGTTTCAACATCATATTCAATTTCAAATCAAAATTGAATTTTCCAATATAAATTCGTTTCAAAATTCATTTCAAATTGATTTCAATTCAAATTCATTTCTATTCAATTTCAATTCGAATTCATTTCTATTCGGTTTCAATTCGAATTCATTTCTATTCAATTTAATTCGAATTTCAATTCTTTTCAAAATGTCAGATTTTGAAATCACTTTCGATATTCGTTATAAAATGAATAAAATCGATATAAATATCATTCACATCAAAATGGCCTAAATCTAATCAACATGGCATCATATATTTTTATTTTCAAATATTCTATTTCAAATATTTGTATTTCAAATATTTCTTTTTCAAATATTTCTTTTTCAAATATGGAATGAGGCCCAATCAATTACCATATAATGTTAATTATATGGATTTTCTACAACACATGTATACAATAACAACGATGAATAATCAACCATCATCCAAAGTGCATTCTACACTGTGTAAGCATTAAATATAAATATTCAACGCTTATAACAGTCTGTCAATCAATCGATTGACATACAACTAAACAATCGGGATTAGTGTACGTCAAATATCATCCCAATACCCGTGTGTGGTTTCAAACAATCAAACACAGATTTTATTTGTGCAGTTGGGCGATGTGTAAAAATTATCGTCCCAATCAATATCAGTCAATTGTGTGTATATAAACAAATCGTCCGATTTGTTTATTTTTATTTCCTTTCATATACACGTTAAAAATTCTATTTTTAACTATAAAATATTTTAACTATATAAATATTTTATTTTATTTCACATCACATCACATAATCAACTACACATCAAAATCAAACAAACAAGCATACAAGCCGTCCATGGTCTGTGGACGACGGGTGTCGGGTGCTACTAAACACCGTCTGCATCCTAGTATATATATTACAACTAGAAAAATAAATTAAAGGTGAGAAGTTCTCATGGATTAGCTAATCCAAACGCCACGACTCTTCATATGTAGAAAATCTTCATCTTCTCGCCTCTTGTCACTTTCTTTGCCCGTATTCTCTATATATGTAAAAATCACATTTTTACTTCGCTATTCGATATATAAAAATCGAATTTTTACTTCGCTATTCAATATATAAAAATTGAATTTTTATCGTTCCTAAAAATATAATCTTTCACTTGAATCAAAATCCAATTTTTATTTCGCCTTTTACTATAAAAATCATGTCTTTATAATTTTATAAAAGTCGCCCCTTTTCTCTAGTTAAAAATCAAACTCTTCGCTATTTAAAATCGATTTTCTTACGCTATAAAAATCAAAACTATTAGTTACGTTATATATAAAAACAGAAAAGAAAATTGAATAAACTAACTAAATTAAATAAATAGAGATACTTATAGTAAAAGGAAGGAGAAAGGGGGGAGGGAGTTCACGGACGGGGTCAGGTGGCACATGGGGTTGGAAAGGGGTGCAGGGTGGTCGGCTGTCCTTGCAGGCGGCGGCGGCGATGGGCTGTGGGCCTGGTGGTGGCCGGCGACGCTGGAAAGGGGAAGAGTTTAAATCAAAGAGGAAAGAGGAGATGAGGGGAGAGGAGATGGCGGCTGGAGGAGGAGAGGGTGAGGTTGGTGGTCGGCGGCGTGAAGAGTGGCGGAACGGTGATCCCCGGGTGGCGGCGGCGCGTGGGGTTAGGGTTACGTTCTTTTTTTTTTAATTTGAAACTGACGGGGAGGAAAGGTAAAAGGGGAGAGAGAGAATGTAGTGATAATATAATTATATATATTATTTCATTTTATTTCAAAAAGCAACTTTTTATTTCGACTTCGAAACGTGGCCCACCGACTGTCGTCCATAGCTAATTACCCTCATTCCGAACACAATGTGATATGTATCGTAAGCTGATTCGATCTTTTCGTCCAGTTTTCGTCAAAATCAACATATAACTCTATATATTGAATTTGAACATGCATTTCAATTTACCGGGGCCACATACTAACTCGAAAAATTCCAGAAAAATATTTTCTAGCTTCGCATTGACGATACAGTCCTAATAAAACTAGTTTCATCAAATTCTGAGACAGTTTGAAAAATGGCCAATTTCCAGTCGATTAAAATCAACTGAAACTGGTCAAACGCGTTTACCTATGCCACACTCACATATTGATTCAAAAAAATTATGAAAATTGGAACCTAGCGATAATATGATATCACAGATCCAAAAAAAGTGGTTTCGTCGAAATCCGAGGCCGTTTGCAAAAATTCCATTTTTAAGGGGCTGAATTTCATAGCGACTATTATGAAAATTCAACTGGACATATCTTTTGATTCCCGCTATGAAATTTTGATTTTTCGGATTCGTTGGAAAGATATTCTCTATTAGATTCCATTATTTTTGGTTTTACTAAAATCCGGTTTATTTTGCACCCGGTACGTTCATTTGAATTTTGAAATTGAATTATCGAACTACCACGCCATTTTCAATTCCTTTTATATATATAAATAAATATTTATATTCTAATGACAATCTAGATAAATATATACATTCGAATTCTATTCAAAATAAATTTCTCGTCGATATTATTTAAAATAATTCATTTTAAATAATCAAAATTCGCTAAAATTGCCAAAATAAATTTTTTAAATTGGCCCAGATTTCCGGGTTATTACAACTGTTATTGGATAACTTGAAATTTTAATTCAAGTATGAATTTTAAAAGGTGATTTTGAAATCGTTTCAAGAAGAAACCATGAAATTTATTCCGATATTCGGAATGTAAACTGAATTTAAATATATTCACATGGATTTATGATTTGAATTCGACTATGTCGAATTTATAGAAGTAAATTATTTTCATAAGATTTGAAGTGGAATTAAATAGAAATTTAATATTTAATTTGAACATAGATTGTATATATATAGGTTATAATTAAAATATATTAAAAAAATGGAAATCAAGATTCAATAGATTTTTAAGATGGAAGTTGATTTTAATAGGGAAATTAATTTATAAACAATATTTATATATATGTGGTGAAGTAATTTTCATCGAGTGAATTGGAAATAGATTTCCAAATATAAGAGATGAAATGGAAGGTGAGGTTTAAACCGAGTTGTTGTTTACAAACTTTTATCTGTCTCTAGATAAGAACGTTGTTGATTAAGGTCTGAGAGGTAATTAAAAAACCCCAACTTGAATGACCTCACTATTATCAAGGGATGATATTAGTTTGTAATGGCAGTTGGATTAAATAATTATATTTACATAAAGGAAATTTATAATTGGAATTTGATGAGATCGATATTTTATAAATAATCAAATTCCATAAGGATTGGACTTAAATATAGAAATTTGGGTTTTGAATACACTCACAACTAAGTTATGAATATGGGATAAAAACTGATAGGTTTGAATAACTTGAATTGTTAAGTCAGTTTTGGATAACGGGCTTGAATTACTTTAAAATATCGAAAATGGAGTTGGAATTATTTTATAAACAAAGTTTTTAAACATTTATATTTAATTTAATTAAAATGAACTCGCCGCAGCGTGATAGTTCGTAATTTGGCGATTCGAACTTCATTTGAGTATATAGAACTCAATATAAGTCGAAATTCGATGAAACAAGAAACGTTGGGACCGATTAATTAATAGTTTCCAAATGGAAAAAAAATCTGGATTTTTCCTTATAGATTTTGAGTTAAGTCAATATCAAATTTTCAGAAAAACAACGCCAAAATCATTTATAAACCATAACAGTTTATTTAATGAATAAAAAGGATTTTCAGTAAACAAAAGCCGAATTCTTATTTGAAAAATCCAAATTTTGGATTATCAAATATATACGAACTCAAGTGGAGCGAGCGAAGTGATTTTTAAATATAAAAATCAGAGCTTGCTTTATGAAACAAAGATAATTAATTACAATATAATTAATGAAGAAGTTGAATCGAACTTAGTTTCTGTTAAGTGAATCGGATTTGTGAATTCAAGTTTGAATTCAAATATGAAACTAGAGTTAGAAATGGAAATCAACAGGTTTATAAGAGAATTAAAATATATTTGCTTATGATATGTTCAACTCAAAAGTGTATTAGGAAAAATAGTCAATTAGCAAAGTAATTAGCAAATTGAGTTATAAAGGGGTGAATTGATGGAAATGAATTGGAAATGGCCGTATGTATTTTGAAAAGGTATGGAATGAAGAGTATGAAGATTTTAATTTAAGTGCCCGACAAAAAGGTACATGTTTAAATTTCCATATGAGGCTTTATGCACTTCTTTTTGAATGGAAAGGGCCTAGAGAGGCGAGTTGAGGTTTGAACTATTGACCGGTACAGAGGAGGTGCTGGCGAAATTTTCCGAAAATTTAAGGAGTTAGAATATTTTTAAGAAATTTTGAAAATAGAAATCAATATATCGATATATATAGAAGTCGAAAAGGAAATTGAAAAATAGTAACAAATGAATATTAATAATAAAAAGGGGCCAGTGATTGTTTGATTTGTTTGATGGATGTTTATTTTCCTTTGATAGTTAAATCACCGGCTATCAAAGAATTTTGATCATCGTTGTCAATAAGGGGAGACCGGTTGGATTTAATATCCGAAAACCACTCTGTATAAGCATAGACGTTGCGAATTAGATTATTTGAAAATAAAATCGAAGATGGAGTAAATTGCAAGAGTTGTTTTGTTTGTCCAGTCCCAGGACAACTTGTATGGACGAATGTCTGATAGAGTATTCCTAACGGTCACATAAGACGATCTTTTCAAGGTATTACGTCTGGTAGCGAAGAAATTCGTTTCTCTTAGCTTTTATACCTGTAATATTTTTGGGAAGATCAACTAGTGATTTGACAGGTTTGACGACGTGGCATTCAAAGTGTATGGTGGCCAGATGTTCTAAAAGATAGACGTAGCCTCAAATTTCATAACTGGGGAATGACAAAAATTGGGCAGGCAACATGACTATGTGGGTCGCTCCCATTAGGGTGTATAATCACCTATCTAGAGAAATTCCTTTTACTTCTTTAATCTATTTCGATGCTGTCCCTTTTCGGGTAACGGTGGTTTGAGCCAACCTCTGGTGATATACATTCGATACACTCAAGCGAAATGAGTGGTCGGTCATGTGTGGGCCGGGTTGCAAGACGTTCTTGTTGAACCTAGTGTATTCCCCTCTAGAGATACACTATCGGCAGGTGGTCCCATACCTTGTCATAGTTGGAATTCAATCTCCAATAAGCGTCTTGCGATTTTTTGGTTTTATACTATATATGTAGAGCGTGAGATGCAAGCGCTCTACTCTTTGGTTATTTATGTGATTAGACATTATTATAATATCACTGGATTTTGATATCAAAAATGGTTTGGTTATAGTAAGATAAAACCGTCCGTGTTTATGTGTTGGCCGGTCTTACTATTACCTTTTCATTCAAATGATTTTTTCAAAGTTAAACAAATTGGTTGGAGTTTACTCACACCAGTCCCGTGACTGACCCATAGTTTATTTTTCCTAAACTCTTGGGTGCCCAAATTTGCATGGGCAGTCAAGTGTTTCAGGATTTACAGATACACTTGGAAGAGCTTGAAGTAAAAGGCTTCAACGTTAGTTATTTAGAGTTATTCCCGCTGTACCAAATGTTGTATTGTACTCTGATGATGGTATGTATATACAAAACAGATTTGTATTTCAAAGTTATGTTATATAATATATTTTATTCGTTCCACTGTGAGGTTCTGTTTTGTTATTTCTGTTCTTCTTCTGTCTATTTCTATTTCTTTAACCCTAATGACTTGTATTTCTGTATTATTTGAGTTGGAAGGGAGTTGTATTAGTCAGCTCAGATGGTATGGATTTACGGGCGACTACAATTGGTATCAGAGCTTAGGTTAAGCAAACACCTAGGCTTTGGTGGGGGTTTACTCATTAAAGATAGGGCCAGTAGTATCCTAGAATGAGTTGAGTGTATATATGAGAGAGTGTATTTGTAGATTTGTTGAAAACTGTTTTATATTGTGTTGATTGATCTGTTGAGTGATATATAAATTTCACGTCGACGCGTTTAGCTGACATGGCCGATAGGGATTTGTAAACACTTGGACAATGTAAATTGACATGGTATGTTTTGAAAGTTGGGTAAATGAAATAATTTTACCCAAAACAATATTTTCATATAAAAGGAATAATTTTCCAAGATTTTTATAATATATAGATGTGTTGATTGAAATTATAATCAAATGGGATGATAAAATTGAAATGATTATAGATAACAAAATAGAATTTGTATAAGAATACAAATAAGATGAAATTAAATTGAATTAGAACCAGAATTTGGAATTTAAAATCACAGGTGTTTGGAAAATATTTTTCCAAAGTATATTAAGATAATATAGCCCTGTCTTGGAAGGATTTTTGAATAAAAATCATTTTAGATGGATTTTGAAAGTGATAAAGCACTGAACTCACTTCAGTGGATGGAAAATAATACTGATGATGATCGCGACATCATCAGTGTTCATTTCCTAGTTTCTAAGTGATGGATTGCTACCTTAGAAAAGTTTGATGGAAATTTGTTTGAAAGAAAACAAGTTGGTTTGAAAAATTCAAATATCTTTGAATTTGAGATGATTATAAATATATGATATTTATGTGATTTCAAAAGGATTTGAAATAGAAACCCGGGAATTTGAATTCTAGAATTAAAATTTAACTTAAGCAAGTTAAATGGGTCGAAGTGAATAAATTGATCAAAATCAATTTGAGTGGAATTAAATGGAATATGAATCAAATGTAAATATATTGGTTATAAGTCATTCGAATTGAATGGATGTAAGCTTATATGGTGTAAGACATAAATGAAAACAGTAAGTGTTATTGTAATTAAATTTGTTGAAATATAAAATAATGAGTTTCAACATAAGTGAGTTTTGAAAATTAATGGGTTTGAAGCATTTTTCCTACCTTAGTAATTTCGGGGACGAAATTCTTTTAAGGGGGAAGAATGTAACGACCCGGATTTTTCGAACAGTTTATTTTAAATATTTAATATGGTTTTAACTATTAAATTGATAATATAAATGAATTTTGTATTTAGCTATCGATTTTGATTTAATATCGAATATATTAAATTATCGTAATACGAAAATAATTCAATTCGTGATTTAAAAACTGAATCAAAACAATTCAGATGATTAGTATTAATTATATTTGAATATAGACGATAATAAATATATTTTATTTCCGGAGAATTTATTTTTTTCTGAATTTAAATTATATGATATAGATTTAATATGGTTATGTTATATATATACGTTCGAAATAAATTTCAGAATATATCCCATAATGTCCAGAGTAGCAATATAACATTGAAATGTCGGTTGGTGGTGGTTACGGTCTCAAGTTGTGAACCCGGGATAATTGTAATGGATAAGATTGAAATCGAATTGAAAATAAAATTGATATCTATTTAAGAAGGATAAAAATGCCTTTAAATCAAATCAGTATCTATTTAAAAAGAAACAAAATCTTTTTAAATTCAAATAACATTAAATACAATGTACCTTGCGCAGACGTTACTTCCTTAGTAACTAAGTATCATCTTCATATATATATGCGAGTGCATCCTCCTCTTTCTCTCCTGATTTCATTTCCTCAGATAATCAAATTAAAAGAAGAAGAAACTATGATACTGCCCTCCTTCATATGTTTGCAAATCAAAAATGGTCGATGCCTCAATATAATTCCTTCGAGCCTTAACCCCTCACTTCATTTGTTCTCTATCAAAATAAAATCAAAATCAATTCTCAGTGCCAAACAAAGAAAACCGCTCCTCTCCCTCGTTCAAAATTCGAAATCAATTCGAATTCAGAACAGAATCATACATTAATATATTCATTGAATTCACGAGCTCAAGAGCTTTACTGCGGTAAATTCGATTTTGGGTATCTCGAAAATTTGAGTCGCTGTCCTCCTTACAGCATCAAATTAGGCTCTCGATTTCGTGGTTCGGAGGGGATGTCTATTCGAGTGAAGGAGGGCCGCTGTTCAGTAGAGTGATGGGAATTCAACAATGGAGTTTGGTGAAGATCAGTAGCCAAAAGCATCGATGCGTTGTTTGGGTAGTGCGATGTTGGGGGATTACGGGAGTGGGACAGTGGATGAAAGGCGCCTCCTGGTAGTGGTTCGGTAGCTTCAGTAAAGCAACGATGGGTTTGATTAGTGTTTAAGGTGGAGGCGTTCGCGAGTTAGGAGCAGCTGAAAATGGTTGGTCCAAGTTGCGATTTTTTCAAATTGGTTTGAGCTGAAGGGAGGGATATCGCATTGAATTACAGAGTGATATATGCTGTGAATGCAAATCGAGAGAGGATATCGAGCTCTGTTTGATGGTGTTAGGTAGTGGAAGCACGGCGGTGTTTACTTTTGTTGCAGGCTCAGTTTCGAAGGTCTACAGAGAAGAGGTATTAAGCGGCTTATCATGATTACAAGAGGTCCGAATTGAACAAGATATGTCATGCCATGACCATAGCAATATTATATGTACAATGGATTGGTTGAGATTACGAGGGAATAAGGTAAATGCTGTTTCAACATTTAAGTTACTTAGAATAATTTTTTTATGTAAATTTATGATAGTTTAATACATTAAAAAAATCAAATAATTATAGGAACAAAATACATTATTCGAGATGATACGAGTTGGTTCATAACACGATGATATGGAATTTTAATCGGATATTCGGCAAGTGGAAATCAGGTGAGTAAATCTCACTTAATTTTTTTTTGTCATAAATTACTGGCTGTTTTGGTTGCATTGCTGTTATTGATTAATTGTGTTTATATATATATTTAGGCTTGGAGGTTGTCGCTATTATATATATTGGATATTTTCCGCAATACTATTAGCGGATGCCCGCAGTATCAATAGCGGATGACCCTACGCCCCACAAATATGAGTGGATGACCTTTTATACCGCGATATCCTGCCTTGAAGTAGGATTGGTATTATTTTTGTTGACTAACATCTGTGGATGCAGGAAAAACAGGTCGGAGGAATCCTACTGGATTCCTATAATTTATTTACTGTTGTTTACATATTTATATATGTATGTGATGTGTGAATTGAATGGATGATTTGTGTGTTAGATATTATAATATCACTGGCCCTAGATATTTATATTTCAGTAAAAAGAAAAAAAACATTATAGAAAGAGAATTTTAGTTATAAGAAGGAAAATTTATTTTTTTTCGAAATAAAATTGAATTTCGAACAAGTTAGAAAATATTTACTTGTTTTCAGTAAAAAACAAGTAATTGAGATTATAAACGATATTTAAAAATGGAAAGGAAAATTATCATTTGATAACATTAAATTTTAAATTCAAGTCTGAATTTAAAAGGAAAAATTTATTTTTCGAAAGGGGGATTGGATTTCAAATGGAATTTGAAATCAAAAACTTATTTTAATATTTAAAACAAGAAATGAAATTATAAACGATATGTATAAATAAAGAAAATTACTATTATTGGATAAATTGAAATTTTAATCCAAGTATGAGTTCAAAAAGGGAAATTTGTTTTCCGAAGTGCAAATAGGATTTTCAAATGGAATTTGAAATGTGAACATGTTTAAATAGTTAAAACAAGAAGTAGGATTTATAAACAACATTTATAAATAATTATCATGAGAAATGTGATTTTTGAAATTTTAATATGAGTTTAAAAAAGGGATTTTTAGATTCAAAAAGGAAAATTTAATTTCCAAAACAGAAATTTTATTTTGGATTGGCTAAGGAAATAATAACTTGTTTAATAAGTTAAATCAAGTAGTTGAGTTTATGTTCGATGTTTATAAATTATCATCTGATAAATTAGAAATGAAAATTCAGAGATGATTTTAAAAAGAGGAAAGTTTATTTTCCAAAGCAGAAATTGAATTCGAAATAGAATTTGAAAATATATCTTGTTTTAATATTTAAAACAAGAAGTGTTATTTATAAACGAGGTTTACAAATAGAAAGAAATATTATCAATTGATAATATTAAATTTCAAATTCAAGTATGAATTTGAAATGGAAAACTTTATTTTTCGAAATGGAAATTAGATTTCAAATGGAATTACAAGTCGGAAACTTGTTTTAATATTTAAAACAAGAAGCGAAATTTATAAAAAAGTATTTTTAAATAAGAGGAAAACATTGTTATTGGATAACATGAAATTTTAATTAAAGTATGATTTTTAAAAGGTGATTTTGAAATCATTTCAAGAAGAAACCATGAAATTTATTCCGATATTCGGAATGTAAACTGAATTTAAATATATTCACATGGATTTATGATTTGAATTCGACTATGTCGAAATTATAGAAGTAAAATTATTTTCATAAGATTTAAAGTGGAATTAAATAGAAATTTAAGATTTAATTTGAACATAGATTGTATATATATAGGTTATAATTAAAATATATTTAAAAAAATGGAAATCAAGTTTCAATAGATTTTTAAGATGGAAGTTGATGTTAATAAGGAAATTAATTTATAAACAATATTTATATATATGTGATGAAGTAATTTTCATCGAGTGGATTGGAAATAGATTTCCAAATATAAGAGATGGAATGGAAGGTGAGGTTTAAACCGAGTTGTTGTTTACAAGCTTTTATCTGTCTCTAGATAAGAACGTTGCTGAACAAGGTTTGAGAGGTAATTAAAATACCCTAACTTGAACGACCTAACTAGTATCAAGGGATGATATTAGTTTGTAATGGCAGTTGGATTAAATAATTATATTTACATAAAGGAAATTTAAAGTTGGAATTTGATGAGATCGATATTTTATAAATAATCAAATTCCATAAGGATTGGACTAAAATATAGAAATTTGGGTTTTGAATACACTCACAACTAAGTTATGAATATGGGATAAAAATCGACAAGTTTGAATAACTTGAACTGTTAAGTCAGATTTGGATAACGGGCTTGAATTACTTTAAAATATCGAAAATGGAGTTGGAATTATTTTATAAACGAAGTTTTTAAACGTTTATATTTAATTTAATTAAAACGAATTTGCCGCTGCGCGGGTTCGTAATTTGGCGATTCGAACTTCATTTTAGTACATAGAACTCAATATAAGTCGGAATTCGATGAAGCAAGAAATGTTGGGACTGATTAATTAATAGTTTCCAAATGGAAAAAAAAATCTGGATTTCGCCTTATAGATTTTGAGTTAAGTCAAAATCAAATTTTCAAAAAAACAGCGCCAAAAGAGTTTATAAACCATAACGCTTTATTTAATGAATAAAAAGGATTTTCAGTAAATAAAATCCGAATTCTTATTTGAAAAATCCAAATTTTGGATTATCAAATATATACGAACTCAAGTGGAGTGAGAGATGTGATTTTTAAATATAAAAATCAGAGCTTGTATTATGAAACAAAGACAATTAATTACAATATAATTAATGAAGAAGTTGAATCGAACTTAGTCTCTGTTAAGTGAATCGGATTTGTGAATTCAAGTTTGAATTCAAATATGAAACTCGAGCTAGAAATGGAAATCAATAGGTTTATAAGCGAATTAAAATATATTTGCTTATGATATGTTCAACTCAAAAGTGTATTAGGCAAAATAGTCAATTAGCAAAGTAATTAGCAAATTGAGTTAAAAAGGGGTGAAGTGATGGAAATAAATTGGAAATGGCCGTATATATTTTGAACAGGTATGGAATGATGAGTATGAAGTTTTAATTTAAGTGCCCGACCAAAAGGTACATGTTTAAATTTCCATATGAGGTTTTATGCGCTTCTTTTTGAATGGAAAGGGCCTAGAGAGGTGAGTTGAGGTTTGAACGATTGACCGGTACAGGGGAGGTGCTGGCGAAATTTTCCGAAAATTTAAGGAGTTAGAATATTTTTAAGAAATTTTGAAAATAGAAATCAATATATCGATATATATATAAGTCGTCAGGGAAATTGGAAAATAGTAACGAATGAATATTAATAATAGAAAGGGGCCATTGATTGTTTGTTTTGTTTGATGGATGTATATTTTCCTTTGATAGTTAAGTCACCGGCTATCAAAGATTTTTGATCATCGTTGTCAATACGGAGAGGCCGGTTGGATTTAATATCCGAAAACCACTCTGTATATGCATAGACGTTGCGAATTAGATTATTTGAAAATAAAATCGAAGATAGAGTAAATTGCAAGAGTTGTTTTGTTTGTCCAGTCCCAGGACAACTTGTATGGACAAATGTTTGACAGAGTATTCCTAACGGTCACATTAGACGATCTTTTCAAGGTATTATGTCTGGTGGCAGAGAAATTCGTTTCTCTTAGCTTTTATACACGTAATATTTTTGGGAAGATCAACTAGTGATTTGACTGGTTTGACGATGCGGCATTCAAAGTGTATGGTGGCCAGATGTTCTAAAAGATAGACGTAGCCTCAAGCTTCACAATCGGGGAATGACAAAAATCGGGCAAGTAGCATGACTATGTGGGTCACTCCCATTAGGGTGTATAATCACCTATCTAGAGAAATTCCTTTTACTTCATTAATCTATTTCGATGCTGTCCCTTTTCGGGAAATGGTGGTTTGAGCCCAACCGTTGGTGATATACATTCGATGCACTCAAGCAAAATGAGTGGTCGGTCATGTGTGGGCGAGGTTGCAAGACGTTCTTGTTGAACCCAGTGTATTCCCCTCTAGAGATACACTATCGGCAGGTGGTCCCATACCTTGTCATAGTTGGAATCCAATCTCCAATAAGTGTCCTGCGATTTTTTGATGTTATACTATATATATAGAGCGTGAGATGCAAGCGCTCTACTATTTGGTTATTTATGTGATTAGACATTATTATAATATCACTAGATTTTGATATCAAAAATTGTTTGGTTATAGAAAGATAAAAACCGTCCGTGTTTATGTGTGGGCTGGTCTTACTATTACCTTTTCTTTCAAAGGATTTTTTTCAAAGTTAAACAAATTGGTTGGAGTTTACTCACACCAGTCCCATGACTGACCCAGAGTTTATTTTGTTTGTTTTTCCAAAACTCTTGGGTGCCCAACTTTGCACGGGCAGTCAAGTGTTTCAGGCTTTACAGATACACTTGAGGAGCTTGAAGCAGAAGGCTTCAACGTTAGTTATTTAGAGTTATTCCTACTGTACTAAATGTTGTATTGTACTCTGATGATGGTATGTATATACAAAACAGATTTGTATTTCAAAGTTATGTTATATAATATATTTTATCCATTCCGCTGTGAGGTTCTGTTTTGTTATTTCTGTTCTTCTTCTGTCTATTTCTATTTCTTTAACCCTAGTGACTCGTATTTCTGTATTATTTAAGTTGGACGGGAGTTGTATTAGTCAGTTCATATGGTATGGATTTACGGGCCACTACAACAGTTGTAATAAATGCTTTTTTACAACTATGCAAAACGCACTGTTGTAATAAATGTTTTTTACAATTGTGAAAAAAATCACTGTTGTAATAAACATATGTATCACAATTTTCTTTTTTGTCTATTGTAATAACTAATATATACCAATTAATTTCTGATAATTAACAGTTAAATTAGAAAATTGTTTAAACTTATTTTTAGTAACTCTTTTTTCTATTTCTTGTATTAGAGACATATTAAATATTAATAACGACTTATATTAAATAATTAGTAATATTAACATTTAAGAATAATTCATATTCAATATTAAATTTACAAATTAATACCAATTACTATTAATTACTATTAGATTAGATAAAAACCACTTAATTCATGATTAATAAATAATAGTTACTTTTTAAAAAGTTACTATTAAATATTTAATAGTATAAAATAAATAACATTTACATAATAATTAAATTTTAATAGTTAGAATTCAATTATAACTTTGAAGAAATAGGTTATAATTAATAATAACTATTACTAGTCAGTAATATTTAATATTTTAGTAAAAATCATTTCTTAAGAAATTCATAATATATTTATATTTAATATAAACTTTAACTTATTAATTCTAAATTATAATTTTTAATTCTCTAAGTTTTGGTGAAATTTAATTGTAACCAATGGAAAACTGATAGTCATGTTAAATGCAAAACAATGAAACTTAAAGGCGGTAAAACTGAAAATTTGGTTCTCACGTAATTCGTGTCTTGTATTTCTAGTGCCTTCTATCGGCCGACCTCTCCAGTTCTCGTCTGTATGTCAAAATCAAAATTCCCAATTCCTCAAAAAATCCTACGCCCTTCGCCTACTATTTCCCGTTCCGACTTCTGCCTCCGCCCATGCCCTTCCATCATTTTTATGCCCACACCATTAGTAGCAACTTTCCCTACCCTTACCGTTCGCACCTACTTCTCTTTGAACCCTAGGTACTCTTTCTTCGTCCTTTTTCCTCTTTTTCGTCAGTCTTCCGTCGAGCTACTCCATCTACATGACATACACCGCAACGAAGTTGTCTTTCCTCTGCATCTTCTGTAAGTTTTTTCTTATGTTAGTTTCGGTTTTTGATTTAGCTGTACTTATGAGATTGAGACAAATGATTTTTATTTCTCTTTCAGAATCGACTTATTCAACATAACTGGTTTTTTTCCTTTTGATTCTTGTGACGACCCCATTTCCCGTACAGACGGCGGCAAGGGTAATCTTTGGTATATAACACAGAAACAGATAATAGCAGAACAGAATTAAATAAATACACCAGATAATGTACAATAGAATACACTGGATAAACGTAATCATCAGAGTTACACAGTATACAGGATCATACTTAGTACAAATACAGTTCAACTATACATATATGTCTACAGCGGAAAAACAAACATAATGTACAATAGGTGCTAAACAGCATAAAAAGAGATAAATGATAGATACCATCTTCAGCTCCAGCTATCCGGATAAAGCCTGCTAAACCTGAATACAAGGCTGCCCGTGTAGAAAAAGGGGCACTCGAGTTTGAAAGTGAAACAAACTACGAGTCAGTCATGGGACTGGTATGAGAAATCTACTCAACACATTTCAATACGGCTAATCACAGGACCACACCACTTTCGTGGAACGGGTTTACTCCATTGGATTGCCAGTGCTTTAAAACAAATCATTCTTTTAAACATCACAATGCTTTTTATAAAAATGAAGTCATTATAAGACTCAGTTCCCATCACACAATGCAACGCAAACCGGAGGAAAGAGTTTTTACCTTATAACGGCCAAAAGATGCTTGATACGAATAAAACAAAGGCATTTGATATTATTGCTAGTGTTTATATGTTTTGAAAACAATTTCATATCATAACTATCAATCATAGACAGCATTAATGCCCCATACCACTATGTCGCCATATATAGGTATACAATCAAAATCGCACAGTCATGTATTTGGAAATTGGATCCGTCATGAACCAAGGCAAAAGATAGTCCTTACCGACTTCTAGACTCTCTAGCCTGAGCCTCAGGGTCAGAGCGCATCGACCCTTGGAGCGATGGGGCCGGTCCACCGATGTGGATTAAAATTCCTGAACACTGCGTTTCCCCGCCCTTTGGGGGCGTAAATGAGCCAACGAATGACTCCATCGGACCTGGATCGTCTGATATAACCGAGGCGCCTCGCAATAGTAACAACCACATAAGTCAAACTCGTTAGGGCATGTAAAACCACTGAAGCCACTTCTAACTAGAAAGAAACGCATGTCCTCCCTGAGGTCCTTCCTCCCGTTTCTGGTTCATACCGGGTGTGAGGTTCGCGAATTCACGTTATACACAAAGCTATGCCACACAGGCGGTGCTTTGATCATCACCACAAGACTTTGCTTTTCAACAGAAGCCCTGATCATTTTCCACTTAGGCATGCCACACTAGCCATTCATGCCATGCGACTGATGTCCATCGATATACAACCTTTGAGCTCGTGCATTTCAGAGAAGGGCGTTAAGCAAAAGAATAAATTCTCCGCCGCCAAACAGATGTATATTTAACAGAGATCAATCAACATAGAATAAAATCCAATGTCAGACACACAGTCCATTTACAAGTCCGTTCTGGGTCTGAACGAAACCGGAGGCACTATATACCTCGCAAACCCATCAATCACCACGTACGTCTGGACGATCACCACTCATTATCCATATTTCGGGATGCCTCCCAATCAGGACCTCTGTAACGACCCAGGTTTTTGAACGATTTATTTTAAATATTTAATATCGTTTTAAATATTGTGTTGGTAATATAAAAGAATTTTTATATTGAATTTATCGATTTAGTAATCAATATAGGATATAATTCAGATTTAAAACTGAATCGAAACACTTCGGTCAATTAATATAAATTCTATGTTGAATTAAAACGATAATAATAATTTATTATCGATGAAATTAAATGTTGAAATCTATTTATATTTAAATCGAATTTAATTTAAACCATTGATTTAATTTGTTATTTCTTCTATGCTGTCGAATTAAAATTCAGAATTTGGTTCTACTAATCTTGTAACGTCAATGGTTGCGTTAAAATAGCGGTTCTAATTTTCGAATAAGGGTACCACAAGATATTTTAGTTTTTAATTAAAGAAAAATCAAATCAAAACTTTAACCAGCCGACCTACTTCTTTTAACGCCACCCTATTGCCTTCCTCGAGCCAAAATTTATGTCTTCCTCTGTTCAACATCAAGCAAACATCGAATTTTGATGGATGTACTTCTGTTCCCTTTCAAATCTATATAAATGAACCGAGCTTTCATTTCTGAAACAGACATGAAGTTCAAGTCTTTCTTCTCATCAAAGACCGTTCCTCATTTTCCAAATCAAATTCGAATCCGATTTTTGAGATCTATGGGTAGACGTGAAGACCCAGTCGATCAATTTTAGGTTAGGGGATGGCGGTCATCACAAACTACGGAGACTCGATTTCGAGTTCAAGCTGAGGAGAAGGTCGCGATTCAGAGATGGGTGCGGTTATGGGATGCGAAGATTTTAGGGTTATGAGGCGCTGCGGTTTCAAGAAGGAATCGACATGGTATCGCAATTTGAAACTTCGATCCAAAGGCCACGAGCCTTATGTAGCTTGACGTCAGTATTGCGATAAGCAACAGGAAGGGATGCCAGGCCACGGTGGTGCGATTCAAGATAAGGGGGAGTAAAGTCGTGACCTTGTTGTTCGTTTGATGGTGTATTTGAGGTAGGTAGAGGTCGCGACTGTGTTCTGGGTTCGAAGCAGGAATAGCTCGCACATGATTGAAAAGGGCTTGCTGCGGTAAGGTCAGCTAGAAGAAAGAAATGGTGGATTGTATATTAGGTGTTCGAGGAAATGTCTCAATGCCGTATAACAACTTTTGGGGCTGATCTAAGATCAAAAATATTTGTGTTTTGCTTCCTAGTTGATCGAGGCAGCAGGTATACTTCTTACGAAAAATTTAAAATATATATAGAAAATTTATTTAATTGTTAAGCAGTTAATTTAAATTAAATAAATGTTAAAATTTTATTTAATAAATTGTAGGGGCTAAGTAGATTTATTCAAAAAAATCCATTGTCGAGATGAGATGGAATTCAACGGGATATTCAGTGCAAACGAAAATACAAGGTTGGAAGAGCGTGAAGAACACATTTGGAGTTTATCAGAATTTACCAGGATTTGTTTTAAATCGAATGGTATTCGATTTAATTCGAGTTGGATATTCAACGAGAAGAATATGAAAATCTGGTGAGTAAATCTCACTCACCTTTTATTCCTAATTATTTTTATTTCATTAAAAATAATTGGTTGTTGCTTGTGTGAATATTTTCTGGTTGCTTTTTATATATTAGTTATTTAGGCTATTATATATATATATATTGGGTTGATTGATTGGTTGGATTCCCGCAGTCTCATTAGCGGATGCCCGCAGTTTCATAGCGGATGATTACCCTATACGCCCCACGCTATGATTAGTGGATGACCTTCTATACCGCGATATTCTGCCACGAAGCAGAATTGGTATTATTTATGTGCTAACATCTGTGGATGCAGGAAAACAGGTTGGAGGATTCCAACTGGATTCCTCAAAAATATATTATCTGTTTGTTTATTTGCTTGCATATATATTGTTATATATGATGTGTTAGAAAAATAAATAATTCGTTGCTTTGTGTGTTTAAATATCACTGGGCTTAAGTAATGATATTTAAAATATCGTGGAAGGATATTTAAGATTTTAAAAGGAAAAATTCTATTTTTAAATAGAATTTGAATTTTAAATGGAATAAAGATATAACTTGTTTTGGAAAATAAAACAAGTAGTTTCTTTTTAAACGAAGTTTATAAATGGTTCTTTATAACGAAGTTATAAATGAAGAGAAAAGAATTATCATTTGATAATTCAGAAATAGAAATACAAGTGTGAAATTTAAAAGAGAAATCTATCTTCAAAGAAAAATAGGAATATCGATTTCAAAAGGAATTAAAGTCGAGACTTGTTTAAAGAAATTGGATATAAGAATTCAAATAGAAATAGAATTTGAAATATAGTATTTCAAAGAAGAGTTGAATAGAATTTGAAATATAGAATTTCAAAGAAGAATTGAAATATGAAATTGAATAGAAACTTGAAATAGAAATTCAAATTTGAACATAGAATTTGAATAAAGAAATTCAAATAGGGATTTGAATATAGAATTTCGAAATAGAATTTGAAATAAACTTTGAAAATAGGATTTCAAAATAGGAAATCCAAATAGTTTTGAAATGGAATTTGAATTCAAGGGAATTCAAATGAATTTGAATAATAGAAATTCAAAGGGTGTTGAAAATGATTTTGAATAATAGAAATTCAAATGGTGTTGAAATGAATTTGAATAATAGAAATTCAAAGGGTGTTGAAAATGATTTTGAATAATGGAAATTCAAATGGTGTTGAAAATGAGTTTGAATATTAGAATTCAAATGGGGCTGGAAACGAATTTGAATATTAGAATTCAAATGGAAAATGAAATTTGAATATAAGAGATTCAAATTGAATTCAAATAGGATTTGATCTATGGGATTTGAATATGAAATTCAAATGGGTTTTAACTATGGAATTTTGAATATAGAATTTAAAAAGGAGTTTGAATATTTGAATTTCAATAGAATTCAAATATAGAAATTGGAATATAGAAGTTCAAATGGGATTTGAAACATTTAGAATTTCAAATAGAAATTTAAATGGAGTTTGGATATTTAAATTCAAGTATGAATTTCAAATATAGAAATTCAAAAAGGAGTTGGATTTGAAGTGGGAATTCGAATAAAGAATTTGAAATGGAATTCGAATAAAGGATTTCAAATGGGATTTGAATACAGGATTTAAAACTATGGAATTTGAAATGTAAATATTCAAATGGAATTTGAAATATATATGAATATATATATAAAAGTGGAGTTGAATTCATTTTAAAACGAAGTTTAAAGTTATTATATATATAAATATAATTAAAACGAACTCGCCGCAGCGCTGCAGTTCGTAAATTGGCGATTCGAACTTCAATTGAATATATAGAACTCGATTGAAGTCGGAATTCTTTGAAACAAGAAACGTCAGGACCGATTTGATAATAGTTTTCTAATGAAGGAGAAAAATCTGAATTTCGTCGTATAGATTTTGAGTTATGTCAAAATCAAATTTTCAGAAAAACAGCGCCAGAACCATTATAAAACCATAACGGTTTATTTAATGATATTAAAGGATTTTAAGCAAATAAAAATCGAAATTTCTATTTAGAAAAATCCAGATTTGAGTTATAAAATATATGTGAACTCCAGTGGAGTAATGAGTTGATTTCTGAAACAGAAATCAGATTTTTGGATTTATTGAATAGAGTTAACAAATTCGAATAGAAATTAGTTAATGAGATTTCGAATGAATATTGAGCTTTAAATAAGTGAATTCGATTTGAGAATTTATATTCGAAATAGAAAAGGAAACTAGAATTGAAATCGAAATTCGATTTGGTTATGAACGAGTTAAATATTTTGTTCGAACATGTTATGTTCACAAAAAGTGAAATAGGCAAAAGGGCCAATTTAAAGAATAAATGGCGAAACTGAATTCAAGCGATTAGATGGTATTGAATTGAATTGCAAACAGGTGAATATGTGTTAAGCAGGTTTGGGATGAAGTATATGAAGTTATTAATGTAGTGCTCGACAAAAAGGTACATGTTTAATTCATATATGGGTTTTATGCGCCGTATCGGCAAGCCGCTTGGCTTTTCCTTTTTCTTTTTGATTGAGGAAGATACCGGGATGCTATTTGCAATTTCCCGATGCTCCCGATACAGGGGAGGTTATGGCGAAATTTTCCGGAAATTTAAGGAGTTAGAATATTTTTAAGATATTTTGATAATTAGAAATCATTGTATCGACGTGTTAAATTCGATAGGAAAGTGAATATAAAAATCGAATGTTGTAAAAGGGATAGAGATAAGTAATTGAAATTGTTTTCAATTGCAAATAGAGACATTTTCTAATATATAGAAAATAAAAGAAGTTAATATTTGGAAACGTTTTCCAAATGGCATAAGAGGCAAGATTGATTATTGAAATATTTGGTTAACAAATATTGATAGAGGAAATGGAGAAGAGATTTAATTGATGAAATATTAATTAAAGAGCCCAGTGATTTGTTTGATATGTTTGGATGAACACTTGTTTTTATTCGATAGTTAAATCACAGACTATCGAAGTTTTTGACCATCGTTGTCAATATGGAGAGACCGGTTGGATTATTATCCGAAGAACCACTCCGTATCGGCATAAGCGTTGCGAACCAAGTATGCTGATTATACTGAAGACGGAGTAAAGTGCAAGGGCTTTTCTAGTAATAGAAATAGTGCCTTCGGTTTCGTTCAATCCCAGAACGAACGTAAATGGACGAATGTCTGACAGAGTAATTCCAATGATCAAATGGGTTGGTCTGTATGAATGTATATGGTTGCAACGGATTTATCCCTTAGCATAATATCCAGAATATTTGTGCAAACTCAACTAGTGATTAACGGATCTGACGATGTGGCATTCAAAGTGATTGTGTTATCGATGAATGGTAAGTATGCGTAACCTCAGGCCTCAACAACCGGGAAAGGACAAAAATCGGGCAGGCAGCATGGCTATGTGGGTCGCACCCATTAGGGTGTATAATCACCTATCTAGAGAAATTCCTTTTGTTTCTAAATCTATCGATTCTGCCCATTCGGGAAACGGTGGTTTGAGTCCAACCGTTGGTGATATACATTCGATACACTCAAGCGAAATGAGTGGTCGGTCATGTGTGGGCCGGGTTGCAAGATGTTCTTGTTGAACCCAGATGTATTTGCCTCTAGAGATACATCATCGGAAGGTGGTCCCATACCTTGTCATGTTGGAAATCCAATCTCCAATAAGCGCCATGCGGTTTTTGATTTTATACTATATATGTGGAGCGTGAGATGCAAGCGTTCTGCTATTTGGTTATTTACTTGATGTAGACATTATTATAATATCACTGGATTTTCGTATCAAAGTGTTTTGGATTATAGTAAGGTAAAAACCGTCCATGTTTATGTGTGGGCTGGTCTTACTATTATCTTTTCTTTTGAAAGGATTTTTAAAAGTTAAACAAGTGGTTGGAGTTTACTCACACCAGTCCCATGACTGACCCAGAGTTTATTTTGTTTTGTTTTCCCTAAACTCTTGGGTGCCCAAATTTGTACGGGCAGTCAAGTGTTTCAGGCTTTTACAGATACACTTGGAGGAGCTTGAAGCTAGAGGCTTCAATGTTAGTTATTTAGAGTTACTTCCGCTGAATCAAATATTATGTGTACTCTGATGATGGTATGTATGTATGTACAAAACAGATTTGTATTTCGAAGCTTATGTTATATAATATATTTTATTCGTCCCGCTGTGAGTTTGTGATCTTCGTTTTCTTCTATTCTAATACTTCTTTCTTCCTATTTCTCATCCTCTAACTTCTTTCTAATAATGAGTCGTATTTCTATGTTATTTGGGTTGGACGTGTGTTGTATTTAGTCGACTCAGGTAGCACGGATTTGCGGGTCGTTTCAGTTGGTATCAGAGCTTAGGTTGAGCGAACACCTAGGCTTTGTGGAATTGTGCTCATTAGAGATAGGGTCAGTAGTACCCTAGAATGAGTTGAGTGTATAGATACGAGAGAGCGTATTTGTTAGTTGATATAAAAGTTATTTTATAGTGTTGGCTAGTCTGTTGAGTGGTTTATGAATTCTGGTCGAATCGTGGGACGCCACGACGTCGATAGGAATTTCCAAACACTTGAACAGGAGATTGAACACGATATTGTTTTAAAGTGGGTAAATGAAATAATTTTACCCAAAAAGATATTTTGATATAAAAGATAAATAATTTTCCAGAATTATTTATATATGGATGAGTTGGTTGCTAATATTATAATCAAATACGATTATAGAAATGAAATGGTTATTTATAACCAAAATAGAATTTGTATAGGAATTAAATATACAAATAAGATGAATTAGAATTAAATTCAAACCAGAATTTAAGAATTCAAAATCCTGGGAAGTTGAATAATATTTTTCAAAGTAATTAAAATAATATAGTTTTACTTTGAAAAAGTTTTTGAATGAAAATCATTTTGAATTGATTTTTAAAAATAATAAGGCACTAAACTCACTTCAGTGGCTGGGAAATAATTCTGATGATGACTGCAGCCTCATCAGAGTTCATTTTCGAGTTTCTAAGTGATGAATTGCTACCTTAGAAAAAGTTTTGATGGAAATTTGTTTGAAAGAAAACAAATTGGTTTGAATATTTAAATGTTTTGAATTTGAAATGGAAATAATTATATATGTATATATTTAAGTGATTTCAAAAGAATTTGAAAAGAAAAATCCTGGGATTTGGATTCTGAAATTGAAATTTAACTTAAACAAGTTAAATGGGTCGAAGTGAGTAAATTGATTAGAATCAATTTGAATAGGTTTATTGGAATATAGATTGGATATAAATGGATTGATCGTAGATCATTCGAATCAAATGTGTGAAGATCAAAAGTTTTGGTGAAATTAAATATGTTGAAATATAAGGAGTTGAGTTTCAATATAAAGGAGTTTTGAAAAGTAATGAATTTGTACCATTTTTCCTAACTTAACAATTTCGAGGACGAAATTATTTTAAGGGGGAAAGAATGTAACGACCCAGGTTTTTGAACGATTTATTTTAAATATTTAATATCGTTTTAAATATTGTGTTGGTAATATAAAAGAATTTTTATATTGAATTTATCGATTTAATAATCAATATAGGATATAATTCAGATTTAAAACTGAATCGAAACACTTCGGTCAATTAATATAAATTCTATGTTGAATTAAAACGATAATAATAATTTATTATCGATGAAATTAAATGTTGAAATCTATTTATATTTAAATCGAATTTAATTTAAACCATTGATTTAATTTGTTATTTCTTCTATGCTGTCGAATTAAAATTCAGAATTTGGTTCTACTAATCTTGTAACGTCAATGGTTGCGTTAAAATAGCGGTTCTAATTTTCGAATAAGGGTACCACAAGATATTTTAGTTTTTAATTAAAGAAAAATCAAATCAAAACTTTAACCAGCCGACCTACTTCTTTTAACGCCACCCTATTGCCTTCCTCGAGCCAAAATTTATGTCTTCCTCTGTTCAACATCAAGCAAACATCGAATTTTGATGGATGTACTTCTGTTCCCTTTCAAATCTATATAAATGAACCGAGCTTTCATTTCTGAAACAGACATGAAGTTCAAGTCTTTCTTCTCATCAAAGACCGTTCCTCATTTTCCAAATCAAATTCGAATCCGATTTTTGAGATCTATGGGTAGACGTGAAGACCCAGTCGATCAATTTTAGGTTAGGGGATGGCGGTCATCACAAACTACGGAGACTCGATTTCGAGTTCAAGCTGAGGAGAAGGTCGCGATTCAGAGATGGGTGCGGTTATGGGATGCGAAGATTTTAGGGTTATGAGGCGCTGCGGTTTCAAGAAGGAATCGACATGGTATCGCAATTTGAAACTTCGATCCAAAGGCCACGAGCCTTATGTAGCTTGACGTCAGTATTGCGATAAGCAACAGGAAGGGATGCCAGGCCACGGTGGTGCGATTCAAGATAAGGGGGAGTAAAGTCGTGACCTTGTTGTTCGTTTGATGGTGTATTTGAGGTAGGTAGAGGTCGCGACTGTGTTCTGGGTTCGAAGCAGGAATAGCTCGCACATGATTGAAAAGGGCTTGCTGCGGTAAGGTCAGCTAGAAGAAAGAAATGGTGGATTGTATATTAGGTGTTCGAGGAAATGTCTCAATGCCGTATAACAACTTTTGGGGCTGATCTAAGATCAAAAATATTTGTGTTTTGCTTCCTAGTTGATCGAGGCAGCAGGTATACTTCTTACGAAAAATTTAAAATATATATAGAAAATTTATTTAATTGTTAAGCAGTTAATTTAAATTAAATAAATGTTAAAATTTTATTTAATAAATTGTAGGGGCTAAGTAGATTTATTCAAAAAAATCCATTGTCGAGATGAGATGGAATTCAACGGGATATTCAGTGCAAACGAAAATACAAGGTTGGAAGAGCGTGAAGAACACATTTGGAGTTTATCAGAATTTACCAGGATTTGTTTTAAATCGAATGGTATTCGATTTAATTCGAGTTGGATATTCAACGAGAAGAATATGAAAATCTGGTGAGTAAATCTCACTCACCTTTTATTCCTAATTATTTTTATTTCATTAAAAATAATTGGTTGTTGCTTGTGTGAATATTTTCTGGTTGCTTTATATATATTAGTTATTTAGGCTATTATATATATATATATTGGGTTGATTGATTGGTTGGATTCCCGCAGTCTCATTAGCGGATGCCCGCAGTTTCATAGCGGATGATTACCCTATACGCCCCACGCTATGATTAGTGGATGACCTTCTATACCGCGATATTCTGCCACGAAGCAGAATTGGTATTATTTATGTGCTAACATCTGTGGATGCAGGAAAACAGGTTGGAGGAATCCAACTGGATTCCTCAAAAATATATTATCTGTTTGTTTATTTGCTTGCATATATATTGTTATATATGATGTGTTAGAAAAATAAATAATTCGTTGCTTTGTGTGTTTAAATATCACTGGGCTTAAGTAATGATATTTAAAATATCGTGGAAGGATATTTAAGATTTTAAAAGGAAAAATTCTATTTTTAAATAGAATTTGAATTTTAAATGGAATAAAGATATAACTTGTTTTGGAAAATAAAACAAGTAGTTTCTTTTTAAACGAAGTTTATAAATGGTTCTTTATAACGAAGTTATAAATGAAGAGAAAAGAATTATCATTTGATAATTCAGAAATAGAAATACAAGTGTGAAATTTAAAAGAGAAATCTATCTTCAAAGAAAAATAGGAATATCGATTTCAAAAGGAATTAAAGTCGAGACTTGTTTAAAGAAATTGGATATAAGAATTCAAATAGAAATAGAATTTGAAATATAGTATTTCAAAGAAGAGTTGAATAGAATTTGAAATATAGAATTTCAAAGAAGAATTGAAATATGAAATTGAATAGAAACTTGAAATAGAAATTCAAATTTGAACATAGAATTTGAATAAAGAAATTCAAATAGGGATTTGAATATAGAATTTCGAAATAGAATTTGAAATAAACTTTGAAAATAGGATTTCAAAATAGGAAATCCAAATAGTTTTGAAATGGAATTTGAATTCAAGGGAATTCAAATGAATTTGAATAATAGAAATTCAAAGGGTGTTGAAAATGATTTTGAATAATAGAAATTCAAATGGTGTTGAAATGAATTTGAATAATAGAAATTCAAAGGGTGTTGAAAATGATTTTGAATAATGGAAATTCAAATGGTGTTGAAAATGAGTTTGAATATTAGAATTCAAATGGGGCTGGAAACGAATTTGAATATTAGAATTCAAATGGAAAATGAAATTTGAATATAAGAGATTCAAATTGAATTCAAATAGGATTTGATCTATGGGATTTGAATATGAAATTCAAATGGGTTTTAACTATGGAATTTTGAATATAGAATTTAAAAAGGAGTTTGAATATTTGAATTTCAATAGAATTCAAATATAGAAATTGGAATATAGAAGTTCAAATGGGATTTGAAACATTTAGAATTTCAAATAGAAATTTAAATGGAGTTTGGATATTTAAATTCAAGTATGAATTTCAAATATAGAAATTCAAAAAGGAGTTGGATTTGAAGTGGGAATTCGAATAAAGAATTTGAAATGGAATTCGAATAAAGGATTTCAAATGGGATTTGAATACAGGATTTAAAACTATGGAATTTGAAATGTAAATATTCAAATGGAATTTGAAATATATATGAATATATATATAAAAGTGGAGTTGAATTCATTTTAAAACGAAGTTTAAAGTTATTATATATATAAATATAATTAAAACGAACTCGCCGCAGCGCTGCAGTTCGTAAATTGGCGATTCGAACTTCAATTGAATATATAGAACTCGATTGAAGTCGGAATTCTTTGAAACAAGAAACGTCAGGACCGATTTGATAATAGTTTTCTAATGAAGGAGAAAAATCTGAATTTCGTCGTATAGATTTTGAGTTATGTCAAAATCAAATTTTCAGAAAAACAGCGCCAGAACCATTATAAAACCATAACGGTTTATTTAATGATATTAAAGGATTTTAAGCAAATAAAAATCGAAATTTCTATTTAGAAAAATCCAGATTTGAGTTATAAAATATATGTGAACTCCAGTGGAGTAATGAGTTGATTTCTGAAACAGAAATCAGATTTTTGGATTTATTGAATAGAGTTAACAAATTCGAATAGAAATTAGTTAATGAGATTTCGAATGAATATTGAGCTTTAAATAAGTGAATTCGATTTGAGAATTTATATTCGAAATAGAAAAGGAAACTAGAATTGAAATCGAAATTCGATTTGGTTATGAACGAGTTAAATATTTTGTTCGAACATGTTATGTTCACAAAAAGTGAAATAGGCAAAAGGGCCAATTTAAAGAATAAATGGCGAAACTGAATTCAAGCGATTAGATGGTATTGAATTGAATTGCAAACAGGTGAATATGTGTTAAGCAGGTTTGGGATGAAGTATATGAAGTTATTAATGTAGTGCTCGACAAAAAGGTACATGTTTAATTCATATATGGGTTTTATGCGCCGTATCGGCAAGCCGCTTGGCTTTTCCTTTTTCTTTTTGATTGAGGAAGATACCGGGATGCTATTTGCAATTTCCCGATGCTCCCGATACAGGGGAGGTTATGGCGAAATTTTCCGGAAATTTAAGGAGTTAGAATATTTTTAAGATATTTTGATAATTAGAAATCATTGTATCGACGTGTTAAATTCGATAGGAAAGTGAATATAAAAATCGAATGTTGTAAAAGGGATAGAGATAAGTAATTGAAATTGTTTTCAATTGCAAATAGAGACATTTTCTAATATATAGAAAATAAAAGAAGTTAATATTTGGAAACGTTTTCCAAATGGCATAAGAGGCAAGATTGATTATTGAAATATTTGGTTAACAAATATTGATAGAGGAAATGGAGAAGAGATTTAATTGATGAAATATTAATTAAAGAGCCCAGTGATTTGTTTGATATGTTTGGATGAACACTTGTTTTTATTCGATAGTTAAATCACAGACTATCGAAGTTTTTGACCATCGTTGTCAATATGGAGAGACCGGTTGGATTATTATCCGAAGAACCACTCCGTATCGGCATAAGCGTTGCGAACCAAGTATGCTGATTATACTGAAGACGGAGTAAAGTGCAAGGGCTTTTCTAGTAATAGAAATAGTGCCTTCGGTTTCGTTCAATCCCAGAACGAACGTAAATGGACGAATGTCTGACAGAGTAATTCCAATGATCAAATGGGTTGGTCTGTATGAATGTATATGGTTGCAACGGATTTATCCCTTAGCATAATATCCAGAATATTTGTGCAAACTCAACTAGTGATTAACGGATCTGACGATGTGGCATTCAAAGTGATTGTGTTATCGATGAATGGTAAGTATGCGTAACCTCAGGCCTCAACAACCGGGAAAGGACAAAAATCGGGCAGGCAGCATGGCTATGTGGGTCGCACCCATTAGGGTGTATAATCACCTATCTAGAGAAATTCCTTTTGTTTCTAAATCTATCGATTCTGCCTATTCGGGAAACGGTGGTTTGAGTCCAACCGTTGGTGATATACATTCGATACACTCAAGCGAAATGAGTGGTCGGTCATGTGTGGGCCGGGTTGCAAGATGTTCTTGTTGAACCCAGATGTATTTGCCTCTAGAGATACATCATCGGAAGGTGGTCCCATACCTTGTCATGTTGGAAATCCAATCTCCAATAAGCGCCATGCGGTTTTTGATTTTATACTATATATGTGGAGCGTGAGATGCAAGCGTTCTGCTATTTGGTTATTTACTTGATGTAGACATTATTATAATATCACTGGATTTTCGTATCAAAGTGTTTTGGATTATAGTAAGGTAAAAACCGTCCATGTTTATGTGTGGGCTGGTCTTACTATTATCTTTTCTTTTGAAAGGATTTTTAAAAGTTAAACAAGTGGTTGGAGTTTACTCACACCAGTCCCATGACTGACCCAGAGTTTATTTTGTTTTGTTTTCCCTAAACTCTTGGGTGCCCAAATTTGTACGGGCAGTCAAGTGTTTCAGGCTTTTACAGATACACTTGGAGGAGCTTGAAGCTAGAGGCTTCAATGTTAGTTATTTAGAGTTACTTCCGCTGAATCAAATATTATGTGTACTCTGATGATGGTATGTATGTATGTACAAAACAGATTTGTATTTCGAAGCTTATGTTATATAATATATTTTATTCGTCCCGCTGTGAGTTTGTGATCTTCGTTTTCTTCTATTCTAATACTTCTTTCTTCCTATTTCTCATCCTCTAACTTCTTTCTAATAATGAGTCGTATTTCTATGTTATTTGGGTTGGACGTGTGTTGTATTTAGTCGACTCAGGTAGCACGGATTTGCGGGTCGTTTCAACCTCGGTTACCATCCAAACGAGGTGAAGATCTCCGGTCTTCGACCACCGTCTTCATCTTCGATTTCTTATCGTCGATTCAGTTATTCAGAATGGGATAAACCCGGTCTTTCTGAGCAACTCGCGTATATAATAAACAAGTGCAACACTAACATATACACGCATCATTTCAATTCATTAGTCACTAACCGTCAATCAGTAAGAGAACGATTTCCCAAATATTAACCCTGAAGGCCGAAACCAACATCAGATCAACACCCAGGAAACCATTCGACTTAGCTAACCTTCAGTTAATTTCCAAATCACATCCATATCGTTTATAATATTTTATAACGATTTATCGCTATTTTTATTTATTTTAAAATAGCCAATTTATTCAAAACGACGCTTCGGGCCATAACGCGGCTGTGGCGCTATTTTTCTTCAAATTTGATTTACATATATCTGAAAATCTAACCGTTGGATCTTCACAAAATTTACATCATTAGAAAGATCTTTTAAAAACGAATCCAACGGTTCCAGTTTCGGAAAAATCCGACGGTCGGATCTCCCGGTATAATCGTTTGAAGTTTCGATTTCAAAATACGAACTGCAGCGTCGTTATTCGATTAAATATAATTATATTTTTATATATATAAAAATATAATCGATTCTGGCGCTGTTTTTCTTTAGATTTGAATTAAACATTCCGGACAATCCAACCGTTGGATTTTAACAAAGTTGGTGCCGTTGGAAAGATATTTCCAAAGTGAACCCAATGGTTGCGATTTCAGGAAAATCCGATGGTCGGATCTCCCGTACTAATCGTTTGAAATCACGGTTTCAAAATACGAACTGCAGCGTCGTTCTTCGATATATTTCAATTCTATTTAAATACATATATCGATTCTTCGATTTCAAAACCATATGAATTTCATACATTTGATAAAAATGATATTTTTATCAAATTGTCTTCTATTTCAACACTTCACTATTTTTAACAATTCATCTATATAGTAAAAATGTGATTTTTAATGTAAAACAATTTATTTCAAAACCAGATTATTTTATATAGTTCATATTGGTGATAAAAATGGGATTTTTTTTATTATAAAACAATTTATTTCAAAACTCGACTATTTCATATAGATGATAAAAAGGTGATTTTTATATTTAAAACACGAACACCGTTCAACACATGAATTTCAATTTAACGAATGAATATCGACTCAACACATGAAGGCTTCCTATTCAACGAATAAATATAGTTTCAACAAATGAAAATAATTCAAACACATGAATATTATTCAAAATTTCGGCAGCATAACGACAGGGTAGTTAAAACCGGGACCGTCCCTAGTACGGCTCCTCGCTCTACCTTAAAATCTCGCGGTTTTTGACAATGGGGAATCATGCATCTAGTTCGCGCGCAGGCGGCATGTATAGTTATTTCATTTCCACAAACTAATCCTATGTGGTTTCAACCAAATATTTCTCAACCACAAATGGGTATTTTTCAACCACAATCAATCAATATCAACCACAAACAATCCTAATCAACCATTCACTATCAATCAATTTTCACACCAATCACAACCAATAAATATCGTCCATGGTTTGTGGACGAGGGGCGTATATATATATATATATATATATATATATATATATATAGCAATTCACTTCTATTTCAACACATATATAATTTTTACAACGCATATATAAATTATACATCGAGCGTACAACTTATACAACGCTTATACAAGAGGTGTACAACGCTTATATAACTCATACATCGACTATATAATTTATACATCGTCGTTTTCCATATCGTTTATAAATTAGAAATCTCACATTGGGTTCCACTCCACCAAAAATAGCAAAAGGCTCAGAAAAATATGCGGTCTCTTCTAGAAGGTAGAAGACGTCCACAGGAGTCCACTGTCTCTTGTTTCACTGAATTTCGTCAATACATGAGAAAGATATGATATTTCAAAGTTTGCAATGGTTTAAAGGTGTTAAAACTGTTGAAAATATATATAGCCGTACCTCAGTTGAAAGGTTCAAAACTAGGTTTGGATTTATCTCGAAATCCGTGTAGCTATTCGTTGATCGGCCTTCGCGGCGTCGAAGGGGGAGGAGAGAGCTTCCAGCGCAGCGGGGTGACGGCCAATTCGATTGTCGGAATCGTGGTCGGCGGCGAAGTGAAGGCGGCAACTTCTCGGCATCCGTTCTCCCAAAATACACAATGAAAAAATCGAAACCAGGTATGAATTTGAAGATCTCGAGGAGCTCTACAAAATCTTCAACTGGAGGAGGGGCTAATTTTGCGTGGATTGATCGGAAAGTGGATGGGAAGATTTGAACGTGTTTCCACATTCAGTCGAACTTCGGGGAGAGAGAAAATAAATTTTCTGATCAAAGATATTTTTTTGTTTATTTATATATTTTAAAAATCCGAAAATACCCTCTTTCACACACGAACACCAATTCAAACCCAACGACGGTCATCCCTAGCGTTTTACCCCTATTCTGAACACAATAGGATATGTTTCGAAGGCCCATTCGACTGTTTCAGTCAGTTTTACTTCGAATAAAAATATATAACATTCAATATTCAATTTGAACGTACATTTCAATTTGCCAGGGCCACAAACTGATTCGAAAAATTCCAGAAAAATAAATCTAGCTATGTTTTGATGATACGGTCCCAACAAAACTATTTTCGTCGAATTCTGAGACCGTTTGCAAAAAGGCCCATTTCTGGTCGATCCAATTTAACTATAATTGACCAAAACACAGTTTCCTTTGCCACGCTCACATACTAGCTTCAAAAATTATGAAATTTGAAACCTAGCAATAACTTCACATCTCGGATCCAACAAAAGTGGTTTCGTCAAATTCCGAGGTCGTTTGCAAAATGGCCAATTTCACGGGCTACATAAATTCCATAGCGACCTTTCTGAAAATTCATTTGGCCATAACTTTTGCTTTCCGCTATGAAACTTCGATTTTTCAGATTCGTTAGAAAGGTACTCACTAACATATTTAAATATTTTTGGTTTCACTCAAATCCGTTATGTTTTGCACCCGGTACAATCCGACAAAGTTTGAATTCAATTTTTGAAACTACAGCGCCATTTCAGGCCTTGTTTATAATTAGAATTAATTATATTCGTTTTCAAACGTTGATTCAAACTCACTTTTCATTTCTATTATTTAAAATATTTATTTTAAATATTTAAAATCCATTATTTTAGTCAATTTAAAATTTTTAAATTGGTTCAGATTTTCCGGGTTGTTACAATCTCCCCCACTTAAAGCTTTTCATCCCCGAAAAGGAACAAAGTCGAAAGTGGTTTGATTAATCAACTCTACGTTCAATCTGGCTTTCATTCTCCAACCTTTCAGTTTCTGAGAATTTTCAAATTCTTCAAAAATTTGGCTAACACTCGGAATTTTCGAAAAATTTCGCCATAACCTCCTTTGTACGGGGAGAGGTTTGGAAATTTATTGGGCCGTATTAGGTACCCAATAAATCCTAATAAACATACACATATTTATAGTGATATATTCTGGTGTTTACAAGGGAGCGTGTATTGATAATAACTCCCGAGAATAAATTCTCGTCACCCTGTCAAAGCTTGAGGGAGTGTGTATTTTAAATGCTCTGGAGGATAAATCCTCGTCACCTCATCCCATGTGGGAAATAAATAGTCCATGTGTCGTATCTAATAACTAGAGAGACGTGATTATTGTTAACTCCAGACCCGTGTGGGGTTTTTATTAATCTGGCAATTTTATCGTTACAATTTAAATAGTCCATATCAGTCATCAGTTCAACCTGTAAAATATAGTCATAGACATACAAGCCTCTCGCTCGTATGGTAAATCTTCCACCTCGTCACACAAGCTCCAAATGCTCATGTGGTATATGATGAAGTATGCCTATCTTCAGAAGTATGGCATGTAATGTAGTTCAAAATTAATTGTTACTATCCTATGGCGATATTATTTATTTCACACAGAAAAACTAGCACTCCGCATCCAATGGCATTCAGAGGAGTTGATATAATAATATTTCGCATCCAACTCATTAAGGTTTACCTATTTGTCGGGCAAGCAAATAAAATCTTTACTCAACAGCTATCCATTTTCCTGTTCAAACATGTATAATGTACATGTATATATATTTCTATCTATTTTCTAATCAGTTCAATGAGTGATATAATTGAATAAATTCTACCATTATTCTCTTATTAATTAAATTAACTATTGTTTTCAATAATTTTAATTAATCAAATCTACAATCACACAACACAAACAACAATCAAATTGTTTTTAACTTTTCAAAATATACTAATCAATTTCTATATTCCTTTACCTTTCAAATATATATCTTTTATATATTCAAAAATTATATTTCTAAAACCAGACTATATGTATAATCACAAATACGTTATTTAAAAACATATTACCCCCAACTTGTTCTAGGGCACTTCTGACCCCATCTCTAACGAATTGTTCTGATTCTGCTGTACTCATACTAGGATATTACTGATCCTATCTGTATAGAGTTACTCGTCCTAGAACACTACTGGTTCTATCTCTGACGAGTTCATTAATATGTTATATTCCAGAACTAAGCTTAACCAAAGCTCTGATACCACGTTGTGACGACCCCATTTCCCGTACAGACGGCGACAAGGGTAATCTTTGGAATATAACACAAAAACAGATAATAGCAGAACAGAATTAAATAAATACACCAGATAATGTACAATAGAATACACTGGATAAACGTAATCATCAGAGTTACACAGTATACAGGATCATACTTAGTACAAATACAGTTCAACTATACATATATGTCTACAGCGGAAAAACAAACATAATGTACAATAGGAGCTGAACAACATAAAAAGAGAAATGATAGAATCCATCTTCAGCTCCAGCTATCCGGATAAAGCCTGCTAAACCTGAATACAAGGCTGCCCGTGTAGAAAAAGGGGCACCCGAGTTTGAAAGTGAAACAAACTACGAGTCAGTCATGGGACTGGTATGAGAAATCTACTCAACACATTTCAAATATGGCTAATTACAGGACCACGCCACTTTCGTGGAACGGGTTTACTCCATTGGATTGCCAGTGCTTTAAAACAAATCATTCTTTTAAACATCGCAATGCTTTTTATAAAAATGAAGCCATTATAAGACTCAGTTCCCATCACACAATGCAACGCAAACCGGAGGATAGAGTTTTTACCTTATAACGGCCAAAATATGCTTGATACGAATAAAACAAAGGCATTTGATATTATTTCTAGTGTTTATATGTTTTGAAAACAATTTCAAATCATAACTATCAATCATAGATGACATTAATGCCCCATACCACTATGTCGCCATATATAGGTATACAATCAAAATCGCATAGTCACGTATTTGGAAATTGGATTTCCGTCATGAGTCAAGGCAAAAGATAGTCCTTACCGATTTCGAGACTCTCTAGCCCGAGCCTCAGGGTCAGAGCGCATCGACCCTTGGAGCGACAGCGCCGGTCCACCGACGTGGATTAAAAATTCCTGAACACTGCGTTTCCCCGCCCTTTGGGGTGTAAATGAGCCAACGAATGACTCCATCGGACCCGGGTCGTCCGATATAACCGAGGCGCCTCGCAACAGTAACAACCACATAAGTCAAACTCATCAGGGCGTGTAAAACCACTGACGCCACTTCTAACTAGAAAGAAACGCATGTCCTCCCTGAGTTCCTTTCTCCCATTTCTAGTTCATACTGGGTGTGAGGTTCGCGAATTCACGTTATACACAAAGCTACGCCACACAGACGGTGCTTTGATCATCACCACAAGACTTTGCTTTTCAACAGAAGCCCTGATCATTTGCCACTTCGGCATCCCACACTAGCCATTCATGCCATGCGACTGATGTCCATCGATATACAACCTCTGAGCTCGTGCGTTTCAGAGAAGGGCGTTAAGCAAAAGAATAAATTCTCCACCGCCAAACAGATGTATATTTAACAGAGATCAATCAACACAGAATAAATCCAATGTCAGACACACAGTCAATTTACAAGTCCGTTCTGGGTCTGAACGAAACCGGAGGCACTATATACCTCGCAAACCCATCGATCACCACGAACGTCTGGACGATCACCACTCATTATCCATATTTCGGGATGCCTCCCAATCAGGACCTCGGTTACCATCCAAACGAGGTGAAGATCTCCGGTCTTCGACCACCGTCTTCGTCATCGATTTCTTATCATCAATTCAGTTATTCAGAATGGGATAAACCCGGTCTTTCTGAGCAACTCGCGTATATAATAAACAAGTGCAACACTAACATATACACGCATCGTTTCAATTCATTAGTCACTAATCATTAACCAGTAAGAGAACGATTTCCCAAATATTAACCCTGAAGGCGAAACCAACATCAGATCAACACCCAGGAAACCATTCGACTTAGCTAACCTTCAGTTAATTTCTAAATCACATCCATATTGTTTATAATATTTTATAACGATTTATCGCTATTTTTATTTATTTTAAAATAGCCAATTTATTCAAAACGACGCTTCGGGCCATAACGCGGCCGTGGCGCTGTTTTTCTTCAAATTTGATTTACATAATTCTGAAAATTTAACCGTTGAATCTTCACAAAATTTACATCATTAGAAAGATCTTTTCAAAACGAATCCAACGGTTCCAGTTTCGGGAAAATCCGACAATCGGATCTCCCCGTATAATCGTTTGAAGTTTCGATTTCAAAATACGAACTGCAGCGTCGTTATTCGATTAAATATAATTATATTTATATATACATAAATATAATCGATTCTGGCGCTGTTTTTCTTCAGATTTGAATTAAACATTCCAGACAATCCAACCGTTGGATTTTTACAAAGTTGGTGCCGTTGGAAAGATATTTCCAAAGCGAACCCAATGGCTGCGATTACAGGAAAATCCGATGGTCGGATCTCCCGTACTAATCGTTTGAAATCACGGTTTCAAAATACGAACTGCAGCGTCGTTTTTTGATATATTTCAATTCTATTTAAATATATATATATATCGATTCTTCGATTTCAAAACCATATGAATTTCATACTTTTGATAAAAATAATATTTTTATCAAACTGTCTTCTATTTCAACACTTCACTATTTTTAACAATTCATCTATATAGTAAAAATGTGATTTTTAATGTAAAACAATTTATTTCAAAACCAGATTATTTTATATAGTTCATATTGGTGATAAAAATGGGATTTTTTATTATAAAACAATTTATTTCAAAACTCGACTACTTTATATAGTTCATATAGATGATAAAAAGGTGATTTTTATATTTAAAACACGAACACCGTTCAACACATGAATTTCAATTCAACGAATAAATATCGACTCAACACATGAAGGCTTTCTATTCAACGAATAAATATAGTTTCAACAAATGAAAATAATTCAAACACATGAATATTATTCAAAATTTCGGCAGCATAACGGCAGGGTAGTTAAAACCGGGACCGTCCCTAGTACGGATCCTCGCTCTACCTTAAAACCTCGCGGTTTTTGACAATGGGGAATCATGCATCTAGTTCGCACGCAGGCGGCATGTATAGTTATTTCATTTCCACAAACTAATCCTATGTGGTTTCAACCAAATATTTCTCAACCACAAATGGGTATTTTTCAACCACAATCAATCAATATCAACCACAAACAATCCCAATCAACCATTCGCTATCAATCAATTTTCACACCAATCACAACCAATAAATATCGTCCATGGTTTGTGGACGAGGGGCGTATATATATATTTATATATAGCATTCACTTCTATTTCAACACATATATAATTTTTACAATGCATATACAACTTATACATCGAACGTACAACTTATACAACGCTTATACAAGAGGTGTACAACGCTTATATAACTCATACACCGACTATATAATTTATACATCGTCGTTTTCCATATCGTTTATAAATTAGAAATCTCACATTGGGTTCCACTCCACCAAAAATAGCAGAAGGCTCAGAAAAATATGCGGTCTCTTCTAGAAGGTAAAAGACGTCCACACGAGTCCACTTTCTCTTGTTTCACTGAGTTTCGTCAATACACGAGAAAGATATGATTTTTCAAAGTTTGCAATGGTTTAAAGGTGTTAAAACTGTTGAAAATATATATAGTCGTACCTCAGCTGAAAGGTTCAAAACTAGGTTTGGATTTATCTCGAAATCCGTGTAGCTATTCGTCGATCGGCCTTCGCAGCGTCGAAGGGGGAGGAGAGAGCTTCCAGCGCAGGGGGTGGCGGCCAGTTCGATCGTCGGAATCGTGGTCGGCGGCGAAGTGAAGGCGGCGACTTCTCGACGTCCGTTCTCCCAAAATACACAATGAAAAAATCGAAACCAGGTATGGATTTGAAGATCTCGAGGAGCTCTACAAAATCTTCAACTGGAGGAGGGGCTAATTTTGCGTGGATTAATCGGAAAGTGGACTGGAAGATTTGAACGTGTTTCCGCCTTTAGTCGAACTTTGGGGAGAGAGAAAATAATTTTTCTGACCAATGATGTTTTTTTGTTTATTTATATATTTTAAAAATCCGAAAATACCCTCTTTCACACACGAACACCAATTCAAACCCAACGACTGTCGTCCCAACCGTTTTACCCCCATTCCGAACACAATGGGATATGTTTCGAAGGCCCATTCTACTGTTTCAGTCAGTTTTACTTCGAATTAAAGTATATAACATTCAATATTCAATTTGAACATACATTTCAATTTGCCAGGGCCACAAACTGATTCGAAAAATTCCAGAAAAATAAATCTAGCTATGTTTTGACGATACCATCCCAACAAAACTAGTTTCATCGAATTCTGAGACTGTTTGCAAAAAGGCCCATTTCTGGTTGATCCAATTTAACTGTAATTGACCAAAACACGTTTTCCTTTGCCACGCTCACATACTAGCTTCAAAAATTATGAAATTTGAAACCTAGTAATAACTTCATATTCCGGATCCAACAAAAGTGGTTTTGTCGAATTCCGAGGTCGTTTGCAAAATGGCCAATTTCACGGGCTATATAAATTCCATAGCGACCTTTCTGAAAATTCATTTGGCCATAACTTTTGCTTTCCGCTATGAAACTTCGATTTTTCAGATTCGTTAGAAAGTTATTCACTAATAGATTTAAATATTTTTCGTTTCACTCAAATCCGTTTTGTTTTGCACCTGGTACAGTCCGACAAAGTTTGAATTCAATTTTTGAAACTGCAGCGCCATTTCAGGCCTTGTTTATAATTAGAATTAATTATATTAGTTTTCAAACATCGATTCAAACTCAGTTTTCATTGCTATTATTTAAAATATTTATTTTAAATATTTAAAATCCATTATTTTAGCCAATTTAAAGATTTTAAATTGGTTCAGATTTTCCGGGTCGTTACAAATCTACTGATTTTGGTGAATTAACATGCTTAGAATTGTGTTGCGTATGCTATTTTTGAATCGCGATTGAAGCTTGAGTGACCATGACAATCGGATTTGATAATCTATTCGTTATCTATTTGCTTTACTTTCCTGCTGTTAATTGGGTTTGGTTGCACTCTGTTGATTGTGGTGAACACGGTTGCAATCGTATTTCATGTTACTTGATGTCAATACAATATTCTTATTGTTTTAATAATATTTTAATTCTCTACTACCGACTATAACAATATTCTTATTTGTTAATGATGTGAAATGATTATTTTTCAAGTAGCATTTGGTATATTTACGTTAGTCTTGGTTATTGCCTTAAGGCTTGAGCGGTTTGGGTGCTATAGTCGAACTCGATGATTTGTGGAGATCTGCTGTGATGGGTTGAAATTGTTTGGGTGAGCTGATTGATGGGGTTTATAATGTTGATTTTGTGGTGAAGAAAGTTGTGTGATGGTGTGAGTTGCAGGGTGTAAGAAGATTGCGGTAGAAGGAAGGAATTCAAGTTGATGAAGGTTGTGTGTTTTATTGCGTTGATGGGTTTGCCAAAGAGTTTCATTGACAAACTGAAATGTTAATTGTTCAAAACTAATACTAGTTACATTTGACTTGATTACAGGTACTACCCTGCTCCGTTTGCTTCTGATTTGAGGGACTTTTCTTCTTTGCATACACATTCAAAATTAGGGAACCTTTCAGGCCATTCAATCATCTCATGGCTGTTTTGCCACCTAGAAGGTAGCAATTATCATCAGCTTTGATGTAACTATGTATAACTTCATATGTAAGTAAGTTTATTGATCATCAATAGTTATGTTAAAAGTTGTTATGCGGTTTATCCGCAAATGTCCACAATTATATTAGGAAGATAGAAAAAAAATAAGTTTTTTGAAGTTAGTTTAAAACTGGATTCAAAAAATAAATATTGAGCTCAAAATACAATTTCCATGCGGTATTCATTTCTCTCATGATTGAATATCTAGCTCATAATATTATTCATCCCATATCATGTGTTATGCAGAAGTTTTAACACTTAGCTCAGTTATGTTATTATTGATTATTAATAATTTAACAAAAAACAATGTACAAATTATTTGTTTTTATTTATAGCTCAAACGCACTACCCAAAGCATATGTGAACTTAATGACAAGCGAGGAATCTCTTTTGGCGGAATTCTACCCCAAAGGTAAAGGTAACAGTTCTTATTTCTTCTTTTAAAGAAAATTTTAAAGTATGGCGCATGAGCTTATTACAGTGTTTGTAACTTTGTAGTGTTGCTGCATTATCTCCTATGCTTGGTATGTCGGCTTGTTTAAGGCCAGGTGTTTCTTTGGTTGATGTGTATTGGCCTATAGTGTTGCTATGTTGAAGTTGTGGTTCTTATGCTATTGGGGCGACTTGAGATGAAGTAATTATCTTTTGGATTTCTTGATGCATCAACTTCGATTGGCAGCTTGCCTCCTCTTAGTTGCAAGTCAAGGAACTCAACTTAATGGTGTTGCAAGTGAGCCTCTTATGTCATGTTTCCAGGCCTATTTTTTCGGAAGTGTTTTCTCTATTTCATTGTTGTTTGATGTCAGGCATGCAAGTTGGTGCATGATCACGTAATAATACGCGAAATATTTTCTAAAAATTATCGTTTGTAATATTGAAAATTTGAGTATTTAAATAAATTAGTTTGCAAATAACTGTAATATTTTAGTCTATTAAAACTTCTTAATACAAGACGGTTAGCCCACCGTTGTAAAATGTATATTACAACGGTTTTCCACCATTGTAATAGGGTCATTTTGTTGCAGAGCTTCCAAATACTATATTTTGTTCATCGCTGAAATTGTGACGACCCGAACTTCCCAGTAAAGGAAAGCCTGGGTTGCTTTGAGAACAACAAACATCAGAACATAAACTGAAGAACATTTTATCGCTGATTACAACAATTACATCAGAGTAAATGAATGTAACAGAGTATGAATACTTATTATAGAAATAGAAATACAATAATATCAGAGTTTTAAATTACATTTAAATAGCAACAGAAAAATATTACAAATATACAACTGAAATGAATACACGGATACAGAGCTTTCCGAATACCGCTTCAGCTGAAAACCAGGATCCTGTAAATATATCTGCAAAAAGCTACTCGACTGCCCGTGTGGAAAATAAGGGCACCCGAGTTTGCCAGTGAAACAAACTACAGGCCAGTCATGGGACTGGTATGAGAATTCTTAACTAAACTTATCTAATAAGGCTAATCACAGGACCATGCCGCTAACGCGGAACTGGTTTACTCCATTGGATTGCCAGTGCACAAAATAAAGTAAAACGTTAAACAACGCCGTGCTTTTACGAAAAATGAAACCATTATAAGACCCAAGTCCCATCACACAATGCAACGCAAACCGGAGGATAGGGTTTTACCTTATAATGGTCAAAAGATGCTTGATACGGTAAAACGGATTTAGTATTAGTGTGTATATGTTTTAATAAGAACATTTCAAATATAAATGTATCAATCCTAGACGGCATGGGTACCATATATCATGTCGCCATACTAGTTCTACAATCAAAACCGCAAGGTCGTATTCGAGATTGGATTTCCATCATGAGTCGAGGCTAGGGGCAAGCTCCTCTCCGATTCGAGACACTCTAGCAAATGCCTCAGGATCCCCCGCAGTGAACCCTTGGATCTTCAGGGCCGGTCCCCGCCTATCGGCAGTGGATTGGTTATGCCTGAACACACGTTTCCCGGTTCCTTTGAACCTATAGTATGACCACTAACGGCCTAAAAAAAATCCGAGGCGCCTCAAAATTCATCATCCACATAAGTAAAATGTCAGCCAGTTTAAGCACTGACACTACTCCTAGCTAGAAAGACACGTGTGCACTCCCTGCAGTCCTAATCCCGTTTTTGACTCATACCGGGGTGTGAGGCTCGCGAAGTCACGATATACACAAAGCTAAGCCGTAATAGGCTATACTTTGATCATCCCAATAGGCCCTGCTTTTCAACAAAAGCCTTGATCAATTGCATCCTGGCGTGCCACATTGACAATCCACGCCATGCGATCAATCACTATTAACATATACCAGGGTGTTAAGTAGAGAATAAATTCTCCACCACCAAACAGACATACATTAACAGAAATCGATTTAATTCACATGGAACGAAATCCAATGTCAGACACGCATCCATTTACTAGCTTATGCTCTGGGTCTGAGCGAAAACCAAATCCGAACAATCAACAATAGTCCGGACGGCCACCACTGAAGCCCCTTCAAGTTAGCTACTCCCATCATGGGTCTCAGTAGCAACACATCCATTTGATGTGAAGATCGTCGGTCTTCAAACACCGTCTTCATCTTCGACTCTTCATCGTTGTAGTAATTATTCGGAATGGGTTAAACCCGGTCTTTTTGAATATATCGTGTATTTTATAGTAAGAATCAAGTATGTAACGACCCAGGGATTTCGGCCCCGAAAATCGACATAAATACCTTTACTGTAACTCATGTCGATTCTCCAAGCACCGAAACACTGGATAGTTATTAGAAAGAATTTAGAGGGTGAGATAAGAAAGAAAGAAATATTAGAATAGAAGAAGAAGAAGAAACAACACAACACAGAGTCTCACATCGCAGCGGAACAAAATATAATAAAGAAATAAATCTTTATTGAGAGCTTTGAAAATACTTACAGTATCAGAGTACATCATACCATGGGACAGTTATAATAGCCTGTTCCCATATACAACACACAGCGGAATAGTAGTAATATCATACGTCTAGACTCTTCCAGCTCGTCTCTTCATAGCAGTCACTAACCTGAACCTGTACACTTCGGGCTAACCCGAGCATTTACAAAACACCGGGTCAGTCTGGTGAACCAGAGTGAGATAAACTCGCACAGAAATAAGGTAAATCATCCAATCATGATTTTAAAGTTCAAAATCTTTCCAAAAGAAAGGATAATCGTAAGACCAAATCCACACATAAACACGGACGGTTTTTACCTTACGATAACCCAAAACATTTTTGAAACCAATATCTTGTCTGATATTATAATAATGTATAAATACAAGTAAAAAGAATCTAGTGGAACGCTTGCATCTCACGCTCCACATATATAGTATACAATCAAAACCGCAGGTGCTTATTGGAAATTGGATTCCGACCTTTACAAGGTATGGGACCACCTGCCGATAGTGTATCTCTAGAGACGAATACACTGGGTTCAACAAGAACGTCTTGCAACCCGGCCCTCACATGACCGACCCCTCATTTCGCTTGAGAGTATCGAATGTATATCACCGACGGTTGGGATCAGCAACCGTCTCCCGAAAAGGGACAGCATCGAAACATAGATTTAAGAAGCAAATAGGATTTTCTCTAGATAGGTGATTATACACCCTCATGGGAGCGACCCACATAGCCATGCTGCCTGCCCGATTTTTGTCATTTCCCGGTTGATGAGGCTTGAGGTCAGAGTTTATTCTTGAACATCTGATCACCATTCACTTTGAATGCCACATCATCAGATCCGTCAGATATCACTAATTGACGTCCACAAAAATACTCTAGCAGTTAAGCTAAGAGAACGGCGATTCTCCGCCAACACTATAGCACGTTTGAAGAAATCAACGTACGTGATCCTTTGGAAATACTCCGTCAGACATCCGTCCATACAGGTCATCCAGGAACAGGATGAACCGAAGGCACTCTCCTACTGCATCCATATAGGAATCACCCCATGGATCAATAGCGAGAAGTCCTTGCAACCCGTAGATTCCAACCACGACAGAATCACAGCTTTACTCTGCTTGCCAGGCAGAGAAGATTAGTGGTTCTTCCGTTTATGAAAATCCACGGTCTTCAATGCTCCATCTTGATCATCTTCTGATATCTTCACGTATTTGTTGGTCGGAATGGTTTTCGAATAAATTCGATCCCGGTCTTTCCGTACCAACAATCGTATTGGACAGATTTGATAGTCGGTGTTTTAACTATCAAAATATACAGTGTTTCAATCATGACACTCCAATGAGTTCACTGGTTCAGTATTCAACATCACTTGGCCTTTAATTTAAACAAATTTATTCACTTTTGCTTAATCAAAACCTCTAACTCTTTAATATTAAGAAATACGATAATTGAATTCTTAATTAATATACCAATGTTTTCAACAGCATTTCTTTATAATACTTGGTGAAATAACCATATTCAATCCCCACTTAATTCTCCTTTCAAAACATTTCAACATCATTCTTTATTATTTAAAACATGGAAAATCCATTCAACTCATTTACTTTAAATAGCGTTACGTAATATCTTGTATTCCATTCTCGAAACCATAACTAATATGAATTAGTATAAAACTAACTTTGCATTTTCTTTACCTCGAATTTCTCATTATATATTCTTCTATTTTTCACCAAACGATGCATTATTATTTCACTAATGGAAATAATAAATTATCACTATCCTCTCCTACGATTACCAACTCATATCATCTTCAGATAATCCCGATGTCGTTCAAGTTGGAGTATTTTAATTACCTCTCAGACCTTGATCAACAACATTCTTATCGTCCGATAACATAAGTTGTAATCAAAATCAATATTTCATTCTAGTCTCAAACAAATTCCATTTAACTATTGGATTTGGTTATACAACTCTATAACCCAGTTCTTTTACCAGATTCTCTTATTTCCAATCTCCTTTGATTTCATTTCACTTCAATTACTTTTGAAAAGTAATTGTCTAAATTATTATTAATTAAAATAATAATTTATTTCAATCATTATCTACATGAGTAGTTAATTTCTTTAATGGTAAATCCCTTTTTAAAACCTTATTTAAATTTAAACAATATTTATTAAACTATTCAAATCAAAACACATCAATCTTGATAATCAAATTCCAATTCAAACGGTCGATTTAATTAACTCAAAACTCGATTATCTCATTTATCGATTTCAATTAATCCTCACTTTAAATTAATTAAAAATATAATTAATTTAAATAATCCCATTAATTGTTTTCTTTACAAAACAATTATCAAAGTTTAATCCTTCGATTCATTACTTGTTCTCATACTGGTAAATCTGATTAACGTCAGCATTTACTTTAGAAAATAATTTAATAACAATCAAAGTCTTAAGTAAATAAAATATTTATTTAATTCCCTATTATAACTTTTATTCAAAATAATATATTCAAAATCCAACTCCAGTTATGTAATAAATTTTATAACCTCATTTTTATCGATTTACCTGACGGTGAATCAATATTTATAACACGATTGATTTTAAAGTCCATACGCTGCTAAATACTCAACCAATACCGCTCATTGGTTTAAACACAACACAGGTTGAATTCCCAGTCGAAATCAATAATCAAATCAATCAACCAAACAGGACAGTTCATATGTGAAAATATGAAATAAATAATATATTTGAGGAATCCGGTTGGATCCCTCCAACCTGTTCTTCCTTGTATTCAAATGGTTATCACAAACCAGATTATTCAGTTTTCATTTAACTGATAACAATGAATAATCCCCATTTAACATCAGCCACATGCAATGAAAACAATTCAACCATTTAAAACACGTTTATAAAATAAATGTGACCAATAAGTTAAGTTACCTTTATGGGAACCAATCGTTAAAAATAACAATTTGGTATTTCACCGAAATTAAACACAGTTTAATTTCATCAGTTAAATCAATACACAACTGTATAACTAGCAAATAAGCAACCATCAACAAGCAGAGCACACAAAATAAAAATACCCAATTTATATAAATTATAAATGGGAAAACTGAGTGAGTTTAACTCACCTTGATGCCATGTTGAGATAATTCGTTTTAATAACTCGCAGCTGCGCCCAACTCTGTCCAAATCAGCTCCATACTATTTCGTCCGTCGATACGGTCCAATCGCCATCTGGTTTGTATTACGTTGTTACTCTTTGACACGATTATATAATTAATACCGTATTTATTTATTTAAATTAACATTAAAAATATTTTAATAAAAGTTTATTAACCTAAACTCTATTTACTGTACAACTGATAAGACACGTTTGTTTACGGGGTGGGCCACTTTAAAAGGTTTGTTAGGCATGTTCACATACGACTTACTAGTAGGATTTGGCCATTTAAATCTTTAACTAACGTACACACACACACACACACAAATATATATATATATATATATATATATATGTGTGTACCACGTTGAATATACAAATGTGATTAGGCTTTACTAACCTATATTAGGCATACTAACCAACCATGTTTTGACGCAATATAATACTTACCAGGCTTCTACTGTCTATCCTCTCTTCTACCTTGCTCTGTTTCCCGTCCGCTCCCTGTTTCTCTTCTCACCATTCTCTTTTAGTCCCATCTGCTTGTGCCACTTCAGTCCCCAGTTTTCTCCGTTCTCCCTCATTTTTTTTTCTTCTTCATTTCCAAGCTTCTGCAGAGCCATACTACAATTCGCTCAAACAAACACTTCATCCCTTTTTCCGTGTTCACCAGAAAATCATGCACCCTTCAGCAAACATGACTCCATCCTCTCCTTATTATACACCGCTTCTCTTCTTGCGCCCTCTCACTTGACGTCCATGCCAACCTTCACTTCCCCAACGCCGGACTGTCCACCTCACCACCGTGTATTTCACTTCGCCTTCATGAAAACAATTCCTACCATAAGCCTTTTCTTTCTCATTATTTTCTTCCACCTCTTCTATTCTTTGTTCTCATTTACAATCAGTACGCCCCCACCCTTTTTACTTCCATTCAAACTCCTGCATACATTCCAACTTCAAATCTTCCCCATGCGGTTCTCTCTCCTGCTCTCATTCCATGTACGCTGCCCCCTCCCATACTTGCGCCCACCTCTCATCTCTCACCAGCACTTCTTTACTTCTTCAATCCCCCCAAACTACTTTGTGTTAATATCTCACTATCCCTTCCCCACTTCATCCTCATGTTTCCACTCACGCTCTTTTTTTTTTTGGTGTTCGATTTGCAGAAGAGAGAAGATAAGAGGAATGGCGCAGGGTTGTTTCATGCACAGGAGCTGAAAAGAGGACGGAAGGATGTTATTTATATAGTAGAGGAGCCGTGGTAACCACGTTGACGTGAGGATCGGGGTAACGTAGTTTGTCCGCCAAGAAAACAAAATAAATTGTTTATTTTTTCTTGCCCTGCACGGTTTCATTATTTTATATGAAATCACTGTATATTTCTATTATGGGGGTGCAGTTTCATTATGGTATAGTTTATAGTAGCATATATGAAATAAGAAAATTTGCCAAATTTTCAAGGATGCGGACTTGCTTCCAATTGCGGAAAGCAACAAGGAATCTACTTTAAGATGTTATAATGTGTATTCTTCCAACGGTTTGAGATGTACAACCGTATAGGCTAGCATGTGTGTGGGTTGGGATTTCAATAGACTTGGTCGGCACGGGTGAAAAATCAGCAGACAAGAAAATAAAATAAAAATAAAATAAAAGTACATATGATACTGAAAAGAAAAGCAAGGGGATAGGGTTGGCGTGCAAGGAATATCATACGACACAAATACAATGCGTTGGTGCCTTATATAAAGAAGTGTTCATGTTTTTAATAATATTTTATTATTCCAAACTTTGCAATGAGAAATATGTCAAATTTCCAACAAAAACCCTCCGTTTTTTACAAACAAATAGGTAATCCTAGCATAAAAAAAATATTCCGGACCCAATGGGACAGGTTTCGTCGAATTCCGACACCGTTTGCGAAAATCCCTTAGAAAATATCGATGAAAAACACCGAGCTTTAATTCCTAAAAATTACAGAAAAAATCCTAAAAATATGAGGCCTTGACGTTTCACTAGACCTCTTCCTAAGGTTTCGTATGAAACTTGTATCATTGAATTTGGAGTTCGTTTGACCAGTTAACCATTCAATAAAAGTTACCCCTGTTTCAAAAGAAAACTACACTCGTTTTTCGGACCTCAATTGACGAAAATAAAAGTACCGTTGTAATCAGCGATGTGCCAGGATTCCAAAAATATAATAATACCGGTAGTTTGACTCATATTGTGAAACCCCAAAATGTTGATTACAGGGTGCAAAATACTCCACATAAAAAGTTGCTTATTAAATTAATTAAAAATTACCATAAAATTCTAAAAATTAAATTATCACTATGCCTCAAAAGAACCTAGTCTAAATTCGAAACCGATATGCAATTATATCCAATAAACCGTTACGGTCGATGGACGATTCTATAGCGATTATTTTAAAATTTGATTTGGCCATAACTATCTCACTATAACACGAAATCTTGATTTTTCTTTTTTCATATGAAAATTATCATTGATACGGTTCCAACGTTTCTTGTTTCACGGAAATCCGACTTATATCGGATCCTGTATCCTCGGTTGAAGTTCGAAACTCTATATAACGAACTGCAGCGCTATTTCGAGCCCGTTTTATAATTATTTAAATATATAACGTCGAACTTTGTTTAAATAGCGAATTAGATATTAATTCCATCGATATTCCAAATATAATATTTAAATTGAATAAATTAAATTACATATTCGAGTGCCAAAAACACGGGTCGTTACATTCTTCCCCCCTTAAAATAATTTCGTCCTCGAAATTGCTAATGTAAGAAAGAACGTTATAAACTCATTAATTTCAAATCTAATTTTTTATTAAATTAGAAACCAATTCAATACTGTAAATAAATATTTTCAAAAATATCGAAAATTTTCTAACACTTTAAATTTCCGAAAAATTTCGCCAGCACCTCCTCTGTACGGCTCAATCGGTACAACTCCAACTCGCCTTTCTAGGCCTTCTCCAATCCAAAAGAAAATAAAACAGCCAAGTGGCTTGCCAAATCGGCTCACAAATCTCCAAATCCATATAAAAATAAACGTGTACCTTTTTGTTGGGCATATCATTATATCCTTCCCATCTGCTACCCTGTCAGCTTATACAATTTCATTCCCAACGAAATTCCAACTTTATCCTCATAACCAAATCCTTCACGCATCCAAGCCAAATACCATTCTTAACTCACTTTCCACCCATTATCGATTTCAACTCTTAACTTACCAGTCCAATGCCATTTCAGATTCTTGTCTCACAATCCAAAATCTGATTCTACTTGATATATTATATCCCAATTCAATTTCCAGTTAATCGGTTTCAATTCAATTCATATTTGCTTTCACAAATTTCTATTTAATTTTGTATTTGTTCAAACAATTTCCCTGAGAGTTTTTAAACAGTTTAGCTCTTTCAAGAAAATCAAATATTCCTTTTACAGGATTCAAAGCAATTCAAAACAAAATCTTTGGTAGTAATCCGTCACTTACCACTCGAAAATGAACACAGATGATGTCCGGATCATCATCGGAATCTATTTTCCAGCTATTGAAGTGAGTTCAATACTATGTCACTTTCAAAACCAGTTCTAAACACTTTCATTTTGAAATCCATTTCAAAATATCCCTTTCAATGCTTGTAACAAATTTAAAATCTCCCAGGATTTTAAAAATCTCATATATTCAATCCAAGTTTATTTACAACGCCTTTCCCACTTTTGGGAATTTTAATTCCAATTTTTTTGATTTAGATTTCAGATTTAATTCATCTGATTCCATATAATACGAATTAAAAATGGTTATTTATATAACCATTTCAATTATAATCAACCAACACATCCAGTATACTATAATACTTCAAATATTAATCACCCTTTTGTATTAAAATATAATTTGGGAAAAATTATTTCATTTAGCCTCTTTCAAAACATACTGTGTTGGTTTATGGTACTTGAGTGTTTAGAAACCCCTATCGATATAGTGGATCAAACTGATCGACCAGAACTCATAAACAACTCAACCAATAAATCACCACAATATAAAACAATTTTTTTTCATAAAATCTACAAATACGTTCACTCATATATATATATACTCAAACTCAATCTAGGGTATTGCTAACCTTATCTCTATTGAGTCACGCCACAGAGCCAAGGTAGTTACTTATCCTTCAGCTCTGATACCACTGTAACGACCCAAGGATTTCGGCCCCGAAAATCGACATAAATACCTTTACTGTAACTCATGCCGTTCCTCCAAGCACCGAAACACTGGATAGTTATTAGAAAGAATTTAGAGGGTGAGATAAGAAAGAAAGAAATATTAGAATAGAAGAAGAAGAAGAAACAACACAACACAGAGTCTCACATCGCAGCGGAACAAAATATAATACAGAAATAAATCTTTATTGAGAGCTTTGAAAATACTTACAGTATCAGAGTACATCATACCATGGGACAGTTATAATAGCCTGTTCCCATATACAACACACAGCGGAATAGTAGTAATATCATACTTCTGGACTCTTCCAGCTCGTCTCTTCATAGCAGTCACTAACCTGAACCTGTACACTCCGGGCTAACCCGAGCATTTACAAAACACCGGGTCAGTCTGGTGAACCAGAGTGAGATAAACTCGCACAGAAATAAGGTAAATCATCCAATCATGATTTTAAAGTTCAAAATCTTTTCAAAAGAAAGGATAATCGTAAGACCAAATCCACACATAAACACGGACGGTTTTTACCTTACGATAACCCAAAACATTTTTGAAACCAATATCTTGTCTGATATTATAATAATGTCTAAATACAAGTAAATAGAATCTAGTGGAACGCTTGCATCTCACGCTCCACATATGTAGTATACAATCTAAACCGCAGGCGCTTATTGGAAATTGGATTCCGACCTTGACAAGGTATGGGACCACCTGCCGATAGTGTATCTCTTGAGACGAATACACTGGGTTCAACAAGAACGTCTTGCAACCCGGCCCTCACATGACCGACCCCTCATTTCGCTTGAGAGTATCGAATGTATATCACCGACGGTTGGGATCAGCAACCGTCTCCCGAAAAGGGACAGCATCGAAACATAGATTTAAGAAGCAAATAGGATTTTCTCTAGATAGGTGATTATACACCCTAATGGGAGCGACCCACATAGCCATGCTGCCTGCCCGATTTTTGTCATTTCCCGGTTGATGAAGCTTGAGGTCAGAGTTTATTCTTGAACATCTAATCACCATTCACTTTGAATGCCACATCATCAGATCCGTCGGATATCACTAATTGACGTCCACAAAAATACTCTAGCAGTTAAGCTAAGAGAACGGCGATTCTCCGCCAACACTATAGCACGTTTGAAGAAATCAACGTACGTGATCCTTTGGAAATACTCTGTCAGACATCCGTCCATACAGGTCATCCAGGAACAGGATGAACCGAAGGCACTCTCCTACTGCATCCATATAGGAATCACCCCATGGATCAATAGCGAGAAGTCCTTGCAACCCGTAGATTCCAACCACGACAGAATCACAGCTTTACTCTGTTTTCCAGGCAGAGAAGATTAGTGGTTCTTCCGTTTATGAAAATCCACGGTCTTCAATGCTCCATCTCGATCATCTTCTGATATCTTCACGTATTTGTTGGTCGGAATGGTTTTCGAATAAATTCGATCCCGGTCTTTCCGTACCAACAATCGTATTGGACAGATTTGATAGTCGGTGTTTTAACTATCAAAATATACAGTGTTTCAATCATGACACTCCAATGAGTTCACTGGTTCAGTATTCAACATCACTTGGCCTTTAATTTAAACAAATTTATTCACTTTTGCTTAATCAAAACCTCTAACTCTTTAATATTAAGAAATACGATAATTGAATTCTTAATTAATATACCAATGTTTTCAACAGCATTTCTTTATAATACTTGGTGAAATAACCATATTCAATCCCCACTTAATTCTCCTTTCAAAACATTTCAACATCATTCTTTATTATTTAAAACATGGAAAATCCATTCAACTCATTTACTTTAAATAGCGTTACGTAATATCTTGTATTCCATTCTCGAAACCATAACTAATATGAATTAGTATAAAACTAACTTTGCATTTTCTTTACCTCGAATTTCTCGTTATATATTCTTCTATTTTTCACCAAACGATGCATTATTATTTCACTAATGGAAATAATAAATTATCACTATCCTCTCCTACGATTACCAACTCATATCATCTTCAGATAATCCCGATGTCGTTCAAGTTGGAGTATTTTAATTACCTCTCAGACCTTGATCAACAACATTCTTATCGTCCGATAACATAAGTTGTAATCAAAATCAATATTTCATTCTAGTCTCAAACAAATTCCATTTAACTACTGGATTTGGTTATACAACTCTATAACCCAGTTCTTTAACCAGATTCTCTTATTTCCAATCTCCTTTGATTTCATTTCACTTCAATTACTTTTGAAAAGTAATTGTCTAAATTATTATTAATTAAAATAATAATTTATTTCAATCATTAACTACATGAGTAGTTAATTTCTTTAATGGTAAATCCCTTTTTAAAACCTTATTTAAATTTAAACAATATTTATTAAACTATTCAAATCAAAACACATCAATCTTGATAATCAAATTCCAATTCAAACGGTCGATTTAATTAACTCAAAACTCGATTATCTCATTAATCGATTCCAATTAATCCTCACTTTAAATTAATTAAAAATATAATTAATTTAAATAATCCCATTAATTGTTTTCTTTACAAAACAATTATCAAAGTTTAATCCTTCAATTCATTACTTGTTCTCATACTGGTAAATCTGATTAACGTCAGCATTTACTTTATAAAATAATTTAATAACAATCAAAGTCTTAAATAAATAAAATATTTATTTAATTCCCTATTATAACTTTTATTCAAAATAATATATTCAAAATCCAACTCCAGTTATATAATAAATTTTATAACCTCATTTTTATCGATTTACCTGACGGTGAATCAATATTTATAACACGATTGATTTTATAGGCCATACGCTGCTAAATACTCAACCAATACCGCTCATTGGTTTAAACACAACACAGGTTGAATTCCCAGTCCAAATCAATAATCAAATCAATCAACCAAACAGGACAGTTCATATGTGAAAATATGAAATAAATAATATATTTGAGGAATCCGGTTGGATCCCTCCAACCTGTTCTTCCCTGTATTCAAATGGTTATCACAAACCAGATTATTCAGTTTTCATTTAACTGATAACAATGAATAATGCCCATTTAACATCAACCACAAGCAATGCAAACAATTCAACCATTTAAAACACGTTTATAAAATAAATGTGACCAATAAGGTAAGTTACCTTTATGGGAACCAATCGTTAAAAATAACGATTTGGTATTTCACCGAAATTAAACAAAGTTTAATTTCATCAGTTAAATCAATACACAACTGTATAACTAGCAAATAAGCAACCATCAACAAGCAGAGCACACAAAATAAAAATACCCAATTTATATAAATTATAAATGGGAAAACTGAGTGAGTTTAACTCACCTTGATGCCATGTTGAGATAATTCGTTTTAATAACTCGCAGCTGCGCCCAACTCTGTCCAAATCAGCTCCATACTATTTCGTCCGTCGATACGGTCCAATCGCCATCTGGTTTGTATTACGTTGTTACTGTTTGACACGATTATATAATTAATACCGTATTTATTTATTTAAATTAACATTAAAAATATTTTAATAAAAGTTTATTAACCAAAACTCTATTTACTGTACAACTGATAAGACACGTTTGTTTACGGGATGGGCCACTTTAAAAAGTTTGTTAGGCATGTTCACATACAACGACTTACTAGTAGGATTTGGCCATTTAAATCTTTAACTAACGTACACACACACACACACACACATATATATGAATATACAAATGTGATTAGGCTTAACTAACCTATATTAGGCGTACTAACCAACCCTGTTTTGACGCAATATAATACTTACCAGGCTTCTACTGTCTATCCTCTCTTCTACCTTGCTCTGTTTCCCATTCGCTCCCTGTTTCTCTTCTCACCATTCTCTTTTAGTCCCATCTGCTTGTGCCACTTCAGTCCCCAGTTTTCTCCGTTCTCCCTCATTCTTTTTTTCTTCTTCTTCATTTCCAAGCTTCTGCAGAGCCATACTACAATTCGCTCAAACAAACACTTCATCCCTTTTTCCGTGTTCACCAGAAAATCATGCACCCTTCAGCAAACATGACTCCAACCTCTCCTTATTATACACCGCTTCTCTTCTTGCGCCCTCTCACTTGACGTCCATGCCAACCTTCACTTCCCCAACGCCGGACTGTCCACCTCACCACCGTGTATTTCACTTCGCCTTCATGAAAACAATTCCCACCATAAGCCTTTTCTTTCTCATTGTTTTCTTCCACCTCTTCTATTCTTTGTTCTCATTTACAATCAGTACGCCCCCACCCTTTTTACTTCCATTCAAACTCCTGCATACATTCCAACTTCAAATCTTCCCCATGCGGTCCTCTCTCCTGCTCTCATTCCATGTACGCTGCCCCCTCCCATATTGCGCCCACCTCTCATCTCTCACTAGCACTTCTTTACTTCTTCAATCCCCCCAAAACTACTTTGTGTTAATATCTCACTATCCCTTCCCCACTTCATCCTCATGTTTCCACTCACGCTGTTTTTTTTTTCGGAGTTCGATTTGCAGAAGAGAGAAGATAAGAGGAATGGCGCAGGGTTGTTTCATGCACAGGAGCTGAAAAGAGGACGGAAGGATGTTATTTATATAGTAGAGGAGCCGTGGTAATGAAACACCCCACCTCCGTTAGGGTCACTCTCAAAGGGAATGCCCTAATTTTGGTGGAGGTTTATAAGTACAAGTCACAGATATACAAGACAGATATAAGAACACATATTTGTAAACAGCGGAAAATCAACAAACTTTTATTTCATAAAGGGCAAATACGTGCTACAACAATATCACCATAATTGTCTTACATCTTTTCCAAAAACATAACATAATACTTTCATAATCTGTCTTGATTACATTATTTAAAGAAGCATAAATAAAACATAGATAAACTGCAAAAGCCCCATAGTGGATTGTCCAAAGCCATAGTTCAAAGCGAAAAGTCCAAGCAATACATTTCTCTTCTTCAAGCTGGATGTTAAGGTTGGTCAAGCTGCTGTGTTCCCTCCCTGTGGACCTGGGGGGGGGGAACGGAAGAAAAGAAGACGAAAGAAAAGTAGAGTCAGACATAAAGCCTGAGTAAGTCTAGTACTATTTTGTCTATGAATAAAGAACTGGGTATGATAAGTATAAACAAGAAGTGGGCAAGCACTATAAACTTGGTTAAGTTGTCTAGGGTCGAATATACTATCGTACCCCCTGTTAATCTCTGAACCCATATAAACTAGTTCCCCAACTGGCACCCCATAATCAGGGTGATGTGATCCATTCAATGATGATCGGCTCCTACTCGCATAGTTACTTGTGTCTTACGGCCCCCGATGTTGTAGTTACCTATGCTGGTCCCACCATGGGGTGTATCAAGTCCCATGGAGGCGGCCCGACACAATCCTAGAATGCACAGGTATGCTACTGGTGTCCAGTGCCTTATTTTTCTACACCGGAGTGTGTGCACGCCCGCACCCCGTTAGAACCTACACTGCTACACCACCGCCGTCGATTTGACCTCTTACAATCAGCCCAGTAATCGTGCCCCACCCTGCCTAGTTTCAGGGTATCCTGATACACCTTCTAGGGTTACTGCTGAAAAGGGTCCCCCGTTACTAGGTTTTCTATCTCTAGCCAACATGCTAAGTTGGTTAAGTGTTTTCTAACCTAACCCTCACCCGTCCATTTAGTTTAGCATGTTCCATTTTGATTAAGTCTTTAGTCCACTTAATCCTAGCAATCCTGACTCAGCCTTAATTGTCTTATTAAGGCCCTGACCTCTCACATTAGACAGGTATTGTTGTGGCTGCCTGTTGCCGGTTGGTTCCGGGCAGTCTTACGCCACAACTCAGTCTAACCTCGGGTCCTTATTGGGCTCCATGTTTAACCTCCCACATTGGATAGGTATTGTTGTGACTACTGGACAGCCGGGCGGTTCCGGGCAGGTTTACATCACAACTCAATCCAACCTCGGGTTAAACACATCGTATGTTCTACATTTACATATTTTGTCTTTCTTCTTTATTTTCTTATATGTAAATATTTGCGGCCCATTATTAAGTTAATGGTGTAAAGGTTACACCAATCATGGGCCCAACCCATGCTTGAATTTGGGCCCTTCTATTTTATATTTTCATTCATTAGTAATTTTAACCCAACGTTATTTTCCCCCGTTTTACACGTCCGTTTATTATATATATATTGGGCTTAGCCTTTTAAAGCCCAACTTAGCCATGCGAAAAGGGGAGGCTTAAAGCGTGATTACATACACAAAGAGGGGAATGTGAGCGCATGAACTTGCAATATGACGTTGGAAATACAAAATAGAAACTGGTGTACTTGCATAGTAGTGACATATACTTTGGTCATAAAGCATAGGTGACATGAATCAAAGCATGTGAACTTGTAGTTGAGATAAGAATCTAAATTGGGTATCATTATTGACACATAGTCATAACTACAACATGGACCTATGTTTTTATTTAGGCATAATGTCAAACATAAGCATGGCATAAATATTTCTAACATAAGCATGGCATAGTGTCAAACATAAGCATGGCATAATGTCAAACATAAGCATGGCATAGGTATAGTTAAATTTGTTCACATAACCATGGCATAAATATTTCTAACATGAAATCATGATTCTTACTTTAGTCATGTAAACTTGCAAAAAGGGATTTTTGAATCTAACCTAGCTATGTACCACATATGTCATCATATAATTCTTGTTAACAATTTCAATTATGCAAATTATCAATCATAGCCTAGTCATAAGTTTGCAAATAGGTTTTCTAGTACAAAAGCATGGCTTAATACATGATGCCAAATTTTCAACCTAATTTTATATGGATTATGATAACCCAAACTTATTCCAATTACTTCACAAAAATGATGTTTGTATAAAAATACACATTATGATGGCATAATAGCAAAGCCCCAAACTTGCACGAATTTCAATCAACTACATACATGTAGCTTCAACATGGATTACATCATTTGCGAATATTCCAAACGTATACTTGCATAGAACTACCGCATGTAGTTCTTTATAATGAATAACATAATTCGAGAATATCCAAACGTATACAATATTCCAAATCGATAAGAATCATAGTAACGCACAAATTATGAATTATTTATCACCACAACCAAGTATACAAATCAACACAGTTATTTGTTCATACCAAAGTAATACTCTACTTACAATTGTTGTAGCGAATTCTCTAATTTAGGAATTTAGAGATGCGACTCCTTTTGACGTAGGCGTTGATTTGATTCGTTTGAATTGCTTTAGGCTTTAGAATTTTCCTCCTAATCTTCTCTCCAATTTGGTGGCTACCCCTAGTCGTTCCTCAGCAACATGGCGGCTTTGTTCTTATTTTTGAATGAATAGATTAGGGTTAAGTCTAGGGTTGTTTTTATAGAGGTTAGGAACTGATTAGGACCATTGATGTTGCTTGGATTGATCGTAGCCATTCATTAGGAAGAGAGACCAATTAGAGCCTGCCACCTAGCCCTAATGACAAAGCAAACCACAGAAAATCGACCAACATAGAATAGGCCAGCCAGGTTGGACTGGGCTCGACCTGGCTCTGGACCAGGTCGACACCCCTGTCGACAGCCCTGTCGACAGGCCTGTCGACCTGGTTAGACCAGGTCGACAGCCCAGTCGACCTGGGTGCGTCAGGCGGGACTTTTTCCGCCCTGGCCCATTCGGCCCCACTTCGGAATTTTTAATTGTTTTATTCTGTTTGAATTTTAAATTTAATTTAGAAACTTCCGAAGGCTATATCTTCTTCATACGGACTCCGTTTTTCGAAAACTCGGACTCTATTTCACGTATTTTTCCGAGACGAACGCAATGGCGTGTCCCGTTTCCCTTAGTTCTTTGATTTCAAATTAATTATACTTTAATTTATGAATTTCACAGTTATAGAATTCGCGGGGTGTTACATTCTCCCCCACTTAAAAGGATTTCGTCCCCGAAATCTTCAAGTTAGGAGGAATGTATATCCTAACATCCAATCATCCATCTACTCATCCATCAAACACGAGCATCCATTGTCCTTAAAAGACTTCTAATGCTTCATGATTATATGCGAAGTGTGTGTGTACATGAACTTATCTAATGCAAAATCAGGCGGTCTACTGATTCAGTTGACCTCCTTAATGCGAATTATGTAAGTGCCATGAATCCATTATGTATGCAAATTTTCCTATTCTTGATTCTACATGAGTGCACAATCATTCAATACAAATGCAACATCCACATGACAACACATTAATGTTCAACCATATACGAATGCAAACATATATGCATATGCAATATGAAGTGACTGAGCCGATCTAAACCCTAGATTGTGTGTGTATATGCAACCACGAGCAACCACTAGCAATCACTTGCAACCACTTGCAACCATCATCCATAACATGTTTCAATTACATGTTTCCATCCAAAGGGTTTCTACCTAAAAGATAAGGTCGAGGAAATATACCTAATAAGATAGATAAAAGCGCAACTTAAGGAAAAGGAAAGATCAAGGATGTACCCTCGAACAGAAAAGGGTAGGCAGTGCGTATTCTAGCTTCAGTTTCCCAAGTCGCGTCTCCCTCGGCGTCGCTCCACTGAACTTTGACGAGCTTGACTTCACGGTTGCGTAGTTTCTTCACTTCCGTTCCTAATATGCGGGTTGGAACTTTTCTTATGGTTGCTTCGCGCTCCACTTCGGCCTCTTCGAGAATATTTGGCTCTACCACTTCAGCAGACTCATGTAGACATTTTCGGAGATGTGAAACGTGAAAAACGTTGTGGACTCCAGCCAACTTCTCGGGTAGCTCTAATCTATAGGCCATTTTCCCAATTTTCTCGATGATAGGGAATGGCCCTACGAACCTTGGTGCTAGCTTTCCTGTGGTTCCAAAACGAACAACGTTTCTTAGTGGTGATACATTGAGAAAAACTCTGTCTCCAATCTCAAATTCAAGGTCGGTCCTTCTCTTGTCGGCATAGGACTTTTGTCTATCTTGGGCCGTCTTCATCCTTCTTCGTATTAAGTCTACTTTCTCTGAAGTCTCTCGGATCATCTCTGGTCCAAGTATGAGCTTGTCCGCAGACTCCCACCAACAAGTGGGCGATCGGCACGGTCTTCCATATAAAGCTTCGAAGGGCGCCATTCCGATGGTTGCTTGATAGCTGTTGTTGTAGGCAAATTCCACCAAAGGAAGGTGGTCTTCCCATGCCCCTCCGAAGTCAAGGACGCATAGCCTTAAGAGGTCTTCCAAAATTCTGTTCACTCTCTCTGTTTGGCCGTCGGTTTGGGGATGATAGGCTGTGCTCAAGCATAACTGCGTTCCTACTGCTTCTTGCAGACTCCGCCAAAATTCACTGGTGAAGATGGGGTCTTGGTCACTAACAATGCTAGACGGTATTCCATGGAGTCGAACGATTTCCTTGAGGTAAAGTGATGCTAGGGATGAGGCAGTTCTTTTACTTTTGACGGGTAAAAAGTGGGCGCTTTTAGTAAGCCTATCCACTATTACCCAAATGCTAGTGTTGCCTCTCCTAGACCTAGGCAGCCCATCGATGAAGTCCATTGAGATGCTATCCCACTTCCACTGCGGGACCTCCAGAGGATGTAGCAGTCCGCCAGGCTTTTTCTGTTCCGCCTTGACCTGTTGGCACACCATGCACTTAGAAACGAACTCTGCCACGTCCTTTTTCATGCCGCTCCAGAAGAAAGTCCTTTTTATGTCTTTGTACATTTTATCTCCGCCTGGGTGTATCGTCATCTTGGAGTGATGTGCTTCCTCGAGAACCTTCTTTATTAAATCTTTTATCTGTGGGACGCATAGTCTTCCGTCTCGCCTTAGCAAACCCTTATCGTCGATGGAGTATCTGTTGAGGTGACTTGAAGTCTCACCCCTAATTAGCCTATCAATTGTTTCCACAAGCTGAGGGTCTTCGCGTTGTGCTGTCCCTACTGAGTCCACTAAAGTTGGGCGCACTTCGAGAGATGCTAGCATGCCTGGTACGAAATCGGAGGAAGGCCTAAAGTCGAAGCTGGCTATAAACTCTAGGCTTTGTCTTTCAACAAACAACGGGCTTAGGGTTAATTTCTTTCGGCTCAACGCGTCTGCCACTACGTTGCCTTTGCCCGGAGTGTAGGAGATTTCGAAATCGTACGAGGCAAGAAACTCCATCCATCTTTGTTGCCTCAAGTTAAGATCCTTCTGCGAGAAAAGATATTTCAACGATTTATGGTCAGTGTAAAGTTCGAACTTCTCACCTAGGAGATAGTGTCGCCAAGACTTGAGTGCAAAGACGATGGCGGCTAACTCAAGATCGTGGGTTGGGTAGTTCTTTTCGTGCACCTTCAACTGCCTCCCGCCATAAGCTACCACCCTTCCTTCTTGCATTAAGACGGCGCCTAGCCCTGTCCCACATGCATCCGTATAAACAGTGAACATTTTGCTCCCATCTGGCAGCGTCAAAACTGGGGCTGTTGTGAGAGCCCTTTTCAGTCGTTGGAAAGCAAACTCGCAATCCAAGTCCCAATTGAACACTAGATTCTTCTTAGTTAATTTCGTGAGCGGAGCTGAGATTTTCGCAAAATCCCTTATAAACTTTCGATAGAAACCCGCTAGTCCTAGAAAGCTTCGGACCTCAGTTGCATTCCTTGGTGTCTTCCAATCCTGTACCGCCACTACCTTAGCAGGATCTACTGCTAACCCTTGTTTGGATACTATGTGCCCAAGGAACCTCACCTCTTCCCTCCAAAAGTGGCATTTGGAGAACTTGGCTTTTAGTTGATGGATTCGCAAAGTTTCCATGATTGCCCTTAAGTGCTGAGCATGTTCCTCTTCACTCTTTGAGAAGATAAGGATATCATCTACGAAGACCACTACGAATTTGTTGAGGAAATCTCTAAATACCCTACTCATTAGGTCCACAAAGTAAGCAGGTGCATTTGTCAAGCCGAAAGGCATGACAAGCCATTCAAAGAAGCCGTCTGGGGTTCTGAATGCCGTTTTATCGATGCTATCTTCAGCCACCCTTAGCTGATGAAAACCGGTTGCTAAATCGAGTTGGGAGAAAACAGACGATCCTACAAGCTGGTCTAATAAATCGTCAATTCTAGGGAGAGGGTGCCTATTCTTTTTCGTTAGCTTGTTGAGCTCCCTATAGTCAACACATAGACGGAGTGAACCATCCGCCTTTGTAGCGAACACCACTGGAGCGCCCCATTCTGAAATGCTTCTCCTAATGAACCCCTTTTCTAGAAGCTCTTTAATCTGTTTACTGAGCTCTTTCCTTTCCCGTGGAGCCATGTGTCTAACGGGCAACGCAACGGGCTTTGCATTATCTACAAGATATATGCGGAAGTCTATTTCCCGCTTCGGAGGCAAGCCCTTCACCTCTTCGAAGACATCCGGATATTCCCGGACCACTTTAACTGATCGCAAATTTTCAACAGAGGCATCTAGCGATTCAAGATAACTAAGCATAACCGCATACGAGGGATTACAAGAAATTTCCAAAGTATTACCGAGCTGGGTTAGGAGCCTAACAACCCTTTTCTCACAATCAAGGATGGCCCCATTACTGGATAGCCAATCCATACCCAAAATCAAACCATACCCCGAAAAGCCCAAAACAAAGGCACTACATTGAAATTCTACACTTAGAATATAAATTTTCAATCCCACACAGATCATAGACAAATGAGCTGGGCCCCCAATTGGGTTTGAAACAATTAAGGGGTCCTCTACCATACTAGTTTTTAGGTGCAGAGATTCTACTAAAGCAGACGAGATAAAGGAGTGTGATGCGCCAAAATCAAATAAAGTGCGAACGGGGTGATCACAAAGATAAACTACACTTTCTACAGAAGTATTGATACCTCGCTGTTGCAGAGGTGGCGCTTCCAGCACATGAACCTGTGCCCCTGGGGTGGATCCAGCCCTCTGCCCCTGTCCTCGTTTCTTTGGGCAGTCCTTAGCCCTATGGCCTGTCTCACCGCAAGAAAAGCACCCACCATTCTCCTTGGCCTTCTTTTTCCGGCAGTCCTTTACTAAGTGCCCCACTTTTCCATAGAAATTGCACTTCCTCTTCTCTTTGTTGCCTTTCCCGCCCTTCTTAAAGTCTGTCTTTTTAGGTTGCAAACCCTCTTTCTTCCCTTGAGAACTTTCCGCCTTTGTCTCCTTCTTGCCCTTATCCTCTTCATTCAGCAATGCCATTTGCACCAATCTTTCATACGTGGCTCCCATGGGTATATGGGTCATGGCCAAACTGTGTAATGGCTCATTCAACCCTTTGACGAACCGGAGAGCCTTCTTGTGCGGGGTGTTGACTAGGTCAAGCCCAAACCTAGCTAGCTCATCGAACTGATTCACATATTCTCTGACTGTCTTGTCCCCTTGCTTAAGAAATAAGAATTTTTCCAACTGCAAACTTCTTTCCGCATCTGGGAGAAATTTAGTCTCAAACCTAGCCCTAAAGTCCTCCCATGTCTCCACTGGTCTTTCAGCATTAGTGACTTCCCACCAGTAGGAAGCCTCGCCCTTCAATAGCCATACTGCCAATTGTACTTTTTGTCTATCTTCTACTTCAAAGATGATGAATAGGTCCTCAGTTTCTTTCAGCCAATTTCTGGCTGCCACGAAGGACTCAGTTCCATGGAAATCCCTTCCTCCCATAGCTTTAAAATCTTTACATATCTTAGCAAACGTGTTTCCCCGAGGAGGAGGTGGAGGAAAAGGTGCCGCTGCAGCTGGATGATTTCCTTCAGCTGGGGGCGGAGGAATGGTAGGACCTGGCTGAGTGGCCCTTGCTTCTAAGAACCGTCTAAACCAACCAGGTATTGGTACCCCTTCCGGCAAGTTAAGTTCTTGGGACATGCTGAAACAAAAAGGATAGATTCAAAACGAAGGATAAGAGATAGTACCTATGGCTTTGGGGAGTGGACTTTGCTTTTTTTTTAAAATAAAATAACATTTTTCTTTTAAAAGTGCTTCTTTAAATTTTCTTTTTGAAAATAAATTTTTAGAACTTTTTATCTTATCTGGTAAACCTATGCTCTGATACCAAGTGAAACACCCCACCTCCGTTAGGGTCACTCTCAAAGGGAATGCCCTAATTTTGGTGGAGGTTTATAAGTACAAGTCACAGATATACAAGACAGATATAAGAACACATATTTGTAAACAGCGGAAAATCAACAAACTTTTATTTCATAAAGGGAAAATACGTGCTACAACAATATCACCATAATTGTCTTACATCTTTTCCAAAAACATAACATAATACTTTCATAATCTGTCTTGATTACATTATTTAAAGAAGCATAAATAAAACATAGATAAACTGCAAAAGCCCCATAGTGGATTGTCCAAAGCCATAGTTCAAAGCGAAAAAGTCCAAGCAATACATTTCTCTTCTTCAAGCTGGATGTTAAGGTTGGTCAAGCTGATGTGTTCCCTCCCTGTGGACCTGGGGGGGGGGGGGGAAACGGAAGAAAAGAAGACGAAAGAAAAGTAGAGTCAGACATAAAGCCTGAGTAAGTCTAGTACTATTTTGTCTATGAATAAAGAACTGGGTATGATAAGTATAAACAAGAAGTGGGCAAGCACTATAAACTTGGTTAAGTTGTCTAGGGTCGAATATACTATCGTACCCCCTGTTAATCTCTGAACCCATATAAACTAGTTCCCCAACTGGCACCCCATAATCAGGGTGATGTGATCCATTCAATGATGATCGGCTCCTACTCGCATAGTTACTTGTGTCTTACGGCCCCCGATGTTGTAGTTACCTATGCTGGTCCCACCATGGGGTGTATCAAGTCCCATGGAGGCGGCCCGACACAATCCTAGAATGCACAGGTATGCTACTGGTGTCCAGTGCCTTATTTTTCTGCGCCGGAGTGTGTGCATGCCCGCACCCCGTTAGAACCTACACTGCTACACCACCGCCGTCGATTTGACCTCTTACAATCAGCCCAGTAATCGTGCCCCACCCTGCCTAGTTTCAGGGTATCCTGATACACCTTCTAGGGTTACTGCTGAAAAGGGTCCCCCTAGTGAAACACCCCACCTCCGTTAGGGTCACTCTCAAAGGGAATGCCCTAATTTTGGTGGAGGTTTATAAGTACAAGTCACAGATATACAAGACAGATATAAGAACACATATTTGTAAACAGCGGAAAATCAACAAACTTTTATTTCATAAAGGGCAAATACGTGCTACAACAATATCACCATAATTGTCTTACATCTTTTCCAAAAACATAACATAATACTTTCATAATCTGTCTTGATTACATTATTTAAAGAAGCATAAATAAAACATAGATAAACTGCAAAAGCCCCATAGTGGATTGTCCAAAGCCATAGTTCAAAGCGAAAAAGTCCAAGCAATACATTTCTCTTCTTCAAGCTGGATGTTAAGGTTGGTCAAGCTGCTGTGTTCCCTCCCTGTGGACCTGGGGGGGGGGGAACGGAAGAAAAGAAGACGAAAGAAAAGTAGAGTCAGACATAAAGCCTGAGTAAGTCTAGTACTATTTTGTCTATGAATAAAGAACTGGGTATGATAAGTATAAACAAGAAGTGGGCAAGCACTATAAACTTGGTTAAGTTGTCTAGGGTCGAATATACTATCGTACCCCCTGTTAATCTCTGAACCCATATAAACTAGTTCCCCAACTGGCACCCCATAATCAGGGTGATGTGATCCATTCAATGATGATCGGCTCCTACTCGCATAGTTACTTGTGTCTTACGGCCCCCGATGTTGTAGTTACCTATGCTGGTCCCACCATGGGGTGTATCAAGTCCCATGGAGGCGGCCCGACACAATCCTAGAATGCACAGGTATGCTACTGGTGTCCAGTGCCTTATTTTTCTGCGCCGGAGTGTGTGCACGCCCGCACCCCGTTAGAACCTACACTGCTACACCACCGCCGTCGATTTGACCTCTTACAATCAGCCCAGTAATCGTGCCCCACCCTGCCTAGTTTCAGGGTATCCTGATACACCTTCTAGGGTTACTGCTGAAAAGGGTCCCCCGTTACTAGGTTTTCTATCTCTAGCCAACATGCTAAGTTGGTTAAGTGTTTTCTAACCTAACCCTCACCCGTCCATTTAGTTTAGCATGTTCCATTTTGATTAAGTCTTTAGTCCACTTAATCCTAGCAATCCTGACTCAGCCTTAATTGCCTTATTAAGGCCCTGACCTCTCACATTAGACAGGTATTGTTGTGGCTGCCTGTTGCCGGTTGGTTCCGGGCAGTCTTACGCCACAACTCAGTCTAACCTCGGGTCCTTATTGGGCTCCATGTTTAACCTCCCACATTGGATAGGTATTGTTGTGACTACTGGACAGCCGGGCAGTTCCGGGCAGGTTTACATCACAACTCAATCCAACCTCGGGTTAAACACATCGTATGTTCTACATTTACATATTTTGTCTTTCTTCTTTATTTTCTTATATGTAAATATTTGCGGCCCATTATTAAGTTAATGGTGTAAAGGTTACACCAATCATGGGCCCAACCCATGCTTGAATTTGGGCCCTTCTATTTTATATTTTCATTCATTAGTAATTTTAACCCAACGTTATTTTCCCCCGTTTTACACGTCCGTTTATTATATATATATTGGGCTTAGCCTTTTAAAGCCCAACTTAGCCATGCGAAAAGGGGAGGCTTAAAGCGTGATTACATACACAAAGAGGGGAATGTGAGTGCATGAACTTGCAATATGACGTTGGAAATACAAAATAGAAACTGGTGTACTTGCATAGTAGTGACATATACTTTGGTCATAAAGCATAGGTGACATGAATCAAAGCATGTGAACTTGTAGTTGAGATAAGAATCTAAATTGGGTATCATTATTGACACATAGTCATAACTTCAACATGGACCTATGTTTTTATTTAGGCATAATGTCAAACATAAGCATGGCATAAATATTTCTAACATAAGCATGGCATAGTGTCAAACATAAGCATGGCATAATGTCAAACATAAGCATGGCATAGGTATAGTTAAATTTGTTCACATAACCATGGCATAAATATTTCTAACATGAAATCATGATTCTTACTTTAGTCATGTAAACTTGCAAAAAGGGATTTTTGAATCTAACCTAGCTATGTACCACATATGTCATCATATAATTCTTGTTAACAATTTCAATTATGCAAATTATCAATCATAGCCTAGTCATAAGTTTGCAAATAGGTTTTCTAGTACAAAAGCATGGCTTAATACATGATGCCAAATTTTCAACCTAATTTTATATGGATTATGATAACCCAAACTTATTCCAATTACTTCACAAAAATGATGTTTGTATAAAAATATACATTATGATGGCATAATAGCAAAGCCCCAAACTTGCACGAATTTCAATCAACTACATACATGTAGCTTCAACATGGATTACATCATTTGCGAATATTCCAAACGTATACTTGCATAGAACTACCGCATGTAGTTCTTTATAATGAATAACATAATTCGAGAATATCCAAACGTATACAATATTCCAAATCGATAAGAATCATAGTAACGCACAAATTATGAATTATTTATCACCACAACCAAGTATACAAATCAACACAGTTATTTGTTCATACCAAAGTAATACTCTACTTACAATTGTTGTAGCGAATTCTCTAATTTAGGAATTTAGAGATGCGACTCCTTTTGACGTAGGCGTTGATTTGATTCGTTTGAATTGCTTTAGGCTTTAGAATTTTCCTCCTAATCTTCTCTCCAATTTGGTGGCTACCCCTAGTCGTTCCTCAGCAACATGGCGGCTTTGTTCTTATTTTTGAATGAATAGATTAGGGTTAAGTCTAGGGTTGTTTTTATAGAGGTTAGGAACTGATTAGGACCATTGATGTTGCTTGGATTGATCGTAGCCATTCATTAGGAAGAGAGACCAATTAGAGCCTGCCACCTAGCCCTAATGACAAAGCAAACCACAGAAAATCGACCAACATAGAATAGGCCAGCCAGGTTGGACTGGGCTCGACCTGGCTCTGGACCAGGTCGACACCCCTGTCGACAGCCCTGTCGACAGGCCTGTCGACCTGGTTAGACCAGGTCGACAGCCCAGTCGACCTGGGTGCGTCAGGCGGGACTTTTTCCGCCCTGGCCCATTGGGCCCCACTTCGGAATTTTTAATTGTTTTATTCTGTTTGAATTTTAAATTTAATTTAGAAACTTCCGAAGGCTATATCTTCTTCATACGGACTCCGTTTTTCGAAAACTCGGACTCTATTTCACGTATTTTTCCGAGACGAACGCAATGGCGTATCCCGTTTCCCTTAGTTCTTTGATTTCAAATTAATTATACTTTAATTTATGAATTTCACAGTTATAGAATTCGCGGGGTGTTACAGGTAACCACGTTGACGTGAGGATCACGGTAACGTAGTTTGTCCGCCAAGAAAACAAAATAAATTGTTTATTTTTTCTTGCCCTGCACGGTTTCATTATTTTATATGAAATCACTGTATATTTCTATTATGGGGGTGCGGTTTCATTATGGTATAGTTTATAGTAGCATATATGAAATTAGAAAATTTGCCAAATTTTCAAGGATGCGGACTTGCTTCCAATTGCGGAAAGCAACAAGGAATGTACTTTAAGATGTTATAATGTGTATTCTTCCAACGGTTTGAGATGTACAACCGTATAGGCTAGCATGTGTGCGGGTTGGGATTTCAACAGACTTGGTCGGCACGGGTGAAAAATCAGCAGGCAAGAAAATAAAATAAAATTACATATGATACTGAAAAGAAAAGCAAGGGGATAGGGTTGGCGTGCAAGGAATATCATACGGCACAAATACAATGCGTTGGTGCCTTATATAAAGAAGTGTTCATGTTTTTAATAATATTTTATTATTCCAAACTTTGCAATGAGAAATATGTCAAATTTCCAACAAAAACCCTCCGTTTTTGACAAACAAATAGGTAATCCTAGCATAAAAAAATATTCCGGACCCAATGGGACAGGTTTCGTCGAATTCCGACACCGTTTGCGAAAATCCCTTATAAAATTTCGATGAAAAACACCGAGCTTTAATTCCTAAAAATTACAGAAAAATCCTAAAAATATGAGGCCTTGACGTTTCACTAGACCTCTTCCTAAGGTTTCGTATGAAACTTGTTTCATTGAATTTGGAGTTCGTTTGACCAGTTAACCATTCAATAAAAGTTACCTCTGTTTCAAAAGAAAACTCCACTCGTTTTTCGGACCTCGATCGACGAAAATAAAAGTACCGTTGTAATCAACGATGTGCCAGGATTCCAAAAATATATTAATACCGGTAGTTTGACTCATATTGTGAAACCCCAAAATGTTGATTACAGGGTGCAAAATACTCCACATAAAAAGTTGCTTATTAAATTAATTAAAAATTACCATAAAATTTTAAAAATTAAATTATCACTATGCCTCAAAAGAACCAAGTCTAAATTCGAAACCGATATGCAATTATATCCAATGAACCGTTACGGTCGATGGACGATTCTATAACGATTATTTTAAAATTTGATTTGGCCATAACTATCTCACTATAACACGAAATCTTGATTTTTCTTTTTTCATATGAAAATTATCATTGATACGGTTCCAACGTTTCTTGTTTCATCGAAATCCGACTTATATCGGATCATGTATCCTCGGTTGAAGTTCGAAACTCTATATAACGAACTGCAGCGCTATTTCGAGCCCGTTTTATAATTATTTAAATATATAACGTCGAACTTTGTTTAAATAGCGAATTAGATATTAATTCCATCGATATTCCAAATATAATATTTAAATTGAATAAATTAAATTACATATTCGAGTGCCAAAACACGGGTCGTTACAAAGTACTATAAAACACATCCAACGTCTCATTCCAATTCAGGATATTCTTTTAAATAAAATATTAAAATTATTATATCAAAGATAAATTCTTTACATTATTCTTAAATCTTCCTTTTAAAAATTTATTAAAATCCCAATTTGGTTTTAAATATCAAAAATCATTATTCAATGATTATTTAAATTTAAGAAATAAATCTTATCTTTAACTGTGTTAAAGAACTAGTGTCATTTTAAAACACCGTTCACGATAAACCCAAAATCGACTTCCATTAAATATGGAATCTTCACAGAAATCAAATCAATATATGATCGTTATAAATTTCTGTATCCGACCAATAATATAAATGGAATAACGGCAAAGCCTCTTAAATTCCATATGTAGTATCGGTCTTCTTTTACAGAAGCTTATCTCGGTATTATTAATTCGAATTCCATTCAACTCCAATTTAATATATTAAATTGGAAAACTTGCTTTTGGAAAATTCCCATTTAAATCTTAATAAAAAATTTATAAATTCCAAATCATATTTTCACTGTCAGTTGAGTTAAAGAACACATGTCACTTAAAAACATGGTTCACAATAAACCCAACTCACATTTCATCTTATTTCAATTACTAAATATAATTGAAAGCTTTAAAAATCTTAATTAAAAGATTATTCTTTTCATATGGGGTTTAAGAGCAGTGTTATTTAAGACACTATTCACGACATACCCAAAATCCAATTTATTTAATTTTAACTTCAATTAAATATTAGCAAATTGGAAAAGTTCATTAAATCTAAATTTAATGATTTATCCTAGTTAATAACTAGTTCGTTTTAATAAAAATATATTTTTCCAAAATATATTCTTTTTCTAAACCATATTCTTTTTCTAGGATATATTTTCTAAAATATTCTTTTCTAGAATATTCTTTATTGGAATGTGACTCAATCAACATCCATATACTGCATGTAATCAATGATAAATATTTATCAAACATCCAAATACAACCAGAGTGGATTCTACACTAAATGTTGAGACTAGTGTAGGTCAAATATCATCCCAACACCCGTGTGGGGTTTCATCCAACAAACAAATAACAAGTACTTGTGCACTTGGGCGATGTGTAAAAATAATCGTCCCAATCACATAAACAAGTCGGGTAACTTGTAAATGGAAGTGTAATATTCAGTTTTGAATATACTAACATTATATTAACACATCAAGCTTTTCAAAATTACAGACATATATTCCAATTCTTTTTATTGTTGACAAATGATGATAAAAACCTAGTCTTTTTAATTCAATTCTTTTTATTGTTAACAAATGACAATAAAATCTTAACTCTTATTTATTTACCAAAATGTATATTTTTGGTCTCATTCATTTTTAAATGACAAAATGAATATTTTACTACATTCTTTTTTTTAAAAGGACAAAAATGTCTCTTTTGTTCTAATTCCTTTTAAAGTGACCAAAAATTATAATTCTGTCTAATTCCAATTTAATGTACAAAACATGATGCTTTTGTCATGTTCCTGTCAATGTATAAAATATGATAATTTTGTAAAATTCTTTTCAATGCAACAAAATATGATAATCTTGTTTATTCTTTTTAATGTAACAAAATATGATAATTTTGTTTATTCTTTTAATGTAACAAAATATGATAATTTTGTTTATTCTTTTAATGTAACAAAATATTGATTTTGTTTAATCTTTCCAATGTAAAAAAATGTTGATTTTGTATAATTCCTTTATATGTAAACAAAATATGAACTTTTTCTTTAATCCATCTTAATGATCAAAATGTAATCTTTCTCTCAATGTATAAAAATATATATATTCAATTGTTTTTCTTAATGTATAAAAATATCCATTTCCAATTCATTCTTCTTAATGTATAAAAATATACATTTCCAATTCATTATTTTTAATGTATAAAAATATACATTTCCAATTCATTCTTTTTAATGTATAAAAATATACATTTCCAACTCATTCTTTTTAATGTATAAAAATATTTTTGTATAATTCCTTTTTGTGTTATTTTAACGCTAATCTTTCTTTGACAAAAGTGTTCATTTCTTTAAATTGACAAACATAAATGTTTTCCAATACACTTCTTTAAATTGACAAAAATGACTGTTCTTATCCATCCTTTCAAATATGACAAAAATGTCCATTCTTATACATTCTTTCAAATATGACAAAAATGTCCATTCTTATTCATTCTTTTAAATATGACACAAATGTTTATTTTTGTTTACAAAACACATTTCAAATAAAAATGTGATTTTTTTTATATACATGTTTAAAATCAAAAATGTCATCTTTATATGCATAATATATTTCAAATAAAATGTTATTTTCCTTTACTTTAACATCTTATAATTAAAAATGTTATTTTTATCTAATGCCACATTTTAAAATAGAAATGTTATTTCTTTTGCTAATGTCACATTACATTCAACAAAGATTGATACTCTTGTTACAACAATTATATTTAACAAAAATTGATATTTTTATTTCAACAACCATATTCAACAAAAATGGATATTTTACCTCAACAATTATATTCAACAAAGATGATTCTTTGGTTTTGTTACAAATCTAATTCAACAAAATGTTAGTTTTGTTGCAAATATAATTCAACAAAATGATAGTTTTGTTATAACATAATATGATTCAACCAAAAGGACATTTTGTGTTGACACAAATATGATTCAACAAAAAGGATGATTCAACAAAAAGGATAATTCAACAATAAGGATATTTTGTTTTTAACACTATTCTATTTAACAAATTTGAAAAATTTGTTTACACATGACATTTTTCTGTTTGGCAACAATGAATACTTTTAGTCTAAGATAACATTGGCAAATAAAATGATACTTTCACTCTACATGAATATAATTCACCAAATCAACACAATCCATCAGTTAATCTAGATTTTATACACAGCATATATGTTTCATTTGACGTATATATATTTAACATCACAAGCAAGATCTATTTTAAAGAAATAAATAAATGAATATATTTATTTTAAAATTTTAAAACTGAGAAATCTCACCTAACAAATTTAGATCTGAAATTTCCAACGTGCTTAGTTTTGGTTCTTGTCAGTTCCATTGTGTAGAGTTTTTCGTTGCGATCCAACGCAACTGATTTCATCAATTTCTGATATCTATTGAATAAGGTACGAGAGTTTAAAGTTAATACATATTTAAACATTATTAATTTAACAATATTATAATTAAACAATTAATTACATTGGGTAAAACTCGGCCGTCATCTTCTTCCTTTGTTCTGAACTGAGAACCCAAACCCGACCTTGCTTTTCTCATGTCACACGCCAAACGAAGCACTCCGGAGCCGATCATCCACCTCCACGCCGTCGGCCTACATGCCACCGTCCTCCCCTGTCCACCTCGGCCAACACGATCACCCCAAGAGCCGGCTAGGCGTCTCCAAACTCCACGACTTCGAGCTTCTGTTACTCCCAAAATAATGAACTATTTAGGATCTCAACCGTATGATTGTGAAGATCTGGATTTGTTCTTTGAATTTTGCTTTATAATTTGGTTGATTTAGTGTATCGATTTCATGAAAATTTCAGTGGAACTATTGAGCATTTGTGGCCATCAAAAGGAGTGGCAGTGGCTCCTGATCTAGTGAATTAGGGTTTGGCATTTTATTCATTTTAAAAGGGGTTATTTATAATATTATATTATTTCTTAATCACTAAAAGGCCTGGTTTGATACTAACACCAATTCAGGCCCAACAACAGATATTTCTAGCTAATAACCCCTATTCTGAACCCAATGGGCTATGTCCCATGAGCCCACACGGCTGTTTTCAGTCAGTTTTCTTTAATTTAAATCAAAAACATTTATTAATTAATTTAACCATATATATATAAATTCACCGGGGCTACATATGAATTCAGAAAATTACAGAAAAAATAATATTTTTGGCTTTGTTTTTACTATACGGTCCTAACAAAACTAATTTCGTCGAATTCCGAGAACGTTTGAAAAATGGCCATTTTCAAGTCGATCGAAACTGACTGTAACTGACAAAACACGTTTTCTTTTGCCACGCTGACATATTAATTCGAAAAATTCTGGAAAATTAAACTTAGCAATAATTTGACATTCCGGTTCCAACAAAAGTGGTTTCGTCGAAATCCGAGGTCGCTTGTAAAATGGCTATTTTTAAGGCCAATTTATTTAATTAAAATATATATAAATTCTATAGCGACTTTTCTAACTTTTAAACTAGGCATAACTTTTGATTTATAAAGTGAAATTTCAGTTTTTTCAGATTCGTTAAAAAGATATGACTGAACAGATTTAATGTAAAAACCCGGAAATCTGGGCCAATTTAAAATTTTTATTTTGGCAATTTTAGCGAATTTTGATTATTTTAAATAGATTATTTTAAATAATAACGACGAGAAATTTATTTTGAATAGAATTCGAACGTATATATTATATAGATCATCGTTGGAATATAAATATTTATTTATAAATATAAAAGGAATTGACAATGGCGCGGTAGTTCGATAATTCGATTTCAAACTTCAAATGAATGTACCGGGTGCAAAATAAACCGGATTTTAGTGAAACCAAAAATATTTGAATCTAATTGATAATAACTTTCCAACGAATCCTAGAAATCAAAATTTCATAGCGGGAATCAAAAGATATATCCAGTAGAAAATTCTGAATAGTCGCTATGGAATTTCGGCCCTTAAAAATAGCCATTTTGCAAACGACCTCGGATTTCGACGAAACCACTTTTGTTGGATCTGTGATGTAAAATTATTGCTAGGTTTCAAATTTCATAATTTTTCGAATTAATTTGTGAGCGTGGCAAAGTAAAACGCGTTTGACCAGTTTTAGTTGATTTTAATCGACTGGAAAATGCCCATTTTTCAAACTATCTCAGAATTCGACGAAACTAGTTTTGTTAGGACTGTATCGTTAGTACGAAGCTAGAAAATATTTTTTGGTTATTTTTCGAGTTAGTATGTGACCCCGGTAAATTGAAATGCGCGTTCAAATTCAATATATAGAGTTATATGTTGATTTTGACGAAAGCTGATCGAAACGATCGAACCAGCTTACGATACATATCCTATTGTGTTCGGGAAGGGGGTAATTAGCTAGGGACGACAGTCGGTGGACTTGATTTCGAGTTCAAATGAAAAGTCAACTTTTTATAGAAAAATAATATTAAATTATTATATTATATATATATTTAAACCTCTCCAGCCCCTTTCTCCTTCTTTCCCCCCGACTGCTTTCTAAATAAAAAAAGAAAAGAAAAGGAAATCACCATCGCGCCCCGCCTCCATCCCCTCACCGTCGGCGATCAGCTTCCCTCGCCACAACCTGAGCCACGGCCTCCTCCTTTCGCACCCAGCTTCCAAATTGAACTCCACAACCCCTCCCCCCATCCCAATTCGAAAACCCTAAAACCACGCTTCCACCGCAACCACCCACCACCTCCATCGCGAGTTCCCCCACCCTCCTCCGATCTACTGCTCACCGCGCGCCACCCCCTGCTACCAACCCCCCTGTTCACGATTCATAATGTAAGTTTTATTTAAATATTATTTTAGTTTGTTTTAGTTTATTTTAAACATTTAGTTTAGTTTATTAGAGTTAAAAAAATGTTTTTTTCTTAAGTTAAAAATTGATATTTCTTTTATATAAAAACCGGTTTCTTTAGTTAATAAAAATTTGATTTCTGAAAAAGAAAAGGTCGTTTTTTTATGTGATGTAATCAAAGAAAAGACGATGTTTTTATATTATGAAAGGTGAGATCTTTAATCAAAGAAAAGTCGATGTTTTTATATTATGAAAGGTGGGATTTTTATATATTGAATAGCAAAGTAAAAATTCGATTTTTCTATATTGAATAGCAAAGTAAAAATTCGATTTTTCTATATTGAATAGCGAAGTAAAAATTCGATTTTTCTATATTGAATAGCGAAGTAAAACTTCGATTTTTTTATATTGAATAGCGAAGTAAAAATTCGATTTTTCTATATTGAATAGCGAAGTAAAAATTTGATTTTTATATATTGAATAGCGAAGTTAAAATTCGATTTTTTTTATATGTAGTGAATACGGATGACAAAAGTGATGAAAGAAGAAACGGCGGAGATTTTCTATATAAGAAGAGTCGAGATGTTTGGGATAGCTTTGGTGAGAACTTCTCACCTTTAATTTTATTTTTCTAGTTGAAATATATACTAGGATGCAGACGGTGTTTAGTAGCACCCGACACCCATCGTCCACAGACCATGGACGGCTTGTATGCTTGTTTGTTTGATTTTAATGTGTAGTTGATTGTGTGTGATGTGATGTGAAATGAAATAAAATATTTATATAGTTGAAAATATTTTATAGTTAAAAATAGAATTTTTAACGTGTTTATGGAATGAAATAAAAATAAACAAATCGGACGATTTGTTTATATACACACATTTGACTGATATTGACTGGACCGATAAATTTTACACATCGCCCAACTGCACAAATAAAATCTGTGTTTAATTGTTTGAAACCCCACACGGGTATTGGGATGATATTTGGCGTACACTAATCCCGATTGTTTAGTTGTATGTCGATCGATTGATTGATAGGCTGTTATAAGCGTTGAATATTTATATTTGATGCTTATACAGTGTAGAATGCACTTTGGATAATGGTTGATTATTCATCGTTGTTATTGTATACATGTGTTGTAGAAAACCCATATAATTAACCTTATATAGTAAATTATTGGGACTCATTCCAGTTTAGAAGTAGAAATATTTGAAAAAGAAATATTTGAAATAGAATATTTGAAAAAGAAATATTTGAAAAAGAAATATTTGAATAGAAATATTTGAAATAGAAATATTTGAAATAGAATATTTGAAAATATGAATATATGAAGCCGTGTTGATTAGATTTACGCCACTTTGACGTGAACGATATTTATATCGATTTTATTCATTTTATAACGAATATCGAAAGTGATTTCAAAATCTGAAATTTTGAAAAGAATTGAAATTCGAATTAAATTGAATAGAAATGAATTCAAATTGAAATTGAAAAGAAATGAATTCAAATTAAAATTGAATAGAAGTGAATTCGAATTGAAATTGAATAGAAGTGAATTCGAATTGTAATTGAATAGAAATGAATTCAAATTGAAATTCAGTAGAAGTGAATTCAAATTGAAATTGAATAGAAATGAATTCGAATTGAAATTGAATAGAATTGAATTTGACTTGAAATCGAAAGGAATTGCATTCAAATTAAATTGAAATTGAATTGAAATCAATTTGATATGAATTTAAAACGAATTTATATTGGAATATTCAATTTTGATTTGAAATTGAATATGAAGTTGAAATCATTTTGAAAACAAATTTTAAACGATTTATAAAATTCGTTTCAAAAGGAAATCGCCGAAGTATATATATTATATATATATATATATAATATAATGGCCTGAATAGAACGCGCCGCGCCGCGGTAGTTCGCGAATTTCGACCATTGATTTCGAACGGATATTGCGGGAGATCCGACCGTCGGATTCTCCTAAAGCCGGAACTGTTCGGTTCGTGTCGAAAAGATCTTTCTAACGAATATTAGAAATTTGAAATCTAACGGTTGGATTTGGAATTATGTCCAAATCAAATTTGGAAAAGGTCGCTATAAGTGCAGTTCGATGGCCGTTGATGGAAATCGACTGTACGGGCCTTGATAAAATTATTAAAAATATCAATAATTTGTGTAAAATCATAAGAAATGATTTAGGAAGAATTGGGATGAAAAACTCCATATTTGAAAAGATAAAAATAGATTTTTATCGAAATGAACTAGTTTTGAACTAGAATTGAAATTCTACTTGTTTTTAAATAAATAAATTGAATTTGAAAAGGGTTTTAAAAATAACCAGAATTTCCAATGATTGCATTGGAATGGATTTGAATCGAAATTGTCTTCGGAATATTTCGATGTTGGGTTTCGTGATTATACAGATGTTGTTATGGAAATTTGAAGGATATAGATATATATATAGTTATTTCCAATACGATATCTGTTGGTCGTAGAATTTGATATTGAAGATAAGCCGATATATTTTCTATTCAGAGTCTTGTATTTAATATCAAATGTGATTTGGGTTTGTCGTGAATGGTGTCTTGACTAACACTGTTCTTGAACCCAGTTTAGAAAAGATTAAATCTTTTATTTAGATTTAATGAAGTGTACTAATTAAATAATATTTAATTGGAATTGAATTGATATTGATTTTTGGGTTTATCGTGGACAGTGTTTTAAATAACACTCGTTCTTTAACCCGTTAATTAATGGAATGTGATTTTGGGTTTATCGTGAACCATGTTTTAAATGACACTGATTCTTTAACCCAATTAACGATTAAAATTAAGTGGAGTTTTAATGAATCTCTAATTAGATTGAAAAGATCGAGAATGGAGTATCACCAGTTTGGCTCCATGCGATAGTTAAATCTTTAATTAGATTTAAATGTGAAATGGTAATTGAATTTACCGATAACACCGTGGTGTTAGATGTGAAGTGTTACCAGTTTTACTTCATAGGATGAATAGGTGGGGATTGGGAAATAAAATAAATAATTATTCCGGTGTGATTCGCTAATCCCGACTGGTTTGAATTGATATTCAAAGAAGATTAAAGAATAAGATTAAAGAATTTATCTTTGATAAAATTAATGAGAACCTTTTCCAAAGTATAAGAATATTTGAATAAAAGAATATTCTGAATTGGAATGAGGCGTATGTTGTATTTGTGTAACACGTATTTATTATATACGCGAGTTGTTCAGAAAGACCGGGTTTATACCATTCTGAATAACTGATACGACGATAAGTCGAAGGTGAAGACGGTGGTTGAAGACCGGAGGTCTTCACGTCGTTTGGATAATTGCTGATGATCTTGATTTGGCCGTACACCCAAGAAGATGGAAACAGTTGGTGATCGTCCAGACGTACTTGGAGATCGATGGATGTGCGGGTTACTAAGTGCCTCCGGTTTCGTTCAGACCCAGAACGAACTTGTAAATGGACTGTGTGTCTGACATTGGATTTTAGTCTGCTTGATTGATTTCTATTAAATATATATCTGTTTGGCGGCGGAGAATTTATTCTCTTGCTTAACGCCCTTCTCTGAGATGTACGAGCTCAGGGGTTATATATCGATGGATATCAAACGCATGGAGTGAATTGCCTGTGTGGCATGCCTAAGTGGCAATTGATCAAGGCTTCTGTTGAAAAGCAAAGTCTTGTGGTGATGATCAAAGCACGGCCTGTGTGGCATAGCTTTGTGTAACGTGAATTCGCGAGCCTCACACCCCGGTTGTGAACCAAAAACGGGAGAGGACCTCAGGGAGGGCATGCGTTTCCTTCTAGCTAGAAGTGGCGTCAGTGGTTTTACATGCCCTGACGAGTTTGACTTATGTGGTTGTTGCTGTTGCGAGGCGCCTCGGATATATCGGTCGGTCCGGGACCGATGGAATCATTGGACTCATTGACAACCCATAGGGTAGGGAGACATAGTGTTCAGGCATAATAATCCACATCGGTGGACCGGCCCTGACGATCCAAAAGGTAGTTGCGGATGTTCCTGAGACACGGGCTGGAGCGTCTCGAATCGGTTGAGGACTATCTTTTGCCTCGGTTCATAAACGGAAATCCAATTTCCAAATACGTGACATTTGCGGTTTTAATTATAGAACAAGTATGGCGACATGATATATGGTACCCATGCCGCCTATAATTGATACTTATGATTTGAAGTTGTTTTATACACTATACACTGATAATAGTATCCAATGATTTGTTTTAAAACGTATCAAGCATTCTTTGGCTGTTATAAGGGAAAACCCTATCCCCCAGCTTGCGTTGCATTGTGTGATAAGTTTTGGGTCTTATAACAGCTTCATTTTTCTTTATTTAGCATTGCGCTGTTTGTTTTATGCACTGGTATTCTTGGGAGGAAACCCGTTCCGTGTTATACGGCATGGTCCCCTGATTTACCGAACTTTAAAAATAAAGATTAACTGTTTTAGTTCTCACACCAGTCCCATGACTGACCTGGAGTTTATTGTTTTAACCTAAACTCTGGGTGCCCTTATTTTGACACGGGTAGCTAGTAGTTTTGGTTTTGCAGATTTATATTCACAGGATCCTGGTTTACAGCTGGAACGATATCCGGAAAGCTTAGTATCCGTATATCGCCTTCAGTTGTGTATTGTATTATTTTCCGCTGCTATGTAATGTATTGTAATCTCTTATATTTATCAAATGTATTTTATTCATTTATACTCTGTATATTTTCGTATTCTGATGGAATTGTTGAAAATAAGCAATGAAATGTTCTTCCGTCTGCGTTCTATTTTGTCGTGTTCTCAAAACAATCAGGCGTTTCGAGCGGTCTAGATCAGTTTAGCGACTGATTCGGATCGAGCGAAATTCCTTTTCGTTATAGTTGGTATCAGAGATTTGGTTTACAAAGCTCAGAGAACATGACACATTAGAACAATACGAAAGAATTCATCAGATATTGGATTAGTAACATCCAATGAGAATGACTCGTTAGAGATGGGATCAGTAGCATCCTAGAACGAGCATGAAGAGTATTTTTGTAATGAAAACGAATTTTTGGTTTGAAAATTTAAATCAATTATACGTATTTGATTATTTATTTATATTGATTTGGACAATCAAATATATACAGATTTAAGTATACGTCTGATCCACATGTATTGAAGCCTCAAATTTATTCGACAGATATAGAATCACACTCTAGTCGCTCGGACATGATTCTAATGATTGACGCATCATCATTAGAATTTATTTTCGTGTTTCGAATGTGAGATTTCTATATGTTTCAATTGACTGGTGTGAGAACCAAAATTAGATAGGGTCTATTGTTGTGATTTGGCATCAAAAATGGGATTTTTGACTATGTATCAAAGTTATGAATTTGAAACGTTAATTCACTAATTGATTGATGTTTGTGTTGTTTGTTTATTTGTTTGATAAATTTGTACCATATAGCCCAATTGAACCAAATAATGAATTGTATTGAAATTAGTCGCATTTGCTTGCATATACATGTACTTACATCGAACAGGTCATAGCAAAGAGGCTAGAGCAGAAGTGTAAAATTTGTTTGCCCGACAAATAGGTACATGTTTACCATAATTTACTGTTTTGTTTGGGTGATGATGATTTTATGAGCCGATTGGCTAGCCGCTTGGCTTTTTCTTTTTCTTTTTGAGATAAGAAGGCCTGTATGGCAATTTCGGGATTTTCCCGTGCTCCCTGTGCAGGGGAGGTTATGGCGAAATTTTTCGAAAATCTAGGGTGTTAGCCAAATTTTTGAAAAATTTGAAAAGTTCTTAGAAACTGAAAAGTTGAAGAACTTAAGCCGTAGTGAAAACACTGGAAGTTGAGTTGATTTGTGAAACAACTTTCGGCTTTGTTCCTTTTCGAGGACGAAAAGTTTTAAGTGGGGGAAATTGTAATAACCCGGAAATCTGGGCCAATTTAAAATTTTTATTTTGGCATTTTAGCGAATTTTGATTATTTAAAATAGATTATTTTAAATAATAACGACGAGAAATTTATTTTGAATAGAATTCGAACGTATATATTATATAGATCGTCGTTGGAATATAAATATTTATTTATAAATATAAAAGGAATTGAAAATGGCGCGGTAGTTCGATAATTCGATTTCAAACTTCAAATGATTGTACCGGGTGAAAAATAAACCGAATTTTAGTGAAACCAAAAATATTTGAATCTAATTGATAATAACTTTCCAACGAATCCGAGAAATCAAAATTTCATAGCGGGAATCAAAAGATATGTCCAGTTGAAAATTCTGAATAGTCGCTATGGAATTTCGGCCCTTAAAAATAGCCATTTTGCAAACGACCTCGGATTTCGACGAAATCACTTTTGTTGGATCCGTGATGTCAAATTATTGCTAGGTTTCAAATTTCATAATTTTTCGAATCAATTTGTGAGCGTGGCATAGTAAAACGCGTTTGACCAGTTTTAGTTGATTTTAATCAACTGGAAAATGGCCATTTTTCAAACGGTCTCAGAATTCGACGAAACTAGTTTTGTTAGGACCGTATCGTTAGTACGAAGCTAGAAAATATTTTTTGGGAATTTTTCGAGTTAGTATGTGACCCCGGTAAATTGAAATGCGCGTTCAAATTCAATATATAAAGTTATATGTTGATTTTGACGAAAGCAGATCGAAACGATCGAACCAGCTTACGATACATATCCCACTGTGTTCGGGAAGGGGGTAATTAGCTAGGGACGACAGTCGATGGACTTGATTTCGAGTTCAAACGAAAAGTCAACTTTTTATAGAAAAATAATATTAAATTTATATATTATATATATATTTAAACCTCTCCAACCCCTTTCTCCTTCTTTCTCCCCGACTGCTTTCTAAATAAAAAAAAGAGAAAAGGAAATCACCATCGCGCCCCGCCTCCATCCCCTCACCGTCGGCGATCAGCTTCCCTCGCCACCCCCTAAGCCACCGCCTCCTCCTTCCGCACCCTGCTTCCAAATCGAACTCCACAAACCCCCCCCCCCCCATCCCAATTCGAAAACCCTAAAACCGCGCTTCCACCGCAACCACCCACCGCCTCCACCGCGAGTTCCCCCACCCTCCTCCGATCTTCTGCTCACCGCGCGCCACCCCCTGCTACCAGCCCCCCTTCTCACGATTCATACAGTAAGTTTTATTTAAATATTATTTTAGTTTGTTTTAGTTTATTTTAAACATTCAGTTTAGACTATTAGAGTTAAAAAAAATGTTTTTTTCTTAAGTTAAAAACTGATTTTTCTTTTATATAAAAACCCGTTTCTTTAGTTAATAAAAATTTGATTTCTGAAAAAGAAAAGGTCGTTTTTTTAATGTGATGTAATCAAAGAAAAGACGATGTTTTTATATTATGAAAGGTGAGATCTTTAATCAAAGAAAAGGCGATGTTTTTATATTATGAAAGGTGGGATTTTTATATATTGAATAGCAAAGTAAAAATTCGATTTTGCTATATTGAATAGCAAAGTAAAAATTCGATTTTTCTATATTGAATAGCGAAGTAAAAATTCGATTTTTCTATATTGAATCGCGAAGTAAAAATTCGATTTTTCTATATTGAATAGCGAAGTAAAAATTCGATTTTTTTTATATGTAGTGAATACGGATGACGAAAGTGATGAAAGAAGAAACGGCGGAGATTTTCTACATAAGAAGAGTCGAGATGTTTGGGATAGCTTTGGTGAGAACTTCTCACCTTTAATTTTATTTTTCTAGTTGAAATATATACTAGGATGCAGACGGTGTTTAGTAGCACCCGACACCCATCGTCCACAGACCATGGATGGCTTGTATGCTTGTTTGTTTGATTTTAATGTGTAGTTGATTTTGTGTGATGTGATGTGAAATGAAATAAAATATTTATATAGTTGAAAATATTTTATAGTTAAAAATAGAATTTTTAACGTGTATATGGAACGAAATAAAAATAAACAAATCGGACGATTTGTTTATATACACACATTTGACTGATATTGATTGGACCGATAAATTTTACACATCGCCCAACTGCACAAATAAAATCTGTGTTTGATTGTTTGAAACCCCACACGGGTATTGGGATGATATTTGGCGTACACTAATCCTTATTGTTTAGTTGTATGTCGATTGATCGATTGACAGGCTGTTATAAGCATTGAATATTTATATTTGATGCTTATACAGTGTAGAATGCACTTTGGATGATGGTTGATTATTCATCGTTGTTATTGTATACATGTATTGTAGAAAACCCATATAATTAACCTTATATGGTAATTGATTGGGCCTCATTCCAGTTTAGAAGTTGAAATATTTGAAAAAGAAATATTTGAAATAGAATATTTGAAAAAGAAATATTTGAAAAAGAAATATTTGAATAGAAATATTTGAAATAGAAATATTTGAAATAGAATATTTAAAAATATGAATATATGAAGCCGTGTTGATTAGATTTATGCCATTTTGACATGAACGATATTTATATAGATTTTATTCATTTTATAACGAATATCGAAAGTGATTTCAAAATCTGAAATTTTGAAAAGAATTGAAATTCGAATTAAATTGAATATAAATGAATTCAAATTAACATTGAATAGAAATGAATTCAAATTGAAATTGAATAGAAGTGAATTCGAACTGAAATTGAATAGAAGTGAATTCGAATTGAAATTGAATAGAAATGAATTCAAATTGAAATTGAGTAGAAGTGAATTCGAATTGAAATTGAATAGAAATGAATTCGAATTGAAATTGAATAGAATTGAATTCGAATTGAAATCGAAAGGAATTGCATTCGAATTAAATTGAAATTGAATTGGAATCAATTTGAAATCAATTTGATATGAATTTAAAACGAATTTATATTGGAATATTCAATTTTGATTTGAAATTGAATTTGAAGTTGAAATCGTTTTGAAAACAAATTTTAAACGATTTATAAAATTTGTTTCGAAAGGAAATCGACGAAGTATATATATAATATAATGGCCTGAATAGAAAACGTCGCGCCGCGGCAGTTCGCAAATTTCGACCATTGACTTCGAACGGATATTGCGGGAGATCCGGCCGTCGGATTCTCCTAAAACTAGAACCTTTGGGTTCATGTCGAAAAGAGCTTTCTAACGAATATTAGAAATTTGAAATCTAACGGTTGGATTTGGAATTATGTCCAAATCAAATTTGGAAAAGATCGCTATAAGTGCAGTTCGATGGCCATTGCTGGAAATCGACTGTACGGGCCTTGATAAAATTATTAAAAATATCAATAATTTGTGTAAAATCATAAGAAATGATTTGGGAAGAATTGGGATGAAAAACTCCATATTTGAAAAGATAAAAATAGATTTTTATCGAAATGAACTAGTTTTGAAGTAGAATTGAAATTTTATTTGTTTTTAAATAAATAAATTGAATTTGAAAAGGGTTTTAAAAATAACCAGAATTTCCAATGATTGCATTTGAAGGGATTTGAATCGAAATTGTCTTCGGAATATTTCGATGTTGGGTTTCGTGATTATACAGATGTTGTTATGGAAATTTGAAAGATATAGATATATATATCGTTATTTCCAATACGATATCTGTTGGTCGTAGAATTTGATATTGAAGATAAGCCGATATATTTTCTATTCAGAGTCTTGTATTTAAAATCAAATGTGATTTGGGTTTGTCGTGAATGGTGTCTTGACTAACACTGTTCTTGAACCCAGTTGAGAAAAGATTAAATCTTTTATTTAGATTTAATGAAGTGTACTAATTAAATAATATTTAATTGGAATTGAATTGATATTGATTTTTGGGTTTATCGTGGACAGTGTTTTAAATAACACTCGTTCTTTAACCCGATAATTAATGGAATGTGATATTCGGTTTATCGTGAACCGTATTTTAAATGACACTGATTCTTTAACCCAGTTAACGATTAAAACTAAGTGGAGTTTTAATGAATCTCTAATTAGATAGAAAAGATCGAGAATGGAGTATCACCAGTTTGGCTCCAGGTGATAGTTAAATCTTTAATTAGATTTAAACGTGAAATGGTAATTGAATTTACCGATAAAACCGTGGTGTTAGATGTGAAGTATTACCAGTTTTACTTCATGGGATGAATAAGTGGGGATTGGGAAATAAAATAAATAATTATTCCGGTGTGATTCGCTAATCCCGACTGGTTTGAATTGATATTCAAAGAAGATTAAAGAATAAGATTAAAGAATTTATCTTTGATAAAATTAATGATAACCTTTTCCAAAGTATAAGAATATTTGAATAAAAGAATATTCTAAATTGGAATGAGGCGTATGTTGTGTTTGTGTAACACGTTTTTATTATATACGCGAGTTATTCAGAAAGACCGGGTTTATCCCATTCTGAATAACTGATACGACGATAAGTCAAAGGTGAAGACGGTGGTTGAAGACCGGAGGTCTTCACGTCGTTTGGATAATTGCTAATGATCTTGATTTGGCCGTACACCCAAGAAGATGGAAACAGTTGGTGATCGTCCAGACGTACTTGGAGATCGATGGATGTGCGGGGTACTAAGTGCCTTCGGTTTCGTTCAGACCCAGAACGAACTTGTAAATGGACTGTGTGTCTGACATTGGATTTTAGTCTGTGTGATTGATTTCTATTAAATATATATCTGTTTGGCGGCGGAGAATTTATTCTCTTGCTTAACGCCCTTCTCTGAGACGTACGAGCTCAGGGGTTATATATCGATGTATATCAAACGCATGGACTGAATTGCCTGTGTGGCATGCCTAAGTAGAAATTGATCAAGGCTTCTATTGAAAAGCAAAGTCTTGTGGTGATGATCAAAGCACGACATGTGTGGCATAGCTTTGTGTAACGTGAATTCGCGAGCCTCACACCCCGGTTGTGAACCAGAAACGGGAGAGGACCTCAGGGAGGGCATGCGTTTCCTTCTAGCTAGAAGTGGCGTCAGTGGTTTTACACGCCCTGACGAGTTTGACTTATGTGGTTGTTGCTGTTGCGAGGCGCCTCGGATATATCGGTCGATCCGGGACCGATGGAGTCATTGGACTCATTGACAGCCCATAGGGTGGGGAGACGTAGTGTTCAGGCATAATAATCCACATCGGTGGACCGGCCCTGACGATTTAAGGTGAAGTTGCGGCTGTTCCTGAGACATTGGCTAGAGCGTCTCGAATCGGTTGAGGACTATCTTTTGCCTCGGTTCATAAACGGAAATCCAATTTCCAAATATGTGACATTTGCGGTTTTAATTGTAGAACAAGTATGGCGACATGATATATGGTACCCATGCCGCCTATGATTGATACTTATGATTTGAAGTTGTTTTATACACTATACACTTATAATAGTATCAAATGATTTGTTTTAAAATGTATCAAGCATTCTTTGGCTGTTATAAGGGAAAACCCTATCCCCTGGCTTGCGTTGCATTGTGTGATAGGACCTGGGTCTTATAACAGCTTCATTTTTCTTTATTTAGCATTGCGCTGTTTGTTTTATGCACTGGTATTCTTGGGAGGAAACCCGTTCCGTGTTATACGGCGTGGTCCCCTGATTTACCGAACTTTAAAAATAAAGATTAACTGTTTTAGTTCTCACACCAGTCCCATGACTGACTTGGAGTTTATTGTTTTAACCTAAACTCTGGGTGCCCTTATTTTGACACGGGTAGCTAGTAGTTTTGGTTTTGCAGATTTATATTCACAGGATCCTGGTTTACAGTTGGAACGATATCCCTAAAGCTTTGTATCCATATATCTCCTTCAGTTGTGTATTGTATTATTTTCCGCTGCTATGTAATGTATTATAATCTCTGATATTTATCAAATGTATTTTATTCATTTATACTCTGTATATTCTTGTATTCTGATGGAATTGTTGTAAATAAGCAATGAAATATTCTTCCGTCTGCGTTCTATTTTGTCGTGTTCTCAAAACAATCAGGCGTTTCGAGCGGTCTAGATCGGTTTAGCGACTGATTCAGATCGAGCGAAATTCCTTTTCGTTACATTTAAATATTTCTGGTTTCGTTCAATTCTGATTTAAAATGAATTCGGTACAGTCAGTCAAAGTTCAAATTCAAATTTTGAAACTGCAGCGCTGTTTCTAAACTCCTTTTATAATTAAATTAAATTTATTCGTTTGAAACTAAATGTTTTGTCGTTCTTATTTAAAATAGATTATTCTAAATATTAAAATCCACTAAAATTTCTAAAATAAAAATTTTAAATTGGCCCCAAAATTCCAGGTCGTTATAATCGCCCCCACTTAAAATTTTTTCGTCCTCGAAAAGGGACGAAGCTAAAAATTGTTTAATTAACCAACTCGACTTTCAATTCTAATCAATAATTCAGTTCAATATTAAATTCGATTTAGCTAAATTTATCATTCTTCTATATATTAACTATCATCTTATTATTTTAATTAGTGAAACTAATCATCAAACATCACAACCAACAATCAATTAGATGATTAACTTTTCAAATATATATGACTTTTATACATAGTCAAAAATCATATTTTAGTGCAAATCACAGCAATGTGTACTAACTAAGTTTTGGTTCTCATACCAGTCAATGGACATATATAGAAATACCACTTTCGAGACTCGAACATAAATACTGATGATGCGGCCGCATTACCAGAATTACCCCCGGGCGACTAGAGTGTGATTCTATATTTATCCAGTATATTAAAACTTCGAATATCCGTTAATTACTCGTATATTCGTAATCTTTATATACTCGATCGTCCACACTAAAATATAATAATATACTCAAATACGTATTTTAAGATAAAATTTTCAAAACTAAATTTGTTTTCATTTTTATTTTTAAAGAAAATAATACACTTCACACTCGTTCTAGGATACTACTGATCCCATCTCTAACGAGTTATTCTTATTGGATATTGCTAATCCCATCTCTGATGAATTCTTTCGTTCGGTTCTAATGTGCCTTGTTCTCGAGCTCTGTAAACCAAAGCTCTGATACCAAATGTGACGACCCGAACTTCCCAGAAAAGGAAAGCCTGGGTTGCTTTGAGAACAACACACATCAGAACAAAAACTGAAGAACATTTTATCGCTGATTACAACAATTACATTAGAGTACAAGAATGTAACAGAGTACGAAAACTTATTACAGAAATAGAAATATAATAATATCAGATTTTTAAATTACATTTAAATAGCATCGGAAAAATATTACAAATATACAACTGAAAGGAATACACGGATACAGAGCTTTCCGAATACCTCTTCAGCTGAAAACCAGGATCCTATAAATATATCTGCAAAAAGCTACTCGACTGCCCGTGTGGAAAATAATGGCACCCGAGTTTGCCAGTGAAACAAACTACAGGTCAGTCATGGGACTGGAATGAGAAATCTTAACTAAACTTATCTAATAAGGCTAATCACAGGACCACGCCGCTAACGCGGAACTGGTTTACTCCATTGGATTGCCAGTGCATAAAATAAAGTAAAACGTTAAACAACGCCATGCTTTTTCGAAAAATGAAACCATTATAAGACCCAAGTCCCATCACATAATGCAACGCAAACCGGAGGATAGGGTTTTACCTTATAATGGTCAAAAGATGCTTGATACGGTAAAACGGATTTAGTATTAGTGTGTATATGTTTTAATAAGAACATTTCAAATATAAATGTATCAATCCTAGACGGCATGGGTACCATATATCATGTCGCCATTCTAGTTCTACAATCAAAACCGCAAGGTCGTATTGGAAATTGGATTTCCATCATGAGTCGAGGCTAGGGGCAAGCTCCTCTCCGATTCGAGACACTCTAGCAAATGCCTCAGGATCCCCCGCAGTGAACCCTTGGATCTTCAGGGTCGGTCCCCGCCTATCGGCAGTGGATTGGTTATGCCTGAGCACACGTTTCCCGGTTCCTTTGAACATATAGTATGACCACTAACGGCCTATAAAAAAAATCCGAGGCGCCTCAAAATCCATCATCCACATAAGTAAAATGTCAGCCAGTTTAAGCACTGACACTACTCCTAGCTAGAAAGACACGTGTGCACTCCCTGCAGTCCTAATCCCGTTTTTGACTCATACCGGGGTGTGAAGCTCGCGAAGTCACGATATACACAAAGCTAAGTCGTAATAGGCTATACTTTGATCATCCCACAAGGCCCTACTTTTCAACAAATTCCTTGATCAATTACATCTTGGCGTGCCACATTGACAATCCACGCCATGCGATCAATCACTATTAACATATACTAGGGTGTTAAGTAGAGAATAAATCCTCCACCACCAAACAGACATACATTAACAGAAATTGATTTAATTCACATGGAACGAAATCCAATGTCAGACACGCATCCATTTACTAGCTTATGCTCTGAGTCTGAGCGAAAACCAAATCCGAACAATCAACAATAGTCCGGACGGCCACCACTGAAGCCCCTTCAATGTAGCTACTCCCATCATGGGTCTCAGTAGCAACACATCCATTCGGTGTGAAGATCGTCGGTCTTCAAACACCGTCTTCATCTTCGACTCTTCATCGTCGTAGTAATTATTCGGAATGGGTTAAACCCGGTCTTTCCGAATAAATCGCATATTTTATAATAAGAATCAAGCACTATAAAACACATCCAACGTCTCATTCCAATTCAGGGTATTCTTTTAAATAAAATATTCAAATTATTATGTCAAAGATAAATTCTTTACATTATTCTTAAATCTTCCTTTTAAAGATTTATTAAAAACTCAATTTGGTTTTAAATATCAAAAATCATTATTCAATGATTATTTAAATTTAAGAAATAAATCTTATCTTTAACAGGGTTAAAGAACTAGTGTCATTTTAAAACACCGTTCACGATAAACCCAAAATCGACTTCCATTAAATATGGAATCTTCACAGAAATCAAATCAATATATGATCGTTATAAATTTCTGTATCCGACCAATAATATAAATGGAAAAACGGCAAAGCCTCTTAAATTTCATATGTAGTATCGGTCTTCTTTTACAGAAGCTTTTCTCGGTATTATTAATTTGAATTCCATTCAACTCCAATTTAGCATATTAAATTGGAAAACTTGCTTTTGGAAAATTCCCATTTAAATCTTAATAAAAGATTTATAAATTCCAAATCATTTTTTCACTGTCAGTTGGGTTAAAGAACACATGTCACTTAAAAACACGGTTCACAATAAACCCAACTCACATTTCATCTTATTTCAATTACTAAATATAATTGAAAGCTTTAAAAATCTTAACTAAAAGATTATTCTTTTCATACGGGGTTTAAGAACAGTGTTATTTAAGACACTATTCACGACAAACCCAAAATCCAATTTATTTAATTTTAACTTCAATTAAATATTAGCAAATTGGAAAAGTTCATTAAATCTAAATTTAATGATTTATGCTAGTTAATAACTAGTTCGTTTTAATAAAAATATATTTTTCCAAAATATATTCTTTTTCTAAACCATATTCTTTTTCTAGGATATATTTTCTAAAATATTCTTTTCCGAATATTCTTTATTGGAATGTGACTCAATCAACATCCATATACTGCATGTAATCAGTGATAAATATTTATAAAACATCCAAATACAACTAGAGTGGATTCTACACTAAATATTGTTACTAGTGTAGGTCAAATGTAACACCCCACGTCCATTAATGTCACTCACAAAGGGAATGCATTAACTTCCATGGAGGTTTTAAGTGAATATAGAACAGTAAAATTACAACAAGACAGATATAAAATAGTACTTGGAAATTCAAAAACTTTATTTTCATTGTAGCAGAAGTCAAAACATGTTTGATTACATCATAACACCATATTCAATGTCAAGTACAATATCTATCTTGATAAAACAAGTACATAATCCCATTACATGAATAGCCATTAAAAAGAAAGATAACAAGCTGGACTTTACTTCAGCAGTCCAAGCTTTCCAGAAGATAAGCGATCCAACTAGACTCCACTAGAACTTGGCCCAACCTGCGGACCTGAAGGGAGAAAAAGGATGAAAAAGAGGGGGTCAGACATAAAGTCTGGTGAATATGATAATTCTACAATACTATTACCAAAATAACTGGACTAAGGCATAAGCTGGAAAACAAGAAAATGTCTATGAAGAGCAGATTAAGGACATAGACAATCGCTAAAGGCAACATTATAGGCGCTCCTAAATACTAAAGGATAAACACTATACTGCACCACACCAGTCACCCTAAAGATTCATCCCACTTAGCTTCACTTAGAAACTTTCCCAATGGCTTTACGTACCCCTAGCTGACTACATAGGTGCCGCCTGCCCCTATCTCCACTAGGTGTACCCTACTTCCCATTATTCGATCGACTCCCTAACTCGTAGATACCCGTGCTGGCCCCACAGTGGGGAGTATCACTCCCCTAAAGTGGCAACCTGATACAACGGACATGCACGGCTTATACCTACACGATGCAACAACGTCTTACCTACCAGCCCGGGTCCACACACGCATATGAAACCCGTTGGACTTGCGTTGCCACCGCTCCCTGTTTTGGCCTCTTATAGTCAAACCCAGTATGCGTGTCCCGTCCTCGACTTGGGTCGAGCCCACAAAGATACGTTTTGGGATACTGGTTGAAATGGGCCCCCACTATTTACCACAAGCATTCCACCTAAGCTTGTCCCCATTAGTTCATCCCACTTAACCCACTTAGTCATGTTCATTTACATGTGTGTTTGGTTAAGTCTAATCGTATTTCAAATGCCTCAAAAGGCAACCACCAAATTCCTCATGCCACCCAAGGCACCTACTTAACCCCCATGTCCCACCTTACATGATTATCTGGTTAAGTATTTCTTAGTTCATTAAGGCCATAACCTCATAAAGACCTCTCACATTAGACTGGCATTTATGGCAGCTGGATTTGTCGGGCGGGTCCGGGCAGTCTTACACCATAAAAGAGTCTAACCTCGTGTCTTTACAACTATTATGCTTTAGTTTGGGCCTAGGACCTCTCACATTGGGCCGACATTTGTGACTACTGGATTTGCCGGGCGGGTCCGGGCAGGTTTACATCACAAACGGGTCCAACCTCGTGTCCTAAGCATTGATTATTAATAATAATCCACTTTCCTCCAATTTTAATAATTCTCTACTTGAATTATTAATTACTTCCAATTTTTAACAATGTCCATAATTGACTCAATTATAGACATCCATTCATGGTATGCAAAATCTTACAAAATTGCACCCAATTTATTAATTCCTAATATTACCCCTACCCCACGTTTGAACGTTTATTCGCAAAATATATGTTAGACTCGAATAGCCTAACTCATAGCATAAAAGAGATTATCATAATAACAACATGTATATGTGACCAAATGAATCGTAATAAGGGGTGAAACTTGCATATGTCCAACTTGCATAGATTATACATGTCATGGACCTAAAGGTGTCAACTTGTTCAGAATTCACCTAATATAATCTCAATCAATTTTCATAAACTTACATATGAACATGTGTGAATCAACATCATCTAATTTTTTAACAACATGGTTTTATATGGGTACACCTAACTCAATAGGCAAATTCCCATAATCAAGTTTTATTTAATTATAGTTTCAAGTTTGTGGGTACACCTAACCTAATAGGCAAATTCCCATAAACAAGATCCATTTAAATTAAGAAAAAAAAAACATAACTTTAAGCATGATCCAACAACATCATGATTTTTCAACATAATATAGCATGATTTATAACATGGCATAGTATGATAGTATAACATAGCTTGACATGATTCTCAACATAGCACGACATAGCATAAGAGAATTTACAACATAGCATGACATAGCATATATAATTTACATCATACGACAACATAATAACATAATAAGAGATCCACAATATATAGAATTTACAATTACAAATCACATCACTTTCTTGTGATCCATTCATAACTGAGTCAAATTAGTTTGTAATAGTCTTGTGAGAATCATCATACTCACCAACAAAAGAAAAGAATTAGAGAAAGAGAGATCTTTTGATTTGATTTGTGTAGATTTAGTTGTAGATGATTAGGCTTCCTCTTCTTAGTTTGTGACGGCTACGCTGAACTCCATGGCAGCAGCATGACGGTAGCTTCTCTAATTTTACAAGTGATTTAGGTTTTGGGTCTACCCACTTATTTATAGATTTTAGAATGCATTTAGGCCATTAGATTTAACCTAGAAATAACCGCAGCCGTTTAGACAAGATGGGGTTTATCTTGTTGACTCAGCAATGAGTCAGAAGTGACTCAGCAAACACTCAGCATATTAATAAACTTCTATTCATGTCATAAATATATATATATTTTCTACAATGTACATATTAGATACATCCCCCTTTACTTATTATTGTTTTTATATACATATTAGATACATCCCCTCTTTCACACACTTATTAATATTTTTATATTCATATTAGATACATCCCCTCTCTTACACACTTATTAATATTTTTATATTCATATTAGATACATCCCCTCTCTTACACACTTATTAATATTTTTATATTCATATTAGATACATCCCCTTTCTTACACACTTATTAATATTTTTATATTCATATTAGATACATCCCCTCTCTTACACACTTATTAATATTTTAGCAACTTTAGTGTTAATAGAAAATTCGGGGTGTTACATTCTCCCCTCCTTTTAGGATTTCGTCCCCGAAATCTTCAAGTCTGGAAGAATGTATATCCTACCATCCAAACGTCCATCTACTCATCCATCATACGCAGGCATCCATTGTCCTTAAAAGACTTCTAATGCTTTATGATCATATGCAAGTGTGTGTACATGTCCTTACCTAATGCGAAATCAGGCGGTCTACTGATTCAGTTGACCTCCTTAATGCAAATTATGTAAGTGTCATGAATCCATTATGTATGCAAAAGATCCTAATTGCTTACATACTACTTCTATATGCGTGCACACCCATTCAACCGAATGCAGCATCCATATGATGGTACAACCATTATACATCCATTATACTAAATACATCCATATATATGCAATATGCAATATGAAGTGACTGAGCCGATCTAGTGCCTAAAGTGTGTGTATATATGCATCCACGAGCAACCACTAGCAAACACTTGCATCCATTTTGCATCCATCATACATAACATGTCTCAAACACATGTTTCAACCATAGGATTATCCTAACTAAAGGTCAAAGATACTAATGAGAGGACATACTAAAGATAAGATAAGATAAGCTAAGCGATAAAGGAGAAATTAAAAGACATACCCTCAAAAAGAAAAGGGTACAACGAACGCATCTTCTCTTCTGTCTCCCAAGTTGCGTTGCTCTCATCATCTCCCCATTGCACTTTAACCAGTCTGACCTCTCGATTCCTCAACTTTTTGATCTCCGACCCAAGAATGCATGTAGGAGCTCGTCTAATTGTTGCATCACGCTCTATTTCCACCTCTTTAAGCAAGCTCGGCTCTACCACCTCCGCGGTCTTGTGCAAACACTTCCTCAAATGTGATACATGGAATACGTCGTGTACTCCACTAAGTTTCTCAGGCAACTCCACCCTATATGCCATCTTCCCAATCCTGTCTTTTACAGGAAACGGCCCTACAAACCTTGGTGCTAATTTCCCCACGGACCCAAAGCGAACAACATTCTGTAACGGAGATACTTTGATAAAAACCATGTCCCCAATGTCAAACTCAAGATCTGTCCTCCTCTTATCAGCATACGATTTCTTCCTATCTTGTGCTGCTTTCATCCTCCTTCGAATCAACTCAATCTTCTCCGAGGTTTCCCTAACCATATCGGGCCCAAGTAGGATTTTATCGGTAGATTCCCACCAACATGTAGGCGAACGGCAAGGCCTTCCATAAAGAGCTTCGAAAGGTGCCATGCCAATACTAGACTGAAAGCTATTATTATATGCGAATTCTACTAACGGAAGGTGCTCTTCCCATGTACCCCCAAAGTCTAGGATACAAAGCCTTAAAAGATCCTCTAGAATGCGATTCACCCTCTCGGTCTGGCCATCTGTCTGAGGATGATATGCGGTGCTCAAACATAGCTGAGTCCCTACCGCCTCTTGTAAACTCTTCCAAAATTCGCTAGTAAAGATGGGGTCACGGTCGCTTACTATACTAGAAGGAATACCGTGCAAACGAACTATCTCCTTAATGTATACAGAAGCCAACCACGGAACAGTCCTCTTACTTTTCACGGGAATAAAATGGGCGCTTTTAGTAAGTCTATCTACTATAACCCAAATCCCCGTGTTACCCTTCCTTGATCTTGGTAATCCATCCACAAAATCCATTGAGATGCTTTCCCATTTCCATAGTGGAACTTCTAATGGGTGAAGCAACCCACCGGGTTTCTTTTGTTCTGCTTTAACTCGTTGGCACACCAAGCATCTAGCGACGTACTCGGCCACATCCTTTTTCATACCGGCCCAAAAGAAAACCCGCTTCATATCTTTGTACATCTTATCCCCGCCGAGATGAATGGTCATTTTTGAGCGATGAGCATCATCAAGAATGGCCTTCCTTAAGTCTTCGTCTTGTGGTACACAAAGTCTATTATCCCTTCGTAACCAACCCTTATCGTCTAGGGTATACCTACGAAGATGGCTTGACGACTCCCCCCCTTTGAGCTTTTCTACTATCTCAACCAACTGTGGGTCGTCTCGCTGTGCCTCACCAACCCGTCCTAGAAGTGTAGGTCAGACCTCCAAGGATGCTAACAGACCGGGTACTAAGTCAACGGAGGGTCTAAAGTCAAACATAGAGATGAATTCTAAGCTTTGTCGTTCAACAAACAACGGACTCAAGGACAACCTTTTCCTACTTAAGGCGTCTGCCACCACGTTACCCTTGCCCGGGGTATATGCTATTTCAAAATCGTAGGAGGCTAAGAATTCCATCCACCGTTGCTGCCTTAAATTCAAATCCTTCTGAGAGAATAAGTATTTTAATGATTTGTGGTCAGTGAACAGTTCGAATTTCTCGCCAAGAAGATAGTGACGCCAAGACTTAAGCACGAAAACAATTGCGGCTAGCTCTAAGTCATGCGTGGGGTAATTCTTTTCATGAACCCTCAACTGCCTTCCACCATAGGCTATTACTCTTCCCTCTTGCATGAGGACCGCGCCAAGTCCCGTCCCACAAGCATCAGTATAGATGGTAAACGGTTTATTCCCGTCTGGCAGCACTATGACTGGGGCTGAAGTTAAGGCTCTCTTTAAACGTTGGAACGCATCATCGCAATCTTTGTCCCACGTAAAAACTAGGTTCTTCTTCGTTAACCGTGTTAATGGAGCTGATATTTTTGCGAAGTCTTTGATAAACTTCCTATAATAGCCAGCCAACCCCAAGAAACTTCTTACTTCGGTTGCATTTTTAGGGACCTTCCAATCTTGGATGGCCACCGCCTTTGCGGGATCCACTGCTATCCCTTCTTTGGAAACCACGTGCCCTAAGAACCGTACTTCCTTCCTCCAGAAGTGACACTTAGAAAATTTTGCCTTAAGGTTATGCGCTCGAAGGGTTTCCAACACTTCCCTAAGATGTAGGGAGTGCTCTTCTTTATTCTTAGAAAAGACTAAGATGTCATCCACAAAGACTACCACGAATTTGTTAAGGTATTCCCTAAACACCCTACTCATTAAATCAACAAAATATGCAGGGGCGTTTGTCAAACCAAAGGGCATCACTAGCCATTCATAGAATCCGTCAGGAGTCCTAAAAGCAGTCTTATCTATACTATCCTCAGCCACTCTCAGTTGATGAAAGCCAGTGGCTAAGTCCAACTGCGAAAACACTGAGGCGCCAACTAACTGATCAAAGAGATCGTCAATCCTCGGCAGTGGGTGTCGGTTCTTTTTAGTAAGCTTGTTTAGTTCTCTATAGTCCATACAAAGTCTAAGAGACCCATCCGCCTTTGTGGCAAAAACTACTGGAGCACCCCACTCCGATATACTACGTCTTATGAACCCCTTCTCAAGCAACTCCTTTACTTGCTTATTGAGTTCCCTCCTTTCATGAGGAGCCATGTGGCGCACTGGCAAAGATACGGGTTTAGCATTATCCACAAGATAAATTCGAAAGTCTATCTCCCGCTTTGGAGGTAAGCCCTTCACCTCCTCAAACACATCCGGATATTCCCGGACCACTTCTACCGATCGCAGGTTCTCTACAGACGCGTCAAGCGATTCAAGATAACTTAGCATAACGGAATTTATGGGATTACAAAAGATGTCGAGAGCATTACCAAGGCGAGTCACAAGCCTAACTACTCTCCATTCACAATCAAGAATGGCCCTATTTCTAGACAACCAATCCATTCCTAAAATTAGCCCATAGCCCGTGAAGCCCAATACATAAGCATCACATCTAAATTCAACGCTAAGTATAGAGATTTTCAAATCCAAACATATCATGGTCAAATGAGCCGAACCCCCAATTGGATTTGAAACGACCAAGGGATCCTCTACTAAACTGGTGTTCAAGTGCAGTGATTCAACTAATGATGCAGAGATAAACGAATGAGATGCGCCAGAATCGAATAAGGTACGGACAGGATGATCAAACAGAAAAACTAAGCTTTCAACAGAAATTGTTCTACCTCTTTCTTGCAGCGGTGGGGCCGCAATAGCCTGAACTTGCCCCCTTGCCTGCCCTGGTGCCATAAGAGCCTGCACCTGTCCTCCCGAGGTAGACCCTGCCCTCTGCCCCTTCTTTGGACAGTCCTTCACTAAATGTCCCGCATCTCCACAATGAAAACAACCAGTCTTCTTTTTCTTTCTACAATCTTTGCTGAGATGGCCAGGCGTCCCACAATTGAAGCATTTCTTCTTCCCTTTGCCATTATTGTTTTTTTCCACCCTTTTTATTTTGCGGTTGGGGTTTCTTCTGATCCCCTTTCTTTTCAACTGCCTTATCCTCATGCATAAGTGCCATTTCTACTAGCTTTTCAAAGGTGGCTCCCATAGGGATGTGGGTCATAGCCAACCCTTGCAACGGTTCATTCAAGCCTCTAACAAACCTCAAAGCTTTCTTCTCTGGCGTGTTCACCAACTCCAAGCCAAACCTTGCTAACTGATTAAATTTATTGACATATTCCTTTACTGATGAGCTCCCTTGCTTTAGTGCCAGGAATTTTTCCATATTTAAGTTCTCCTCTGCCCTTGAAAGAAACTTTGCCTCAAACCTTCGTCTGAAATCCGCCCATGAATCAACTGGACGTTCCCCGTTAGTGACCTCCCACCAAAACGAGGCCTCTCCCTTCATTAACCAAGCAGCTAAACGGACTTTCCTCCCATCTTCCACTTCAAAGATATCCAACAATTCCTCAGTCTCCTTAAGCCAATCTCTGGCCTCCACAAACGTCTCAGTCCCTTGAAAAGTTTTTCCTCCCATAGCCTTGAATTCCTTGCACGTCTTTGCAAAAGTGTCAACACGAGGAGGAGGAGGAGGAGGAATGGGTGCAACTAGGGGTGGAGGAGTATCCGCTGGGCCTGCAGTGGTGGCCCTAGCCTCCAAGTATCTCCTAAACCACCCTGGAATCGTCACACCTTCTGGGAGATTAAGATCTTCAGCCATGCTGAAACGAAAAAGGAAAGATTCAAAATGGAGAATTCGAAAGATAAAGATAAGGATGTGGCTATTTGGGATTATGTTTTTCATAAAAACTCTCTTTAAATAACAATTTTTTTTTTTGAAAGCACTTCTTCCAAAAATACTTTAGAAAAAAAAATATTTTTCTAAAAAAATTTTTTTATCTGTTCTGGTAACCTTATGCTCTGATACCACGTGTAACACCCCACGTCCATTAATGTCACTCACAAAGGGAATGCATTAACTTCCATGGAGGTTTTAAGTGAATATAGAACAGTAAAATTACAACAAGACAAATATAAAATAGTACTTGGAAATTCAAAAACTTTATTTTCATTGTAGCAGAAGTCAAAACATGTTTGATTACATCATAACACCATATTCAATGTCAAGTACAATATCTATCTTGATAAAACAAGTACATAATCCCATTACATGAATAGCCATTAAAAAGAAAGATAACAAGCTGGACTTTACTTCAGCAGTCCAAGCTTTCCAGAAGATAAGCGATCCAACTAGACTCCACTAGAACTTGGCCCAACCTGCGGACCTGAAGGGAGAAAAAGGATGGAAAAGAGGGGGTCAGACATAAAGTCTGGTGAATATGATAATTCTACAATACTATTACCAAAATAACTGGACTAAGGCATAAGCTGGAAAACAAGAAAATGTCTATGAAGAGCAGATTAAGGACATAGACAATCGCTAAAGGCAACGTTATAGGCGCTCCTAAATACTAAAGGATAAACACTATACTGCACCACACCAGTCACCCTAAAGATTCATCCCACTTAGCTTCACTTAGAAACTTTCCCAATGGCTTTACGTACCCCTAGCTGACTACATAGGTGCCGCCTGCCCCTATCTCCACTAGGTGTACCTACTTCCCATTATTCGATCGGCTCCCTAACTCGTAGATACCCGTGCTGGCCCCACAGTGGGGTGTATCACTCCCCTAAAGTGGCAACCTGATACAACGGACATGCACGGCTTATACCTACATGATGCAACAACGTCTTACCTACCAGCCCGGGTCCACACACGCATATGAAACCCGTTGGACTTGCGTTGCCACCGCTCCCTGTTTTGGCCTCTTATAGTCAAACCCAGTATGCGTGTCCCGTCCTCGACTTGGGTCGAGCCCACAAAGATACGTTTTGGGATACTGGTTGAAATGGGCCCCCACTATTTACCACAAGCATTCCACCTAAGCTTGTCCCCATTAGTCCATCCCACTTAACCCACTTAGTCATGTTCATTTACATGTGTGTTTGGTTAAGTCTAATCGTATTTCAAATGCCTCTAAAGGCAACCACCAGATTCCTCATGCCACCCAAGGCACCTACTTAACCCCCATGTCCCACCTTACATGATTATCTGGTTAAGTATTTCTTAGTTCATTAAGGCCATAACCTCATAAAGACCTCTCACATTAGACTGGCATTTATGGCAGCTGGATTTGCCGGGCGGGTCCGGGCAGTCTTACACCATAAAAGAGTCTAACCTCGTGTCTTTACAACTGTTATGCTTTAGTTTGGGCCTAGGACCTCTCACATTGGGCCGACATTTGTGACTACTGGATTTGCCGGGCGGGTCCGGGCAGGTTTACATCACAAACGGGTCCAACCTCGTGTCCTAAGCATTGATTATTAATAATAATCCACTTTCCCCCAATTTTAATAATTCCCTACTTGAATTATTAATTACTTCCAATTTTTAACAATGTCCATAATTGACTCAATTATAGACATCCATTCATGGTATGCAAAATCTTACAAAATTGCACCCAATTTATTAATTCCTAATATTACCCCTACCCCACGTTTGAACCTTTATTCGCAAAATATATGTTAGACTCGAATAGCCTAACTCATAGCATAAAAGAGATTATCATAATAACAACATGTATATGTGACCAAATGAATCATAATAAGGGGTGAAACTTGCATATGTCCAACTTGCATAGATTATACATGTCATGGACCTAAAGGTGTCAACTTGTTCAAAATTCACCTAATATAATCTCAATCAATTTTCATAAACTTACATATGAACATGTGTGAATCAACATCATCTAATTTTTTAACAACATGGTTTTATATGGGTACACCTAACTCAATAGGCAAATTCCCATAATCAAGTTTTATTTAATTATAGTTTCAAGTTTATGGGTACACCTAACCTAATAGGCAAATTCCCATAAACAAGATCCATTTAAATTAAGAAAAAAAAAACATAACTTTAAGCATGATCCAACAACATCATGATTTTTCAACATAATATAGCATGATTTATAACATGGCATAGTATGATAGTATAACATAGCTTGACATGATTCTCAACATAGCACGACATAGCATAAGAGAATTTACAACATAGCATGACATAGCATATATAATTTACATCATACGACAACATAATAACATAATAAGAGATCCACAATATATAGAATTTACAATTACAAATCACATCACTTTCTTGTGATCCATTCATAACTGAGTCAAATTAGTTTGTAATAGTCTTGTGAGAATCATCATACTCACCAACAAAAGAAAAGAATTAGAGAAAGAGAGATCTTTTGATTTGATTTGTGTAGATTTAGCTGTAGATGATTAGGCTTCCTCTTCTTAGTTTGTGACGGCTACGCTGAACTCCATGGCAGCACCATGACGATAGCTTCTCTAATTTTACAAGTGATTTAGGTTTTGGGTCTACCCACTTATTTATAGATTTTAGAATGCATTTAGGACATTAGATTTCACCTAGAAATAACCGCAGCCGTTCAGACAAGATGGGGTTTATCTTGTTGACTCAGCAATGAGTCAGAAGTGACTCAGCAAACACTCAGCATATTAATAAACTTCTATTCATGTCATAAATATATATATATATTTTCTACAATGTACATATTAGATACATCCCCCTTTACTTATTATTATTTTTATATACATATTAGATACATCCCCTCTCTCACACACTTATTAATATTTTTATATTCATATTAGATACATCCCCTCTCTTACACACTTATTAATATTTTTATATTCATATTAGATACATCCCCTCTCTTACACACTTATTAATATTTTTATATTCATATTAGATACATCCCCTCTCTTACACACTTATTAATATTTTTATATTCATATTAGATACATCCCCTCTCTTACACACTTATTAATATTTTAGCAACTTTAGTGTTAATAGAAAATTCCGGGTGTTACATCAAATATCATCCCAATACCCGTGTGGGGTTTCATCCAACAAACAAATAACAAGTTATTTGTGCACTTGGGCGATGTGTAAAAATAATCGTCCCAATCACATAAACAAGTCGGGTAACTTGTAAATGGAAGTGTAATATTCAGTTTTGAATATACTAACATTATATTAACACATCAAGCTTTTCAACATCACAGACATATATTCCAATTCTTTTTATTGTTGACAAATGACGATAAAAACCTAGTCTTTTTAATTCAATTCTTTTTATTGTTAACAAATGACAATAAAATATTAACTCTTATTTATTTACCAAAATGTATATTTTTGGTCTCATTCGTTTTTAAATGACAAAATGAATATTTTACTACGTTCTTTTTTTTAAAAGCCCAAAAATCTCTCTTTTTTCTAATTCCTTTTAAAGTGACCAAAAATTATAATTCTGTCTAATTCCATTTTATTGTACAAAATATGATGCTTTTGTCAAATTCCTGTCAATGTACAAAATATGATAATTTTGTCAAATTCTTTTCAATGCAACAAAATATGATAATCTTGTTTATTCTTTTTAATGTAACAAAATATGATAATTTTTTTTATTCTTTTAATGTAACAAAATATGATAATTTTGTTTATTCTTTTAATGTAACAAAATATTGATTTTGTTTAATCTTTCCAATGTAAACAAAATGTTGATTTTGTATAATTCCTTTATATGTAAACAAAATATGAACTTTTTCTTTAATCCTTCTTAATGATCAAAATGTAATCTTTCTCTCAAAGTATAAAAATATATATATTCAATTGTTTCTTCTTAATGTATAAAAATATCCATTTCCAATTCAATCTTCTTAATGTATAAAAATATACATTTCCAATTCATTCTTTTTAATGTATAAAAATATACATTTCCAATTCATTCTTTTTAATGTATAAAAATATTTTTGTATAATTCCTTTTTGTGTTATTTTATCGCTAATCTTTCTTTGACAAAAGTGTTCATTTCTTTAAATTGACAAACGTAAATGTTTTCCAATACACTTCTTTAAATTGACAAAAATGACTGTTCTTATTCATCCTTTCAAATATGAAAAAATGTCCATTCTTATTCATTCTTTCAAATATGACAAAAATGTCCATTCTTATTCATTCTTTTAAATATGATACAAATGAATATTTTTGTTTACAAAACACATTTCAAATAAAAATGTGATTTTTATTTATATACATGTTTAAAATCAAAAATGTCATCTTTATATGCATAATATATTTCAAATAAAATGTTATTTTCATTTACTTTAACATCTTATAATTAAAAATGTTATTTTTATCTAATGCCACATTTTAAAATAGAAATGTTATTTCTTTTGCTAATGTCACATTACATTCAACAAAGATTGATACTCTTGTTACAGCAATTATATTTAACAAAAAATGATATTTTTATTTCAACAACCATATTCAACAAAAATGGATATTTTACCTCAACAATTATCTTCAACAAAGATGATTCTTTGGTTTTGTTACAAATCTAATTCAAAAAAATGTTAGTTTTGTTGCAAATATAATTCAACAAAATGATAGTTTTGTTATAACACAATATGATTCAACCAAAAGGACATTTTGTGTTGACACAAATATGATTCAACAAAAAGGATGATTCAGCAAAAAGGATAATTCAACAATAATGATATTTTGTTTTTAACACTATTCTATTTAACAAATGTGAAAAATTTGTTTACACATGACATTTTTCTGTTTGACAACAATGAATACTTTTAGTCTAAGATAACATTGGCAAATAAAATGATTCTTTCACTCTACATGAATATAATTCACCAAATCAACACAAACACAATCCATCAGTTAATCTAGATTTTATACACAGCATATATGTTTCAGATGACGTATATATATTTAACATCACTAGCAAGATCTATTTTAAAGAAATAAATAAATGAATATATTTATTTTAAAATTTTAAAACTAAGAAATCTCACCTAACAAATTTAGATCTGAAATTTCCAACGTGCTTAGTTTTGGTTCTGGTCAGTTCCATTGTGTAGAGTTTTTCGTTGCGATTCCAACGCAACTGATTTCATCAATTTCTGATATATATTGAATAAGGTACGAGAGTTTAAAGTTAATACATATTTAAACATTATTAATTTAACAATATTATAATTAAAAAATTAATTATATTGTGTAAAACTTGCCCGTCATCTTCTTCCTTTGTTCTGAACTAAGAACCCAAACCCGACCTTGCTTTTCTCCTGTCGCACGCCAAACGAAGCACTCCGGAGCCGTTCATCCACCTCCACGTCGTCGGCCTACACGCCACCGTCCTCCCCTGGCCACCTCGGCCAACTCGATCACCCCAAGAGCCGGCTAGGCGTCTCCAAACTCCACGACTTCGAGCTTCTGTTACTCCCAAAATACTGAACTATTTAGGATCTCAACCGTATGATTGTGAAGATTTGGATTTGTTCTTTGTAATTTGCTTTATAATTTGGTTGATTTAGTGTATCGATTTCATGAAAATTGAAGAGGAACTATTGAGCATTTGTGGCCATCAAAAGGAGTGGCGGCGGCTCCTGATCTAGTGAATTAGCGTTTGGCATTTTATTCTTTTTAAAAGGGGTTATTTATAATATTATTTTATTTCTTAATCACTAAAAGGCCTGGTTTGATACTAACACCAATTTAGGCCCAACGATAGATATTTCCAGCTAATAACCCCTATTCTGAACCCAATGGGCTATGTCCCATGAGCCCAAACGGCTGTTTTCAGTCAGTTTTGTTCAATTTAAATTAAAAACATTTATTAATTAATTTAACCATATATATATAAATTGAACAGGGCTACATATGAATTCAGAAAATCACAGAAAAAAATATATTTTTGGCTTTGTTTTGACGATACGGTCCTAACAAAACTAATTTCGTCGAATTCCGAGACCGTTTGAAAAATGGCCATTTTCAAGTCGATCGAAACTGACTGTAATTGACAAAACACGTTTTCTTTTGCCACACTCACATATTAATTCAAAAAATTCTAGAAAATTAAACTTAGCAATAATTTGACATTCCGGTTCCAACAAAAGTGGTTTCGTCGAAATCCGAGGTCGTTTGTAAAATGTCCATTTCTAAGGCCAATATATTTAATTAAAAGGTTGCGTTTTTTACAGGTCCCTATTAAGTTTCAAAATATAAAAAAACCCGGTGATAAAAATAATATAGAATACATCCCTATTTTTGAATTTCCGGTAAAAAAATTCCAGATCTACCCTTCAAACCTAAAAAACTATCCAACAACTATTTGTCCTCATTTACTCAGTCTATGCTCCTATTATCTCGCTCATAAACCTAATCCTACAATTCTGGAAAACCGTCGATCACTCCAACAGCGTTTTTTTTTTTGATTTTTACGAAAAATAGACAATTAGATACATATATTATGTAAAATTGCATACATTTATGCAACTAAGTGGAATAATTGCATACATAAATTAATATTATGCAGAAAATAAATTATTGGTTTTGCGAAACAATGAAGTAGACATGCATACATTAATATTATTCAGAAATAAATAATTACTTGAATGTAGGGACTACAATTTTTTTATTAAGATTTTTTTGATTTTTACGAAAAACTAGACAATTAGATACAAATATTAATTAAAATTGCATACATTTATGCAAAAAACTAAATTAATTGCATACATATACAGAACTTTACTGCATAATTGCTGAAACAAAAGAAATGACAAAAAAGTAAATACATATAATTATAACAAGATGCATATATATATATATATATATGCAAATAACAGAAATATTTGCATACTTACATGAAAAATTTCATAACATTTACATGTACTACATCAAAAAATAAGTACAGACCACATTTACATGTATTACATCAACAATTTCAGAACATTTACAAAGAAAAGATGATGGTCTGTTGAAGAACAAATAAATTTGTTAAGACCCAGCTTGTTGCGCAAACCACACCTAGTAATCTCGGTAGAAACAACTGAAGATTTCAATGAGTTGGAAAAGGATGGAGGACCAATCTTCAACAACACCACTACACCAATATCCGCCGGAACACTGTTATCAAAAAAAGAAAACCAACATTAATAAGATTAATGTGCAATAACCTAAATCACAAAAACAGCTTCAGATTAATGCAAATACATGCGTACATTTCAGCAAAATAACAATAATTTCTGAATATTTATATGCAAGTATTCTAAATATATGCATAGAAATATGAATATATTTGTAAAATAATATGTTTTTCTGTTTGTCTGATTAAAAATTGCATTCATATATATGCATATATGAAGAATAGATGCATATTTGTCCGCAACTTTTTATCAGAAGTTCAGCAAAAAATTACAAAAACTGCTTCAGAATATAAATACATGCGTACAATTCAGCAAAATAACAATAATTTATGAATATTTATATGCAAGTATTCCAGATATAGGCATAGAAATGTGAAAATATTTGTAAAATAATATGTTTTTCTGTTTGTTTGATAAAAAAATGAATACATACATGCATATATTAAGAATAGATGCATATTTGTTTGCAACTTTTTATCAGAACTTCAGCAAATCAATATCAACTTATCTAATTATATATATAAACTGTAGTGCAGAAGGATCTAGCACATACGTAAGTGAAGAATACTCACAGACCAAATTCGAAAGGCACAATGAATAAAAAACTACATGAAACCTTCTCAAACAGCATGGTATCTCAAACTTAGCCTAGTGAATCACAAAGTCCACAAGTAATCAAACCAAAAGTGAATCACAAATTCGAAAGGCACAATTAATTATTTTGAACCAAAAGGGAATCAAACTAAGTAATCACATAGCCCAGTCATCCTTAAAATTAAAGTTGAAAACTTGAATATAGAAAACTGAGAGCAAGGGACTCACCTACACTCCGTTGATCACGGCAACGAGAAGAGGTGACTGGTCAAGCTTGCGGCGCAAACCAGAGACAGCAGACAAACGGTGGGGCCTGTGACGCTCCAAGTAGCGAACGCCCGAATGGTGGTGCGACCGACGAGCGAAGGTGATGGCTTCCGATTTGAGGAGAAGGGAACGATGTGATTAGTGCAGAAGGGAACGATGTGATTTGAGGAGAAGGGAACGATGTAAGCAGTGGAGTTTTAGATCTGGAGCCGCTGCCGCCATGGATTGCTCAATTTTGTTTCTGTACAAAATAAAACCTAATACGTAACCTATAAACAATCCATACACCGTTAAAATTGAATGAGGGCATTTCCAGAAAAATAAAAGCTACGATTCAAAAATAGGGATGAGACTTAGATGTTTCAAAAGGGGAGGATGTGAGCCTAATTAACTTTATTTTTAAGGACGTGAGCCTAATTTTCACTAATTAAAATATATATAAATTCTACAACGACTTTTCTAACTTTTAAACTGGGCATAACTTTTGATTTATAAAGTGAAATTTCAGTTTTTTCTGATTCATTAAAAAGATATGACTGAACAGATTTAAATATTTCTGGTTTCGTTCAGTTCTGATTTAAAATGAATCTAGTACAGTCAGTCAAAGTTCAAATTCAAATTTTGAAACTGCAGCGCTGTTTCTAAACTCCTTTTATAATTAAACTAAATTTATTCGTTTTAAACTAAATTTTTAGTTGTTCTTATTTAAAATAGATTATTCTAAATATTAAAATCCACTAAATTTTCTAAAATAAAAAATTTAAATTGGCCCCAAAATTCCGGGTCATTACAGAAATGGTCAATTAAAAGTGACATATTTGGGTTTGTGTTGTATGAATAATGGAAGTTATGCTTAGGGCGTTGTGAAATTCTTATTTTTTGGTTTTGATTCACTTGATTCTTATTTTTTTATGTTCATATATGTTTGTGTACTAAAAGCGTAAGATTTGTGTATTGTAAATTAATAGGTTTAAACATATATTTTAATAGATTCGTGTGAACATATTATTTACAATATCTTATTTTAGGATTTTGTATTCAATATTAATTAAAAAGTGAAGCAATGCCAAAAGCATGGTTTTTGCATATGTAATTAGATTTATTGCACGTTAATAGTACTTTTGTTATTTAAATTATTATTCAAGCCTACGTCGTAAGTTTTTTTTGTATGTATTATTATTTTCCTTTTTATCATTAAATGAGAATATAGATGTTGGACCATATAAATTGATCGGGAAATTAATTTGTATACCTTAATTGTGATGGTTAGAATTGGCATTTCAAATATGTTAGGATGTTATTCTCGTGCGCTAAATTAACATCTATTTATTTATATATTTATAGCTTAATTTAACGTAATATTAATGTGTATTAGACTGCGCACTAAATACGTTTAAATTAAGAAATGAAATTTGAATGTCACCAATAGGAATTTGTATGCATTTTTGTATGTGTGTGAGTAAATGACTTTAATTATAATTAATGACACATAGACATGAGGTTAACCATTATTCGTAGTAGAAGCCTTCCCGGAACCGACAAGCTTATCCAGCATCTACAAGTAAGACCAGTTAACGTGAGAGGTCTAGGTGTCATGGAGCATTATAATTTTTACACTAAGACGCGAGGTTAAGCCTAACTCGTAGTTGAAGCTTGCCTGGAACCGCCCGACAGATCCAACATCTACAAGTGTATGTTTAATGTGAGTTGTCTAGTGTGTGTGTGTGTGTATATATAATTGCGTATGAAATAGGAATGTCTTGAAAAGGTATTATGTGGATGACCTTCCTTGGCTATTAAGTGGTTAGGACTAGGTCCGTTCCTAAGGTTGACTCCTTGGTTCTAGACCAGAGTCGACCCGCCCTGCTAGGACTTAAGTGGTCATTAAGTCTGCCTTTCTCTTGTAAGGTAAATTGTCATAATAAATGATAGGGTATGAGTGGGATAGTTCTCTAGGAAATGTCATCTTCTTATCTAGGGGCTTGCTTAAGGCTGACATAGGGACAATTAATATAAATGGTCTAAAGGAACCACCATCTAAGGGAAGTATTAAGTAGCTAGGAGTTCACCCGCAGGGAGAGATAGATAGTAACAAGGTGTTCTGCCAGGAGGATCTTAAATGAAGTTGTGTTCCTACCTAAACATGGTATTAAGTTGCCATTTACTATCTCTCGACCTAGAAGGAGAGTATATATTTAATAACGTTGACACCAGGGACAAGATCTTAAGTTGCTAGGTGTTCTCCATAGGGTACTAAGTGATAATAGGAATCCTCCCTTAATAATATAGGTAATGGCCCTAAGTGATCAGGTAGATCCCGCCTCGTGGGTTACTAAGTGATTGTAAGGATGTCCACCCTTATATCAACATGTAAGCCTTAAGTGATTATAAGGATGTGTGCCTCATATGTTTAGTTGTGTATGTTTGTTTGCTAGACATAACATGAATAATATACATTGCCAAATATAGGAATAGTCATTTCTAAACTTATATGCTTTTCATTCACCAGAAATTTATGTTTGAACCTCCCTCCTCTTAACATAAACAGGTTAGTAGGTAAGGACGCTTTGATTAGTGATGATTAGTAATACTTGGAGGTGGATCCCAACAATGGAGGCTTTAGTTATTTATGGCAGTATTATTATTATTATTGGTATCATTATGTTATTGGGATAATTGTTGATGTACCTTTTATCTACCAAGAGTCATTATATATAACATTTATGGAGGTTTAATTTTATGATACATCTATTTTAAGATATTATATTTTATCCCTTTTGTTGTTTGGAACTCCGATTTCATTTAGATTTCTTTGTTATATGTTTTTTAGTATTCCTTGTAGGAACCAATGATCTGTTTACAATAGTTCTAAGATCCGCTGTTTCTTTTCTGGGTCGGAATTTAGGCCCATTCCGGATGGGTTGTTACATTTGGTATCAGAGCATATGTTAGCTGATTATGGGGAAATTATACTTATGAATGGTGTACTTAGTATTTTGAAAAAGAATTTTTAAAAGTTTTACTATATATAAGTATATATATTTAATTAAAGTACACATGTCTCTAGATGATAATAGTTGTAGGTCCTTTTAGGAAAGGGTTGATCTTAATTTCTAGAAAAACCCTAAGAAACCATCCAGTGATTTAGTTGCTTCCTTATCGTTTTAGAAGTAAGGGATGTAAGAACCAAAATGTTGGAAAAGTGGAAAGAAATGAATCTCCCTAATTTAATAGGCAGTTGATGGAAATCAACTGGTGACTTAATTATCATCCATGGAAAAGATAAGAGGGAGACAAATAGAAAGACTTTGAGTCTGTTAGGAAAACCATTAATAAGGACAAATTTATATCCATAACATAATGGTATGTTAAGGTTCCAAGAGAATGGAAGAATATCTTCTGTTAAATGGAATAAACTTCTGTGTTAGTAAATATGGAATTTTAGGATTTGAAATAGTAGTAAATAGCCTAAAAGTGAATGGATACTAAAAACGAAATTATTAAGGAAGTAATTAAGGCCAATTGTGCGAAGGTATGAATATCTAATTTTGAATTAAAGATTCATAAAAATGAGTGTTATTTAACGAGTAATATGGACATAAAGGACATTTATATAGTCAACTATTAGGAATGTCGAGAATGGGAAATTAAGAACTCCTAAGAAAGAATTTAATAAAGGGGATAGACTTCCATAGAATAGTGTGCCAGAAAGGTATGATGCATAATGTGACAGCCCGCCCCGCACCAACCGACAGTTCCTCCAACTGCGCGCTGTACACGTGCCCAGCTAGCACGGGACGGTCGTCAGAAGAAAAGAAAGAAGAGAGTGAACTAATCAAGAAACCTGTAAAATGTCTCACAGTGCATAGGATAAAATATAATAATAACATACTCTTTGACATAAAACAGGCGAAACAGTGTATAAGCTGAAAACTAAACAAACGTAGCAGTGGAAATCCAAATACAGCTTATTACAACTTTCCAAATTTACTGTCTCTAAACAAAAGAAAGCTAAAGTAGAAGATGCACTGTAACACCCTGTATTTCTGTTAATACTAATATTCACAAATTAAAAGAATTAATATTGAGAATTTGCACGAAATAGCCTTAAAAAGGCATATAACAAATTTGAGATATGTGAATTGCCTTAAAAGGCGAAAAATGGAATTAAGACATTAATTGGAAAATTAATGTGTAGAAATGGTCATAAGTTAATTATGGATTAATTTTAATTCATGAATAGGTGCGTGTGTAAATATATATATATTTATATATATATGAGCAGTTAATGTAAACATGAATAGAAGTTTATTAATTTGCTGAGTGTTTGCTGAGTCACTTCTGACTCATTGCTGAGTAAATAAGATAAACCCCATCTAGTCTAAATGACTGCGGTTATTTCTAGGTTAAATCTAATGGCCTAAATGAATCCTAACATCTATAAATAAGTGGGTAGACTCTAACCCTAAATCACTTGAAAATTGGAGAGCTACCGACATACCGTTGCCATGGAGTTCAGCATAGCTGTCACAAACTAAAGAAGAAGAAGGCCTAATCTACAAACTAAATCTACTCAAATCAAATCAAAAGCTCTCTCTCTTTCTATTTCTCTTCTTTAAAATTGTGAGTATGATGAATCTCACAATATTATTATAAATTAATTTGATTAAGTTATGAATGGATCACAAGAAAGTGATATGAATTGTTATGTATTTGTAAATTATGTTGTGGATCTCTTGTTATGCTATTATGTTATCATATATATGTTGTTATGTTGTAGTGATTATGTTGTAAATAATCCTATGCTATGTCATATGTGATTAATCATGCTATGATATGTTGTAAATCATATCATGCTATGTTGCAAATTATGATATGCTATGTTGTAAATCTTATATATGTTGTAGATCTCATATTATCACATATGTTGAAATACTTATGTTATATGATAATGATGTCATGTTAAGTTGTGTTGAATCATACAAGTTGTAAAATCATGATGTTAGTATTTATGCGAATTGGATCATGTTTAAAGTTTATGTTTTTTTTATAATAGATCTTGATTATGGGAATTTGCCTATTGGGTTAGGTGCACCCATATACATGAATCTACAAATTAATTGGATCTTGAATATGGGAATTTGCCTATTAAGTTAGGTGTACCCATATACATGAACCTATGATTAAATGAATTTTGATTTTTGGGAATTTGCCTATTAAGTTAGGTATACCCATATAAAACCATATTGTTAATGATGTTGATTCACACATGTCCTATACAAGTTTATGAAATTTGATCAAAATCATATTATGTGAATTATGAATAAGTTGACACCCTTAGATCCATGACATGTATAACCTTATGCAAGTTGTAATGTATGCAAGTTTTACCCCTTGTTATGATTTATTTAGTCACATATATATGTTGTTGTTGTGAATATTTTCTTTTATGCTATGAGTTAGACTAATCGGGTCTAGCATACATTTTGCGAATAAATGTTCAAACGTGGGGTAGGGGTAATATTAGGAAATTAATAAATTGGGGTGCAATTGATATGATTTTGCATGCCTTAAATGGATGTCCATAATTGAGTCAATTATGGATATTGTTAAATTTGGAATTAATTAATAATTCAAGTAGGGAATTATTAAAATTGGGGAAAGTGGATTATTAATAATAATCAATGCTTAGGACACGAGGTTGGACCCGTTTGTGACGTAAACCTGCCCGGACCCGCCCGGCAAATCCAGTAGTCACAAATGTCGGCCCAATGTGAGAGGTGCTAGGCCCAAACTAAAGCATAACAGTTGTAAAGACACGAGGTTAGACTCTTTTATGGTGTAAGACTGCCCGGACCAGCCCGGCAAATCCAGCTGCCATAAATGCCAGTCTAATGTGAGAGGTCTTTATGAGGTTAAGGCCTTAATGAATTAAGAAATACTTAGCCAGATAATCATGTAAGGTGGGACATGGGGGTTAAGTAGGTGCCTTGGGTGGCATGAGGAATCTAGTGGTTGCCTTTAGAGGCATTTAAAATACGATTAGACTTAACCAAATACACATGTAAATGAACATGACTAAGTGGGTTAAGTGGATGGACTAATGGGATGTTAGCCTACTTTGTGAACTAGGCAACACAAAGTCAAGATGTCAAACATTGAAGAGCATTTTTAATTAGAAGACTTCGGTTCGGATCGGAGAGACCATCACTACTCAGATCGGAGAAGACTTTACAGCCTAGATCGGACAGCTGCAATCATTCGGATCGGATAAAATCTCCTGTTCGGATCGGTGAGCTATTGCTGTTGAAAGCAGAGAGCGCATGTTCGGATCGGAGGGTAGTCTTCTTCAAGATGGATCGGAAAGCCACCCAATTGCTACAGAGATAGGTCGGAGCGGAGCAGAATAAAGAGAAGAGAGAATTGTCACCAAGTCAATCCGGGTCGGATCGGATATCCCGATCCGAACCCCTGGTATATATACCTCCGACCCGAACCCATTTTCCATATCGTTCCCCTGCATAAGCGCCTGGATATCCGGATCGGCTATGACCATTTCCTGCCCATAACGTTCATTACTCTGATGCGTTGTCAACACAGTTATTCATCCGAACCCGAGGCTAATGGGATGGATGACACGTGGCTCCGATCCGGATCGGGTTTTGAGCAAATTCACACCTATAAATACCCCGTCTGGATACAAAGAAAAGGATCTTTTCCTGGCATTTGGAGAGTTCAACCACCTTCATAACCCGAATTCCAGCAATCCCGAAAAATCCAAATCTTCTTTCAATATTTGTTTTCTATAATTGAGTGATTATAAGTGAGTTGTGAGAGGAATCAAGTGGATATTTCATTGTACTTGCAACTAAATCAGTAAATATAGTGGGAGACAAGTGGACGTAGGCATTTCTTCGCCGAACCACTATAAATCCTGTGTGTTCATTTTTATTTTTATCTTATTTCCTTTGCTTTCAGTTAATTCGGGTGTTAGAACCACTTTTTGGTCTTACATTTTGGTGCTTTCACTGAGAAACCTCATCTGAATTCTTTATTTTCCGGGATTTCTTTCTACTTTTTGGACCGTTGAGTTCAAAGAAGTTAATCCTTAAGTTTCTCCGCTCCTTTATATTTGTTGAAGTGATTGTCAAAGAATCATGGCCAAAGGAAAAGGCAAAGAAGTTCAATCTGGTCGAGGAAATGGAGCTGGCGAAGATCAGCAAAATGCGGTTGTAACAAGGTCTCGGGGCAGAGTTCAGCAGCAGGAAGAACCAATGCAGGAAATCCGAGCCGCCAACAGGGGGAAAGCTCCGATCCGATCCGGGTAGGAGATTCTGAAGCAGTGCATTCCCCCAATCTGAACCGACCCGAGCAGCTTGCCACGTACCGATCCGACCAGGCTCCCCAGCTCCGAACCGACCCGACCTCCTATCTCCAATCCGATCCGACGCTTGGTGAAGCTGGAACCTCCACTCGAGTCCCTACGAATGCTCCGATTCCAGCCACCAGGGTTAGTGATCAGATTAATCCATCTGCGCCCATCAGTCAAGGAGATTTCTCGCGCTTACTTGACATGCTTGAGAGCACAAGGGAGGCTATGAAAGTCCACGAGCGCACTAATCTCATGATGCAGGAAAATATGAGGCTCATGAGTCGGGAGATTAGTGAACTCCGTCGACAGAGAACTCCATCACCGGTTCGTCACACACCAGTGGATCAATCTTCATCTTCCGAGGAAGAGCGGCCCCGTGAATGAAGGCCGCTCGAACGACCTCAGAATGTGGAGCAGCTGACATTTGGATCTTTGGGATCTCGTGAGGATATTGCACGAGCGCTAGGAAACAATGACCCCACCAAGGGGCAAAGACTCCAGTCCCCTCCTCCCGAGATCGACCGGGAGCGCAAGGAACGGAATAGAGCAGAAGCAGCTCGAAGAAGAAGGGCATCTCCTGAACAAGAGCCCAGAAGGAACCCGGATACTAGAGCCAGGGAACCTGAGCGGCCCCTAACTAATGCTGATGTACAGGCAATGGTTCGCCAGATCATGACCGAGAGCCGGAACTATACAAATGAAGATTATGGCATTGAGCGAAGCCATACTCCTTTCACCGACGATATCCTCGACTTCCAATTTCCCCGACGCTTTAACTTGCCACAGATGGACAAGTACAATGGAAGGACTGATCCGGGACATCATTTGATGCGATACTCGTGGCTCATGAATGCTGCTGCTGCCCCTGATGAAGTGAAGTACAAAGCATTCCCAATCTACTTAGAAGATGTGGCGCTGTTCTGGTTTACCCGACTTCCTCCTCGTTCGATTTCGAATTACAAGGAACTAAGCGAGCGTTTTATGAACCAGTTCCGACTCCATGCCCGAAAGTCCAAAAGTGTTATTGAATTATCGAGAATCAAGCAGGCACCAGGAGAATCTTTGAGGGCATATCTTGACCGTTTTAACCAAGCTGTGACTGAGGTCAGTGACCCGCATGAGCCCACTATTCTGATGGCATTGAAGGAAGGAGTCGATCCTGAATCCGAGTTTGGAGATTATCTTTCTGGGAAAACACCCTCCACAAGAGAGATATTCTACGAAAAAGCCGATATTTATCTAAGGCGAGAGGAGGCCAGGGAAAACCGAAAGAGAAAGTCTGAGACGGCTTCAAAAGAAAATGTGCAGAGTAATATCGCCGTGAAGCAGTCTGGGGAAAGTTCTGGCAAGGTTGAAGTAAATGCGGGAAACAAGGGTGGAAACAACAATGTTGGAAGCGGGGGTAACAACAACAATAACCGTAATCCGAACGGTAACAGAAGAAACAGAAATAGGGGAGGTGATCCTAACAAAAGACCCCGATTCCAGACCTATGAGAATTATACACCATTGAACGACACCCTGGAGAATATTTACCTGGATACGTACAATGTTTTGCAGTACAAAAGACCGCCACCTCGTGATTCGACCGAGAAAGAATTGGCAATAGGGAAATTTTGTTTGTTTCATGGAACTCATGGGCATTCAACCAATGAATGTCGGCATTTGAGGGATGTGATTGAGAAGCTGCTGCATGAAGGGAAGTTGGATGAATACAAGGTTGCCCCGAGGGACAGGGGGCAAGGAGAGCAGGCTCCAAAACAGATTCTACCTGCTCCCAAGCCTACAACGCAGCAGAAAGGTAAAGGAATTGTTATCAACTCCATAGTAGGCGGACCTCACCCGGAAATCCGAAGTTTCAGATCAATGGATCAATATGTAAATGCTGCCAAGCACCTAGATGTGAATGAAGGTGATGATTTGGAAGATATCACCCCCATAAAACAACAGAAGACCATGTTTGACGACGTGGTATTCCGCAGCTGAGACAATACTGGGATCCAATCACCCACTGATGATCCGTTGGTTATTACTACCACTATTGGGCCGGCCTTGGTCCATAAGGTATTAGTAGACAACGGAAGTTCTGTCAATATTTTATTTAAAAAGTCATTCGATCAGATGAAGCTTGAATCCGAAGATTTGAAGCCATGTGAAGGATGGATCAAAGGCTTCAACGGGGAGTCGACAGCTCCCATGGGATACATAGAGTTGCCCGTGACCCTGGGGCAAGGAGAACGTAGAAGACTGCGGATGCTTCAGTTCGTAGTATTGGACGTAGATTCGCCTTATAATGCATTTTTGGGGAGGTCTGCCCTTGCTGAATTCAGAGTTTGTATCGCCCCTTGGTGTTTATTACTTAAGTTCCCAGCCGAAGCCGGAACTGGAGTAATGAGAGGGGATCAAGTTTCCGGACGGGCCTGCTATGTGGCCGAATTAAAGATGTTGATGAAAGGACTTAACGTTGAGAGTAAAGATGCCTCATCTCCCTCAAAGGGGGGCTCAGCATAGCAATTAGAGAAATTGACCCCAAAGGAGTTGCCCAAAGGAACGCCTGAAGACCTGGATCCCAGAAAAGACGAGGAACCAGAGGCTAGGAATGCAACTCCTAATGAAGCGACAGTGGAAATTCCCATTGATGAAGCTGATCCGACAAAAGTTTTGAAGATTGGTTCTCAATTGGATCCACGTCGAACTAAAGAACTAACGGACTTCTTGAAGTCAAACTTAGACGTGTTTGCCTGGACCCATGCTGACATGTGCGGGATATCGCCATCCATTATAAGTCACAAATTGAATGTAAACCCGAAACATCCGCCTGTGAAGCAAAAGAGACGCGTGCTGGGCCCAGAGAGGTCGGCTGCTCTCAAAGAGGAAGTGGAAAAGTTGAAGCAGAATGGATTTATTCGAGATTCGACATATCCCGACTGGATATCGAATCCCGTCTTGGTAAAGAAGCCGAATGGAAAGTGGCGGACTTGTATTGATTTTTCAGATTTGAACAAAGCCTGCCCTAAAGATAGTTTCCCACTTCCCAGAATTGACCAGCTTGTAGACTCGACAGCGGGTCATGAACTTCTCTCTTTCATGGATGCGTATTCTGGGTACAACCAAATTCCTATGCACGTGCCAGACCAAGAACATACGAGCTTCATTACGAATTTGGGATTATATTGTTATGTTGTAATGCCATTCGAATTGAAAAACGCCGGAGCTACTTATCAGCGCTTGGTGAACAGAATGTTTTATAATCAAATAAGAAAGACTATGGAAGTTTATGTGGATGATATGCTTGTCAAATCGAAACAGTCCTCCAGCCATACGCAAGACTTGGCGGAAATGTTTGGTATCCTGCGAAAGTATCGGATGAAATTGAATCCTCTGAAATGCTCATTTGGAGTGGCATCGGGAAAGTTCCTTGGCTTCATTGTGAGCTCCCGAGGAATTGAAATCAACCATAGCCAGATAGCAGCGATTAGAAATATCGAAGAGCCCAAGAGAATTAAAGACGTCCAAAGTCTTGCAGGGAAAGTAGCGGCGCCGAGTAGATTCATCTCCAAAGCCACAGACAAATGCGTTCCGTTTTTTGATTTGATTAAAAGAGGAAAGAAGAACTTCGAGTGGACTCCGGACTGTGTTGAGGCCTTTCGAAATTTATTGGAACTGCTAGAGAAACCGCCGATTTTATCAAAGCCCGTAGATCACGAAGAATTGTTTGTTTACTTGGCAGTCTCGGCTCACGCCGTCAGCTCAGCCCTGGCTCGAGAAGAAGACAAAGTACAAAGGCCAGTGTATTATGTAAGCAAGAAATTAGCAGCGGCAGAGCGCAACTACCCAAAGATTGAGAAGCTCGCTTACAGCCTCCTGATCGCATCCCGAAAACTTCGTCACTATTTCCAAGCTCATCCAATAACCATATACACCGACCAGCCCTTAAGGCAGGTGTTGCAGAGACCCGAAGCATCGGGAAGGTTGATCAAATGGAACATAGAACTAAGTCAGTTTGATTTGAATTTTCAACCACGAAAGTCGATCAGGGGGAAAGCTCTAGCAGACTTTATTGCGGAGTTCACCATTCCAGAGGAGGAAGTAATCGATGACAGAGTGGTTAAGTCCGAGGATGAGTTAAAGATAGATCCGTGGAAACTATATACAGATGGAGCCAAGAACGACCGAAGGTCCGGAGCTGGAATCGTCTTAGTCACTCCCGAAGGACGGTCGTTATATTACGCCCTGCGATTAGAATTTTCGGCGACTAACAATGACTCTGAATATGAAGCCCTGATTGTCGGGCTGAAGCTTGCTAAAGACCTCGGAGTAAAAATGTTAGACATATTCTATGACTCAAAAATTGTTGTTTGCCAAGTGCGAGAGGAATTTGTGACTCGAGGACCTCGACTTATCGCCTACCTCGGGAAAGTGAGAGAGCTATTGAATAGCTTAGAGCGGTACAACATAACACACATTCCCAGAGCTGAAAACCAGAAAGCGGATAGGCTGGCAAAGCTGGCTAGTTCCGACAATCCAGAGGGGACTGAAATAATTCCAATTGAAACGTTGGAATCGCCAAGCTTTGAGTCAATGGAAATTGAGTTCGCTTTTGAAGCGGCACCGGAGAAGGAGTCGTGGATGACTCCTATTAAGAATTTCCTTAAGAATGGGACACTCCCATCAAAGAAGAGTGAGAAAAGGGCTATAGCTCGCAAGGCTACCAGATATGTCATACAAGACGATACTCTTTATAGGCTAGGATTTTCTATGCCGCTTTTACGATGTATAGCACACGACGACATCAAGCGTGTACTAAGAGAAGTACACGATGGTGAGTGTGGAGATCATACAGGAGGTCAGACCTTAGCAAAGAAGATATTGCGATACGGATACTTCTGGCCTACAATTAATAAAGATGCAGCTGATTATTCACGACGTTGCGATAAGTGCTAGAGATTCGCCAAAATCCCCAGAGCACCATCGACCCAACTTAAATCAATGATGAGTCCTTGGCCATTTGCCACATGGGGAATTGATATCATTGGAGTTCTTCCGATTGCTAAAGGAGGAGCAAAATATGCAATAGTGGCCGTGGACTATTTTACGAAGTGGGTGGAAGCTGAGCCCTTGACCAAGATCACGGCAAGAAAGGTGATAAGTTTTGTGGTCAGAAATATTATATGCCGATTCGGGATCCCAAGGACGATTATAACTGACAACGGAACCCAATTTGATAGTACTGAATTCAGAAATTTCTGCCAGAAGTATAAGATAGACAAACGATATACTGCAGTTGCCTATCCGCAATCGAATGGGCAAGTAGAGGCAATAAACAAAGTAATAAAATCCATCCTCAAGAAACGGTTAGAGCGTGCAAAGGCAAAATGGGTTGATGAATTGCCCCTAGCTTTGTGGGCATATCGAACAACATTTAAAACGGCCACCGGTCATACCCCTTTCTCTCTCTCCTTTGGCTCAGAAGCTGTAATTCCAGTTGAACTGGAAGTTCCTTCCCACAGGGTGACATATTACGACCCGATGACAAATCGGGCACTGTTACTTGAGTCTCTTGATGAAGTCGAAGAAAAAAGGGACGAAGCAGATTTGCGTGCGGCAAGACATCGACGTCAGATGGCACGCTATTACGACAAAAAAGTTCGCCTCAGGACTTTTGAACCAGGAGATTTGGTGCTAAAGAGAGTCTTTCCATCCCTTCCTCACCTCGGTCCAAAATGGGAAGGACCCTTTGTCATTCAACGGAAACTTGAAAAAAGAACCTTCAAGTTAACGACCGTAGATGGCGAAGAAGTCCCTAGAGCATGGAATGCCCAACACTTAATGCGATATTTGGATTAGAAATGCTGTACTTTGTGTTATTTTTCTTATGAACTCTGTAATAAGGCACGACTTGCCTTGGGAAAATCTGACGATATGAATGAAGAACTATAAAGTGGATGTAGGCTACGACTTAGCCGAACCACTATAAAAATATTGTGTGTTATTTACTTTTATGCATTACATATATACATTCATCAGTTATTCTGTTGTGATTATAAAATACAGGATGACTCAAAGCCTAAAAAGGTTGAAAACAGTTTAGACATAAAAAGAAGCACAACGACTATTTGTGCGATAAGACATAAAAGAATGAGAAAACGACATTCTTAACTCTAACTCTCCAAAGAGAGAGAGAGAGTATAAAAGCGTCTCCGACTGAGCGCTGAAAAAGAAATTCTTCTCCTAACTCTAACTCTCCAGAGAGAGACAGAGTATAAAAGCGTCTCCGACTGAGCGCTGAGAAAGAAATCTTTCCCTGCTGAAAAACCGGGGAATGAATAGATTACTGAGCTCGAACTCTAACTCTCAAGAGAAAGAGAGAGAGTATAAAAGGAATGCCAGAAAAAAGACAGGTACTGATGACACAGGAAGTGCTATCCCGTCAGAGAATCGGGAGCATTCAGGTTGCTTGATTAAGCATTAAATAATTTGTGGGAATTGGCTGGGGACACGTATGTATACGCATATTTCCCCCCTCCACAACTTCGTTTCATAACTATAGACATGCATTTTTACATAAGTGCAGAACTACTAACAAACAAACATTGCAGAAAATGAGTTATTTTTTATTTACAAATGAATGAATTTGTACAGGAAAATAGCTAAAAAAGAAAGTGCAGGAGCCACTCATGTAGCAGCAATTATTGGTTCACTAAATGCTAAAACGATACAAGGCAATCCACTATTTAGATTTTGAATGAGCCTTGGACTTCTTGGCGGCTTTCACCGCATCCATTGCCTCTTTCTCAGCCTCTGTCAAGATCCGTTTTGACTTCTTTTTTCCTGAAGATACGGTGCTGGAGCCAGTAGATTGCTTCCCGGAGGGCGGAGCGCTGGAATCAAGGGAAGATTTTTTAGCAAGTTCCTCTGTAATAGATCTAGTTGAGAGATTAACAACTAACCTTGATCCCGCATCCACAACTGCGAGGGGCTTGAGGGCTTCACGGTCGATTTCTTCGGTTTTTAATTGCAAGCGCTTGTCTTGATCAGCCTTCATTGCAGCCAAAGTAACGTCATCAGCACTTTTTGACTCCCCGATTATTGCAACTTCCGGTTCCTCTTCCTGACCCCCGTCACCGCCATCATCCCTTAAAGCCGCTATCATTTCTTCATCATGGAGAGTGGCGGCCTTAGTCGGCCCACTTCCTTCTCCCAAGTCTATAGAAGCAGCCTTGTCTTCCCCTCTTTTGGCCTTTTCTGCGGGCTTTGCCCCAGCGGTGGCTCCCTGAGTCACATCTGTCTTTTCGGATGATTCAACACCTACAAAATGAGAAGCAACAGTTATCAACTCAGGCGAAAACAATGGGTCTTTCATCGATTGTTCAATCACGTGGCGAAAGGTAGAAATAGCCTTGGCAAATTGAGGAGAAAAGGTAGGGATACCTTCCGAAGACCTCTCGGCAGGGGTGACTACTATCTCTGGTGCTGTTTCAGGAATAGGGGATAGCAGAGTTGTTCGGGGAATTCCCGGATTTTCAGGATCATACCCCTCTACTTCAGAAGTTGAAGGGGCAGAAGAAGAGGAACCAGCTTCGAGAACAGTTTTCTGTTTAGACTTCCGTCTCTCTTCTTCCATGGCCTCAGCAATGAGGCGGCGCCCTTCAGCTAGGCGCTCCGGTTCATCATCCCTCAAGTATTTCTCCATTAGCTTATCTTCATCGATGGAATCGACCTTAAGTTCCTCTTTTTCCCACTCGACGATCTGATTCCACACTTGAACTAGAGTGGATGGATAATCCTCTATCCAAGAAATGTTTCGGCGACGGATAATATGTGCGAAGAATTCAATCATTAATTCGCCGAAACCGTGAATATCAGCCTCCGCCTCTGATAGTTGCTTACGGGCCTCCTCCGCAGATTTGATAGCACACTCCACATTGCCCTCAGCCAGGGCAGCTCTGTTCTCTGCCTTCAATAGCTTTGAAGCCAAGTCGGCATTCTTCTTTTCTAATTCAGCACTCCTCTTTGCTAACTCGGCGTTTTTCCGTTCAAGCTCAGCATAAGCAAGGCGTGTCTTAGCAGCTTCTGACTTGGCCTCGTCAGCTTGCTTTTTTAATTCAGAGCGCTCCTGAGTGTGAGATTCAAGCAAGTCATGATAACGTTTTTGCATGTCTTCGAATTGTTGTTTGAAGTTAGAAGCGTCCCTTTGAGCGACAGCTAGCTGAGCTTGAGTGTCTTCCAAATCTTTTCCTAGAGCTTTTAAGGCCTTGGCATCCTCCTCCGCGGTCTTTTGCATTGAATCAGTATTTGTGATTAGAGTGCGGATGATTCTAGAAAAAATGCGTGAATATTTAAACATCTCAGTATACTGTTTTTCCACCGCATCTATCTTTGCTTTGGCCTCGTCTGCCCATTTAGAAGAAACAGGTTCAAGGGCAGGTAAAAAAGTCAAAGTCTCGAAGTAGTGTTCGGGAAATTACTCCTTCAAATATGCCCGCTTTACTGCAGTTTCCGCATCTAGTGGGGGAGGAGCGGGGATTGTCAATTCGGTGTCCCTGTGTGAGGAGGATTCGGTAGATTCTTTGTCTGTCCTAGGTCGTTTAGTAGGAGGAACCTTGTGCTTACTCCGAGACCAGGTTTCTTTCGGAGGACTTCTCTCTCTACTGCGCTTTTCTTGGGAAGAAGTGGAGTCTTTAGATGGTGGTCTGTCCTCTTCCCTGCGGCTTTGATAACCCTTGTATTTCTCTTGTTCCGGCCGAACTGGTGAGCGAGAACGTGAGGGTCGAGAACGGTAGGGATCATAAGGCCTTCTCTAATCCCTACCACGATCATCCTGGCGATCATACTCGATATCCTGAGGTGGATTGGACATGCTGCGGCGAAGCTTCCTGATATCGTAGTAGGATCGAGACATCGTACCTGAATAATAAGACAAATGAAATTTAGAATTAATGGATTCACGGAGAAAGAGATGCAATGAATGCTAATGCTGTTATGTAAAGTGTGTCCTAAGTGGTGTGTTTCCCCCCAACCAACCCGAATCTGAAGCTAGACTAATACGAGCAGGCTCTTTAGCCTTAGCAGGAGTGGTCTCTTCAGAAGAGGTAAAGACTAAAGGATCCTTCCTGAAATCCTCTGAAGTGTATATAGTTTCAGGCAAGGGGAGATCCCCCCAAACCCTGAAATATTTGGTCACCAGTACTAGGGATATTCCCCTCGGAAGCATTAAGTGGCGACTCATGGGAGGATGTTGACTTTTCCAGAGAAGTAGCCTCCTCGGGGGCAATATATCCTTCACGATGCTTTTCGACCAGATTAGCCAATTCGTCATCTTGTGTAGAAGATGGAGAAGGTGAAGTTCGAAGAGGCGCTGTAGGAACTCCTGAGCCTTCTCCTGTCTCTGGGACTACCTCCACTGGAGGAATGTATGCGTATGGAGCCGTCCCATGACCGATGCTACGAAAAACGGATAACAGCCCATGAAAGTGAAGGTATTCGTATTTAAGGACTTCGTCGATAGTCAAGAATTTCTGATCGCCATTAAGAAGTCGATGCATCCGGTCAAAGAACACCTGATCTGATATCTGTTTGGGATTGTCGACTGCAAACAAAAAGGAAAACAAGTTAAGGTGATGATTCAAGTGTATAGAACCCGGATTTAGAAAATCAGTGCTTTACTTGATTTTGTCCACCTCCTGGCGCATCCAGGCTGTCGTTTCATGAAGAACCATTCTAGTCTGGAATCTCCGGCTTTACTACTGAATGGTGCTGAGATTATCTTCCTTTTTGGAACTGACTCAAAGTAGCAGAAAGATGGAGTCTCTCGAGTCCAATGCTTGAAATTATAGAAGAAGTGAACGTCATCGAACGTGAGCTCTATGCCTAAGATTTCTCGATATGCTATGTACAAAGTGTGCAAGTAGGCATATGAATTGGGATGCAGCTGCATGGGGCAATCCGCAGTTGTCTTAAAAAGTCAACGATGAAGGGAGAGAATGGAGGAATGGCGCCGACCATGCACATCAATCGAGTGACCGCCATATATCCTTATGGAGGGTTGTGGGGACGGTCAGAGCGTGAGGGCACTAAAGTGTCCCTTTTCATTATCCCGTACTTTAAGCAAATTCGGATCAGTCGATCATTGTCGATTGTTGATTCAACAGAGTCTGGAGGTGATTCCAATATAACGGCCGATTCAAATTCATCAGGGGCTCGATCGTCACCAATCCCTCCTTCCTCCTCAAAACCCAGAGAAACTTCATTCTCTGAAGACACCTCGTTGTTTTCCCGATTTCCAACCCCGTAGTCTGGACCCTCACTGTCCCATTCTAGATCCGAAGGAGAAGATATATCCTCTAGAGTGATTTTGTTAGAGGTTTCCGGGGCTTCTTTCCTCTCAGCTAGTCTGGAAGAGCGTCTGGGTCTCTTTGTCATAGAACTATTGAAGAAGCAATAGCACGAATTAGAGTAAATTAGCCCGTACCCCCCTGTGCATGTGCGTGAACTAAAATGTGTACAGTGAACGTGAGAAATGCAAAGTAAAGATGCAACAATGTAAGGCGAACTTTGAAGAGAAAGTGATGGTCAGAGTAGTTCTTAATGTTCATTTATGTTCGCAAGGCACTATCCTGACTGTTCATAAAGTTGGAAGTAATATCTAGCATTGTTTTAAATAATTGGACAAAATTTCATGCTTTAGATTGAGTGGTTCTCGGTTCGGTTCGGGCAGGCATCATGGGGTCGGACTGAAGAAAAGTTGTGCTCTAGATGAAAAGTTATGTTCAACCGGATCGGTTCGGAGACATGTAATAGGAGCGGATCGGATGAGTTTGAATACCGACGCCCCCTATTAATCTATTTTCATCCTCCGATCCGATCTGATAGGCTATCCCCTGTTTTCCATTTCCACTCTCCCGACCCGAACCGGAAAGGTAAAACTTTGCTCTCCTCCTCCATCTTCCCTGTTTCCTCGCCCGAACCGATTTTTCATGTCTTTTATTTTCTTCTTCTTCCTCAATCACCTCCGAATCCAATACTATATCAACAGCCCCAGTTAGGAGCAAGCGTACGCCTTCTTCAAACTATCAGCGCCTCGAGGTGGTAGCAGAAGTAACAGCGACGGAATTGGGCAAAAAATTATACTCGAATCGCTTAATATAATCGTGAATCCAAGCCGAAATCATGCAAAAGTAGGTAGATCAAGTTTACAAGTCTACTTACGAGTTCGATTTAGAAGAAAACGAGAAAAATTTGCGAGTTTAATGAAGCTTTCCTGAAGGCTAGGGTTTCGACGTGGAAATCGGTTGGACAAATACAATGAAAGAAAAGAAGAAAAGTGAAGTAGATTTATATAAACAACAAGCTGACTATTCGTATTCCCGCTCGGACCGGCTCGAAAAGCCCAGTGACGCAACTTGGCCCACTAATCCATTGCAGAGTATAGGAAGAAGGAAATCCGTCCGGGTCGGAACCCGAACCAGAAATCCGTTCGGCTCGGGATCTGAACCGAACAGGATGCAGTACGACAACTTGGCATGTGAATTCAAAAGGAAGGATGAAGGTATTGTGCCATGGCAATCAAAGCATGCTCCGTTTCCAACAGAAGCACCCTTTGAGGGGGCAAAATGTTAGCCTACTTTGTGAACTAGGCAACACAAAGTCAAGATGTCAAACATTGAAGAGCATTTTTAATTAGAAGACTTCGGTTCGGATCGGAGAGACCATCACTACTCAGATCGGAGAAGACTTTACAGCCTAGATCGGACAGCTGCAATCGTTCGGATCGGATAAAATCTCCTGTTCAGATCGGTGAGCTATTGCTGTTGAAAGCAGAGAGCGCATGTTCGGATCGGAGGGCGGTCTTCTTCAAGATGGATCGGAAAGCCACCCAATTGCTACAGAGATAGGTCGGAGCGGAGCAGAATAAAGAGAAGAGAGAATTGTCACCAAGTCAATCCGGGTCGGATCGGATATCCCGATCCGAACCCCTGGTATATATACCTCCGACCCGAACCCATTTTCCATATCGTTCCCCTGCATAAGCGCCTGGATATCCGGATCGGCTATGACCAGTTCCTACCCATAACGTTCATTACTCTGATGCGTTGTCAACACAGTAATTCATCCGAACCCGAGGCTAATGGGATGGATGACACGTGGCTCCGATCCGGATCGGGTTTTGAGCAAATTCACACCTATAAATACCCCGTCTGGATACAAAGAAAAGGATCTTTTTTCTGGCATTTGGAGAGTTCAACCACCTTCATAACCCGAATTCCAGCAATCCCGAAAAATCCAAATCTTCTTTCAATATTTTTTTTCTATAATTGAGTGATTATAAGTGAGTTGTGAGAGGAATCAAGTGGATATTTCATTGTACTTGCAACTAAATCAGTAAATATAGTGAGAGACAAGTGGACGTAGGCATTTCTTCGCCGAACCACTATAAATCCTGTGTGTTCATTTTTATTTTTATCTTATTTCCTTTGCTTTCAGTTAATTCGGGTGTTAGAACCACTTTTTGGTCTAACATGGGACAAGGTTAGGTGGAATGCTTGTGGGAAATAATGGGGGGCCATTTCAACCAGTATCCCAAAACGTATCTTTGTGGGCTCGACCCAAGTCGAGGACGGGACACGCATACTGGGTTTGACTATAAGAGGCCAAAACAGGGAGCGGTGGCAACGCAAGTCCAACGGGTTTCATATGCGTGTGTGGACCCGGGCTGGTAGGTAAGACGTTGTTGCATCGTGTAGGTATAAGCCGTGCATCTCCGTTATATCGGGTTCCCACTTTAGGGGAATGATACACCCCACTGTGGGGCCAGCACGGGTATCTGTGAGTAGGGAGACGATCGAAAAATGGAAAGTGGGGTACACCTAGTGGAGATAGGGGCAGGCGGCACCTATGTAGTCAGCTAGGAGTACGTAAAGCCATCAAGAAAGTTTCTAAGTGAAGCTAAGTGGAATCAATCTTTAGGGTGACTGGTGTGGTGCAGTATAGTGTTTATCCTTTAGTATTTAGGAGTGCCTATAACGTTTCCTTTAGCGATTGTCTATGTCCTTAATCTGCTCTTTCATAGACATTTCCTTGTTTTCCAGCTTATGCCTTAGTCCAGTTATTTTGATAATAGTATTGTAGAATTATCACACTTGCCAGACTTTATGTCTGACCCCCCCTCCCTCTTTTTCATCTTTTTCTCCCTTCAGGTCCTCAGGTTGGGCCAAGTTCCAGTGGAGTCTGATTGGATTGCTTATCTCTTGGAAAGCTTGGACTGCTGAAGTAAAGTCCAGCTTGTTATCTTTCTTTTTAATGGCTATTTATGTAATGGGGTTATGTACTTGTTTTATCAAGATAGATATTGTACTTGACTTTGATTATGGTGTTATGATGTAATCAAACATGTTTTGACTTCTGCTGCAATTGAAATAAAGTTTTTAAATTTCCAAGTACTATATGATATCTGTATTGATGAAATTTTACTGTTCTATATTCACCTAAAACCTCCATAGAAGTTAATGCATTCCCTTTGTGGGTGACATTAATGGACGTGGGGTGTTACACGTGGTATCAGAGCATAAGGTTACCAGAACAGATAAAATTTTTAGAAAAATATTTTTCTAAAGTATTTTTGGAAGAAGTGCTTTCAAAAAACATGTTATTTAGAGAAAGTTTTTATGAAAAACATAATCCCAAATAGCCATATCCTTATCTTTATCTTTCGAATTCTCCATTTTGAATCTTTCCTTTTTCGTTTCAGCATGGCTGAAGATCTTAATCTCCCAGAAGGTGTAACGGTTCCAGGGTGGTTTAGGAGATATTTGGAGTCTAGGGCCACCACTGCAGGCCCAGCAGATGTTCCTCCACCCCCAGTTGCACCCATTCATCCTCCTCCTCCTCGTGTTGACACTTTTGCAAAGACGTGCAAGGAATTTAAGGCTATGGGAGGAAAAAAAATTCAAGGGACTGAGACGTTTGTGGAGGCCAGAGACTGGCTTAAGGAGACCGAGGAATTGTTGGATATCTTTGAAGTGGAAGATGGGAGGAAAGTCCGTTTAGCTGCTTGGTTAATGAAGGGAGAGGCCTCGTTTTGGTGGGAGGTCACTAACGGGGAACGTCCAGTTGATTCATGGGCGGATTTCAGATGAAGGTTTGAGGCAAAGTTTCTTTCAAGGACAGAGGAGAATTTAAATATGGAAAAATTCCTGACATTAAAGCAAGGGAGCTTATCAGTGAAGGAGTATGTCAATAAATTTAATCAGTTAGCAAGGTTTGGCTTGGAGTTGGTGAACACGCCAGAGAAGAAAGCTTTGAGGTTCGTTAGAGGCTTGAATGAACCGTTGCAAGGGTTGGCTATGACCCACATCCCTATGGGAGCCACCTTTGAAAGGCTAGTAGAAATGGCACTTATGCATGAGGATAAGGCAGTTGAAAAGAAAGGGAATCAGAAGAAACCCCAACAGTAAAATAAGAAGGGTGGTAAAAACAATAATGGCAAAGGGAAGAAGAGATGCTTCAATTGTGGGACGCCTGGCCATCTCAGCAAAGATTGTAGAAAGAAAAAGAAGACTGGTTGTTTTCATTGTGGAGATGCGGGACATTTGGTGAAGGACTGCCCAAAGAAGGGGCAGAGGGCAGGGTCTACCTCGGGAGGACAGGGGCAGGCTCTTATGGCACCAGGGCAGGCAAGGGGGCAAGTTCAGGCTATTGTGGCCCCACCGCTGCAAGAAAGAGGTAGAACAATTTCTGTTGAAAGCTTAGTTTTTCTGTTTGATCATCCTGTCCGTACCTTATTCGATTCTGGCGCATCTCATTCGTTTATCTCTGCATCATTAGTTGAATTACTGCACTTGAACACCAGTTTAGTAGAGGATCCCTTGGTTGTTTCAAATCCAATTGGGGGTTCGGCTCATTTGACCATGATATGTTTGGATTTGAAAATCTCTATACTTAGCATTGAATTTAGATGTGATGCTTATGTATTGGGCTTCATGGGCTATGGGCTAATTTTAGGAATGGATTGGTTATCTAGAAATGGGGCCATTCTTGATTGTGAAAGGAGAGTAGTTAGGCTTGTGACTTGCCTTGGTAATGCTCTCGACATCTTTTGTAGTCCCATAAATTCCGTTATGCTAAGTTATCTTGAATCGCTTGACGCGTTTGTAGAGAATCTGCGAACGGTAGAGGTGGTCCGGGAATATCCGGATGTGTTTAAGGAGGTGAAGGGCTTACCTCCAAAGCGGGAGATAGACTTTCGAATTTATCTTGTGGATAATGCTAAACCCATATCTTTGGCAGTGCGCCACATGGCTCCTCGTGAAAGGAGGGAACTCAATAAGCAAGTGAAGGAGTTGCTTGAGAAGGGGTTCATAAGACGTAGTATATCAGAGTGGGGTGCTCCAGTAGTATTTGCTACAAAGGCGGATGGGTCCCTTAGACTTTGTGTGGACTATAGAGAACTAAACAAGCTTACTAAAAAGAACCGACACCCACTGCCGAGGATTGACGATCTCTTTGATCAGTTAGTTGGCGCCTCAGTGTTTTCGCAGTTGGACTTAGCCACTGGCTTTCATCAACTGAGAGTGGCTGAGGATAGTATAGATAAGATTGCTTTTAGGACTCCTAACGGATTCTATGAATGGCTAGTGATGCCCTTTGGTTTGACAAACGCCCCCGCATATTTTGGTGATTTGATGAGTAGGGTGTTTAGGGAGTACCTTAACAAATTCGTGGTAGTCTTTGTGGATGACATCTTAGTCTTTTCTAAGAATGAAGAAGAGCATGCCCTACATCTTAGGGAAGTGTTGGAAACCCTTCGAGCGCATAACCTTAAGGCAAAATTTTCTAAGTGTCACTTCTGGAGGAAAGAAGTACGGTTCTTAGGGCACGTGGTTTCCAAGGAAGGGATAGCAGTGGATCCCGCAAAGGTGGTGGCCATCCAAGATTGGAAGGTCCCCAAAAATGTAACCGAAGTAAGAAGTTTCTTGGGGTTGGCTGGCTATTATAGGAAGTTTATCAAAGACTTCGCAAAAATATCAGCTCCATTAACACGGTTAACGAAGAAGAACCTGGTTTTTACGTGGGACAAAGATTGTGATGATGCGTTCCAACGTTTAAAGAGAGCCTTAACTTCAGCCCCAGTCTTAGTGCTGCCAGACGGGAATAAACCGTTTACCGTCTATACTGATGCTTGTGGGACGGGACTTGGCGCGGTCCTCATGCAAGAGGGAAGAGTAATAGCTATGGTGGAAGGCAGTTGAGGGTTCATGAAAAGAATTACCCTACGCATGACCTTGAGTTAGCCGCAATTGTTTTCGCGCTTAAGTCTTGGCATCACTATCTTCTTGGTGAGAAATTCGAACTGTTCACTGACCACAAATCATTAAAATACTTATTCTCTCAGAAGGATTTGAATTTAAGGCAGCAACGGTGGATGGAATTCCTAGCCTCCTACGATTTTGAAATAGCATATACCCCGGGCAAGGGTAACGTGGTAGCAGACGCCTTAAGTAGGAAAAGGTTGTCCTTGAGTCCGTTGTTTGTTGAACGACGAAGCTTAGAATTCATCTCCATGTTTGACTTTAGACCCTCCGTTGACCTAGTACCTGGTTTGTTAGCATCCTTGGAGGTTAGACCTACACTTCTAGGACGAGTTGGTGAGGCACAGCAAGACGACCCCCAGTTGGTTGAGATAGTAGAAAAGCTCAAAGGAGGGGAGTCGTCTAGCCATCTTCGTAGGTATACCCTAGATGATAAGGGTTGGTTACGAAGGGATAATAGACTTTGTGTACCACAAGACGAAGACTTAAGGACGGCCATTCTTGATGATGCTCATCGCTCAAAGATGACCATTCATCCCGGCGGAGACAAGATGTACAAAGATATGAAGCGGGTTTTCTTTTGGGCCGGTATGAAAAAGGATGTGGCCGAGTACGTCGCTAGATGCTTAGTGTGCCAACGAGTAAAAGCAGAACAAAAGAAACCCAGTGGGTTGCTTCACCCATTGGAAGTTCCACTATGGAAATGGGAAAGCGTCTCAATGGATTTTGTGGATGGATTACCAAGATCAAGGAAGGGTAATACGGGGATTTGGGTTATAGTAGATAGACTTACTAAGAGCGCCCATTTTATTCCCGTGAAAAGTAAGAGGACTGCTCCGTGGTTGGCTTTTGTATACATTAAAGAGATAGTTTGTTTGCACGGTATTCCTTCTAGTATAGTAAGCGACCGTGATCCCATCTTCACTAGCGAATTTTGGAAGAGTTTACAAGAGGCGGTAGGGACTCAGCTATGTTTGAGCACCGCATATCATCCTCAGACGGACGGCCAGACCGAGAGGGTGAATCGTATTCTAGAGGATCTTTTAAGGCTTTGTATCCTAGACTTTGGGGGTACATGGGAAGAGCACCTTCCGTTGGTAGAATTCGCATATAATAATAGCTTTCAGTCTAGTATTGGCATGGCACCTTTCGAAGCTCTTTATGGAAGGCCTTGCCGTTCGCCTACATGTTGGTGGGAATCTACCGATAAAATCCTACTTGGGCCCGATATGGTTAGGGAAACCTCGGAGAAGATTGATTTGATTCGAAGGAGGATGAGAGCAACACAAGATAGGCAGAAATCGTATGCTGATAAGAGGAGGACAGATCTTGAGTTTGACATTGGGGACATGGTTTTTATCAAAGTGTCTCCGTTACGGAATGTTGTTCGCTTTGGGTCCATTGGGAAATTAGCGCCAAGGTTTGTAGGGCCGTTTCCTATAAAAGACAGGATTAGGAAGATGGCGTATAGGGTGGAGTTGCCTGAGAAACTTAGTGGAGTACACGACGTATTCCATGTATCACATTTGAGGAAGTGTTTGCACAAGACCGCGGAGGTGGTAGAGCCGAGCTTGCTTAAAGAGGTGGAAATAGAGCGTGATGCAACAATTAGACGAGCTCCTACATGCATTCTTGGGTCGAAGATCAAAAAGTTGAGAAATCGAGAGGTCAGACTAGTTAAAGTGCAATGGGGAGATGATGAGAGCAATGCTACTTGGGAGACAGAAGGGAAGACACGTTCGCTATACCCTTTTCTTTTTGAGGGTATGTCTTTTAATTTCTCCTTTATCGCTTATCTTATCTTATCTTATCTTTAGTATGTCCTCTCATTAGTATCTTTGACTTTTAGTTAGGATAATCCTATGGTTGAAACATGTGTTTGAGACATGTTATGTATGATGGATGCAAAATGGATGCAAGTGGTTGCTAGTGGTTGCTCGTGGATGCATACATACACACACTTTAGGAACTAGATCGGCTCAGTCACTACATATTGCATATTGCATAAATGAATGTATTTAGTATAATGGATGTATAATGGTTGTACCATCATATAGATGCTGCATTCGGTTGAATGGATGTGAACGCATATAGAAGTAGTTTGTAAGCAATTAGGATCTTTTGCATACATAATGGATGCATGGCACTATCATGAATTGCATCAAGGAGGTCAACTGAATCAGTGGACCACCTGATTTTTCATTAGATACGGACATAGACACACACTGTGCATTTAAACATGAAAGCATTAGAAGTATATAAGGACAATGGATGCCAGTGTTTGTTGATTGAGTAGATGGTTGATGATAGGATATAAACTTGAAGATTTCGGGGTCGAAATCCCTTAAGGAGGGGAGAATGTAACACCCCATATTTCTGTTAATACTAATATTCACAAATTAAAAGAATTAATATTGAGAATTTGCACAAAATAGCCTTAAAAAGGCATATAACAAATTTGAGATATGTGAATTGCCTTAAAAGGCGAAAAATGGAATTAAGACATTAATTGGAAAATTAATGTGTAGAAATTGTCATAAGTTAATTATGGATTAATTTGAATTCATGAATAGGTGCGTGTGTAAATATATATATATATATGGGCAGTTAATGTAAACATGAATAGAAGTTTATTAATTTGCTGAGTGTTTGCTGAGTCACTTCTGACTCATTGCTGAGTCAATAAGATAAACCCCATCTGGTCTGAATGGCTGCGGTTATTTCTAGGTTAAATCTAATGGCCTAAATGAATCCTAACTTCTATAAATAAGTGGGTAGACTCTAACCCTAAATCACTTGAAAAATTGGAGAGCTACCGACATGTCGTTGCCATGGAGTTCAGCATAGCCGTCACAAACTGAAGAAGAAGAAGGCCTAATCTACAAACTAAATCTACTCAAATCAAATCAAAAGCTCTCTCTCTTTCTATTTCTCTTCTTTAAAATTGTGAGTATGATGAATCTCACAATATTATTATAAAATAATTTGATTAAGTTATGAATGGATCACAAGAAAGTGATATGAATTGTTATGTATTTGTAAATTATGTTGTGGATCTCTTGTTATGCTGTTATGTTATCATATATATGTTGTTATGTTGTAGTGATTATGTTGTAAATAATCCTATGCTATGTCATATGTGATTAATCATGCTATGTTATGTTGTAAATCATATCATGCTATGTTGCAAATTATGATATGCTATGTTGTAAATCTTATATATGTTGTAGATCTCATATTATCACATATGTTGAAATACTTATGTTATATGATAATGATGTCATGTTAAGTTGTGTTGAATCATACAAGTTGTAAAATCATGATGTTAGTATTTATGCGAATTGGATCATGTTTAAAGTTTATGTTTTTTTTATAATAGATCTTGATTATGGGAATTTGCCTATTGGGTTAGGTATACCCATATACATGAATCTACAAATTAATTGGATCTTGAATATGGGAATTTGTCTATTAAGTTAGGTGTACCCATATACATGAATCTATGATTAAATGAATTTTGATTTTTGGGAATTTTCCTATTGAGTTAGGTGTACCCATATAAAACCATATTGTTAATGATGTTGATTCACACATGTCCTATACAAGTTTATGAAATTTGATCAAAATCATATTATGTGAATTATGAATAAGTTGACACCCTTAGATCCATGACATGTATAACCTTATGCAAGTTGTAATGTATGCAAGTTTTACCCCTTGTTATGATTTATTTAGTCACATATATATGTTGTTGTTGTGAATATTTTCTTTTATGCTATGAGTTAGACTAATCGGGTCTAGCATACATTTTGCGAATAAATGTTCAAACGTGGGGTAGGGGTAATATTAGGAAATTAATAAATTGGGGTGCAATTGATATGATTTTGCATGCCTTAAATGGATGTCCATAATTGAGTCAAGTATGGACATTGTTAAATTTGGAATTAATTAATAATTCAAGTAGGGAATTATTAAAATTGGGGAAAGTGGATTATTAATAATAATCAATGCTTAGGACACGAGGTTGGACCCATTTGTGACGTAAACCTGCCCGGACCCACCCGGCAAATCCAGTAGTCACAAATGTCGGCCCAATGTGAGAGGTACTAGGCCCAAACTAAAGCATAACAGTTGTAAAGACACGAGGTTAGACTCTTTTATGGTGTAAGACTGCCCGGACCCGCCCGGCAAATCCAGCTGCCATAAATGCCAGTCTAATGTGAGAGATCTTTATGAGGTTATGGCCTTAATGAATTAAGAAATACTTAGCCAGATAATCATGTAAGGTGGGACATGGGGGTTAAGTAGGTGCCTTGGGTGGCATGAGGAATCTAGTGGTTGCCTTTAGAGGCATTTGAAATACGATTAGACTTAACCAAATACACATGTAAATGAACATGACTAAGTGGGTTAAGTGGATGGACTAATGGGACAAGCTTAGGTGGAATGCTTGTGGGAAATAATGGGGGCCCATTTCAACCAGTATCCCAAAACGTATCTTTGTGGGCTCGACCCAAGTCGAGGACGGGACACGCATACTGGGTTTGACTATAAGAGGCCAAAACAGGGAGCGGTGGCAACGCAAGTCCAACGGGTTTCATATGCGTGTGTGGACCCGGGCTGGTAGGTAAGACGTTGTTGCATCGTGTAGGTATAAGCCGTGCATCTCCGTTATATCGGGTTCCCACTTTAGGGGAATGATACACCCCACTGTGGGGCCAGCACGGGTATCTGTGAGTAGGGAGACGATCGAAAAATGGAAAGTGGGGTACACCTAGTGGAGATAGGGGCAGGCGGCACCTATGTAGTCAGCTAGGAGTACGTAAAGCCATCAAGAAAGTTTCTAAGTGAAGCTAAGTGGAATCAGTCTTTAGGGTGACTGGTGTGGTGCAGTATAGTGTTTATCCTTTAGTATTTAGGAGCGCCTATAACGTTTCCTTTAGCGATTGTCTATGTCCTTAATCTGCTCTTTCATAGACATTTCCTTGTTTTCCAGCTTATGCCTTAGTCCAGTTATTTTGATAATAGTATTGTAGAATTATCATACTCGCCAGACTTTATGTCTAACCCCCCCTCTTTTTCATCTTTTTCTCCCTTCAGGTCCTCAGGTTGGGCCAAGTTCCAGTGGAGTCTGATTGGATTGCTTATCTCTTGGAAAGCTTGGACTGCTAAAGTAAAGTCCAGCTTGTTATCTTTCTTTTTAATGGCTATTTATGTAATGGGGTTATGTACTTGTTTTATCAAGATAGATATTGTACTTGACTTTGATTATGGTGTTATGATGTAATCAAACATGTTTTGACTTCTGCTGCAATTGAAATAAAGTTTTTAAATTTCCAAGTACTATTTTATATCTGTCTTGTTGAAATTTTACTGTTCTATATTCACCTAAAACCTCCATAGAAGTTAATGCATTCCCTTTGTGAGTGACATTAATGGACGTGGGGTGTTACACGCACGCCTAATGCCCAAGCAGTGATCTTCAACAACACAGGGAGAATACTATATATATATATATATATGTATCATACGTGGAAGCCTCCTGCTCGTCTCCAGATCATCTACCCGTGCATACCTAGCTAACCTGTCTCTAGTCTGCTCGTGTGAGCACCCAGAGTAATAAGAGGAGACATAAAACTCTGGGTCAGACATAAAGCCTGGTATGAGCGATAAGCATCAAAACATAACAATAACAGGTATAATCCAATCATACCTGAACCTAGACCTGCAACCAAAGAGTTAGCACCACATACCATACAATACTCTAAGGTGCCATAACAAATAGTGTAAAGAATACGGGGGTGGGGGTGTGCATGTCATAGCGATGGAAAACAATCAAGCATAGCAACCATCCTCACATCTCTCACTCAGTGCATAAAGCATACGATACTCACCACTTTGGTCACCTAATACTTTGGGCCATGAAGGAATCCAATCCCGTGTAACTATCACTACAAGCCCACTATCCATCTCTAAGTGGTGAACCAAAGTTGTGAATACCGACAACCCCTTTGCACACGTCCCACAGCAAAGCCCAATCACGAAGTGAACTCATTGGTTCCCAACTGGATCTTGAACTCTAACTTACCACATTGGACTACCGTTGCATCTTGGGTTATTGATCAATACTGGGTCGGGTCGGGTTCCCCCTTCTAGCCATCGGTTCGGGTCGGGTCCACTGCGTTGCATTGGTTCATTGTCTTCTTCTGGTAACGGTTCGGTTCGGGTCCACTACATTGCGTCGGTTCGGGTCGGGTGTTTCACCTCGGGTCGGGTCAGGTTGCCATCTCCCATTCAGTTCGTGCTCCCGCTCCGATCAGCTCCCTCATTCTTCATTTACTCCGATCCGATCCCTTCGCCTTACTCCAGTCCGAGCCCCTCATGTTTAAGTCGATCCGATCCCAGCCCTTCGTCCTTAAGTCGATCCGATCCTGCTCCATAGCTCCGATTCGTTCCCTATTCTAATCCGATCCGATTCGATCTCCCTTACTTCCCTTTGAGTTGATCTGGTCCCTTCTTCCTTAGCCTGATCCGATCCCAGTTCAACCATTGTGGCCTTCCTTCTCGTCCTTGTGTCATGTCATCGGTTCGGTTCGGTGGTCCCTTGCCCAGTCCTCTATCCGGTCCGAGCCCATTCCTCCGATCCGATCCGAAACCTGCACTATTTTTCTGCAACTTTTCCAGCGAGCCGTTTACGCCACTCGACGACGTTTTCGACCAATCTAACTATTCTAATCAATCACAAAACATGTTAAACAGTCATAGCAACATAGCAAACTAATCACAATCACCAAAACAATGAATCTACATGTCAAAATGGATCAAATATACCCAAAACCTCATGTTTTCTCTTAAGCATGTTTAAGCAAAACTAATCCTAGGGTTAACAAAACTTAACCAAATTTCTAACAGAGGCATAAAACATTATTTTCGAATTTATGAATATTTTTCCAGAATTTATTAGTGTATAAATTCGCTAATCTTCACTAATTACCCTTAATTAACTGTAATTAGTGCAAAAACTATGCAAATCACTCACCTTGGCCACAAATAAAATTCTCAGAACTGAAACCTCGCTGATTTGGGTGAATACTGATGTCTAACAGCAGCTCCAACCTTGCTTTCGTGTTTTCTCTCCTTAATTTGATGTAGATTAAGCCAAAACTTGATTAGAAAGTGATTTGGGGATGTTTCTAGATGTGGGCAGCCATTGTTAGGGTTCAAGAATGAAAGTGGCGGTTGGGAAATGAGGATAAGATCATTCTCTAACTGATTTCAGCCTCCTACTCACCCTAATCCCGAAATACCCTTTGGGCCTAGCTGTTAATCACCCGGTTAAGCCCAATTAAGCGGTTTTTCACTATCTGAAACTTGTTTCAGCCATATCTCCCAAACGGTGAGTCCGTTTGGCTAATGTGACCACTCTACGGAATTGTAAACCATCATCCGGAGCCAATGGTAGCGGTTTCATGTCAAAATTCCTTTCCAGTCAAAAGTTATGGCCAAAACAGTACCAACTAGGGGTAAAATGATCATTTAAAAATCGGGAAAAATTATGAACATGGGAAATGACTCCAATAGTCGTCTCCCAAAGTTACATGACCGTACGACTTCGTATGTGAAGGAAATAAATATTCTATGATCCTAGATACGTAGAATGCGGGTCGTTACACTCTCCCCCCTTAAGAAATTTCGTCCCCGAAATTCCCTGACCCAAAACATAAAAAGGATCCCGCATGCCTACCAACCATATACAACAATCAAACATGCAAAACAAACAGAACCATTCTGCCCTAACATGCAGTTTACTAACGAGGGAAGAATCATTGCCGCTAAAATCTGACCAGGCAAAGAGCGTTGGATACGACTTTCCTATGTCTTTCTCTACTTCCCAAGTACAGTCGTTCTCTCGCCATCGATTCCCATCTCTACCCTAGAGATAGCTTCAATTAGGTTGGGATCGTCCCTCTAACTGGAACCGATCCACTTAATCAAGATCGATCTTATCATCAAGCTTACTAGCGTTTCTGAATCCAATTCACACTTAGGTCTGAAGTCATATCTCGTGATATACTCTTGTTGCTTCCATTCCAGAAAAATAGCCTCTAAACTGGCACGTCTCTTACTCAATGCATCAGCTATCGCACCCAGTCTGATACTATGGCATTCGTCTATACTGTCATTTTCTATGGTAATCCAAACCTATATGCCAAATTTTAACCTACATTCCAAATGTCCTTTCAAGTCCAACTTGAGTCCTTCTTACATTCGTATTGCACGTCCAACGTATATTCACTTCCTAGAGGCAGACTAGACCCATCCAATGACCCTAGGCACTACACCAACATCTGCACTATACGTCTAACGTACATTCACCTTCTAAAGGTGAACTAGATTCATCCAATGAACCCAGGTACCCTACCCATATCCGTACTGCATGTCCAACGTACATCCACCTTCCAAAGGTGAACTAGACTCATCCAATGAATCTAGGGACACTACCTATATATGTACTTTACGTCCAACGTACGTCCACCTTCCAAAGGTGAACTAGACTCATCCAATGAATCTAGGTACACTACCTATGAGTCCAAGTCCAACTGAAACTCCTATATCCGTTGAATCTCCAAGACAACGGACGCTCCTCAATGCCCAACATACTTCAAGTCTAACGTAAAGTATCTTACACTCGTCATATCACCATGATCAACGAACTTACCCTATTTCCATTCAACAGGATCCTACAGGTGATACTCAAGAAAAGAAAGGTAAGAACAAACACAACAACCATAGCATCCATCAAACAAATCCTGTCTATCACCTGCTAAAACCATGAATACGTCGACACCTACATGACTGGTCTAACCAATCCTAATATGTCGATTCTTATATGTCTGGTCCAACCAACATCAAGAACCAATGGAAGCCCAGCCTCCAGACGGACTACCGTACGTCCAACGTACGTTTATCCTCCAAGGATAACTAGATCACGTCCAACGGATCCAAGGAAACGGGCGTCCCCAGATACCCTTGCTTTTAGTCCGCTTGAAACACTCGAGTCCCACACAAGTCTATCTATTATCTTGCTGCCCTCTCGAGTCCAACTCGAGCCAATCCAATTCCTTGCAGCCTTCTCAAGTCCAACTCGAGTCAATCTATTACCTATAAACTCAGACCCGGTCTTGAGTATCCATTACCTACCAACCCTAGTCCAACATGAGTCGTCCCCCCTATTCTTTGCATCTCCAAGATCAACGAACTCATCCTATTCCTTCAAAGCTCTACTATCAAAAGAGAACATAAGCATAGTATCCCAGAAATCCATTACTTTGCATCTTTCTCGAGTCCCAGTCGAGTCGTCTTATAACCTTATCGAGTCCAACTCGGGGCAGTCCATACCATCAAATAGTCTTATCCTGTCACAACTGCCCATTACTCCTCGACTAAACCAAGATATCATCCAATGAAAAACACCACAACTACTTATCCCTCACGCAAACCATCCTAGCCGAACTCGACATTCCCTAAGCACAAGCCCCAAAGGCCTAAACCAATATCAGACAAGCACTTAAGGAACATCTCCTCCGAATTCGGACAATCCACGTGAAGTGATATAGCAAAACAATCTAGCACCGGAGTACTCATTTGCCTCCCAGAGACAACGATAACCTCTCAGCTTCCCTAACTCCAGTTGTTACTACCATCACTAGGTAGGTACCTAATACCACCCTATTCCCTTGGAGTAGATCGACTCCCCAAAATGATGCAAAACCCAGTAAAGCCTAAACAAAGCAAACACAAACAAACATACATCTATGACTCGATAAGACCCCGTTACGGTAAATCATGCTAAGGCTAGTCGAACCACCAATCAGGTTCGTCACTACTAAAGGTCTATCGACTATCTCAGGTTTGTCAAACAAAACCCGATCAAAACATCTTAAATAGAAAGCATACCTCGAATAACGACACCTTTTTCCTTCTGCGCCGCAGTTGGGGCATTCGACGAAGAAGGAACAACATTGATAGCATATGCCTTCACAATCTGCTTCTCCCTAGGAGGTTGTGGACATTCATTCTTGTGATGTCCCGCTTGGCCGCAATTAAAGCACTTCCTTTCCCCAGGCTTTTCTCGACAATCTCTGGCATAGTGGCCCTTCTTGCCACAGCTAAAGCACTCGCCATTTTTCTTACTTCTCTTATTCTGACCATCCATAACTTGGTCTTGCTTCCTCTTATTTTGTGAACTATCCTTGCCTCCATCGCCTGCTTGCGACTTTGGCTCATCCGCAGATGTAATAGCAACCTCGGTCTTTGGCTTAGGGTAAAGGCTTTCCGATCTCAAAGATTTCCCCACAATCGACTCAAACGTCTCATCAATGTGGTTAATAAGCCTCTCCCCAAGTACTGATCCAATCCAGTTATGAACTTCTCGTTCTTCTTCTCGGGAGTATCGATAAGGGATAATCCATACTTGGACAAAGTGTCGAACTCAGCAATATACTCCGAGACAGCTCTGCCATTTTGCTTGAGTTCCAAGAATCTCTTAAACAGCGCTGACTTCTGAGCAGCTGGGATAAACTTGTCACTAAAGCGAGCCTTGAACTGATCCCAAGTAACCTGATCTTCTGGAGTAGCTGTTCTAATGGCATTCCACCAATTCATCGCTCGCCTTTGTAGCTGACGAGACGCTAACTTTATCTTCATCGCATCCTCGATACCCAAGTCGTCGAAGATACGATCACAGCTATCCAACCAATCCTGAACATCCGTGGCCGACTCCGTTCCGTGGAATGGCTTCCCACCAAGGTTAGTGTAATCCTTGCACAACTTGGCGAAATCGGCCCTAGGCGCCTGCACTACTGGACCACCACCATTACCGGCATTGGGAGCTGCCCTCTATACATCCCTAAGAATTTCTCTCATGAGGTCAGTAAACATCGTCCTCATGTTAGCAGCATTTCCATTATTGGCTCCTTTACAGGCACCTTTAGCATATCGGCTCATCGTCAATCTGTAAAGGGAAACGATTAACGACCCCATAGTGGTGCTAGTGCAGTACGACTTCATTCTTATACTACTAATGGTATATACATATATAGCTTTTGAAAACCAAAGTAATCACAAATACGCGCTCTCATATACGTACTATCTCTCCCTAGTGTTTATCCCTAGGTTAACTACGCAACCTAGAGCTCTGATACCAAGTGTGACAGCCCGCCCCACACCAACCGACAGTTCCTCCAACTGTGCGTTGTACACGTGCCCAGCTAGCACGGGACGGTCGTCAGAAGAAAAGAAAGAAGAGATTGAACTAATCAAGGAACCTGTAAAATGTCTCACAGCGCATAGGATAAAATATAATAATAACATACTCTTTGACATAAAACAGGCGAAACAGTGTATAAGCTGAAAACTAAACCAACATAGCAGCGGAAATCCAAATACAGCTTATTACAACTTTCCAAATTTACTGTCTCTAAACAAAAGAAAGCTAAAGTAGAAGATGCACACCTAATGCCCAAGCAGTGATCTTCAACAACACAGGGAGAATACTATATATATGTGTATCATATGTGGAAGCCTCCTGCTCGTCTCCAGATCAGCTACCCGTGCATACCCAGCTAACCTGTCTCTAGTCTGCTCGTGTGAGCACCCAGAGTAATAAGAGGAGACATAAAACTCTGGGTCATACATAAAGCCTGGTATGAGCGTTAAGCATCAAAACATAACAATAACAGGTATAATCCAATCATACCTGAACCTGGACCTGCAACCAAAGAGTTATCACCACATACCGTACAATACTCTAAGGTGCCATAACAAATAGTGTAAAGAATACGGGGGTGGGGGTGTGCATGTCATAGCGATGGCAAACAATCAAGCATAGCAACCATCCTCACACCTCTCACTCTGTGCATAAAGCATACAATACTCACCACTTTGGTCACCTAATACTTTGGGCCATGACGGAATCCAATCCCGTGTAACTATCACTACAAGCCCACTATCCATCTCTAAGTGGTGAACCAAAGTTGTGAATACCGACAACCCCTTTGCACACGTCCCACAGCAAAGCCCAATCACGAAGTGAACTCATTGGTTCCCAACTGGATCCTGAGCTCTAACTTCCCACATTGGACTACCTTTGCATCTCGGGTTATTGATCAATACTGGGTCGGGTCGGGTTCCCCCTTCTAGCCATCGGTTCGGGTCGGGTCCACTGCGTTGCGTTGGTTCAATGTCTTCTTCTGGTAACGGTTCGGTTCGGGTCCACTACATTGCGTCAGTTCGGGTTGGGTGTTTCACCTCGGGTCGGGTCGGGTTGCCATCTCCCATTCAGTTCGTGCTCCCGCTCCGATCAGCTCCCTCGTTCTTCATTTACTCCGATCCGATCCCTTCGCCTTACTCCAGTCCGAGCCCCTCATGTTTAAGTCGATCCGATCCAAACCCTTCGTCCTTAAGTCGATCCGATCCTGCTCCATAGCTCTGATTCGTTCCCTATTCTAATCCGATTCGATCTCCCTTACTTCCCTTCGAGTTGATCTGGTCCCTTCTTCCTTAGCCTGATCCGATCCCTGTTCAACCACTGTGGCCTTTCTTCTCGTCCTTGTGTCAAGTCATCAGTTCGGTTCGGTGGTCCCTTGCCCAGTCTTCTATCCGGTCCGAGCCCATTCCTCCGATCCGATCCGAAACCTGCACTATTTTTCTGCAACTTTTCCAGCGAGCCGTTTACGTCACTCGACGACGTTTTCGACCAATCTAACTATTCTAACCAATCACAAAACATGTCAAACAGTCATAGCAACATAGCAAACTAACCACAATCACCAAAAAAATGAATCTACATGTCAAAATGGATCAAATATACCCAAAACCCCATGTTTTCTCGTAAGCATGTTTAAGAAAACTAATCCTAGGGTTAACAAAACTTAACCAAATTAAACCAAATTTCTAACAGAGGCATAAAACATTATTTTCGAATTTATGAATATTTTTCCAGAATTTATTAGTGTATAAATTCGCTAATCTTCACTAATTACCCTTAATTAACTGTAATTAGTGCAAAAACTATGCAAATCACTCACCTTGGCCACAAATAAAATTCTCAGAACTGAAACCTCGATGATTTGGGTGAATACTGATGTCTAACAGCAGCTCCAACCTTGCTTTCGTGTTTTCTCTCCTTAATTTGATGTAGATTAAGCCAAAACTTGATTAGAAAGTGATTTGGGGATGTTTCTAGATGTGGGCAGCCATTGTTAGGTTTCAAGAATGAAAGTGGCGGCTGGGAAATGAGGATAAGATCGTTCTCTAACTGATTTCAGCCTCCTACTCACCCTAATCCCGAAATCCCCTTTGGGCCTAGCTGTTAATCACCCGGTTAAGCCCAATTAAGCTGTTTTTCACTATCTGAAACTTGTTTCAGCCATATCTCCCAAACGGTGAGTCCGTTTGGCTAATGTGACCGCTCTACGGAATTGTAAACCATCATCTGGAGCCAATGGAAGTGGTTTCAGGTCAAAATTCCTTTTCAGTCAAAAGTTATGGCCAAAACAGTACCAACTAGGGGTAAAATGGTCATTTAAAAATCGGGAAAAATTATGAACATGGGAAATAACCCCAATAATCATCTCCCAAAGTTACATGACCATACGACTTCGTATGTGAAGGAAATAAATATTCTACGATCCTAGATACGTAGAATGCGGGTCGTTACACATAATAAGAAGATCAGAATGTTTAGATAAATGATTTTTAACATACTATTAAATTATTTAAAAAGGGAAATTTTAGCATTTCATTTATAGGCTCAAGTTACATAATAATTTCGTTCGAAAAGAAAATTGGAAATATGATTTTTGAGAAAAAAAATGTGTTCAGAGAAATTTGAAAAGTTTATTATTTTATTCTGTTTGACAAATATAATATAAACTTTAGGGAAAATAGAAGATGAATTCCTTAATAAAAGTTTAACAGTAAACGTTTACAGTTATAAGATTTAAATATATAAGAAATGTAAGTTTTTATGAAGTGTCGAGTAGTGAACAATTATAATGGTAAATTTATAATTGTCATGGTCTAACTATAACAAGATTTTAAAAGCTAAATGAATTTGAAAAGATTCCTTTCTTCATAATTTGGTATAAATTATGACAATAAAATTGACATTTAATTATAAATAAAAAGAGAAAGGAAAAGAAGACATATGAAAATTCAGTGGGATAAACATCATAAATATACTCATTTGAAAGAGAGTGGATAGTAAATTTATTTACTAAAAATTGATTAGAATTTAAATAGTAAAATTCTCATATAATAAAGAGTATATGAGGAAGTAAATAATATTAGGTGTAGAATAAATGGAAAATAACTATTCCAATAATTAATTTAGTAATTTATAACTAATTTACGATCATTAAATTAATTTTTGTAAAGCACACTCACTATGAAAATAAATGAATAGTCATGTTTTTGATAAAAATATGCATATATAGATAAGGAAATGAAAACGTACATTAGTGTGAAAATTTGGTAAGGGTATGTGTGCATGGTAGTAGAAATTTAAAACGTTATTTCTAAAATGAATATAGTATCAAGCTATTTCCTTAAAACATATTTTTGGGAAGCAACCGCATAAATTGAGAATATAGAAATGGATGCATTAATGACTTGATTTCTACTTAATTTGTTAGGGTCTTGTTTTCAAATAAAAACAAGCATTTATTTCGTAACATTTTGTCGTTTTGAAGGGTATTAAAAGGTTACTATTGATCATTTTGAAAAAAAATGTTAATGGCTAACATACAACCAGTTAACAAAGATAATTGTTTGAAAAGAAAAGTTATTCTGCTCCTATTTTAAACATTTAGTAAATGTTTGCAAAGAGACATTTAAATCCTTACTGTAACGCTTTGAAGTAAATTCTTAATAAAATATGTTTCATTAAAATAAAACTTGTATTGACATTTAGTTCGATGAGCATTAAAATCTTCAAAATAATTCGCATTTCAGGTTTTAATAAAGTATTAAATAGCTATTTATGAATTTTGTGCAAGTTTGAGAAATAATAAGGATACAAAAATATTTAAAAGAATATATTTTTTGTAACTACTAAAATTGCGCCTTATAAAAATTAATAACTCTAGTGTAAATAAGGATAGCTAATTAAGTAAGTTAGGATTAGCTTCTAGGACCCAGTAAGGATAAATTGCACAACCTAATCTGGAAATTTTATTCTCAGTCCCAAAAGTTTCTATTTAAATAGAGAGTGAGGTATAGTATTTCCAAATCAAGGGTCGGCTGTGAACTAGGTTTCCCTAAATAGTTTAGTCTAGGAGTTAGTACGTTTATATTTGTGTCTGGCAATTAGCATACATACATACATACATACATATATATATATATACATATAACGTAACATATCGTAATCCGCGATTTCAGAAAAAGATTCATGGATAAATTTGTAATTAATAAGATCAAAAGAGGATTTTGGGGAGCGATTTGGAAAGATAAATTAAGAGAAAATAGATATATTTTCAAGCTTGAAAGAGCTTATAGGAATTAAGCAAGTATCCATGGAATGCTCCAGTTTTGATGATGAATGGACCACATATATAAGGAAGACGAAGATAAAAAATTTAAAGGAATGGATGAGTATCTTAGGGAATTAGGATAAAAGTATTAAGACCTCAGCACTATTTAAACCATTAATTGTAGGAGAAAACCTCCAAGAAACATTTTTAGGTTGTGATCACTAGTGGCCCCCTTATTGATTGGATAAGGGTATGAAGTGATATAAGTAATTAATCCTCATTTCTTCCTGTGATTTCGGGATTTAAAACCCTTATCAAATTTTATGATGAAGAAATAAGAGATAATTTCATGGGGATACTTAACTTAGCGATCTACCATATACGAGATTTGGATGTTAATAGCGGAATTAGATTTATGGCATACAAGGAGGAAGTGTGTTGATCTTGTGATTTTTGGAAAAAAAGAAGTTTGAAAAAATGTCATCCACAAGAATGAGAACTTAAAGCATGAGATTAAGAAATATGCTTAAATATTGGATTTGTATTATCCTTTTTAATATGAATATGATCGTGTTTTGGTTTGCATAGGGAGACTTGTTTATTTTTTATAAATTAGTACTTTTGTCGTTTTTTAGATAACTGAATATATTTGAAATTATAAGAAATATACATAAAATGTAAAGGATGTGATGTGTAATTTGCGTGTTTGCATGTAGATTATACTATCCATTCAAAATAAGACAATACCCACTTCTTGTAATTTTAAATATGTTAATATTATTATTTGGGGGAATTTATGGAAATTATAACAAAAGATCTGATTGGGATTTAAATTCCAGCAAATTGGAGTATAGGAAAATATTCTATTTATCAGTATATATTAGAACATTGATTAGTTTGATTTAGAAAATTTTAGTTTAGGATTTTTTTTTTAATTTTTGTGTCACACCTCATTTGAAGACTGGAGGACAAATTGAAGATAGCTAAAGCTTCGGGGAAGAGAGGAAAAGCTGCAACTTGGATCTCTTAGACAATAGGAATAACATTTATCTTTATTTATATAGCATGATTATATTTTCGGTTATTACTGGGTGCTCTTGAAGAATTCCAAGCAGGCCATCTAAAATACCAAAGTATTGATGGGATAACCGTTGACAAATTTCTGTTCAAATAAAATTATGATTAGACTTTGGGATAAGTCAAATTTGATTAGGCAGCTTGTAAGGGGTAGAGAGTCAGTTTATATTTTGGGATTTCAAAAAGTTAGGGAGATAAAATATATTGTTGATGACAGGAGCCCATGATGTTTTGTTTTTGATACGATACCTTCACATTACGGTAAGTTTTTGGTAGGCCTAATTAAGGATGGGGACAAAGACGAAACCTTGGGAGTCTCGTGCCGTTATAAATATTATGGAGCTTGAGATTTCAAGACTCTGAAATATTTTGATACCTTCGTTCGATTAACTTAGGGAGAAAATTTTGATGGAGGCATGCAAATTTTAAAATTTTGTAGCCTTCCTCGAAAATTTAGGATTCTGTGGTTGCATTATGGCTACTAGATTTGACGATAGAAAATGGTTGCAACATAAATGCAGCATGCACTCATATAGAAATTATACATATGTTAGGAAGTTTTGCATAAATACAACATCAAATGCCATACTTTCTCGTTAGGACTGGCTTACTCTAGCAACTCTGAAGTGCATAATCACGTTGAGTCATGGATGTTTAGTAAATAACTTGGGTGTATAACATGTTTGTTAGAGCAACTTGCGTCATCACCCCAGTGAAAGATTTTAGGATGAAATCTCTTTTAAGGGGAAAAATGTAACACCCCGTAAAATATACCCTAAATAGGCATAGGTAATTAAATTAAATATAAACAATAATAAATTAATAAAATATTAAAGGGAATAAAATAAGAATTTTGGATAATTGGTACTTGGACCATGAAAGTATTACTATTGTGTTTGTGGTAAGATTTTGATCCGTTTACATATTTTATTTGCTAAAAACAGAGTCCATATGAAGAAGATATTAATAAAACAACTTACGTAAATTGTTTACACCTAAGATTTGAAATTCAAAATAAATAAATATAAATCTGGTGAAACGACCCAAACTCGCCCTTATGGGAAAGCCCGGATTGAGCTGAGAACACGACAAATCAGAACACAACAGAAGAAAATTTCATTGCTGTTACAACAGTTTACATCAGAGTACAAGAATATAACAAAGTATGAATAAATAATATACATTTGGTAAATATCAGAGATTCAAATTACAAAGCAGCGGAAAACCAATACATAACACAATTGTAAGAGATACACAGATATAGAGCATTTTGAATATAGCTCCAGCTGTAAATCCAGACTTCTGTGAAAATAATATCTGCAAAAACCCAACTACTAGCTGATTATGGTGTGAGAACTAAAACAGTTATTTAAATCTTTACTTTAAAATAGAGTAAATCAAGGGACCACACCGTATAACACGGAACGGGTTTCCTTATAAGAATACCAGTGCATAAACAAAGCACAATGCTCTTTGGAAAAATTAAGCTATTATAAGACTCAGGTCCATCACACAATGCAATGCAAGCCGGAGGATAGAGTTTTCCCTTATAACAGCCAAATATGCTTGGTACGTTTAAAACAAATCATTTTGATATTACTATAAGTGCATAGTGTTTCAAAAGAAATTTCAATCATGATGTATCAATCAAAGATGACATGAGCGTCCCATGCCACTATGCTGCCAATATAAGTTTACAATCAAAACTGCACAATGTCGTATTGGAAGTTGGATTTCTGTTATGAACCAAGGCAAGGGATCGTCCTTACCGAATTTGATACAATCCAGCCCATGTCTCTGGATATAGCCGCAACTGCACCTTGGAAAATGCAGGGCCGGTCCACACTAAGTAGATTATAACGCCTGAACAATACGTTTCCCCACCCTATGAGGCGTAAATCTAGTCAGTATGTTGACAATGTCATCCATCGGTCCCGTAGTGACCGATATATACGAGGTACCTCGCTTCCCAACAACCATATAAGTAAAAATGTCAGGGCTCCATACCATGACACCGCTCCTAGCTAGAAAGAAATGCATGTCCTCCCTGCTGTCCTTCAACTCGTTTCTGGTTCATACTGGGGTGTGAAGCTCGGAATTAACGCTATACACAAAGCTATGCTATTTAAAGTCGTGCTTTGATCATTAATCAAAAGACTCTGCTTTTCAACAGAAGCCTTGATCATTTGCATCTCATCATGCCACACTGACAATTCATGCCATGCGACTGATGTCTATCGATATATAACCTCTAAGCTCGTACATCTCAGAGAAGGATGTTAAGCAAGAGAATAAATTCTCTGCCATCAAACAGATATATATTTAATAGAGATCAATCAACACAGAATAAAATCCAATGTCAAACGCACATCCATTTACTAGTTCGTTCTGGGTCTGAACGAAACCGGAGGCACCTTATTTCTCATCCCGTATGTCCAATAAAGGAGAGAGGTCCTCGCATATCCGGTCGATCTCCTAGTATGTCTGGATGATCACCCCTTATTACCTTGTCTTGGGTGTACAGCCCAATCAAGACATCAGTAATCATCCAAACGATGTGAAGACCTCCGGTCTTCAACCACCATCTTCATCGTCGACTTATCATCGATTCAATTATTCAGAATGGGTATAAACCCGACCTTTCCGAATAACTCCGTATCTTATAAACAAGTGCTATAAAAAACACAACATACGCCTCATTCCAATCCAGAATATTCTTTTATTCAAATATTCTTTTCACAATTTAAACCAAATTAAGGTTTTCCAAACTATTCGGGATTAGCGAACCTTACTGAAGTAATCATTTATTTAATTTCCCAATCCCAACCTATTCATCCTATGGAGAAAAACTGGTAGTACTCCATATCTAACACCACGGTGTTATTGGTAAAATTAATTACTATTTCACTTTCTAATCTAGTTAAAGATTTAACTATCGCTTGGAACAAAAACTGGTGATACTCCATTCTCGATTATTTCCCATATTTGATAATTTAAATTATCACATTCACATTTCAATCTAATTAAAGATTCATTAAAACTCCACTTAGTTTTGATCTTCCCAAAAATCAATATTAATGATTATTTAACTTTGAGAAATCAAACATGCCGCATCGATAATCTACACTGTACCATTGATTTCTACTGATATATAACCTCTAAGCTCGTACGTCTCAGAGAAGGGTGTTAATTAAGAGAATACATTCTCCGCCAGCAAAGAGATATGTATTTAGCAGAGATCAACAATACAGTTCGAAATACAATGTTAGACACGAAATCCTGTCTTTAATTGGGTTAAAGAACCAATGTCATTTAAAACATAGTTCACGATAAACCCAAAATCACATTCCATCAATTATGGAATTTTCATGGAAAAACAGATCAATATATAATCGATATCAATTTCCATATCCGACTAATAATATAAATGGAATAATGACAAAGCCTTTTAAATTCCATATATATTAACAATCTTCCTCTACAGAAGCTCACTTCGATTATTACCCACTCGAATTTCATTCCATTCCAATTTGTTTTATTAAATTGGAAAACTTTACTTTGGAAATTTTCCATTAAATCTTAATAAAAAGATTTATAAATTCCAAATCACATTTCACTATTAATCGGGTTGAAGAACAAGTGTTATTTAAAACACCGTTCACGATAAACCCAAAATTCCAATTCTTTCATTCAATTACAATTAAATATTAATTAGAAAACTTCTCTAAATCTTAATTAAAAGATTTATTCTTTTCTCAACTGGTTTTAAGAACAGTGTTAATAAAGACACTATTCACGACAAACCCAAAATTCCATTTGATATTAAATACAAGGCTCTGAATAGAAATTATATCGGCTTATATTCAATATCAAATTCTGAAACTAACAAATATTGTATTAGAAATAACGATATAAATATATCTTCCAAATTTCCATAACAATATCCTTATAATCACAAAATCCAACATCGAAATATTCCGAAGATGATTTACATTCAAATCCACTCCAATTCATATATTGGAAATTCTGGTTATATTAGAACCCGTTCTCAATCCAATTTATTTATTTAAAAATAATTGGATTATAATTCTAGCAAATAACTAGTTCATTTCGATAAAATATATTTTTATCTTTTCAAATATGGAATTTTTCAACCCAAATCTTTACAAATCATTTATTATGATTTTACACAAATTATTAATATTTTTATTAAGGCTCTTCCAGTCGATTTCCATAAACGGTCATCGAACTGCACTTGTAGCAACCTTTTCCAAATTTGATTTGGACATAATTTCAAATCCAACCGTTAGATTTCAAATGTCTTATATTCGTTGGAAAATTCTTTTCGATACGAACCCAACAGTTCCGGTTTTAGGAGAATCCGACGGTCGGATCTCCCATAATATCAATTCGAGGTCAATGGTGGAAATTCGCGAACGACCGCGGCGCAGCGCGTTCTATTCAGGCCATTATATTATATATATATATATATATAATATATATTTCATCGATTTCTATTTAAAACATATTTTACAAATCGTTTTGTAAATTCGTTTTAAAACGATTCTGACTTCATTTCCAATTTTAAATCAAAATTGAATACGCCTTATCATTATATTATTTAAATGATAACATTTTCAAAATATCAGATTTTGAAATCATTTCCTTTTCGATATTCAGTATAAAATGAATAAAATCGATATAAATATCGTTCGCGTCAAAATGGCGCATATCTAATCAATACGTCTTCACATATTTAATATTTTCGTGTCCATCCAAAATCGGACATTAAAATCAGATTTTAATCCTTTATTGAATATTATTTGAAAATATTCCTTATTTTAAAATATTCATTTTTTTAAAATATTCGTTCTTTCCGAATTGGAATCAAGCACAGTCAATTACCATATAATGTTATTTATATGGATTTCATACATCATATTTATATAACAACAATGATAAACAATCAACCTTCATCCAAAATGCACTACAAAACTGCATAAGCATTAAATATAAATAATTAATGCTTACAGTAGTCCGTCAACCAATCGATTGACATACAACTAAACAAATGGGATTAGTGTACATCAAGTATCATCCCAATACCCGTATGGGGTTTCAATCAACACACACAAATTTTATTTGTGCAGTTGGGCGATGTTTAAAATATATCATCCCAATCGATATCACAAAAATAGGCGAGCATAAACAAGTCGTCCGACTTATAAATGGGTGTGTAAACTTATTTTTAACTATCCAATAATTATTTTGTTTATCGTAGTTATAAGCTAAAAATAATATTTTCAACTAACTAAATTTTTCTAACACTTTTTTTTTAAAAAAAATAGGCAGCATAACGGCATGATACTAGAACCGAAATATGGTCTAGCCTTATCCCTCGCCTAACAATGGCTCGCGCCATACACAAACCAATTTCAATTCAATTCACAACCATAATCTAATCACGTAGAATATCCAAATAAATAAATACTCAACTACCCCAATGCCATTTATGGTGCCATAAGTGGTTATTCGCGGAGTATGAAATACGTGTGTCGGTAATATCCATACATCGCTTTCAATTTATGTGATTGTGAATATTCACGTGTTGAACTCCATATATTTCAAATCACATAATATGGTTTGTACAATAAATAGTGTTGGGGACTTCCAAGCCCCGTCTACAACCTAAAATATTTTTTAACTGTAACATAAATTAAGTGAGAAGGAGTTCTCCCCTTTGGTTTCCACTCCTTCATTCTTTAATTGAACGGTTTGGATTTGGATTTGTTTTCGTGCGTTGTATTCTTCACCGTGATTCCAACGTAATCTATTTCACGCAGTTATATTAAAAAAATCTCATTTTTAATAACTCTTCATATTTTTAAAAATCATGTTTTTATAACGCTACCACATATATAAAAATCATATTTTATAGCGTTACCACATATATAAAATTCATATTTTTATAGTGCTACTACATATATAAAAATCATATTTTTATAGTGCTACTACATATATAAAAATCATATTTTTATAGCTCTACTACATATATAAAAATCATATTTTTATATCGCTTTAGATATAATAAAAATCATATTTTATATCGCTTTATATATAATAAAGATCATATTTTTATATCGCTTTATATATAATAAAAATCAAAATTTTATATCGCTTTATTAGAATGAAAATCATATTTTTATATCGCTTTATATATAACAAAAGTCATATTTTTATGTCGCTTTATACATAACAAAAATCATATTTTTATGTCGCTTTATATGTAATAAAAATTATATTTTTATATCGCTTTATATATAATAAAAATCATATTTTTATATCGCTTTATATATAATAAAAATCGTATTTTTATATCGCTTTATATATAATAAAAATCATATTTTTATTACTAATCTATATATATAAATATATTACCTTTTTTTTAAAATGCTTTCATTTATATAAAAAAACTGAAAATAAATAAATGTTATTCATATAAAAATCATACTTTTATTTTAATACAAGGTTATTTAAATCTCATTTTTAGTTACATAATTAAGTAAAAATAGAAATATAAACTTACATGGGCATTTGGGGTGGGCATGGTGGCTCCGTTGGAGGTGGGGGTGCCGTGCGTCATCGGTGGTCGATGCATCGGTCCCTGCGGTGGTTGGCGGTGGAGTTTTAGGGTTGTAGGGCTTTTTGGGGGGAGGTGGTCTTCAAATGGCCAGGAAGGAGGAGGATTGGAGGGCGAGGGGGAAGGGGGAGATGGACGTGGTGGCGGTGAGGCGGTGGAGGGGGGGGTGCGATGCAGGCGGCGGCGCTAGGGTTCATTCGTTTTTTTTCTTCATTCTGTGTTGAACAATATAGGGAAAGAGGAGGATAAGGGTTTACATAATAATATATATTTATTTTAATTTATTTCCAAAAAGTTACATTTTCATTCGAACTCCAAATCGAACCCAACGACTGTCGCCTCTAGCTAACTACCCCCATTCTGGACACAATGGGGTATGCTCCGCAAGCCTATTCGACTGTTTTAATCAGTTTTCATCGAAATTAAAATATAAATTAATATAACGTTCAAAATTGATTTCAGCATACATTTTAATTTACCGGGGCGACATACTAACTCCAAAAATTACAGAAAATTAAATCTAGTTATGTTTTAATGATACGGTCCTAACAAAACTAATTTTATCAAATTTGGAGGTCATTTCAAAAACGGTCAATTTCCAGTCGATTAAATTCAAACTGAAATTACCAAACACGTTTAAATCCGCCACGCTCACATATTGATTAAAAAATTATGAAAATTGGAATCTAGTAACAATTTGACATTCTAGATCCAACAAAAGTGGTCTCATCAAAAACGGAGGTCGTTTGCAAAACGGCTATTTTTAAGGGCTATATATTATATAATATATGTATAAATACCATAGCGACTATTTTAAATTTTAAACTGGAGATAACTTTTTATTCTCTTTATGAAATCTGGATTTTTCACATTCGTTAGATAGATATAATAAAGCAGATTCAAATATTTCTGGTTTTAAATGAAATTCGATATATTTTGAATCCTGCACATTCAATTGAAAATAGAAAACGAAATTTCAAACTGTCGCACCATTTCAGGCTTGTTTTATAATTAATATAAATTTATACGTTCTAACTTCGATTAAAATAAATTGTAAATCATTATTATTTAAAATAAATCATTTTAAATAACCAAAATCCATTAAAATTGCTAAAATAAAAAAATTTAAATTGGTTTTGAAAACCAGGTTGTTACAATCTCCCCCACTTAAAATCTTTTCGTCCTCGAAAAGGAACGGAGCTGAAGGTTGTTTAACTAACCAACTCAACTTTCATTCTGACGTTCATTCTTCAACTTTTCAGTTTTTAAGAATTCTCTGATTCTTCAAAAATTTGGCTAACACCCTAAATTTTTGAAAAATTTCGCCATAACCTCCTTTGTACGGGGAGACCTTTAAAACCGCAACTTGCCTCATAGGTCCATCACCAATCTAAAAGTAAAAGAAAAAGCCAATTGGCTCACATCAAAATCCAATAAATTAGTAAACATGTACCTATTTGTCAGGCATACAATTTTATTCCTATTCTTAGTTTCCCTGTTATGACCTGTTCACACATATATATATTTGTACATGTACGCAATTTCTAATCAATTTCCAATTTAGTTCAATATTTGATTCAATTTGGCTTCATTTGCCTTTCACTTACATATAAGTTTCAATAATTTTATTAGTTAAACTAATAATCAAGCAACACAACCAGCAATCAATTAGTTGATTAGCTTTTCAAACAAAAACTTTTGTATATATTCAGAAACCATACTTTTGATGCCAATACACACCAATATATCCTATCTAGTTTTGGTTCTCACACCAGTCAATTGGAAAATATAGATATCCAACTTTCAAAACTAGAATGTAAATGCTGATGATGGTCGACCGATCGTCATAATCATCTCCGGGCGAATAGAGTGTGATTCTATATCTATCCAGTATATTTGAGGCTTTGTATACACATTTGCAAGGCGTATATGCAAAATTTCATATACTCGATTTTCCAAAATCGATTTAAAATAAAATATTCAAATACATATAATAGGTTTAAATTTTAAAAACTAATTTGCTTTTAATAAATAATACTCTTCCAACTCATTCTAGGAAACTACTAATCCTATCTCTAACGAGTCATTCTTATTGTATATTACTAATCCAATCTCTGATGAATTCTTTCATTTGGTTCAAATGTGTCTTGTTTTTGAGCTCGTAAACCAAAGCTCCGATACCAAGCTGAAACCACCCAAACTCGCACTTATGGGAAAGCCCGGATTGAGTTGAGAACATGACAAATCAGAACACAACAGAAGAAAATTTCATTACTGTTACAACAACTTACATTAGAGTGCAAGAATATAACAGAGTATGAATAAATAATATACATTCGATAAATATTAGGGACTCAAATTACAAAGAAGCGGAAAACCAATACATAACACAACTGTAAGAGATAAACGGATGTAAAGCGTTCCGAATATAGCTCCAGCTGTAAATCCATGATCCTGTGAAAATAATATCTGAAAAACCCCAACTACTAGTTGCCCATGTGGAAAATAGGGGCACTCAGAGTTTAGGTTAAAACAATAAACTCCAGGTCAGTCATGTGACTGGTGTGAGAACTAAAAAGTTATTTAAAACTTTACTTTAAAATAGAGTAAATCAAGGGACCACACCGTATAACACGGAACGGTTTTCCTCACAAGAATACCAGTGCATAAACAAATAGCACAATGCTCTTTGGAAAAATTAAGCTATTATAATACTCAGCTCCCATCACACAATGCAATGCAAGCTGGAGGATAGAGTTTTCCCTTATAACAGCCAAATATGCTTGGTACGTTTAAGACAAATCATTTTGACATTACTATAAGTGCATAGTGTTTCAAAAGCAATTCCAATCATAATGTATCAATCATAGACGATATGAGCATCCCATGCCATTATGCCGCCAATATAGGTTTACAATCAAAACCGCACAATGTCGTATTGGAAGTTGGATTTCCATTACGAACCAAGGCAAGGAATCGTCCTTACCGAATTTGAGACAATCTAGCCCATGTCTCAGGATACAGCCGCAATTGACCTAGGAAAATGCCGGGTCGGTCCACATTAAATGGATTATAATGCCTGAACAATATGTTTCCCCACCCTATGGGATGTATGTCTGATCGACATGTCGACCATGTCATCCATCGGCCCCGTAGTTGAAATGACCCAAACTTCCCCGTAAAGGAAAGCCCGGATTGAATTGAGAACATGAAAAATCAGAACACAAACAGAAGAACATGTCATTGCTTATTACAACAATTACATCAGAGTACAAGAATATATTAGAGTACGAATAAATATTACACATTGGAAATACAATATCAGAGATTTAAATTACAAAGCAGCGGAAAAATAATACATAACACAACGGAAGGAAATACATGGATACAGAGCTTTCTGAATATAGCTTCAGCTGTAAACCAGGATCCTATGAATATAATATCTACAAAACCAAAACTACTAGCTGCACATGTGGAAAATATGGGCACCCAGTGTTTAGGTTAAAACAATAAACTCCGAGTCAGTCATGGGATTGGTGTGAGAACTAAAACAGTTATTAGCTTGATTTTAAAGTTGGGTAAATCATGGGACCACGCCGTATAACATGGAACGGGTTTACTCCACATGAATCTTAGTTTAAAATAAAACAGCATAATGCTTTTTGGAAAAATGAATCTATTATAAGACTCAGGTCCAATCACATAATGAACGCAATCGAGGATAGAGTTTTCCCTTATAATAGCCAAATATGCTTGGTACGCGAAATTTCATCTTTTATTATTACTATAAGTGAAGAAATCAACTTCAAATATAAATGTATTAATCACAGGCAGTGTACGTACCATTATATTACGTCGCTATATATATATATATTTACAACTAAAACCGAATATCGCATATTGGAAATTGGGTTTCCATCTATGAACCAAGGCAAGGGATCATCCTTACCAATTCGAGACTCTCTAGCCCGAACCTCAGGATGCAGCCGCGACTGCACCTGCGGTTAGCGATAGGGCCAGTCATCCGTCGATGATTAGCAATACCATAAACTATTTGTTAGCCTGCCCTATGGGGCATAAAATAATCTGGTCAATATATCGACCAGAACATCCATCGATCCCTTACTGACCGATATATCTGAAGTGCCTCTCTATCCATCAAGTAATAAGCAACGCACATGAGTAACAAATGTGGCAATAATTCCATATTGATATGAATCAATCCATATGCTCCCGTTTTCAATAAGATTCCTGCTAGGATGAGAAAATGGGTCAGATTTTACGGGATCACCAAACCTTATGGGACTTAAGGAATGATGGAAGGAAATAAAAAGAAAAAAGAGGGAAAGAAAATTGAAATGAAATAAAGAATAAAAAAGAAGTAGAAAATAGAAGAGCCCAGATTCCAAATGAACAAATTCAAACTCGGATCTTTAATCTAGGCTCCATACCATGACGTTTCTCCTAACTAGAAACTAACATATGTCCATTTCCCTGAAGTCCTCATCCCGTTTGGGTTCATACTGGGGTGTGAAGCTCGCGACGTAACGCTATACATAAAGCTATGCCTAAATAAGCTGTGTGTAACGACATGCATTTTGCCCGACCTTAATCGATCGCTAGATCGATCAAAATCGTTCAAAACCCGCATACGTTAACTTTGGGAATACAACACATCAGAACAATAACAACAGACTTTTATAAACATCATAATAATGTTACATCAGAGTACATAATATCAGAGTACATCGATAAATAAAATACAGCAGAAGACTTATTACAATAAATTTAATACATTGCAGCGGAAGACTATGAATTCTCTGGACACAGCTTTAAGCTTCAATCCAGAATCCTGCTCAAGAGATAAATATCTGCAAAAAGCTACTCAACTTCCCGTATGGAAAAGAAGGCACCCGAGTTTGCAAAGTGAAACAAACTGCGAGTCAGTCATGGGACTGGTGTGAGAAATCTAAATTAAATAATCTAATAATAAGGCTAATCACAGGACCACGCCGCAAACGCGGAACGGGTTTACTCCATTGGATTGCCAGTGCATAAAATAAAGTAAATCGTTAAACAACGCAACGCTTTTTAGAAAAATGAAACCATTATAAGACTCAAGTCCTATAACGATCGGGAATTCCGCTCGATCCGAATCGATCGCTAAACCGACCAAGACCACTCGAAACCCCTGATTGTTTTGAGAACACGACACATCAGAACGCAGACAGAAGAACATTTCATTATATATTACAACAATTCCTTCAGAATACAAGAATATATAGAGTATGAATAAATATCACATAGAAAATAACATAGATTTAAATTACATTACATAGCAGCGGAAAAATAATACAATACACAACTGAAAGTAATACACGGATACAGAGCTTTTCGAGTATCGTTCCAGTTGTAAATCAGGATCCTGTGAATATAAATCTGCAAAACCAAAACTACTAGCTGCCCGTGTCAAAATAAGGGCACCCAGAATTTAGGTTAAAACAATAAACTCCAAGTCAGTCATCTCCAAGTCAGTCATGTGACTGGTGTGAGAACGAAAACAGTTATTAATCTTTATTTTAAAGTTAGGTAAATCAAGGGACCACGCCGTATAACACGGAACGAGTTTCCTCCCAAGAATACCGGTGCATAAAACAATAGCGCAATGCTAAATAAAGAGCAATGAAGCTATTATAAGACCCAGGTCCCATCACACAATGCAACACAAGCCGGAGGATAGGGTTTTACCTTATAATAGCCAAAGAATGCTTGATACGCTAAATTTCATCTTTTATTATTACTATAAGTGTATAGTGTCAAAACAATTTCAATCATAAGTATTAATCATAGGCGGCATGGGTACTGTAATAACCCTGAATTTTGGGGCCAATTTAAAATTTTATTTTAAAGTTATTTTAATGAGTTTTGGATATTTAAAATAATTTATTTTGAATAATCACGATTAAAAATTTATATTAATTCCATTCCGAGGCCGAAATGGCGCGGTAATTTCGAAATTCGTTTTTCAACTTTGGAAAAATATATAAAAAAAAGAATGAAATGTAACATTGAATTAGGATTTACATTTTTTATGTAGAGAAAAGAAAGGAAAGGAAGGATTCATCTTTGAAATATAATTTAATGTAAATAAGGGGATAAATGGAATAGAAGAATATTTTTAAATGTTTGGGAAAATTTATAGAAGTTAATAGGATTTTAAATCTTGGCAAGTTAAAACATAAGAATGATTTTTCTAGTAAGTAGTTTGGACTAGATTGTATATAAATTGAAATTAACAAATTTGTAAATGAGAAAATATAGAAATTTAGAAATAAGCATACACGTAATAAGTACGTTAAAAATATATATATTGATACTATATCCATCCAAAAACACAAGTAATCAATGCTAGTTATAATTAATATTAGGTAAACGTTAAATGTAGTTTTGAATTTGAAACGTTCTCCGATACTTATGCATATTAATTAACATTACCTATAATAAAAGGAGAATTTACAATTGTAATCATTGGTGTTAATGGGAGATAAATGTGGAAATAAATGGTAATGAAGCCAGAAAGGTTGCAATTAGTACAAATGAGAATTAAATGTTGTAACTCTAAATTAGGGGAAATTAATATAACAAATATATACATATATATACACACATAATAAAGAACTAAAATAAATGACAGTGTAATAAGTGGAAATTACAATAAATTGGAACAATGAAATAAAAAGGGACTGGCATAAATGTTATTTATTTGAATGTCTATTGCTTTAGAAAAAGTGAGCATTGTGGTTATTAATGACATATGGTAGTTATGGTAATTAAAATAAATGAGGATATGAATGGGAACCACTGTGGTAAATACTAAGTCCAATAAATCACCTTAAAACATATAATAATCTTACCCTAGCTAGGAAGGTCTGTCGTTAGGCCTGAATCAGAGCTATTAAAAAAATATTGGATTTAAGTGTATAATACACAGTAAAATATTATAAAAGAATGGAAACTTCATAAAACCCTAATTCTAATTATACAGTAGCCGCCACTCTTAACGTATGAATGGCTGAAGCGATTCCTTTTTCCCCCATTAATTTCTCTCAAAATATGAAGAATTAAAAACATGAATCTTGAACGAAATCAAAGTGAAAGTTTTGAGCTTCAATCCGGAATGGAGATGATCATGTATGGGTTCGCAGATTGGTGAGATTTCAAATTTGAAAATTTAAATTTATTTGTTGAGTTCGATGTGGAATTTATATATGTATGTTATAAAAATTCATATTTTTGATTGTATGAAATCTGAATGGGTTGATTTTGTTGTGATGATCTATTGTATGAAATTAGGTAGTAACACACATCGTCATAATTTGATTTGAAATAGAAATATCATTTTATTGTTACGTAGAAACATTCACATCGTCATAAATTGAATTTCAATAAAAAAATCTTTTTATTGCCAAGTAGAAATCCAAGTTGTCAAGTTTTGTTTATGAAAAAAAAATTACTTTTTATCATCATGTAGGAACATAAATTGACATATAATTTGTTAGATGATAAAAATCAGTCCTCTATATTCATTTAGAAACATGAAAATTGTTATAATTTGTTAGATGATAAAAATCAGTCCTATATATTCATTTAGAAACATGAAAATTGTTATAATTTGTTAGATGATAAAAATCAGTCCTCTGTATTCATTTAGAAACATGAAATTTTTTATAATTTGTTAGATGATAAAAATCAGTCCTCTGTATTCATTTAGAAACATGAAAATTGTTATAATTTGTTAGATGATAAAAATCAGTCCTCTATATTCATTTAGAAACATGAAAATTGTTATAATTTATTAGATGATAAAGATCAGTCCCCTATAGACATTTCGAAACATGAAAATTGTTATAATTTGTTAGATGATAAAAATCAGTCCTCTATATTCATTTAGTAACATGAAAATTGTTATAATTTGTTAGATGATTAAAATCATTCTTTTGTTGTCAATTAGGAACATGAAATATGTCATAATTTGTGAATTAGAATTGTCACAAAGACATATCATTTTTATATGAGATTTCTTTTTATAATTAAAACTAGTTAATCATTATCGTATTTATAAATTCTTAAATTTACGCTGTAAATTCAATTTGTGTTGTTCACGATTGGAACTATTTTGGTTGTTGCTGTTATGATTAATATGTTGATTGGATGGATAATTTTTTGAAATGAAATAAGTATAAAACAAAAATTAACATGCTTGTTATAAAATGCTGCCTTAGATAAAATTAACATTTTAGTTAGAAATGTATATTAGAATAGAAATACATTTTGTTTAGAAATGTATATTAGATTAAAAATACATTTTTGTTTAGAAATGTCCATTTAAAAAAATAACATTTTGTTTAGAAATGTCATTAGAATATGATTACGTTAGAAAATATTAAAGTGGCAAATTTATTGTATTAGAACTGTCATTAGAATATGATTACATTAGAAAATGTTTGCATTAGAAACAATGATCAAATTAGAATATGTTTTCATTAGAAAATGTTATATTAGATTAATTCTAACAATTTTGTTAGAAATTGGTTATGAAAAAAATAAAATAAAATTGGTCATTAATGTTATATTAGTACAAATTGTGCCATCTTGCCATTTTTGTTATGTTAGAAAATAAAATTGGTCATTAATGTTATACTAGTACAAATTATGCCATTTTGTCATTTATGTTAGAATTCAAGAATGTCATTTATGTTAGAATTCAAGAACGTCATGTATGATTAGAAAGCACATTTATGTTAGAAAGAACATTTATGTTAGAAATAAACATTTATGTTGGGATTCAAAATATTAGTACATTAAAAATTTATCTTTTTAAAGTAATATAAAAAAAATGAAAGGGAATTCAAGTTGTTGACGCTAATGAAAATCATTTCTTGGATTATAATTTTGTACACCAACAATGTAGCCTTTCATATGCTAATGAAAACAAGATAATCATTTATTGAATTCAACACTAGTACATTAAAAATGCCACCTTCAATAGGTTATGAAAAGAAAATAATCATTTTATGTAAGGGTACATTTCTACATGAAAAAGAAACATATTTATATGAAAGAAATATATTTATGTAAGAGTACACATTTATGTAAAAGTACCTATTTATATATATAAAGAGGTTACATTAAAAGACCGGGCTTTACTATTACAATAGAAAGATTGGAATATATAAAGAGCATTTTTAGTATGAGGATTATTTTAATAAAGAACGTTTAAAATAATTTTCATTAAAGTATTTATAATCATAATTAAAAATTACAATTGTACTTGGACACGAGGTTAGGTTACATTTGTGGTGGAAGTTTGCCCAGACCCGACCGGCATATCCAGCAGCCACAAATGTTGGGCCTAATGTGAGAGGTCCAAGTGCGCAAATACAAATTAGGCCAAGATACGAGGTTGAGCCCAACTTGTGGGATAAGTCTGCCTGGAACCGACCGGCCTATCCAGCATCCACAAGTTGCAGGCCTAATGTGAGAGGTCTGGCCCATATTAAAATACAAATAGTTAAATAGAATATGAACATTATTTTCACCGTCATGTTTAAATGAATGAAAATTTTCATTTTTATGTAATTAGATTAAAGAATGAAAAATTTCATTTTTATGTAATTAGATTAAAAGAAGAAATTTATATTTTTATTAAAAGAAAGAAAGAAAATTACATCTTTATGTGATTAAAACCAAAAGTAAAAAATTTACATATTTTTTTTTTGTGAAATTAAGATAAAAGGTAAAAGTTACATTTTTTATGTAATTGATATAAATAAAGAAAAGTTCACATTTTAATGTAAATTAGATTAAAAAGGGGAAAATTTCATTCTTTCATGCATGCAGATTAAAAGTGTGAAATTACACTTTTATGTAATTGGATTTTAACTAAAAAGAATAAAGATATGAAATTTATATTTTAATGAATTAGTTTTTCATTAAAAAGATTTAAAATATGGAAATTTCATTTTCATGTAAATAGATTAGCACACAAAATTATCGTTTTGTTTGTAATGTAAAATTATTATTTTAGTGTTTTGCATTGAAAAGATAACAAAATTATCAATTTTGTTGCATTGAAATAAACAAACAAACATACTCATTTTTGTAGAAGTAAAAGTGGATGAACAAAAATATTCGTTTGTTGAAATTGAAATGAAACACAAGAATGCCTATTTTTGTTGGAATTGGTATGATACACAAAATACATTTTGTGTAATTCGAAGGATGAAACAAGAAAATGTACATTGTTATGTACAAGATGTGTATGTGTATGAAAATAAAAATAAACATTATGGTGTGTACATTATACGTTAATATAGTATATACGAATAGGAATGTTTTTCGTTAGCAAAATGTAATGAAATAAAATAAATTTCATTACACATTATAAACATTTCGATAGGTTGTGAAGCAAAACATTCACTACTTGTTATGTAATTACGTCAATGAAATGGAATTTAATTATTTTTATATATATAAAAATAAAGATAAATCGTTACAAATTTACTAATAATGATATGAAATGATTTCCATCTTATATATATACGAGAATTATTTGGAAAATCTGAGTCTATCTCATTCCAAATAATTTGAATGACGTTTAAAATTCAAGAGTTGAAGACGACGATTGAAGACCGACGATCTTCATATCGAATGGACGACGACTGCTGATGCCCGTGATTGGAGTAGCTACCTTGAAGGGGCTACAGTGGTGGTCGTCCGGACATATTGTTGATTTGTACGGATTTGGCTTTTGCTCAGACCCAGAGCATAAGCTTTTAAATGGATTGTGTGACTGACATCGTACTCCATTAAATATCATGTTATTAATCTTTTGTCGAATGTATGGATGTTTGGTGGCGGAGAATTTATTCTCTTGCTTAACACCCTTTCATATATTTCGGCCATGGATTGGTAGTGTGATATGGAGTGACGATGTGGCATGCTAAGGTGCATATGATCAAGGCTTTGTTGAAAAGCAGGCCTTATGGTTGATGATCAAAGTACAGCATGTTTTAGGCATAGCTTTGTGTATAGCGTGACTCCACGAGCCTCACATACCGGCGGAGTCTAAAACGGGAGAAGGGAACGCAGGGAGAGCAACACGTTTCTTTCTAGCTAGAAGTGGTGTTTGGGCTTTAACACGGCCCGACATTTTACTTATGTGGATGATGGAATGAGGCGCCTCGGATGATAGGTCCTATAGGACCGGGAAACGTGTGTTCAGGAATTTCCAATCCACAAAATCGTATGTGTGGACCGGCCCTGCAACTATCCAAGGGTTCACTACGGGGGATCCTGAGGCATTAGCTAGAGTGTCTCGAATCGGTAAGGAGCTCCTCCCTAGCCTTGACTCATGATGGAAATCCAAACTTCCAATACGAACCCACGGATTTGATTGTATTACTAGTATGGAAGCATAGTATTATGGTATCTATGTGTCCTAGGATTGATACATTACTTTGAAATGTTTTTGAAACATATACACACTAATATTAGATATCGTTTTATCGTATCAAGCATTTTTGACCATTATAAGGTAAAACCCTATCCTCTGGTATGCATTGCATTGTGTGATGGGACTTTGGTCTTATAATGGTTTCATTTTTTCAAAAAGCATTGCGTTGTTTAACGATTTACTTTAACTTATGCACGACAATCCATTGGAGTAAACCCGGTCCACGTTAGCAGCGTGGTCCTTGGATTTGTCTTATTGTTATTAGTTAAATTAGTTAAGAATTCTCACACCAGTCCCATGACTGACCCGTTGTTTGTTTCCACCTTTGCAAACTCGGGTGCCCTCTTTCCACATGGGCAGTCGTTTAGTTTGTCTACGGGTTCTTATCTCGAGCAGGATGCTGGATTGAAGCTTAAAGCTATGTCCAGAGCATAGTTGTCTTCCGCTGCCTTAGTTATTTTAATTCCGCTGCAATGTATTAAATATTGTAATTTATCTTCCGCTGTAGTATTATTCGATGTACTATAATATTCTGTACTCTGATGTTATATTATCATGATGTAATAAAAGTCTGCTGTTTTTGTTCTAATGTATTGTATTCCCAAAGTTAAAGTATTCGTGGATTTCCAACCTTTGTGTCAGACTTGTATGGTTTATGGTCAATCCAAAGAGCGAGAATTTACGGGTCTTTACAGTTGGTATCAGAGCTTTGGTTAGCTCAAATCTTTGGGGTACAACTCATTAGAACTGAACAAAAGACTCATCAGAGGTTGGATTAGTAATATCCAATAAGAATACTCATTAGAGATAGGACCAGCAGTATCCTAAAATGAGAAAACTCATTAGAGATAGGGTTAGAAATGCCCTAGAATGAGTTGAGAGTAACAAGCTTATAACATACGTATCTGTAATTATAATCTATTTTAGGAAAATATGATTTTTAATATATAAATTATATATATTTGAAAATTTAGTTAACCAATTGATTGATGATTGTGTAGTGAAATTATTAGTTCAACTAATAAGATTATAGAAACGAATTAAAAAATGAAAAATTGAGTAGGATAATTAAACAACTTTTAGCTTCGTTCCTTTTCGAGGACGAAAAGTTTTTAAGTGGGGGAGACTTTAACAACCCTGAATTTTGGGGCCAATTTAAAATTTTATTTTAATGAGTTTTGTGATATTTAAAATAATTTATTTTAAATAATCACGATTAAACATTTATATTAATTCCATTCCGAGGCCGAAATGGCGCGATAATTTCAAAATTCGTTTTTCAACTTTGGAAAAATATATATATAAAAATAAATGAAATGTAACGTTGAATTAGGATTTACATTTTTTATGTAGAGAAAAGAAAGAAAAGGAAGGATTCATCTTTGAAACATGATTTAATGTAAATAAAGGGATAAAACGAATAGAAGAATATTTTTAAATGTTTGGGAAAATTTACAGAAGTTAATAGGATTTTAAATCTTAACAAGTTAAAATATAAGAATGATTTTTCTAGTAAGTAGTTTGGACTAGATTGTATATAAATTGAAATTAACAAATTTGTAAATGAGTAAATATAGAAATTCAGAAATAAGCATACCCGTAATAAGTACGTTAAAAATATATATATTGATACTATATCCATCCAAAAACACAAGTAATCAATGCTAGTTATTATTAATATTAGGTAAACGTTAAATGTAGTTTTGAATTTAAAACTTTCTCCGATACTTATGCATATTAATTAACATTACCTATAATAAAAGGAGAATTTACAATTGTAATCATTGGTGTTAATGGGAGATAAATGTGGAAATAAATGGTAATGAAGCCAGAAAGGTTGCAATTAGTACAAATGAGAATTAAATGTTGTAACTCTAAATTAGGGGAAATTAATATAACAAATATATACATATATATATACACACACATAATAAAGAACTATAATAAATGACAGTGTAATAAGTGGAAATTACAATAAATTGGAACAATGAAATGAGAAGGGACTGGCATAAATGTTATTTATTTGAATGTCCATTGCTTTAGAAAAAGTGAGCATTGTGGTTATTAATGACATATGGTAGTTATGGTAATTAAAATAAATGAGGATATGAGTGGGAACCACTGTGGTAAATACTAAGTCCAATAAATCACCTTAAAACATATAATAATCTTACCCTAGCTAGGAAGGTCTGCCGTTAGGTCTGAATCAGAGCTATTAAAAAAATATTGGATTTAAGTGTAAAATACACATTAAAATATTATAAAAGAATGGAAACTTCATAAAACCCTAATTCTAATTATACAGTAGCTGCCACTCTTAACGTATGAATGGCTGAAGCGATTCCTTTTTCCCCCATTAATTTCTCTCAAAATATGAAGAATTAAAAACATGAATCTTGAATGAAATCAAAGTGAAAGTTTTGAGCTTCAATCTGGTATGGAGATGATCATGTATGGGTTCGCAGATTGGTGAGATTTTGAATTTGAAAATTTAAATTTATTTGTTGAGTTCGATGTGGATTTTATATATGTACATTATAAAAATTCATATTTTTGATTGTATGAAATCTGAATGGGTTGATTTTATTGTGATGATCTATTGTATGAAATTAGGTAGTAACACACATCGTCATAATTTATTTGAAATAGAAATATTATTTTATTGTTACGTAGAAACATTCACATCGTCATAAATTGAATTTCAATAAAAAAATTCTTTTTATTGCCAAGTAGAAATCCAAGCTGTCATATTTTGTTTATGAAAAAAAAAATTACTTTTTATCATCATGTAGGAACATAAATTGACATATAATTTGTTAGATGATAAAAATCAGTCCTCTATATTCATTTAGAAACATGAAAATTGTTATAATTTGTTAGATGATAAAAATCAGTCCGCTATGTTCATTTAGAAACATGAAAATTGTTATAATTTGTTAGATGATAAAAATCAGTCTTCTATATTCATTTAGAAACATGAAAATTGTTATAATTTGTTAGATGATAAAAATCAGTCCCCTATATTCATTTAGAAACATGAAAATTGTTATAATTTGTTAGATGATAAAAATCAGTCCTCTATAGTCATTTAGAAACATGAAAATTGCTATAATTTGTTAGATGATAAAAATCAGTCCTCTATTGAGACGACCCGAAATCCCGTTCTGACGGAGACAAGGGTTATCTTTGGAATATAACACAGAAACAGATAATAGCAGAACAGAATTAAATAAATACACCAGATAATGAACAATAAAATATACTGGATAAGAGTAATCATCAGAGTTACACAGTATACAGGATCATACTTAGTACAAATACAGTTCAGTTATACATAAATGTCTACAGCGGAAAACAAACAAAATATGTACAATAGGAGCTGAACAGCATAAAAAGAGATAAATGATAGAATCCATCTTCAGCTCCAGTTACCCAGAAAAAGAACCAGCTAAACCTGAATACAAGGCTGCCCGTGTAGAAAAAGGGGGCACCCGAGTTTGAGAGTGAAACAAACTACGAGTCAGTCATGGGACTCGTATGAGAAATCTACTCAACACATATATAATTTGGCTAATCACAGGACCACGCCACTTTCGTGGAACGGGTTTACTCCATTGGATTGCCAGTGCTTTAAAACAAATCTTTCTTTTAAACATCGCTATGCTTTTTATAAAAATGAAGCCGTTATAAGACTCAGTTCCCATCACACAATGCAACGCAAACCGGAGGATAGAATTTTTACCTTATAACGGCCAAAATATGATTGATACGAATAAAACAAAGGCATTTGATATTATTGCTAGTGTCTATATGTTTTGAAAACATTTTCAAATCATAACTATCAATCATAGACGACATTAATGCCCCATACCACTATGTCGCCATATATAGGTATACAATCAAAATCGCATCGTCACGTATTTGGAAATTGGATTTCCGTCATGAACAAAGGCAAAAGATAGTCCTTACCGAATTCGAGACTGTCTAGCCCGAGTCTCAGGATCAGAGCTCGAGTGACCCTAGGAGCGACAGGGCCGGTCCACACAGAGTGGATTAAAAATGCCTGAGCACTACGTTTCGCCGCCCTTTGGGGCGTAAGCGAGCCAACAAGTGACTCCATCGGACCCGGATCGTCCGATCTAACCGAGGCGCCTCGCAACAGCAACAACCACATAAGTCAAACTCGTCAGGGCGTGTAAAACCACTGACGCCACTTTTAGCTAGGAGGAAACGTAGGCCCTCCCTGAGGTCCTTTCTCCCGTTTCTGGTTCATACCGGGGTGTGAGGCTCGCGATTTCACGTTATACACAAAGCTACGCCACACAGGCGGTGCTTTGATCGTCACCACAAGACTTTGCTTTTCAACAGAAGCCCTGATCGTTTTCCACTTAGGTATGCCACACTAGCAATTCATGCCATGCGACTGATGTCCATCGATATACAACCTCTGAGCTCGTACGTCACAGAGAAGGGCGTTAAGCAAAAGAATAAATTCTCCGCCGCCAAACAGATGTATATTTAATAGAAATCAATCAACACAGAATAAAATCCAATGTCAGACACACAGTCCATCTACAAGTCCGTTCTGGGTCTGAACGAAACCGGAGGCACTAGATACCTCGCAAACCCTTCGATCACCACGTACGTCTGGACGGTCACCACTCATTATCCATATTTCGGGATGCCTCCCAGTCAGGACCTCGGTTACCATCCAAACGAGGTGAAGATCTCCGGTCTTCGGCCACCGTCTTCATCTTCGACTTTCAATCGTCGGTCAATTATATGAAATGAGAATTAACTCGGCCTTTTCAAACAATTCACATTTATTTAGAATTTCAAATCAATTTACTTTAATGGTTAAATCATTCGACAACAGCAATTTTGTTCTTTAATGTAATTTTCACACCAAACACATTCAACCATCAAATACTACATAAATCGAGCTAATTCAATATATTTCTATTCCATATCGTTTATGATATTTTATAACTATTTATCGCTATTTTTATTTATTTTAAAATAGCTAATTTATTCAAAACGACGCTTCGGGCCATAAAGCGGCCGTAGCGCTGTTTTTCTTCAGATTTGATTTACACATATCTGAAAATCTAACCGTTGGATCTTCAAAAAATTTACATCATTAGAAAGGTCTTTTCAAAACGAATCCAACGGTTCCAGTTTCGGGAAAATCCGACGGTCGGATCTCCCGGTACAATCGTTTGAAGTTTCAATTTCAAAATACGAACTGCAGCGTCGTTATTCGATTAAATATATAATTATATTTATATATATATATATAAATATAATCGCTTCTGGCGCTGTTTTTCTTCAGATTTGAATTAAACATTCCAGACAATCCAACCGTTGGATTTTTACAAAGTTGGTGCCGTTGGGAAGATATTTCCAAGGCGAACCCGACGGTTGCGGTTTCGAGAAAATCCAATGGTCGGATTCCCCTTACTAGTTGTTTGAAATCACGGTTTCAAAATGCGAACTGCACGGCCACGTTTCATTTTAATTTTATTTATATTTATATAATTATATAAATATAGTTCATTCAACAATTTCAATATCGTTTTCACTTCAAATATTTCACTAACGCCTTAAAATTTTGGAAAATTTCGCCATAACCTCCCCTGCACCGGGAGCATCGGGAAATCGCAAATAGCTTTCCCGGTCCTTCTAATCTCAAAAAGAAAAAGAAAAAGCCAAGCGGCCAGCCAACAAGCTCATAAATCATCACCCAAACAAAACAGTAAATGTGTACCTATTTGTCGGGCACAAAATTTTATTCCTCTTCTCTAGCCCCTTTGCTATAATCTGTTCAATGAATATGCATGTACATATATATAGTTCTTATCATTTATCATTTTCTATTCAACTTCATATTTGATTTCTATTTGGTTTAAAAACACCATTCATTCTAATGTTGCATACATAGGTACAAATCATATCATTAGCTAATTAATGAATATTTCAACTCATATATATTTATTTGAACAAGTGGATATTTTTAACACTTCACATTTCAACGATTCATGCATACAATAAAAATGTGATTTTTATTGTAAAAACAACTCATTTCAAAACACTACTATTTTATATATTCCCTATTGGTGATAAAAATAGGATTTTTCTTATAAAACAATTTCTTTCAAAACGAGATTATTTTACACAATTCATATAGTCGATAAAAGGTGATTTCTATATTTAAACAATTTATTTCAAAATATGAATACCATTCAACACATGAATTTCAATTCAACGAATGAATATCGATTCAACACATGAAGGTTTTCTATAGTTTCTATATATAGATAAAAATGTGATTTTTATATTTAAAACGCGAATACCATTCAACACGTGAATTTCTAATCAACGAATGAATATCAATTCAACACATGAAGGTTTTCTATACAATGAATAATTATAGTTTAAGCAAATGAAAATAATTCAAACACACGAATATTATTCAAAATTTCGGCAGCATAACGGCAGGGTAGTTAAAACCGGGACCGTCCCTAGTACGGCTCCTCGCTCTACCTTAAAACCTCGCGGTTTTTGACAATGGGGATCATGCATCTAGTTCGCACGCAAGCGGCATGTGTATATTTATTTCATTTCCACAAACTAATCCTATGTGGTTTCAACCAAATATTTCTCAACCACAAATGGGTATTTTTCAACCACAATCAACCAATATCAACCACAAACAATCCCAAACAATCATTCGCTATCAATCAATTTTCACAACAATTTCAACCAATAAATATCGTCCATGGTTTGTGGACGAGGGGCGTATATATATATATATATATATATATATATATATATATATATATATATATATATATATATATATTTGTATATTTATATATAGCAATTCACTTTTATTTCAACACATATATATATAGCTAGAGAAAGAAATTGAAGAGTGAGAAATTCTCACCGATTAGCTAATTCAATCCCACGACTCTTCTTTGCATAAATCTTCACCGTTCTCGCCTTTTGTCGCTTTCGTTGCCCGTATTCACTACATATGTAAAGATCGAATTTTTTACTTCGTTATTCAATATATTAAAATCGAATTTTTTCTTCGCTATTCAATATATAAAAATCGAATTTTTTCTTCGCTATTCAATATATAAAAATCGAATTTTTCTTCGCTATTCAATATATAAAAATCGAATTTTTACTATGCTATTATATAGATAAAAATCGAATTTTTATTTCGCTATCATATAGATTTTAAAAATCACATTTTTATTTTTCTATTCAATAAATAAAAATCAAACTTTTACTTTGCTATTCAATATATAAAGGTTCCGCCTTTTCTAAAATATAGTTTTTGCCTTTTTTAAAATATAATTTCGACGCTCCATTCTATATAAAAATTATATATTTAACCTTTCTATTTTATAAAAATTATATCTTTATATTTCACCTATGGTAAAAATCATATTTTTATATTTTTATAATATAAAAATCGTATCTTTTCTACATTAAAGACCTTACCTTTATTCATATAAAAATTATAACTTTTTAAATATGTAACCCTAGACGAAAAATCACATTTTTACTAGTTTAAAAATCACATCTTTATTAGTAAAGAAAATCACATCTGAATTTTATTATGTGAAATAAAACAAAGTAAGTAAAAAAAAACTCACGGTGTTATCAGATTACGGCGGAGGAGGCTCGCGGTGGGGGTGCTGTTGAGGACTGGTCGCTGTCAGGTGGTGGCGTACGATCAGGTGGTGGCTCCTGGAACGAGGGCGGTTTCCGTCTATGGGGTGGATGTGGCTGTCGGCGGGTTTTCAGGGCATTCGAAGGGAGAGAGGGACAACAGGGAGGAGAGGGGGTGACCGGGGGGGGGGGTCAGGCGAGGTGGCGCCGGCCATGGGGAGGGGAGCGCGCCTCCTAAGGCGAGGGTAGGTGAGGGCGACAGGGGTTTGAGGGAGGGAGCGGGTTATTTTAATTTTTATTTTAGGGCGTTGACTGGGAATGAAAAGGGGAGGAAGGGTATATAATAGTTTTTAATTATGATTTTATTTTCCACTAAAAAAGCAACTTTAATTTTTGACCTCAAAACGAGGCCCATCGCCTGTCGTGCATAGCGTTTTACCCCCATTCCGAGCACAATGGGATATGTATCGAAAGCTGATTTGATCGTTACAATCAGTTTCTGTTGAATTTACTTTTAAATCACTATATTGAATTTTAAACGTACATTTCAAATTACCGGGGTCACATACTAACTAGAAAAATTCCAGAAAAATATTTTCTAGCTTCGTATTGACGATACGGTCCTAACAAAACTAGTTTCATCAAATTCTGAGACCATTTGAAAAATGGCCAATTTCCAGTCGATTAAAATCAACTGAAACCGGTCAAACGCGTTTTCCTTTGTCTCGCTCACATATTGATTCGAAAAATTATGAAATTTGAAACCTAGCAATAATTTGACCTCACGGATCCAACAAAAGTGGTTTCGTCGAAATCCGAGGTCGTTTGCAAAATGTCCATTTTTAAGGGCCTGAAATTCATAGCGACTATTCAGAATTTTCAACTGGACATATCTTTTGATTCCCGCTATCAAATTTCGATTTTTCAGATTCGTTAGAAAGGTATTCACTAACAAATTTAAATATTTTTGGTTGTTTTGCACCCGGTACAGTCCGACAAAGTTTGAATTCGATTTTTGAAACTACAGCGCCCTTTCAGGCCTTATTTATAATTATAATTAATTATATTCGTTTTCAATTGTCGATTCAAACTCAGTTTTCATCGTCATTATTTTAAATATTTATTTTAAATATTTAAAATCCATTATTTTAGCCAATTTAAAATTTTTAAATTGGTTCAGATTTACTGGGTCGTTACATCTATATTCATTTAGTAACATGAAAATTGTTATAATTTGTTAGATGATTAAAATCATTCTTTTGTTGTCAATTAGGAACATGAAATATGTCATAACTTGTGAATTAGAATTGTCACAAAGACATATCATTTTTATGTGAGATTTCTTTTTATAATTAAAACTTGTTAATCATTATCGTATTTATAAATTCTTATATTTACGCTGTAAATTCAATTTGTGTTGTTCACGATTGGAACTGTTTTGGTTGTTGTTGTTATGATTAATATGTTGATTGGATGGATAATTTTGTTGAAATGAAATAAGTATAAAACAAAAATTAACATGCTTGTTATAAAATGCTGCCTTAGATAAAATTAACATTTTAGTTAGAAATGTATATTAGAATAGAAATACATTTTGTTTAGAAATGTATATTAGATTAAAAATACATTTTTGTTTAGAAATGTCCATTTAAAAAAAAACATTTTGTTTAGCAATGTCATTAGAATATGATTACGTTAGAAAATATAAAAGTGGCAAATTTGTTGTAATAGAAATGTCATTAGAATATGATTACATTAGAAAATGTTTGCATTAGAAACAATGATCACATAAGAATATGTTTACATTAGAAAATGTTATATTAGATTAAATCTAAAAAATTTGTTAGAAATTGATTATGAAAAAAAGAAAATAAAATTGGTCATTAATGTTATATTAGTACAAATTGTGCCATCTTGCCATTTTTGTTATGTTAGAAAATAAAATTGGTCATTAATGTTATACTAGTACAAATTGTGCCATTTTGTCATTTATGTTAGAATTCAAGAACGTCATTTATGTTAAAATTCAAGAACGTCATGTATGATTAGAAAGCACATTTATGTTAGAAAGAACATTTATGTTAGAAATAAACATTTATGTTGGGATTCAAAATATTAGTACATTAAAAATTTATCTTTTTAATGTAATATAAAAAAATATGAAAGGGAATTCAAGTTGTTGACGCTAATGAAAATCATTTCTTAGATTATACTTTTGTACACCAACAATATAGCCTTTCATATGCTAATGAAAACAAGATAATCATTTATTGAATTCAATACTTGTACATTAAAAATGCCACCTTCAGTAGGTTATGAAAAGAAAATAATCATTTTATGTAAGGGTACATTTCTATATGAAAAAGAAACATATTTATATAAAAAAAATATTTATGTAAGAGTACACATTTATGTAAAAGTACCTTTTTATATATATAAAGGGGTTACATTAAAAGACTGGGCTTTACTATTACAATAGAATGATTGGAATATATAAAGATGTAATAACCCAGAAATCTGGGTCAGTTTAAAATTTTTATATTGGCAATTTTTGCGAATTTTGATTATTTAAAATGAATTATTTTAAATAAAACCGACGGGAAATTTATTTTGAATAGGAATTCAACGTATATATTTATATCGATCGTCGTTAGAATATAAAAATTTATTTATAATTATAAAAGGAATTGAAAATGGCGCGGTAGTTCGATAATTCGATTTCAAAGTTCAAATGAATGTACAAGATTCAAAATAAACCGGATTTTAGTGAAACCAAAAATAATGGAACCTAATTGTGACTACCTTTTTAACGAACCCGAAAAATTGAAATTTCATAGCGGGAATCAAAAGATACGTCCAATTGAAAATTCTGAATAGTCGCTATGGAATTCCGGCCCTTAAAAATAGCCATTTTGCAAATGACCTCGGATTTCGACGAAACCACTTTTGTTGGATCCGCGATGTCAAATTATTGCTAGATTCCAAATTTCATAATTTTTCGAATCAATATGTGAGCGTGGCGAAGGAAAATGCATTTGACCAGTTTCAGTTGATTTTAATCGACTGGAAAATGGCCATTTTTCAAACGATCTCGGAATTTGACAAAACTATTTTTGTTAGGACCGTATCGCCAATACGAAGCTAGAAAATATTTTTCAGGAATTTTTTGAGTTAGTATGTGACCCCGTTAAATTGAAATGAGCGTTCAAATTCAATATATAGAGTTATATGTTGATTTTGACGAAAACTGATCGTAACAGTCGAATTGGCTAATGAAACATATCTCATTGTATCCAGAATGGGGGTAATTAGCTAGGGACGACAGTCGTTGGGGTTTGTTTGGAGTTGGAAGCGTCAAACAAGTAAACAGAAAATTAAATAATAATATTTATAAATTATATACATCCATATAAGGGTCAAAACCCTATTTCTACTCTCCCTAGTCAATGTGAAAGTCAGTCGCCCCTCTCTCCTAAACGAAGGAACCCAACGCTCCTGTCTTCTCCACTAAAATTCGTGAGATCCGTCCAATTATTTTTCGAGTTCTACATACCAAATCGAAGCGCCCTCGGAGATCATCACCTTCAACGGAGGTGATCGCGAAGCACGTTTTCTGGTGGCGGAAATCTCTATTGGAATCGGCGGACTTCGGAGGAGGTTTTAACGTCAGGGGGGACTTCGAGGTAAGCGCGCCGCCTGGCATGGGAAGTAAGAAGAACGGCCGATGATGTGGTGACCTTGGATCAACGTCCAACGCCTTGACAGTGGAGCAATAACGAACCCTAGCCTCTGAGCCTCAGTTCGACGAGTTTCTTTCAGTACAGCTGAAGAGTAAGGTGATTTTATTTTCATTTCTATTTATGATATAAAAACATTGTTAAAAATCAGAAATATATATAATGTTTGAAACAAAAATAAGATTTCAAAATAAATTTACATTGATTAATTTTCTGTTTTTAAATATATAATTAGCATTGTTTTAAAATATAAAATACCTTTTGTTTTTAAAATATAAACATAGAAATAGCAGAATAAAAATATGATTTTTATATATATGAAGTCATGATTTTTATAGAAGTGAAGTCATGATTTTTATAGAAGTGAAATTATGATTTTTTTATTTAAGTAGCAAAGAAAAAATATATAATTTTTATATATGTAGCAAAATAAAAATCTGATTTTTATTCTATATACGTTGAAGTCGAAAAGTGATTTATATAGCAAAGTAAAAAATCGATTTTTATATATTGGATAGCAAAGTAAAAATTCAATTTTTATATATTGAATAGCAAAGTAAAAAATTCGATTTTTATATATTGAATAACAAAGTAAAAAATTCGATTTTTATATATTGAATAGCAAAGTAAAAATTCGATTTTCATATATTGAATAGCAAAGTAAAAATTTGATTTTTATATATTGATTAGCGAAGTAAAAATTTGATTTTTATATATATAGTGAATACGTGCGACGAAAGTGACGAAAGGCAAACAACGGCGAAGATTTCCTACCTAAGAAGAGTCGAGGCGTTTGGTTTAGCTATTTGGTGAGAACTTCACACCTTTTAATTTTGTTTTCTAGTTAATAATATATACTAGGATGCAAACGGTGTTTAGTAGCACCCGACACCCGTCGTCCACAGACCATGGACGGCTTGTATGCTTGTTTGTATGATTTTGATGTGTAGTTGATTGTGTGATGTGATGTGAAATGAAATAAAATATTTATATAGTTAAAAATATTTTATAGTTAAAAATAGAATTTTTAACGCGTATATGAAAGGAAATAAAAATAAACAAATTGGGCTAATTGTTTATATACACACATTTGACTGATATTGATTGGGACGATAAATTTTACACATCGCCCAACTGCACAAATAAAATCTGTGTTTGATTGTTTGAAACCACACACGGGTATTGGGATGATATTTGACGTACACTAATCCCAATAGTTAGTTGTATGTCGATCGATTGATTGACAGACTGTTATAAGCGTTAAATATTTATATTCGATGCTTATACAGTGTAGAGTGCACTTTGGATGATGGTTGATTATTCAACATTGTTATTGTGTACATGTGTTGTAGAAAATCCATATAATTAACATTATATGGTAATTGATTGGGCTTCATTCAATATGTGAATAGAAATATTTGAAATAGAAATATTTGAATAGAAATATTTGAAAAAGAAATATTTGAAATAGAATATTTGAAAAAGAAATATTTGAAATTGAATATTTGAAAAAGAAATATTTGAAATAGAATATTTGAAAACAGAAATATATGAAGCCGTGTTGATTAGATTGACGCCATTTTGACGTGAACGATATTTATATCGATTTTATTCATTTTATAATGAATATCGAAAGTGATTTCAAAATCTAATATTTTGAAAAGAATTGAAATTCAAACTGAATTCGAATTGAATTTAATAGAAAACGAATTTGAATTGAATAGAAAACGAATTTGAATTGAATAGAAAAAGAATTCGAATTGAATTGAATAGAAAACGAATTTGAATTGAATAGAAAAAGAATTCGAATTAAATTGAATAGAAAAGAAAATGAATTTGAATTGAATAGAAAAAGAATTCGAATTGAATAGAATAGAAAAAGAAAACGAATTTGAATTGAATAGAAAACGAATTCGAATTGAATTGAAAACGAATTTGAATTGAATTTAATAGAAAACGAATTTGAATTGAATTGAAAATGAATTTGAATTGAATTTAATAGAAAACGAATTTGAACTGAATTGAATAGAAAAAAAAAATTAATTGAATTGAATTCAATTGTAAACAAATTGAAATAGAATTGAAATCGATTTGAATTGAAATCAAATAGAAGTGAAGGTAAAAAGAATTTATAAGGGAAAATTCAATTTTGATTTGAATTTGAAATAAAGGTTGAAATTGTTTTTGAAAACAAATTTTAAATGATTTATAAAATTCGTTTTAAAAAGGAAATCGACGAAATACATATAATATATATATATATATAATATATATATATATTATATATATAATGGCCTGAATACAACGCGCCGCGCCGCAGCAGTTCGTGAATTACGACCATTGACTTCGAACGGACATTGCGGGAGATCTGACCGTCGGATTCTCCTAAAACCAGAACCATTGGGTTCGTATTGAAAAGAGCTTTCTAACGAATATTATAAATTTGAAATCTAACGGTTGGATTTGGAATTATGTCCAAATCAAATTTGGAAAAGGTCACTGTAAGTGCAGTTCGATGGCCGTTGATGGAAATCGACTGTACGAGCCTTGATAACATTATAAAAAATAGTAATAATTTGTGTAAAATCATAAGAAATGATATGGGAAAAATTAGGATGAAAAACTTCATATTTGAAAAGATAAATATAGATTTTTATCGAAATGAACTAGTTTTGAACTAGAACTATAATTCTATTTATTACTAAATAAATAAATTGAATTTGAAAATGGTTTTGAAAATAACCAGATTTCCAATAATTATATTGAAATGGATTTGAATCGAAATTGTCTTCGGAATATTTCGATGTTGGATTTCGTGATGATACAGATATTGTTATGGGAATTTGAAAGATATACATATATATCGTTATTTCCAATACAATATTTGTTGGTCGTAGAATTTGATATTGAATATAAGCCGGTATATTTTCTATTCAGAGCCTTGTATTTAATATCAAATGTGATTAGGGTTTGTCGTGAATGGTGTCTTCATTAACACTGTTCTTAAGCCCAGTTGAGAAAAAGATTAAATCTTTTATTTAGATTTAATGAAGTGTACCAATTAAATAATATTTAATTGGAATTGAATTTGAAGCGACCCGAACTTCCCCAGTCTCCGAAGAGATGAGAAAGGACGAATTACTGTGAGGACAAGACAAAATAGAACGCAAACAGGAGAACATTTCATTGTTATTACAACAATTCCATCAGAATACAAGAATATACAGAGTATAAATGAATAAATTACATTCGATAAATATCATAGATTACAATAAATTACATAGCAGCGGAAAATAATACAAAGCACAACTGAAGGTGATATACGGATACAGAGCTTTCCGAATATCATTCCAGCTGTAAACTAGGATCCTATGAGTATAAATCTGCAAAACCAAAACTACTAGCTGCTCGTGCGGAAAATAGGGGCACCCAGAGTTTAGGTTAAAACAATAAACTCCAGGTCAGTCATGTGACTAGTGTGAGAACTAAAACAGTTATTTAAAGCTTTACTTTAAAAGAGAGTAATTCAAGGGACCACGCCGTATAACACGGAACGGGTTTCCTCCCAAGAATACCAGTGCATAGAATAAACAGTGCAATGCTTTTTCTAAAAATGAAGCCGTTATAAGACCCAGGTCCCATCACACAAAGCAACGCAGGCCAGAGGATAAGGTTTCACCTTATAACAGCCAAACATGCTTGGTACGTTTAAAACAAATCATTTGATACTATAATAAGTGTATAGTGTCAAAACAATTTCAATCATAAATATAAATCATAGACGACATAAATGCCCCATACCACTATGTCGCCATACTAGGCTCTACAAATAAGACAGAAATACACGTATTGGAAATTGGATTTCCGTCATAAGTCGAGGCAAGGGGCAAGCTCCTCTCCGCTTCGAGACATTCTAGCAAATGCCTCAGGACTACACACTCTGGGTAACCCCTGGACTCGGCTGGGTCGGTCCTCTCTTACGTTTTAGGATTAATTATTCCTGAACACACGTTTCCCGGTCCTTACAGACCTATAATCGAGGCGCCTCATTCCAACAACCACAAAGGTGAAAAGTATATAAATGTCAGGGCTGGTAAGTCACTGACACCACCAAAGCTAGAAAGAAACGTCGTGTTCTACCAACGGTCCGTATCCCATTTTTAACTCATACCGAGGTGTGAGGCTCGCGAATCCACGCTATACACAAAGCTACCACGTAGGCCGTGCTTTGATCATCAACCACAAGACTTTTCTTTTCAACAGAAGCCTTGATCCATGCAACTCAGCGTGCCACACAGGCAATTCATGCCATGCGATTGATATCTATCGATATATAACATCTAAGCTCATACGTCTCAGAGAAGGGCGTTAAGCAAGAGAATAAATTCTCCGCTCCCAAACAGATATATATTTAACAGAAATCAATCAACACAGAATAAAATCCAATGTCAGACACACAATCCATTTACAAGTTCATTCTGGGTTTGAACGAAACCGGAGGCACTTTCCTCGCATATCCATCGATCTCCAAGTCCGTCTGGACGACCACCAACTGATTCCCTCGTCTTGGGTGTACAACCCAATCAAGATCATCAGTAATCACCCAAACGATGTGAAGACTTCCGATCTTCAACCACCGTTTTCAACTTCGACATATCGTCGAATCGGTTATTCAGAATGGGTATAAACCCGGCCTTTCTGAACAACCCACGTATATTAAAAACAAATGTTACACAAACACAACATACGCCTCATTCCAATTCATCAGTCACTAACCATAAATTAGCAAGAGAACAATTCTCCATATATTAACCCAGAAGGCCGAAACCAACATCAGATCAATACCCAGGAAACCATTCTTCTTAACTAACCTACAGCTAGTTTCAAAATTTCATATCCTTAGGGAAAGGTTCCCATTAATTTTATCCAAGATAAATTCTTTGAATTTATTCTTTAATCTTCCTTTGGATGTCATTTCAAACCAAATTATGGTTTTCCAAACTAGTCGAGATTAGCGAATCACATCGGAGTAATTATTTATTTTATTTCCCAATCCCAACCTATTCATCCCATGAAGCAAAACTGGTAATACTACATATCTAATACCAAGGTGTTATCGGTAAAATTAATTACCATTTCACGTTCAAATCTAATTAAAGATTTAACTATCGCTTGGAGCAAAACTGGTGATACTCCATTCTCCCTCATTTCCCAAATTTGATAATTTAGATTATCAATTCACATTTCAATCTAATTGCAGATTCATTAAAACTCCTTTTACTGGGTTAAAGAACTAATGTCATTTAAAACACAGTTCACGATGAACCCAAATCACATTCTATTCATTATCAGGTTAAAGAACTAGTGTTATTTAAAACACCGTCCACGATAAACCCACGAATCAATTATATTTAAAACCCATTTCAAATCCAATTTATTTATTTGAAAATAAACGGGTTTAATTTTAGTTCAAAACTGTAACAACCCGAAAATCTAGGCCAGTTTAAAAATTTTATTTTGGCAATTTTAGCGAATTTTGATTATTTAAAATGAATTATTTTAAATAAAATCAATGAGAAATTTAATTTGAATATAATTAGAATGTATATATTATATACGTCGTCGTTAGAATATAAATAATTATTTATAATTATAAAAGGAATTGAAAATGGCGCGGTAGTTCGATAATTCGATTTCAAACTTCAATTGAATGTACCGGGTGCAAAACAATCCGGATTTTATTGAAACCAAAAATAATAGGATCTCTTTGTGAATATCTTTCCAACGAATTCGAATAATCGAAATTTCATAGCGGGAATCAAAAGATATGTCCAGTTGAAAATTCTGAATAGTCGCTATGGAATTCAGGCCCTTAAAAATGGAAATTTTGCAAATGACCTTGGATTTCGACAAAACCACTTTTGTTGGGTCCGTGATGTCAAGTTATTACTAGGTTCCAAAATTCATAATTTTTCGAATCAATATGTGAGCGTGGCAAAGGAAAACGCGTTTGACCAGTTTTAGTTGATTTTAATCGACTGGAAAATGGTCATTTTTCAAACGGTCTCAGAATTGGACGAAACTAGTTTTGTTAGGACCGTATCGTCAATACGAAGCTAGAAAATATTTTTCGGGAATTTTTCTAGTTAGTATGTGACCCAGGTAAATTGAAATGTGCGTTCAAATTGAAAATATAAAGAATTATATTTTGATTTTGACGGAAACTGAGCGAAACGGCTGAATTGGCTTGCGATACATATCCCATTGTGTTCGGAATGGGGGTAATTAGCTAGGGGCGACAGTCGTTGGGTCTCGATTGGTGTTCGAACGAAAAAGTTACTTTTTGAAATTGAAAATAAAATAAATAAATATATAAATAATATATATTCTTTCCTTCCCTCCCCCTTTCCCGTTCATTTTCAGAAATTGGAATAAAAAAAAACCAAATGAAACCAAAATTCTCGGTCGCACCTCCGCCTCCCGCCTCCCTCCGTTCAACCTCCCCTCTCGCGCCCGTCCTCCCTCCTCTTCAAGCCATACCCGAAAAGCCCAATCCCCAAATCCAGATCGAAACCCCTCCCTCAACCCAACGGAGCCGCCGCCGAGTTCGCCCAAGAGGGGGTCGCCATAAAGCTCTCGCGTCGCCGCATATGGTGGTGATGGCCGATTTCGTTCAGATGGGTCGTGGAAGAAGCGGGGGGAAACCCTATTTTGGAAGACAACGGGTTGCTTGGTTCAAGGGGTTCCAGTGAGGAACGAGGAGGGAGCCGCTCTTTCCTGTAGCGTGGAAGAAACCCAGAAAAAACAACAGTGAGCATTTTTAATATAACATTACTTATAAAATCAATTTTCTTATATATATATTGTTTTAGAAGTAGGATTTTTATATGAAAAGCAATGATAAAAATTTAATAATTTTTTTTTATATATTGAACATCGAAGTAAAAATATGATTTTTATATTTTTATGAGAATAAAAATATGATTTTTATATTTTTAAAAGTATTAAAAATATAGTCTTTACTATATAGATGATATAAAAATATGATTTTTGTTTATGTAGAGAAGTAAAAATATAATTTGTACATGATAGGAATATTAAAAATATCATCTTTTTATAGGTAGCAAAATAAAAATGTGATTTTTATAGTGATGAAATTGAAAAGGCGAAATCTTTATATGAAGAATGGCGTGATAAAAATATAATCTTTACGATATGAACATCAATGTGAAAATTCGATTTTTATATATTGAATAGCATAATAAAAAATTCAATTTTTATATATTGAATAGCGAAGTAAAAATTCGATTTTTACATATGTAGTGAATACGGGCAACGAAAGCGAAAAAAGGCGAGATTGGCGAAGATTTCTATAAAAGAAGAGTCAAGATGATTGGATAGCTTTTGGTGAGAATTTCTCACCTTTTAATTTCTTTTTCTAGTTATATGTATATACTAGGATGCAGACGGTGCTTAGTAGCACCCGACACAATCGTCCACAGACCATGGACTTGTTTGCTTTGTTGCATAAATTAGTTAGATGCTTTGGTTTGAATTGAATTGTTTGGTGAAATGAAATTGATTTGATTGATGTGTGAATGGCGTGGGCCTTCACTAGACCGGGGATAAGGCTAGGCCTCGTCCCGTTTCTAGTATCGTGCCGTTATGCCGCCGAAATTTTCTAAAATAAGTTAGAAAAATAACAATATCATTTTATAGAATAAATGAATTGAATAGAAATTCATATGTTGAAATAAAATGTTTTATCGTTAAAAGTATAATTTTCAACGTGAATGTGAATAAATAAATATTCATTTACAAACCAGACGGTTTGTTTATGTACACCTATTTGAAGGACATTGATTGGGTCGATAAATTTTGCACATCGCCCAACTGCACGAATAAAATATTTGTTTGATTGTTTGAAACCCCACACGGGTGTTGGGATGAAATATGAAGTTCACTCATCCTGATTGATTAAATATGTCGATCGATTGATTGACAGGCTGTTATAAGCGTTAGATATCTATATTTGATGCTTATACAGTGTAGTGCACTTTGGTTGATGGTTGATGGTTGATGGTTGATTATTTTTCAATGTTATTATATACATGTGTTGTATGAAAATCCATATAATTAACTTTATATGGTAATTGATTGGGCCTCATTCCAATTTAGAAAATAAAGAATTTTATAAAATAAAAGTTCATGTGTTGACTATGCTCATCCGTTGAGATTAGTCATGTGTTGAACGAAATATTTTAACAATAAAATTTATACCTTTGTCACTATAAAATAAAAGTTCATGTGTTGACTGTGCTCATCCGTTGAGATTAGTCATGTGTTGAACGAAATATTTTAACAATAAAATTTATACCTTTGTCACTATAAAATAAAAGTTCATGTGTTGATCGTACTCATCCGTTGAGATTGGTCATGTGTTGAATGAAATAATTTAACAAAAATAGTCACACGTGGACAGTACTCATTCGTTGAGATTAGTCGTGTGTTGACAAAAATAAATATTCATTTGTTGAATAGAATATTTGAAAATAGAAATGTATGAAGCCGTGTTGGTTAGATTGACGCCATTTTGACGTGAACGATATTTATACCGATTATTCATTTCGAAATGAATATTGAAAAACGATTTCGAAATGAATTGAATTGAAAACGATTTCGAAATGAATTGAAAACGATTTCGAAATGAATTGAATAGAAAACGAATTTGATTTCAATTGAATGTATAACGAATTTGAATCGAATAGAAAACCACTTTGAATTGAATCGAATTGAAAACGAATTCGAATTGATTTGAAAACGAATTGAAATGAATTCAAATTGAATTGAAATTTGAATTAAATAGAAATGAATTTTAAAAACGAATTTATAGGGAAAATTCAATTTTGATTCGAATTGAAATGGAAGTTGAAAATGTTTTTGAAACGAAATTAAAACGATTTATAAAATTCGTTTTAAATAGAAATCGACGAAATATATATTATATATATAATATAATGGCCTGAATAGAACGCGCCGCGCCACGGCAGTTCGAAAATTTCGACCATTTATTTCAAATGGAGATTACGGGAGATCCGACCGTCGGATTCTCCTAAAACCGGAACCGTTGGGTTCGTATCGGAAAGAGCTTTCTAACGAATATTAGAAATTTGAAATCTAACGGTTGGATTTGTTATTATGTCCAAAACAAATTTGAAAAAGGTCGCTGTAAGTGCAGTTCGATGGCCGTTGATGGAAATCGACTGTACGGGCCTTGATAAAATTATTAAAAATGGTAATAATTTGTGTAAAATCATAAGAAACGATTTAGAAAGAATTGGGATGAAAAACTCCATATTTGAAAAGATAAAAATAGATTTTTATCGAAGTAAACTAGTTTTGAACTAAAATTGTAATTCTATTTATTTTTAAATAAATAAATTGAATTTGAAAAGGTTTTAAAATTAACCAGAATTTCCAATGATTGCATTGGAGTGGATTTGAATCGAAATTGTCTTCGGAATATTTCGATGTTGGAATTCGTGATTATGCAGATGTTGTTATGGAAATTTGAAAGATATATATCTATATCGTTATTTCAAATACGATATTTGTTAGTCGTAGAATTTGATATTGAATATAAGTCGGTATATTTTCTATTCAGAGCCTTGTATTTAATATCAAATGTGATTTGGGTTTGTCGTGAATGGTGTCTTCACTAACACTGTTCTTGAACCCAGTTGAGAAAAGATTAAATCTTTTTATTTAGATTTAATGAAGTGTACCAATTAAATAATATTTAATTGGAATTAAATTGATATTGATTTTTGGGTTTATCGTGAACAGTGTTTTAAATAACACTTGTTCTTTAACCCGATAATTAATATGATGTGATTTTGGGTTTATCGTGAACTGTGTTTTAAATGACACGGATTCTTTAACCCAGTTAACGATTAAAACTAAGTGGAGTTTTAATGAATCTTTAATTAGATTGAAATGGTCGAGAATGGAGTATCACCAGTTTTGCTCCAGGCGATAGTTAAATCTTTAATTAGATTTGAACGTGAAATGGTAATTGAATTTACCGATAACACCGTGGTGTTAGATATGAAGTACTACCAGTTTTACTTCATGGGATGAATAGGTTGGGATTGGGAAATTAAAACAAATGATTACTTCGGTAAGGTTCGCTAATCCCGACTAGTTTTGAATTGATATTCAAAAATAGATTAAAGAATAAATTCAAGAAATTTATCTTGGATAAATTTAATGGGAACCCTTCCCTATGAATGTGAAATTTAGAAACTAACTGTCGGTTAGCCAAGTAGAATGGTTTTCTGAATATTGATCTGATGTTGGTTTCGGCCTTCGGGGTTAATATTTGGGGAATTATTCTCTTGATTAATTTACGGTTAGTGACTGATGAATTGGAATGAGGCGTATGTTGTGTTTGTGTAACACTTATTTAAAGTATACGTGAGTTATTCGGAAAGACCGGGTTTATACCATTCTGAATAACTGATACGACGATAAGTCGAAGATGAAGACGATGGTCGAAGACCGGAAGTCTTCACGTCGTTTGGGTGATTGCTGATGATCTTGATTGGGCTGTACACCCAAGAAGATGGAAACAGTTGGTGATCGTCCAGACGTGCTTGGAGATCGATGGATATGCGGGGTACTAGGTGCCTCCGGTGTCGTTCAGACCCAGAACGGACTTGTAAATGGACTGTGTGTCTGACATTGGATTTTAGTCCGTGTGATTGATCTCTATTAAATATATATCTGTTTGGCGGCGGAGAATTTATTCTCTTGCTTAACGCCCTTCTCTGAGACGTACGAGCTCAGGGGTTATATATTGATGGATATCAAACGCATGGAGTGAATTGCCTGTGTGGCATGCCTAAGTGGCAATTGATCGAGGCTTCTGTTGAAAAGCAAAGTCTTGTGGTGATGATCAAAGCACGGCCTTTGTGGCGTAGCTTTGTGTAACGTTTACTTCGCGAGTTTCACACCCGGTATGAACCAAAAACGGGAGACGGACCTCAGGGAGGGCATGTGTTTCTTTCTAGTTAGAAGTGGCGTCAGTGGTTTTACACGCCCTGACGAGTTTGACTTATGTGGTTGTTGCTGTTGCGAGGCGCCTCGGTTTGATCGGACGATCCGGGTCCGATGGAGTCATTCAGTTGGCTCACCTACGCCCCATAGGGCGGGGAAACGCATGTTCAGGGTTTAAGTTTAATCCATGTCGGTGGACTGGCCCTGACGATCCAAGGGCCCACCTGAGTCTGGGTCCTGAGGCTCGGGCTAGAGAGTCTCGAATCGGTTGAGGACTATCTTTTGCCTCGGTTCATAGATGGAAACCCAATTTCCAAATACGTGACATTTGCGGTTTTATTTGTAGAGCCTAGTATGGCGACATGATATATGGTACCCATGCCGCCTATGATTGATACTTATGATTTGAAGTGGTTTTATACACTATACACTTATACTAGTATCAAATGATTTGTTTTAAACGTATCAAGCATTCTTTGGCTGTTATAAGGGAAAACCCTATCCCCCGGCTTGCGTTGCATTGTGTGATAGGACCTGGGTCTTATAACAGCTTCATTTTTCTTTATTTAGCATTGCGCTGTTTGTTTTATGCACTGGTATTCTTGGGAGGAAACCCGTTCCGTGTTATACGGCGTGGTCCCTTGATTTACCTAACTTTAAAAATAAAGATTAATAACTGTTTTAGTTCTCACACCAGTCCCATGACTGACCTGGAGTTTATTGTTTTAACCTATACTCTGGGTGCCCCTATTTTGACATGGGCAGCTAGAAGTTTTGGTTTTGCAGATTTATATTCACAGGATCCTGGTTTACAGCTGGAATGATATCCGGAAAGCTTTGTATCCGTATATCTCTTCTAGTTGTGTATTGTATTATTTTCTGCTGCTATGTATTTAAATGTAATTTAAGTCTCTGATATTTTTGTGTAATATTTATTCATACTCTGTATATTCTTGTAATCTGATGCATTGATGTAATATACAATGAAATGTTCTTTTATATGCGTTCTGTTGTGGCTTGTTCTCGAACTATCCGCCACTTTTCTTTACGGGGAAGTCACGGGTTTTTACAGTTGGTATCAGAGCTTTGGTTTACAAAGCACGGAGAACGAGACACATTAGAACCATACGAAAGAATTCATCAGATATTGGATTAGTAATATCCAATGGGAATGACTCGTTAGAGATAGGATCAGTAGTATCCTAGAACGAGTGTGAAGAGTATATTTTTAAAATGAAAACAAATTTTGTTTTGAAAATTTAAATCAACTATTCGTATTTGATTATTTATTCTATATTGATTTGGACGGTCCAATATATAAAGATTTTGCATATACGCCTTGCAAACGTGTATTTGAAATTTTAATATACTGGATAGATATAGAACCACACTCTAGTCACCCGGGGATGATCCTGATGATGGTGCATCATCATCAGCATTTATATTCGAGTGTCGAAGGTGTGATATCTATATATTTCCATTAGACTGGTGTGAGAACCAAAAAAAAAATTATTAGATAAGGCCTATTGTTGTGATTTGGCATCAAAAACATGATTTTTGTATATATATCAAATTATGAATTTGAGACTCTAATTCACTAATTGATGGATGTTTGTGTTGTTTGTTTAATGGTTTGATAATTTTGAACCGTTATGCCTAATTGCATCAAATATTTAATTGTATTGAAAATTAGTCGCATTTGCTTGCATATATATGTACTTACATTGAACAGGTCATAGCAAGGAGGCTAGAGTAGAGAATAAAATTTGTTTGCCCGACAAATAGGTACATGTTTACTACATAATTTACTGTTTCGTTTGGGTGATGATTATTTTATGAGCCGCTTGGCTTTTTCTTTTTCTTTTTGAGATGAGAAGGACCGGGGAAGCTATTTGAGATTTCCCGATGCTCCCATTGCAGGGGAGGTTATGGCGAAATTTTTCGAAAATTTAGGGTGTTAGCCAAATTTTTGAATTTTTGAAAATTCTCAGAAACTGAAAGGTTGGAGAATGGAAGCCAGATCGAACGTAGAGTTGATTAATCAAACCACTTTCGACTTTGTTCCTTTTCGGGGACGAAAAGTTTTAAGTGGGGGAGATTGTAACAACCCGAAAATCAAGGCCAGCTTAAATTTTTTATTTTGGCAATTTTAGCGAATTTTGATTATTTAAAATGAATTATTTTAAATAAAATCGACGAGAAATTTAATTTGAATATAATTAGAATGTATATATTATATACGTCGTCGTTAGAATATAAATAATTATTTATAATTATAAAAGGAATTGAAAATGGCGTGGTAGTTCGATAATTCGATTTCAAACTTCAATTGAATGTACCGGGTGCAAAACAATCCGGATTTTAGTGAAACCAAAAATAATAGGATCTCTTTGTGAATATCTTTCCAACGAATTCGAATAATCGAAATTTCATAGCGGGAATCAAAAGATATGTCCAGTTGAAAATTCTGAATAGTCGCTATGGAATTCAGGCCCTTAAAAATGGAAATTTTGCAAATGACCTTGGATTTCGACGAAACCACTTTTGTTGGGTCCGTGATGTCAAGTTATTACTAGGTTCCAAATTTCATAATTTTTCGAATCAATATGTGAGCGTGGCAAAGGAAAACGCGTTTGACCAGTTTTAGTTGATTTTAATCGACTGGAAAATGGTCATTTTTCAAACGGTCTCAGAATTGGACGAAACTAGTTTTGTTAGGACCGTATCGTCAATACGAAGCTAGAAAATATTTTTCGGGAATTTTTCTAGTTAGTATGTGACCCAGGTAAATTGAAATGTGCGTTCAAATTGAAAATATAAAGAATTATATTTTGATTTTGACGGAAACTGAGCGAAACGGCTGAATTGGCTTGCGATACATATCCCATTGTGTTCGGAATGGGGGTAATTAGCTAGGGGCGACAGTCGTTGGGTCTCGATTGGTGTTCGAACGAAAAAGTTACTTTTTGAAATTGAAAATAAAATAAATATATAAATAATATATATTCTTTCCTTCCCTCCCCCTTTCCCGTTCATTTTCAGAAATTGGAATAAAAAAAAAACCAAACGAAACCAAAATTCTCTGTCGCACCTCCGCCTCCCGCCTCCCTGACCTGCCGCCTCCCCCTCCGTTCAACCTCCCCTCTCGCGCCCGTCCTCCCTCCTCTTCAAGCCATACCCGAAAACCCCAATCCCCAAATCCAGATCGAAACCCCTCCCTTAACCCAACGGAGCCGCCGCCGAGTTCGCCCAAGAGGGGGTCGCCATAAAGCTCTCGCGTCGCCGCATATGGTGGTGATGGCCGATTTCGTTCAGATGGGTCGTGGAAGAAGCGGGGGGAAACCCTATTTTGGAAGACAACGGGTTGCTTGGTTCAAGGGGTTCCAGTGAGGAACGAGGAGGGAGCCGTCTTTCCTGTAGCGTGGAAGAAACCCAGAAAAAACAACAGTGAGCATTTTTAATATAACATTACTTATAAAATCAATTTTCTTATATATATATTGTTTTAGAAGTAGGATTTTTATATGAAAAGCAATGATAAAAATTTAATAATTTTTTTTTATATATTGAACATCGAAGTAAAAATATGATTTTTATATTTTTATGAGAATAAAAATATGATTTTTATATTTTTAAAAGTATTAAAAATATAGCCTTTACTATATAGATGATATAAAAATATGATTTTTGTTTATGTAGAGAAGTAAAAATATAATTTGTACATGATAGGAATATTAAAAATATCATCTTTTTATAGGTATTAAAATAAAAATGTGATTTTTATAGTGATGAAATTGAAAAGGCGAAATCTTTATATGAAGAATGGCGTGATAAAAATATAATCTTTACGATATGAACATCGATGTGAAAATTCGATTTTTATATATTGAATAGCATAATAAAAAATTCGATTTTTATATATTGAATAGCGAAGTAAAAATTCGATTTTTACATATGTAGTGAATACGGGCAACGAAAGCGACAAAAGGTGAGATTGGCGAAGATTTCTATAAAAGAAGAGTCAAGATGATTGGATAGCTTTTGGTGAGAATTTCTCACCTTTCAATTTCTTTTTCTAGTTATATGTATATACTAGGATGCAGACGGTGCTTAGTAGCACCCGACACAATCGTCCACAGACCATGGACTTGTTTGTTTTGTTGCATAAATTAGTTAGATGCTTTGGTTTGAATTGAATTGTTTGGTGAAATGAAATTGATTTGATTGATGTGTGAATGGCGTGGGCCTTCACTAGACCGGGGGTAAGGCTAGGCCTCGTCCCGTTTCTAGTATCGTGCCGTTATGCCGCCGAAATTTTCTAAAATAATTAGAAAAATAACAATATCATTTTATAGAATAAATGAATTGAATAGAAATTCATATGTTGAAATAAAATGTTTTATCGTTAAAAATATAATTTTCAACGTGAATGTGAATAAATAAATATTCATTTACAAACCAGACGGTTTGTTTATGTACACCTATTTGAAGGACATTGATTGGGTCGATAAATTTTGCACATCGCCCAACTGCACGAATAAAATATGTGTTTGATTGTTTGAAACCCCACACGGGTGTTGGGATGAAATATGAAGTTCACTCATCCTGATTGATTAAATATGTCGATCGATTGATTGACAGGCTGTTATAAGCGTTAGATATCTATATTTGATGCTTATACAGTGTAGTGCACTTTGGTTGATGGTTGATTATTTTTCAATGTTATTATATACATGTGTTGTATGAAAATCCATATAATTAACTTTATATGGTAATTGATTGGGCCTCATTCCAATTTAGAAAATAAAGAATTTTATAAAATAAAAGTTCATGTGTTGACTGTGCTCATCCGTTGAGATTAGTCATGTGTTGAACGAAATATTTTAACAATAAAATTTATACCTTTGTCACTATAAAATAAAAGTTCATGTGTTGACTGTGCTCATCCGTTGAGATTAGTCATGTGTTGAACGAAATATTTTAACAATAAAATTTATACCTTTGTCACTATAAAATAAAAGTTCATGTGTTGACCGTACTCATCCGTTGAGATTGGTCATGTGTTGAACGAAATAATTTAACAAAAATAGTCACACGTGGACAGTACTCATTCGTTGAGATTAGTCGTGTGTTGACAAAAATAAATATTCATTTGTTGAATAGAATATTTGAAAATAGAAATGTATGAAGCCGTGTTGGTTAGATTGACGCCATTTTGACGTGAACGATATTTATACCGATTATTCATTTCGAAATGAATGTTGAAAAACGATTTCGAAATGAATTGAATTGAAAACGATTTCGAAATGAATTGAATTGAAAACGATTTCGAAATGAATTGAATAGAAAACGAATTTGATTTCAATTGAATGTATAACGAATTTGAATCGAATAGAAAACCACTTTGAATTGAATCGAATTGAAAACGAATTCGAATTGATTTGAAAACGAATTGAAATGAATTCAAATTGAATTGAAATTTGAATTAAATAGAAATGAATTTTAAAAACGAATTTAAAGGGAAAATTCTTGATTCGAATTGAAATGGAAGTTGAAAATGTTTTTGAAACGAAATTAAAACGATTTATAAAATTCGTTTTAAATAGAAATCGACGAAATATATATTATATATATAATATAATGGCCTGAATAGAACGCGCCGCGCCGCGGCAGTTCGAAAATTTCGACCATTTATTTCAAACGGAGATTACGGGAGATCCGACCGTCGGATTCTCCTAAAACCGGAACCGTTGGGTTCGTATCGGAAAGAGCTTTCTAACGAATATTAGAAATTTGAAATCTAACGGTTGGATTTGTTATTATGTCCAAATCAAATTTGAAAAAGGTCGCTGTAAGTGCAGTTCGATGGCCGTTGATGGAAATCGACTGTACGGGCCTTGATAAAATTATTAAAAATGGTAATAATTTGTGTAAAATCATAAGAAACGATTTAGAAAGAATTGGGATGAAAAACTCCATATTTGAAAAGATAAAAATAGATTTTTATCGAAGTAAACTAGTTTTGAACTAAAATTGTAATTCTATTTATTTTTAAATAAATAAATTGAATTTGAAAAGGTTTTAAAAATAACCAGAATTTCCAATGATTGCATTGGAGTGGATTTGAATCGAAATTGTCTTCGGAATATTTCGATGTTGGAATTCGTGATTATGCAGATGTTGTTATGGAAATTTGAAAGATATATATCTATATCGTTATTTCCAATACGATATTTGTTAGTCGTAGAATTTGATATTGAATATAAGCCGGTATATTTTCTATTCAGAGCCTTGTATTTAATATCAAATGTGATTTGGGTTTGTCGTGAATGGTGTCTTCACTAACACTGTTCTTGAACCCAGTTGAGAAAAGATTAAATCTTTTTATTTAGATTTAATGAAGTGTACCAATTAAATAATATTTAATTGGAATTGAATTGATATTGATTTTTGGGTTTATCGTGAACAGTGTTTTAAATAACACTTGTTCTTTAACCCGATAATTAATATGATGTGATTTTGGGTTTATCGTGAACTGTATTTTAAATGACACGGATTCTTTAACCCAGTTAACGATTAAAACTAAGTGGAGTTTTAATGAATCTTTTATTAGATTGAAATGGTCGAGAATGGAGTATCACCAGTTTTGCTCCAGGCGATAGTTAAATCTTTAATTAGATTTGAACGTGAAATGGTAATTGAATTTACCGATAACACTGTGGTGTTAGATATGAAGTACTACCAGTTTTACTTCATGGGATGAATAGGTTGGGATTGGGAAATTAAAACAAATGATTAGTTCGGTAAGGTTCGCTAATCCCGACTAGTTTTGAATTGATATTCAAAAATAGATTAAAGAATAAATTCAAGAAATTTATCTTGGATAAATTTAATGGGAACCCTTCCCTATGAATGTGAAATTTAGAAACTAACTGTCGGTTAGCCAAGTAGAATGGTTTTCTGAATATTGATCTGATGTTGGTTTCGGCCTTCGGGGTTAATATTTGGGGAATTATTCTCTTGATTAATTTACGGTTAGTGACTGATGAATTGGAATGAGGCGTATGTTGTGTTTGTGTAACACTTATTTAAAGTATACGCGAGTTATTCGGAAAGACCGGGTTTATCCCATTCTGAATAACTGATACGACGATAAGTCGAAGATGAAGACGATGGTCGAAGACCGGAAGTCTTCACGTCGTTTGGGTGATTGCTAATGATCTTGATTGGGCTGTACACCCAAGAAGATGGAAACAGTTGGTGATCGTCCAGACATGCTTGGAGATCGATGGATATGCGGGGTACTAGGTGCCTCCGGTGTCGTTCAGACCCAGAACGGACTTGTAAATGGACTGTGTATCTGACATTGGATTTTAGTCCGTGTGATTGATCTCTATTAAATATATATCTGTTTGGCGGCGGAGAATTTATTCTCTTGCTTAACGCCCTTCTCTTAGACGTACGAGCTCAGGGGTTATATATTGATGGATATCAAACGCATGGAGTGAATTGCCTGTGTGGCATGCCTAAGTGGCAAGTGATCGAGGCTTCTGTTGAAAAGCAAAGTCTTGTGGTGATGATCAAAGCACGGCCTTTGTGGCGTAGCTTTGTGTAACGTTTACTTCGCGAGTTTCACACCCGGTATGAACCAAAAACGGGAGACGGACCTCAGGGAGGGCATGTGTTTCTTTCTAGTTAGAAGTGGCGTCAGTGGTTTTACACGCCCTGACGAGTTTGACTTATGTGGTTGTTGCTGTTGCGAGGCGCCTCGGTTTGATCGGACGATCCGGGTCCGATGGAGTCATTCAGTTGGCTCACCTACGCCCCATAGGGCGGGGAAATGCATGTTCAGGGTTTAAGTTTAATCCACATCGATGGACTGGCCCTGACGATCCAAGGGCCCACCTGAGTCTGGGTCCTGAGGCTCGGGCTAGAGAGTCTCGAATCGGTTGAGGACTATCTTTTGCCTCGGTTCATAGATGGAAACCCAATTTCCAAATACGTGACATTTGCGGTTTTATTTGTAGAGCCTAGTATGGCGACATGATATATGGTACCCATGCCGCCTATGATTGATACTTATGATTTGAAGTGGTTTTATACACTATACACTTATACTAGTATCAAATGATTTGTTTTAAACGTATCAAGCATTCTTTGGCTGTTATAAGGGCAAACCCTATCCCCCGGCTTGCGTTGCATTGTGTGATAGGACCTGGGTCTTATAACAGCTTCATTTTTCTTTATTTAGCATTGCGCTGTTTGTTTTATGCACTGGTATTCTTGGGAGGAAACCCGTTCCGTGTTATACGGCGTGGTCCCTTGATTTACCTAACTTTAAAAATAAAGATTAATAACTGTTTTAGTTCTCACACCAGTCCCATGACTGACCTGGAGTTTATTGTTTTAACCTAAAATCTGGGTGCCCCTATTTTGACACGGGCAGCTAGTAGTTTTGGTTTTGCAGATTTATATTCACAGGATCCTGGTTTACAGCTGGAATGATATCCGGAAAGCTTTGTATCCGTATATCTCTTCTAGTTGTGTATTGTATTATTTTCCGCTGCTATGTATTTAAATGTAATTTAAGTCTCTGATATTTTTGTGTAATATTTATTCATACTCTGTATATTCTTGTAATCTGATGCATTGATGTAATATACAATGAAATGTTCTTTTATATGCGTTCTGTTGTGGCTTGTTCTCGAACTATCCGCCACTTTTCTTTACGGGGAAGTCACGGGTTTTTACAAAAACTAGTTCATTTCGATAAAAATCTATTTTTATCTTTTCAAATATGGAGTTTTTCATCCCAATTTTTCCCAAATCATTTCTTATGATTTTACACAAATTATTACTATTTTTAATAATTTTATCAAGGCCCGTACAGTCGATTTCCGTCAATGGCCATCGAACTGCACTTACAATGACCTTTTTCAAATTTGATTTGGACGTATTTCCAAATCTGAGACGACCCGAAATCCCGTTCTGACGGAAACAAGGGTTATCTTTGGAATATAACACAGACACAGATAATAGCAGAACAAAATTAAATAATTACACCAGATAATGAACAATAGAATATACTGGATAAAAGTAATCATCAGAGTTACACAGTATACATGATCTTACTTAGTACAAATACAGTTCAACTATACATAAATGTCTACAGCGGAAAACAAACAAAATATGTACAATAGGAGCTGAACAGCATAAAAAGAAATAAATGATAGAATCCATCTTCAGCTCCAGCTATCCAGAAAAAGAACCAGCTAAACCTGAATACAAGGTTGCCCGTGTAGTAAAGGGGCACCCGAGTTTGAAAGTGAAACAAACTACGAGTCAGTCATGGGACTGGTATGAGAAATCCACTCAACACATATATAATTGGCTAATCACAGGACCACGCCACTTTCGTGGAACGGGTTTACTCCATTGGATTGCCAGTGCTTTAAAACAAATCTTTCTTTTAAACATCGCTATGCTTTTGACAAAAATGAAGCCATTATAAGACTCGGTTCCCATCACATAATGCAATGCAAACCGGAGTATAGAGTTTTACCTTATAACGGCCAAAATATGCTTGATACGAATAAAAACAAAGGCATTTGATATTATTGCTAGTGTTTATATGTTTTGAAAACAATTTCAAATCATAACTATCAATCTTAGACGGCATGGGTACCATATATCATGTCGCCATATATATATATATATACAATCAAAACCACACGATGTCGTATTTGGAAATTGGATTTCCGTCATGAACCAAGGCAAAAGATAGTCCTTACCGAATTCGAGACAATCTAGCCTACCTTGTCTCAGGATCAGAGCTCGAGTGACCCTAGGAGCGACAGGGCCGGTCCACCGATGTGGATTAAAATGCCTGAGCAATACGTTTCCCCGCCCTTTGGGGCGCAAACGAGCCAACGAATGACTCCATCGGACCCGGATCGTCCGATCAAACCGAGGCGCCTCGCAACAGCAACAACCACATAGGTGAAAAGTATATAAATGTCAGGGCTGGTAGGTCACTGACACCACCCTAGCTAGAAAGAAACGCATGCCCTCCCTGAGGTCCTTCCTCCCGTTTCTGGTTCATACCTGGGTGTGAGGCTCGCGAATTCACGTTATACACAAAGCTACGCCACAAAGGCGGTGCTTTGATCATCACCACAAGACTTTGCTTTTCAACAGAAGCCCTGATCACTACATCTTAGCATGCCACACAGGCAATTCACGCCATGCGACTGATGTCCATCGATATACAACCTCTGAGCTCGTGCGTCTCAGAGAAGGGCGTTAAGCAAAAGAATAAATTCTCCGCCGCCAAACAGATGTATATTTAACAGAAATCAATCAACACAGAATAAACTCCAATGTCAGACACACAGTCAATTTACAAGTCCGTTCTGGTTCTGAATGAAACCGGAGGCATTAAATACCTCGCAAACCCATCGATCACCACGTACGTCTGGACGATCACCACTCATTATCCATATTTCGGGATGCCTCCCAATCAGGACCTCGGTTACCATCCAAACGAGGTGAAGATCTCCGGTCTTCGACCATCGTCTTCATCTTCGACTTTCAATCGTCGGTCAATTATTTGAAATGAGAACTAACTCGGCCTTTTCAAATAATCCTCGTATATTTAGAATTTCAAATCAATTTATTTCAATGGTTAAATTATTCGACAACACCAATATTGTTCTTTAATGTAATTTTCACACCAAACACATTCAACCATCAAACACAACATAAATCGAGCAAATTCAGTTTATTTCCACTCCATATTGTTTATGGTATTTTATATCGATTTATCGCTATTTTTATTTATTTTAAAATAGCTAATTTATTCAAAACGACGCTTCGGGCCATAACGCGGCCGTGGCGCTGTTTTTCTTCGGATTTGATTTACACATATCTGAAAATCTAACCGTTGGATCTTCACAAAATTTACATCATTAGAAAGGTCTTTTCAAAACGAATCCAACGGTTCCAGTTTCGGGAAAATCCGACGGTCGGATCTCCCGGTACAATCGTTTGAAGTTTCGATTTCAAAATACGAACTGCAGCGTCTTTATTCGATTAAATATATAATTATATTTATATATATATATAAATATAATCGCTTCTGGCGCTGTTTTTCTTCAGATTTGAATTAAACATTCCAGACAATCCAACCGTTGGATTTTTACAAGGTTGGTGCCGTTGGAAAGATTATTCCAAGGCGAACCCGACGGTTGAGGTTTCGGGAAAATCCAATGGTCGGATTTCCCGCACTAGTTGTTTGAAATCACGGTTTCAAAATACGAACTGCACGGCCTCGTTTCGTTTTAATTTTATTTATATTTATATATTTATATAAATATAGTTCATTCAATGATTTCAATATCGTTTTCACTTCAAATATTTGCCTTAAATTTTTGGAAAATTTCGCCATAACCTCTCCTGCACCGGGAGCATCGGGAAATCGCAAATAGCTTTCCCGGTCCTTCTAATCTCAAAAAGAAAAAGAAAAAAGCCAAGCGGCTAGCCAACAGGCTCATAAAATCATCACCCAAACAAAGCAGTAAATGTGTACCTATTTGTCGGGCACAAAATTTTATTCCTCTTCTCTAGCCCCTTTGCTATAACCTGTTCAATGAATATGTATGTACATATATACACAGTTCTTATCATTTATCATTTTCTATTCGACTTCATATTTGATTTCTATTTGGTTTAAAAACACCATTCATTCTAATGTTACATAAATAGGTGCAAGTCATTTCATTAGCTAATTAATGAATATTTCAACTCATATATGTTTATTTTGAACAAGTGGCTATTTTTAACACTTCACATTTCAACGATTTATGCATACAATAAAAATGTGATTTTTATTGTAAAACAGTTCATTTCAAAACACTATTTTTCTATATAGTTCATATAGGTGACAAAAATAGGATTTTTATCATAAAACAATTTCTTTTAAAACGAGATTATTTTACACAGTTCATATAGTCGATAAAATGTGATTTTTATCATCAAACAATTTATTTCAAAATATGAATACCATTCAACACATGAATTTCTAATCAATGAATGAATATCAATTCAACACATGAATGTTTTCTATAGTTTCTATATATAGATAAAAATGTGATTTTTATTATCAAACGATTTATTTCAAAATATGAATACCATTCAACACATGAATTTCTAATCAACGAATGAATATCAATTTAACACATGAATGTTTTCTATAGTTTCTATATATAGATAAAAATGTGATTTTTATTATCAAACGATTTATTTCAAAATATGAATACCATTCAACACATGAATTTCTAATCAATGAATGAATATCAATTCAACACATGAATGTTTTCTATAGTTTCTATATATAGATAAAAATGTGATTTTTATTATCAAACGATTTATTTCAAAATATGAATACCATTCAACACATGAATTTCTAATCAACGAATGAATATCAATTCAACACATGAATGTTTTCTATAGTTTCTATATATAGATAAAAATGTGATTTTTATTATCAAACGATTTATTTCAAAATATGAATACCATTCAACACATGAATTTCTAATCAACGAATGAATATCAATTCAACACATGAATGTTTTCTATAGTTTCTATATATAGATAAAAATGTGATTTTTATTATCAAACGATTTATTTCAAAATATGAATACCATTCAACACATGAATTTCTAATCAACGAATGAATATCAATTCAACACATGAATGTTTTCTATAGTTTCTATATATAGATAAAAATGTGATTTTTATTATCAAACGATTTATTTCAAAATATGAATACCATTCAACACATGAATTTCTAATCAACGAATGAATATCAATTCAACACATGAAGGTTTTCTAATCAATGAATAAATATAGTTTAAGCATATGAAAATAATTCAAACACACGAATATTATTCAAAATTTCGGCAGCATAACGGCAGGGTAGTTAAAACCGGGACCGTCCCTAGTACGGCTCCTCGCTCTACCTTAAAACCTCGCGGTTTTTGACAATGGGGATCATGCATCTAGTTCGCACGCAGGCGGCATGTGTATATTTATTTCATTTCCACAAACTAATCGTATGTGGTTTCAACCAAATATTTTTCAACCACAAACGGGTATTTTTCAACCACAATCAACCAATATCAATCACAAACAATCCCAAACAATCATTCGCTATCAATCAATTTTCACAACAATTTCAACCAATAAATATCGTCCATGGTTTGTGGACGAGGGGCGTATATATATATATTTATATAGTAATTCACTTTTATTTCAACACATATATATAGAAAAAAAAGAAATTGAAGAGTGAGAAATTCTCACTAATAGCTATCCAATACCACGACTCTTCCTTTAGAGAAATCTTCGCCAATCTCACCTTTTGTCGCTTTCGTTGCCCGTATTCTCTACATATGTAAAAATCGAATTTTTACTTCGTTATTCAATATATAAAAATCGAATTTCAAAAATATAGATTCCGCCTTTTCAAAAATAAAGATTATATTTTTAATATTCCTATGATGTAAAAATTATATTTTTATTACTTTAAAAATATAAAAATCATATCTTACTTCTTCTACTTAATAAAAATTCCGTCTTTTCTATTTTAAAAATATAATCTTTATTTTTCCAAGTTCAAATCTTTTTCTATTCAAAGTTCTAATCTTTTTCTATTTAAAGTTCAAATCTTTTTCTATTTTAAATCTTAAAATAAAATCAGTTTATAAACCTTTTAAAAATCAGTTTTACATCCTTTTAAAAATCAGTTTTAAATTCTTTTAAAAATCAGTTTTACATCTTTTTAAAAATCAGTTTTAAATTCTTTTAAAAATCAGTTTTACATCCTTTTAAAAATCAGTTTTAAATTCTTTTAAAAAATCAGTTTTAAATTCTTTTTACCCTTTTAAAATTCAGTTTTTGCAGAAATAAAAAAAACCGAAATTTACAGAATTAAAATAAAAATAAAAATAAAATAAAATACTTACTGTAATCTGCGAAGGGGGGGTCGTCAGGCGTCGGGATGTGGGCTGAGGCGGCGGAGTGGTGGTGCGGTCGGCGGTGGGAGGCTAGGGCACGGCGGTCTTCGGTGGTGGCGTCGCGATTTTGGTTCGAACAGGGAGGAGAGGTGATCGGGGGAGAAGGAGAGAGGGGGAAGACGATCGGAGGGGTGGGCTCGTGGGTGGTGGCGCCGCCGCGATGGGTGTCGGCGATTCTTGAAGGGCTCGAGCGCCTTTTTTTTCCTGATTAATGAAATCGGGGGAGGGGCCAGAAAGAAGGATAAAGGGAGGGAGATATTATTTTATATTTTCCTTTTTTTATTAATTAAATTAATTGCATAAAGTTGACTTTTACCCACGACCTCGAAACGAGGCCCACCGCCTGTCGTCCATAGCGTTTAACCCCCATTCCGAACACAATGGGATATGTATCGCAAGCTGATTTGATCATTTCGATCAGTTTCCGTTAAAATCAACATATAACTCTATATATTGAGTTTGAATGCGCATTTCAATTTACTGGGGTCACATACTAACTAGAAAAATTCTTGAAAAATATTTTCTAGCTTCGTATTGACGATACGGTCCTAACAAAACTAGTTTCATCAAATTCTGAGACCGTTTGAAAAATGGCCAATTTCCAGTCGATTAAAATCAACTAAAACTGGTCAAACGCGTTTTCTTTTGCCACGCTCACATATTGATTCGAAAAATTATGAAATTTGAAACCTAGCAATAACTTGACACTGCGGATCCAACAAAAGTGGTTTCGTCGAAATCCGAGGTCGTCTGCAAAATGTCCATTTTTAAGGGCCTGAATTCCATAGCGACTATTCAGAATTTTCAACTGGACATATCTTTTGATTCCCGCTATCAAATTTCGATTCGTCAGATTCGTTGGAAAGATATTATCAATTAGATTCCATTATTTTTGGTTTCACTAAAATCTGGATTGTTTTGCACCCGATACAGTCCAACAAAGTTTGAATTCAATTTTTGAAACTGCCACGCCATTTCAGGCCTTGTTTATAATTATAATTAATTATATTCGTTTTCAATTGTCGATTCAAACTCAGTTTTCATCGCCATTATTTAAAATATTTATTTTAAATATTTAAAATCCATTATTTGAGCCAATTTAAAAAAAATTAATTGGTTCAGATTTTCTGGGTCGTTACAATCTCCCCCACTTAAAACTTTTCGTCCCCGAAAAGGAACAAAGTCGAAAGTGGTTTGATAAATCTACAATCACACAACACAACAACCAATCCAATTGTTTTTAACCTTCAAAAATATACTAATCAAATCCTATACTCTTTAAAATCATTCAGGCTATATACTTAAAAGTGCACATCTATGAAGAGAAAATATCAATAGAGTAGAGAATTGAATGGTAGTGCAAAGTAGGTTAAATGTACCTTACACCGGAGTCAATCAGAGATATCCACTCGGCATCTAGGATAAGCTTTCTGAATGCTCTCCTCCGTTTCCCTAGTACAATCTCGCGGATCTCCACTCCATTGCACTTTGACTAAGTGAACCTTCTTGTTCCTCAGCTCTTTGGTTTCTTTGCCGATGATCTTTAGCGGCTCTCGCCTCACGGCTAATTCTGGAGTAATTTCAATATCCTGCTGAGCTGCTTCTTCCATGATTAAGTCTGGATCATGAACGTGCTTTCGAAGTTGAGATATATGAAATACATCATGCACTCCAGGCAACCAATCAGGCAATCTGACCCTATAAGCGAGAGTCCCAATCCGTTCCAGAATAGGAAACGGACCAATGAATTTGGGTGCCAACTTTCCAGTTTTACCGAACCGGATAACTCCTCTCATCGGCGATACTTTCAAATATACATAGTCGCCAACTTCAAAGGATATATCTCTTCTTCTTCTATCGGCATAGCTCTTTTGTCTGCTTTGAGCGGCGAGTAATCGCTTCTTAATAAAATCGACTTTGTCGGCAGCTTCTCGAATCATATCAGGACCCAACACAAGTCTATTCCCTGGCTCGACCCAACAAGCAGGAGATCGGCACGGTCTACCATACTATGCTTCGAATGGCGACATTGTCAGGCTTGCCTGATAGCTGTTGTTATAAGAGAATTCAGCCAAATACAGATGGTCTTCCCATGATCCACCGAAATCTAGAACACAAGCCCGCAATAGATCTTCTAAAATGCGATTCACCCTCTCAGTCTGACCGTCTGTCTAAGGATGATAAGCGGTGCTCAAGTTCAACTTCGTTCCTAGCTCGACTTGAAATGCTTCCCAGAATTTACTAGTGAATATTGTATCTCTATCACTGACTATACTGAGCGGCACTCCATGTAGTCTAACTATTTCCCTGAAGTATATCTGCGCCGGACTCTGAGCAGTTCTGTTTGATCTGACAGGTATGAAATGGGCGGTCTTCGTGAAACGATCTACGATCACCCAAATACCGTCATTTCCTTTTCTGGTTCTGGGCAGACCATCAATTAAATCCATCGAAATATGCTCCCACTTCCAACCAGGAACTTCCAGCGGTTGTAATAATCCATCCAATTTCTGCTGGTCGCTTTTGACTAGCTGACAAGTAGGGCATCGGCTAACATATAAGGAAATGTCCCTTTTCATCGACTTCCACCAGAAAGTGCGTTTGATGTCATTATACATTTTGCTTACTCCCGGATGGATACTGAGTTTTGACTTGTGGCATTCATCCAGTACTTCCTTTCGAAGCTCAGGAATGTTAGGAACACATATTCGACCTTTGAGCCTTAGAACCCCATCATTATCAACTTGAAAACTCGAGGGTTCGCCTTGTTGAATTATCCCTCTGATCTTCTGAATGAAGTGATCATCCTCCTGAAGAGCAGATATCTTATCTAGCAATGAAGTCGTGATAATAAAACTGGCGATCATTTCATTCTTTCTGCTCAATGCATCAGCCACGACATTGGCTTTCCTTGGAGTATATATAATTTCAAAGTCATATGCTGCAAGAAACTCCAGCCAACGTTGATGTCTCAGATTTAAATCCTTCTGAGTGAACAGATACTTTAATGACTAGTGATCTGTAAACAATTCAAATCTCTCACCCAGAAGATAGTGCCTCCAGATTTTCAAAGCGAACACGATAGCTAATAACTCAAGATCATGAGTCACGTAGTTCTTCTCGTGCGGCTTCAGTTGACGGCTAACATAAGCAATCACTTGACCCCTTTGCATTAACACTGCACCAAGGCCTTCTCTAGAAGCATCAGTCCATACTTTTAAATCCTGGTTGCCATCGATGATGGTTAACACTGGAGCTGTCGTTAATCTCAACTTCAGCTCTTCGAAAGCCTCCTCACTTTCTGGAGTCCATTTGAACTTAGAATGCTTCTTCGTAAGCTTTGTTAAATGACCAGATATCTTCGAAAAGTTTTTAACGAACTTTCGGTAATAACTAGCCAATCCGAGAAAACTGCGGACTTCAGTGGGGGTGGTGGGTTGTTTCCAATTTTGAATAGCCGTGATTTTGCTTGGATCCACAGCAATTCCTTCTTTCGATACGACGTGGCCCAGAAATTTTACTTCATCTTGCCAGAAGATACATTTGGAAAATTTGGCTTTTAATACATTCCGTCTCAGAATTTCCAAAACCTGTTCCAGATGCTTTTCATGTTCGGCCTTTGATTTAGAGAAGATTAGAATATCATCAATAAAAACCAGAACAAATTTATTCAATACTCCTCTGAATACCCTGTTCATTAGATCGACGAAGTAAGCTGGAGCGTTACATAAGCCGAATGGCATTACTAACCACTCGTAGAATAGGTCGGGACCTCTGAACGCTGTCATTGGAACACACTCTTCGGCAATTCGGAGTTGATGGAAGCCTGTAGCTAGGTCCATTCGTGAAAATACTTGTGCGCCATTTAATCGATCTAACAAGTCATCTATCCGCGGCAATGGATATTTGTTCTTTATTGTCTATTTGTTCAGATCACGATAATCCACACATAACCGTAGAGTACCGTCAGATTTTGGGACAAACACCACTGCTGCACCCCAATCAGAGAAACTAGGCCTGATCAGACCTTTCCATACTAGCTGTCGTGTTTGATTGTCTAATTCCTCCTTCTCTTTCAAGGACATTCTTCGAATAGCGTGAACTACCGGCCTTGCATTCGGAATTAAAACAATTTTGAAATCTATTTCTCTCTGCGGAGGTAAGCGAACAACTTCTTCGAACACATCCGCATAGTTTTTGACGACAGGAATGTCTTTGATGAGGTCAGGAATATTCTCTGTGACCTCAGGGATATTTTCTATTTGAGCTGGAGAAACATCGAGAGCTGACCAGAAATCTTTTCTATTTGAAGTCGGGCCTTCGCATGGTATGGTTATATAATTTCCCAATTGTGCTTTTGCCTTTACAACTCTCTCGGCGCATCTAACCTCCGCTTCGTATTTGGTTAGCCAATCCAATCCCAGAATAAGATCGAATTCATTAAAATTCATGACGATAGAGATAATAGGGAATTTATAGCAAGAAAAAGAGACAGGTACTGCACAAATCCAACTAAGATCAATGGAACCCCCAACTGGATTTTGGACTGTCATTGGTTCTTTGAGCTTTTTCAATCTCAAATCCAACTTCTTGACTGCACTCTTTGCAATAAAGCTTCGTGACGCGCCTGTGTCAAACAGTACTTTAACTGGAATGTTTTTGACATTGAGCGTACCTTCCAAAACATCAGACCTTTCCTGAGCAGACGAAGATGTAGGCACTTCTGCCACTTCATTTACATGTACTGCTTCAGGTTTTCGGAATAGCGGGCAGGCCTTTGAAAGATGACCGGACTGATGGCATTGACTGCACTTCCTATTCTCTAGGAAATTCATCCCGGATTTAGACCCGCCATCCTTTCGTCTGTTCGAAGATCTGCAATTTCTCATCGAATGCCCTTGCTGATCACACTTAAGGCATACGAGTGGCTTTACCTTTTTCTTATTGATCTTTGGCCTCTTCATGACTTCAGCCTTCGTGCTGACCTCAGGCTGCATATTTGCCTCTGGGCTATCAGCTTCAAATTTTCTTTTGCTGCTAGAACTGATTTCTGCTTCGTCTCGCAACATGCCTTTCCTGTCGAGATCTTCGTACTGATAAGCCATATAAATCATTTCTGAAAAAGGGAGCTTCACATGCCCCAATACTTTATTCTGGTATTTCCTTTGAAGCCCGTGAATAAATCTCATATTTTTTCTCTTCGGATTTTGAATGAGATGAGGAGCAAAGTGAGAAAGCTCATTGAATTTCTTATGATATTCGGGAATGGTCATATCTCCTTGTATCAGATAAGAAAATTCATCGCATAATCGCTCAGTTGCTTCGGAAGGAGTAAATCTTTCTAAGAAAATCACTTTGAATCCGTCCCAGGTGATATCACCTTCTGGATTATCCTTAACAACAGAATCCCACCAGAACAAAGCTTCATCTTTGAGTGCCCAGGAGGCCAGTAATCTTTTCTGGTCATCTCTAAGCTTTAATGCTTCGAAGATTTTCTCAGCCGAACGAATCCAAGCTTGCGTCTTCATAATAGATTCTTCACCAGAGAACGGTATTCCACCCATATTTCGATATTTGATTAATAGGGCCTCAATATCCGGTTCTGCATTCCTTCTGCTTCTGACACTCATTTTTCTAGTACTTCTGCAAATGGCAGATCAAGTGTCAGGTCACAGAAAATGTATTTTTAAAATATAGAAACACATACTTCAAATGTAAATGTGTCTATCAAGGTGTAATTTCCTTCTGCTACTCATACTAGGATATTACTGATCCTATCTGTATTGAGTTACCCGTCCTAGTACACTACTGGTTCTATTTCTGACAAGTTCGTTAATATGTTATATTCCAGAACTAAGCTTAACCTAAGCTCTGATACCACGTTGAGACGACCCGAAATCCCGTTCTGACGGAAACAAGGGTTATCTTTGGAATATAACACAGAAACAGATAATAGCAGAACAAAATTAAATAATTACACCAGATAATGAACAATAGAATATACTGGATAAAAGTAATCATCAGAGTTACACAGTATACAGGATCTTACTTAGTACAAATACAGTTCAGCTATACATAAATGTCTACAGCGGAAAACAAACAAAATATGTACAATAGGAGCTGAACAGCATAAAAAGAAATAAATGATAGAATCCATCTTCAGCTCCAGCTATCCAAAAACAGAACCAGCTAAACCTGAATACAAGGCTGCCCGTGTAGAAAAAGGGGCACCCGAGTTTGAAATTGAAACAAACTACGAGTCAGTCAAGGGACTGGTATGAGAAATCCACTCAACACATATATAATTGGCTAATCACAGGACCACGCCACTTTCGTGGAACGGGTTTACTCCATTGGATTGCCAGTGCTTTAAAACAAATCTTTCTTTTAAACATCGCTATGCTTTTGACAAAAATGAAGCCATTATAAGACTCAGTTCCCATCACACAATGCAACGCAAACCGGAGGATAGAGTTTTACCTTATAACGACCAAAATATGCTTGATACGAATAAAAACAAAGGCATTTGATATTATTGCTAGTGTTTATATGTTTTGAAAACAATTTCAAATCATAACTATCAATCTTAGACGGCATAGGTACCATATATCATGTCGCTATATATATATATATATATATATACAATCAAAACCGCACGATGTCGTATTTGGAAATTGGATTTCCGTCATGAACCAAGGCAAAAGATAGTCCTTACCGAATTCGAGACAATCTAGCCTACCATGTCTCAGGATCAGAGCTCGAGTGACCCTAGGAGCGACAGGGCCGGTCCACCGATGTGGATTAAAATGCCTGAGCAATACGTTTCCCCGCCCTTTGGGGCGCAAATGAGCCAACGAATGACTCCATCGGACCCGTATCGTCCGATCAAACCGAGGCGCCTCGGAACAGCAACAACCACATAGGTGAAAAGTATATAAATGTCAGGGCTGGTAGGTCACTGACACCACCCTAGCTAGAAAGAAACGCATGCCTCCCTGAGGTCCTTCCTCCCGTTTCTGGTTCATACCTGGGTGTGAGGCTCGCGTATTCACGTTATACACAAAGCTACGCCACACAGGCGGTGCTTTGATCATCACCACAAGACTTTGCTTTTCAACAGAAGCCCTGATCACTACATCTTAGCATGCCACACAGGCAATTCACGCCATGCGACTGATGTCCATCGATATACAACCTCTGAGCTTGTGCGTCTCAGAGAAGGGCGTTAAGCAAAAGAATAAATTCTCCGCCGCCAAACAGATGTATATTTAACAGAAATCAATCAACACAGAATAAACTCCAATGTCAGACACACAGTCCATTTACAAGTCCGTTCTGGGTCTGAATGAAACCGGAGGCACTAAATACCTCGCAAACCCATCGATCACCACGTACGTCTGGACGATCACCACTCATTATCCATATTTCGGGATGCCTCCCAATCAGGACCTCGGTTACCATCCAAACGAGGTGAAGATCTCCGGTCTTCGACCATCGTCTTCATCTTCGACTTTCAATCGTCGGTCAATTATTTGAAATGAGAATTAACTCGGCCTTTTCAAATAATCCTCGTATATTTAGAATTTCAAATTAATTTATTTCAATGGTTAAATTATTCGACAACACCAATATTGTTCTTTAATGTAATTTTCACACCAAACACATTCAACCATCAAACACAACATAAATCGAGCAAATTCAGTTTATTTCCACTCCATATTGTTTATGGTATTTTATATCGATTTATCGCTATTTTTATTTATTTTAAAATAGCTAATTTATTCAAAACGACGCTTCGGGCCATAACGCGGCCGTGGCGCTGTTTTTCTTCGGATTTGATTTACACATATCTGAAAATCTAACCGTTGGATCTTCACAAAATTTACATCATTAGAAAGGTCTTTTCAAAACGAATCCAACGGTTCCAGTTTCGGGAAAATCCGACGGTCGGATCTCCCGGTACAATCGTTTGAAGTTTCGATTTCAAAATACGAACTGCAGCGTCGTTATTCGATTAAATATATAATTATATTTATATATATATATAAATATAATCGCTTCTGGCGCTGTTTTTCTTCAGATTTGAATTAAACATTCCAGACAATCCAACCGTTGGATTTTTACAAGGTTGGTGCCGTTGGAAAGATTATTCCAAGGCGAACCCGACAGTTGAGGTTTCGGGAAAATCCAATGGTCGGATTTCCCGCACTAGTTGTTTGAAATCACGGTTTCAAAATACGAACTGCACGGCCTCGTTTCGTTTTAATTTTATTTATATTTATATATTTATATAAATATAGTTCATTCAATGATTTCAATATCGTTTTCACTTCAAATATTGCACTAACACCTTAAATTTTTGGAAAATTTCGCCATAACCTCCCCTGCACCGGGAGCATCGGGAAATCGCAAATAGCTTTCCTGGTCCTTCTAATCTCAAAAAGAAAAAGAAAAAAAGCCAAGCGGCTAGCCAACAGGCTCATAAAATCATCACCCAAACAAAGCAGTAAATGTGTACCTATTTGTCGGGCACAAAATTTTATTCCTCTTCTCTAGCCCCTTTGCTATAACCTGTTCAATGAATATGTATGTACATATATACACAGTTCTTATCATTTATCATTTTCTATTCGACTTCATATTTGATTTCTATTTGGTTTAAAAACACCATTCATTCTAATGTTACATAAATAGGTGCAAATCATTTCATTAGCTAATTAATGAATATTTCAACTCATATATGTTTATTTTGAACAAGTGGCTATTTTTAACACTTCACATTTCAACGATTTATGCATACAATAAAAATGTGATTTTTATTGTAAAACAGTTCATTTCAAAACACTATTTTTCTATATAGTTCATATAGGTGACAAAAATAGGATTTTTATCATAAAACAATTTCTTTTAAAACGAGATTATTTTACACAGTTCATATAGTCGATAAAATGTGATTTTTATCATCAAACAATTTATTTCAAAATATGAATACCATTCAACACATGAATTTCTAATCAACGAATGAATATCAATTCAACACATGAATGTTTTCTATAGTTTCTATATATAGATAAAAATGTGATTTTTATTATCAAACGATTTATTTCAAAATATGAATACCATTCAACACATGAATTTCTAATCAACGAATGAATATCAATTTAACACATGAATGTTTTCTATAGTTTCTATATATAGATAAAAATGTGATTTTTATTATCAAACGATTTATTTCAAAATATGAATACCATTCAACACATGAATTTCTAATCAACGAATGAATATCAATTCAACACATGAATGTTTTCTATAGTTTCTATATATAGATAAAAATGTGATTTTTATTATCAAACGATTTATTTCAAAATATGAATACCATTCAACACATGAATTTCTAATCAACGAATGAATATCAATTCAACACATGAATGTTTTCTATAGTTTCTATATATAGATAAAAATGTGATTTTTATTATCAAACGATTTATTTCAAAATATGAATACCATTCAACACATGAATTTCTAATCAACGAATGAATATCAATTCAACACATGAATGTTTTCTATAGTTTCTATATATAGATAAAAATGTGATTTTTATTATCAAACGATTTATTTCAAAATATGAATACCATTCAACACATGAATTTCTAATCAACGAATGAATATCAATTCAACACATGAATGTTTTCTATAGTTTCTCTATATAGATAAAAATGTGATTTTTATTATCAAACGATTTATTTCAAAATATGAATACCATTCAACACATGAATTTCTAATCAACGAATGAATATCAATTCAACACATGAAGGTTTTCTAATCAATGAATAAGTATAGTTTAAGCATATGAAAATAATTCAAACACACGAATATTATTCAAAATTTCGGTAGCATAACGGCAGGGTAGTTAAAACCGGGACCGTCCCTAGTACGGCTCCTCGCTCTACCTTAAAACCTCGCGGTTTTTGACAATGGGGATCATGCATCTAGTTCGCACGCAGGCGGCATGTGTATATTTATTTCATTTCCACAAACTAATCCTATGTGGTTTCAACCAAATATTTTTCAACCACAAACGGGTATTTTTCAACCACAATCAACCAATATCAATCACAAACAATCCCAAACAATCATTCGCTATCAATCAATTTTCACAACAATTTCAACCAATAAATATCGTCCATGGTTTGTGGACGAGGGGCGTATATATATATATATATATATTTATATATAGTAATTCACTTTTATTTCAACACATATATATAGAAAAAAAGAAATTGAAGAGTGAGAAATTCTCACCAATAGCTATCCAATACCACGACTCTTCCTTTAGAGAAATCTTCGCCAATCTCACCTTTTGTCGCTTTCGTTGCCCGTATTCTCTACATATGTAAAAATCGAATTTTTACTTCGTTATTCAATATATAAAAATCGAATTTCAAAAATATAGATTCCGCCTTTTCAAAAATAAAGATTATATTTTTAATATTCCTATAATGTAAAAATTATATTTTTATTACTTTAAAAATATAAAAATCATATCTTACTTCTTCTACTTAATAAAAATTCCGTCTTTTCTATTTTAAAAATATGATCTTTATTTTTCCAAGTTCAAATCTTTTTCTATTCAAAGTTCTAATCTTTTTCTATTTAAAGTTCAAATCTTTTTCTATTTTAAATCTGAAAATAAAATCAGTTTTTAAACCTTTTAAAAATCAGTTTTACATCCTTTTAAAAATCAGTTTTAAATTCTTTTAAAAATCAGTTTTACATCTTTTTAAAAATCAGTTTTACATCCTTTTAAAAAATCAGTTTTAAATTCTTTTAAAAATCAGTTTTACATCCTTTTAAAAATCAGTTTTAAATTCTTTTAAAAAATTAGTTTTAAATTCTTTTTACCCTTTTAAAATTCAGTTTTTGCAGAAATAAAAAAAAATGAAATTTACAGAATTAAAATAAAAATAAAAATAAAATAAAATACTTACTGTAATTTGCGAAGGGGGGGTCGTCAGGCGTCGGGATGTGGGCTGAGGCGGCGGAGTGGTGGTGCGGTCGGCGGTGGGAGGCTAGGGCACGGCGGTCTTCGGTGGTGGCGTCGCGATTTTGGTTCGAACAGGGAGGAGAGGTGATCGGGGGAGAAGGAGAGAGGGGGAAGACGATCAGAGGGGTGGGCTCGTGGGTGGTGGCGCCGCCGCGATGGGTGTCGGCGATTCTTGAAGGGCTCGAGCGCCTTTTTTTTTCTGATTAATGAAATCGGGGGAGGGGCCAGAAAGAAGGATAAAGGGAGGGAGATATTATTTTATATTTTTTTTATTAATTAAATTAATTGCATAAAGTTGACTTTTACCCACGACCTCGAAACGAGGCCCACCGCCTGTCGTCCATAGCGTTTAACCCCCATTCCGAACACAATGGGATATGTGTCGCAAGCTGATTTGATCATTTCGATCAGTTTCCGTTAAAATCAACATATAACTCTATATATTGAGTTTGAACGCGCATTTCAATTTACTGGGGTCACATACTAACTAGAAAAATTCTCGAAAAATATTTTCTAGCTTCGTATTGACGATACGGTCCTAACAAAACTAGTTTCGTCAAATTCTGAGACCGTTTGAAAAATGGCCAATTTCCAGTCGATTAAAATCAACTGAAACTGGTCAAACGCGTTTTCTTTTGCCACACTCACATATTGATTCGAAAAATTATAAAATTTGAAACCTAGCAATAACTTGACACTTCGGATCCAACAAAAGTGGTTTCGTCGAAATCCGAGGTCGTCTGCAAAATGTCCATTTTTAAGGGCCTGAATTCCATAGCGACTATTCAGAATTTTCAACTGGACATATCTTTTGATTCCCGCTATCAAATTTCGATTCGTCAGATTCGTTGGAAAGATATTATCAATTAGATTCCATTATTTTTGGTTTCACTAAAATCCAGATTGTTTTGCACCCGATACAGTCCGACAAAGTTTGAATTCAATTTTTGAAACTGCCACGCCATTTCAGGCCTTGTTTATAATTATAATTAATTATATTCGTTTTCAATTGTCGATTCAAACTCAGTTTTCATCGCCATTATTTAAAATATTTATTTTAAATATTTAAAATCCATTATTTTAGCCAATTTAAAATTTTTAAATTGGTTCAGATTTTCTGGGTCGTTACAAAATCCAATCGTTAGATTTCAAATTTCTAATATTCGTTAGAAAGCTCTTTTCGATACGAACCCAATGGTTCCAGTTTTAGGAGAATCCGATGGTCGGATCTCCCACAACGTCAATTCAAAGTCAATGGTCGAAATTCGCGAACTGCCGCGGCGCGGCGCGTTCTATTCAGGCCATTATATTATATAATATATATATTCGTCGATTTCTATTCAAAACGAATTTTATAAATAGTTTTGAATTCGTTTCAAAAACAATTTCAACCTTTATTTCAAATTCAAATCAAAATTGAATTTTCTATTATAAATCCTTTTTTACTTTCATTTCTATTGGATTTCAAATCAAATCGATTTTTAATTCGATTCGAATTCATTTTCTTTTCAATTCAAATTAAAATCATTTTCGTTTTCTATTCAATTCAATTCAAATTTGTTATGTATTCAATTCAAATCAAATTCGTTTTCTATTCAATTCAATTCAAATTCGTTATCTATTCAATTCAATTCGAATTTCGTTATCTATTCAATTCAATTCGAATTCGTTATCTATTCAATTCAATTCGAATTCATTTTCTATTCAATTCAATTCGAATTCGTTATCTATTCAATTCAATTCAAATTCGTTATGTATTCAATTCAAATCAAATTCGTTTTCTATTCAATTCAATTCGAATTCGTTATCTATTCAATTTAATTCGAATTCGTTATCTATTCAATTCAATTCGAATTCGTTTTCTATTCAATTCAATTCGAATTCGTTACCTATTCAATTCAATTCGAATTCGTTATCTATTCAATTCAATTCGAATTTCGTTATCTATTCAATTCAATTCGAATTTTGTTATCTATTCAATTCAATTCGAATTCGTTATGTATTCAATTCAAATCAAATTCGTTTTCTATTCAATTCAATTCATTTCAAATTCCAAAACGGATATAATCGATATAAATATCGTTCGCGTCAAAATGGCGCATCTCTAATCAACACGTCTTTATATTTTTCAATAACTTTGTTATTACATTCAACAAATGAATCTATATTTCTTTCAATACGTGATTCTATATTTTTGTCAACACACGACTAATCTCAACGATTGAATATTGTCCACGTGTGACTATCTTTGTTATTTAGTATATTTTATAAAAATTGCGGTATCTATAGTTTGATTTCAAATTAGACTCCAATCGTAAATTAGTAAGAGAACGGTTCCCTGAATATTAACCCCGAAGGCCAAAATCAACATCAGATTAATATCTAGGAGACCACTCATCTTATCTATTTTCCAGTTAGTTTCTAATTTTATATATGATAAAGATGTAAATTTTATTATTTAAATATTTCATTCAACACATGACTAATCTCAACGGATGAGTACAGTCAACATATGAACCTTTATTTTATAATGATAAAGATATAAATTTTATTGTTAAAATATTTCGTTCAACACATGACTAATCTCAACGGATGAGTACAGTCAACACATGAACCTTTATTTTATAATATTCTTTATCTTCTAAATTGGAATGAGGCCCAACCAATTACCATATAAAGTTAATTATATGGATTCCATACAGCACATGTATACAAAAGCAACGATAAATAATCAACCATCATCCAAAGTGCACTACACTGTATAAGCATCAAATATAAATCTCTAACGCTTATAACAACCTGTCAATCAATCGGTCGACATATAACTAATTATTGGGATTAGTGTATGTCATATATTATCCCAATACCCGTGTGGGGTTTCAAACAATCAAACACAGATTTTATTTGTGCAGTTGGGCGATGTGTAAAATTTATCGACCCAATCAATATCAGTCAAATCAGTGTATATAAACAAATCGGCCGATTTGTTTATAAATATTCATTTATTCACGTTCACGTTAAAAATTATATTTTTAACGATAATTAATTTATTTCAACCATCTACATTTTATTTTTCATTTCACATCAACATCACGAACAATTTTCGCAACACATCAATCAAACAAACAAGCCATCCATGGTCTGTGGATGACGGGTGTCGGGTGCTACTAAACACCGTTTGCATCCTACTATATATTATAATATAACTAGAAAAAGAAAATTTAAAAGGTGAGAAGTTCTCACCGATAGCTATTCCAACTCCACGACTCTTCATTTATAGAAATCTTCATCGTTCTTCCTTTTGTCACTTCCACCGTCCGTGTTCACTACATATGTAAAAAATCACATTTTTATATTCTCTTTATTCACGATAAAATAAAGTTCAGATTTTTATTTCACTTCATATAGTTATAACGCTTCTTCCTATATGAAAATTATATTTTTATATTTCTACTGTTTATATAAAGATCGAATTTTTATTATCATACCTATATAAAAATCATATTTTTATATTTCTTCTTTAATAAAAACAATATTTTTAATACTCTACCAAAGTAAAGATCATATTTTAATTATCGCCACTATATAAAAATCATATTTTTATAATCGCCACTATATAAAAATCATATTTTTATTTAGCTACCTTATACACTAAAAAAAATCATAGCTTCGCCAAATAAAAATCGAATCTTTGTCCTCTATATAAAAAAACCAATTCTTTATATTTTATACATAAATAAAGACCCTTCTTTATATGAAAATATTATAACTTTATATAAATTAAAATCCTTAGCATTATACAAATTAAAAATCTTATCTTTTAGAAATAAAAGAAAATCTAATCTTTTAATAAATGAAAAACATTTTCTTTCAAAGAAAATTCAGTTTCAAAATAAACTAAATCAGTTTTTAATCTAAACAAAAATAAGTTTTTCATCTAATCAGAAAGTAAAAAAAAAACTTACTGTGAAACGAAGGGGGAGGAAGCCGGGGTGTGAGGCTCGCAGGGGGGGTGCTGTCGCGCTCGTCAGTGGATGAGGGGGGGCTGGTGGCGCGTTGGGGGTCGGTGCAGGCGGTTGCGGTGGCTGCTGTGCTTCGCGGTGGTGGTCAGGGCGTAGGATTGAGGGCTGCGTCGGGTTCGATCAGGAGAGGGGGAAAGGAAGGAGAAGAGGAGGGGCGGCGGATGGAGGGGGCGGCGGCGACCGCCAGGGCGCGGCTGCGCCTTCTCCTTCTTCTTTTTATATTTCCGATCGAAAAATGAACTGACGGGGGGGGGGGGGCAAAGGAAATAAAGGAGAGGAGAGAGAGAGGGGTTTTAATTTTAATTATTTAATTTAATTATCTCCCAAAAAGCAACTTTTATTTTCGACCTCTAAACGAGGCCCACCGCCTGTCGTCCATACCTAATTACCCCCATTCTGAACACAATGGGATATGTATCATAGGTTGATTCGATCGTTACAATCAGTTTCCGTTAAAATCAACATATAACTCTATATATTGAATTTGAACGCGCATTTCTATTTACCGAGGTCACATACTAACTCCATAAATCCCAGAAAAATATTTTCTAGCTTCGTATTGACGACACGGTCCTAACAAAACTAGTTTCGTCGAATTCTGAGACCATTGGAAAAATGGCCATTTTCCTGTCGATTAAAATCAACTGAAACTGGTCAAACACGTTTTCCTTTGCCACGCTCACATATTGATTCGAAAAACTATGAAATTTGGAATCTAGTAATAACTTGACGTCGCGGATCCAACAAAAGTGGTTTCGTCGAAATCCGAGGTCGTTTGCAAAATGTCTATTTTTAAGGGCCTGAATTCCATAGCGACTATTCAGAATTTTCAACTGGACATGTCTTTTTATTCCCGCTATGAAATTTCGATTTTTCGGATTCGTTGGAAAGATATTCTAAATTAGATCCTATTATTTTTTGTTTCACTAAAATCCGGTTTATTTTGCACCTGGTACATTCAATTGAAGTTTGAAATCGAATTATCGAACTACCGCGCCATTTTCAATTCTATTATAATTATATATAATTATTTATATTCTATCGACGAAGTATATAAATATATACGTTAGAATTATATTCAAAATAAATTTTCGTTGATATTATTTAAAATAATCTATTTTAAATATGCAAAATTCATTAAAATTGCCAAAATAAAAATTTTAAACTGGCCCAGATTTTCGGGTTATTACAATCTCCCCCACTTAAAACTTTTCGTCCCCGAAAAGGAACAAAGTCGAAAGTGGTTTGATTAATCAACTCTACTTTCGATCTGGCTTCCATTCTCCAACTTTTCAGTTTCTGAGAATTTTCAAATTCTTCAAAAATTTGGCTAACACCCGGAATTTTCGAAAAATTTCGCCATAACCTCCCCTGTACCGGGAGCCACGGGAAAATCCCGAAATTGCCATATAGGCCTTCTGATCTCAAAAAGAAAAAGAAAAAGCCAAGCGGCTAGCCAATAGGCCCATAAAATCATCATCACCCAAACAAAACAGTAAATTATGATAACATGTACCTATTTGTCGGGCAAACAAATTTTATTCTCTGCTCTAGCCTCCTTGCTATGACCTGCTCAATGTAAGTACATGTATATGTAAGCAAATGCGACTAATTTTCAATACAATTCAATATTTGGTTCAATTAGGCTAAATGGTTCAAAATTATCAAATAAATAAACAACCAACACAAACATCAATCAATTAGTGAATTAGAGTTTCAAATTCATAAATTTGATATATATACAGAAAATCAGGTTTTTGATGCCAATTCACAACAATAAATCTATCTAAATTTTGGTTCTCACACCAGTCTAAAGGAAATATTTTGATATCACACCTTCGAAACACGAACATAAATTCTGATGATGATATATCAATCATTAGAATCATCTCCGTGTGCCTAGGGTGTGATTCTATATCTATCCAGTATACTAAAACTTCGGATATACGTTCATGACGCGTATACGCGAAATCTTTATATACTCGATTGTCCATATTCAAAATAAATAAATAATCAAATACGTATAAAACGATTTAAATTTCAAAACAAAATTGTTTCCATTTGAAAAATATACTCTTCACACTCGTTCTAGGATACTACTGATCCTATCTCTAATGAGTCATTCTAATTGGATATTGCTAATCCAATATCTGATGAATTCTTTCGTATGGTTTTAATGTGTCTTGTTCTCGAGCTCTATAAACCAAAGCTCCGATACCAAATGAAGCGACCCGAACTTCCCCGGTCTCCGAAGAGATGAGAAAGGACGAATTACTGTGAGGACATGACAAAATAGAACGCAAACAAAAGAACATTTCATTGTTATTACAACAATTCCATCAGAATACAAGAATATACAGAGTATAAATGAATAAATTACATTCGATAAATATCAGAGATTACAATAAATTACATAGCAGCGGAAAATAATACAAAGCACAACTAAAGGTGATATACGGATACAGAGCTTTCCGGATATCATTCTAGCTGTAAACCAGGATCCTATGAATATAAATCTGCAAAACCAAAACTACTAGCTGCCCGTGCGGAAAATAGGGGCACCCAAAGTTTAGGTTAAAACAATAAACTCCAGGTCTGTCATGTGACTGGTGTGAGAAATAAAACAGTTATTTAAAGCTTTACTTTAAAAGGGAGTAATTCAAGGGACCACGCCGTATAACACGGAACGGGTTTCCTCCCAAGAATACCAGTGCATAGAATAAACAACGCAATGCTTTTTCGAAAAGTGAAGCCGTTATAAGACCCAGGTCCATCACACAATGCAACGCAAGCCGGAGGATAGGATTTTACCTTATAACAGCCAAACATGCTTGGTACGTTTAAAACAAATCATTTGATACTATAATAAGTGCATATTGTCAAAACAATTTCAATCATAAATATAAATCATAGACGGCATAAGTGCCCCATACCACTATGTCGCCATACTAGGATCTACAAATAAGACCGAAATACACGTATTGGAAATTGGATTTCCGTCATGAGTCGAGGCAAGGGGCAAGCTCCTCTCCGCTTCGAGACATTCTAGCAAATGCCTCAGGACTACACACTCTGGGTAACCCCTGGATTTGGCTGGGCCGGTCCTCTCTTACGTTTGAGGATTAATTATTCCTGAATACACGTTTCCCGGTCCTTACAGACCTATAATCGAGGCGCCTCATTCCAACAACCACAAAGGTGAAAAGTATATAAATGTCAGGGCTGGTAAGTCACTGACACCACCAAAGCTAGAAAGAAGCGTCGTGTTCTCCCAACGGTCCGTATCCCATTTTTAACTCATACCGAGGTGTGAGGCTCGCGAATCCACGCTATACACAAAGCTGCCACGTAGGTCGTGCTTTGATCATCAACCACAAGACTTTGCTTTTCAACAGAAGCCTTGATCCATGCAACTCAGCGTGCCACACAGGCAATTGATGCCATGCGATTGATATCTATCGATATATAACCTCTAAGCTCGTACATCTCAGAGAAGGGCGTTAAGCAAGAGAATAAATTCTCCGCCGCCAAACAAATATATATTTAACAGAAATCAATCAACACAGAATAAAATCCAATGTCAGACACACAATCCATTTACAAGTTCGTTCTAGGTTTGAACGAAACCGGAGGCACTTTCCTCGCATATCCATTGATCTCCAAGTCTGTCTGGACGACCACCAACTGATTCCCTCATCTTGGGTGTACAGCCCAATCAAGATCATCAGTAATCGCCCAAACCATGTGAAGACTTCCGGTCTTCAACCACCGTCTTCATCTTCGACATATCGTTGAATCGGTTATTCAGAATAGGTATAAACCCGGCCTTTCCGAACAACCCGCGTATATTAAAAACAAATGTTACACAAACACAACATACGCCTCATTCCAATTCATCAGTCACTAACCATAAATTAGCAAGAGAACAATTCTCCAAATATTAACCCCGAAGGCCGAAACCAACATCAGATCAATATCTAGGAAACCATTCTTCTTAACTAACCTACAGCTAGTTTCAAAATTTCATATTCTTAGGGAAAGGTTCCCATTAATTTTATCCAAGATAAATTCTTTGAATTTATTCTTTAATCTTCCTTTGGATGTCATTTCAAACCAAATTATGGTTTTCCAAATTAGTCGAGATTAGCGAATCACATCGGAGTAATTATTTATTTTATTTCCCAATCCCAACCTATTCATCCCATGAAGCAAAACTGGTAATACTCCATATCTAATACCACGGTGTTATCGGTAAAATTAATTACCATTTCACGTTCAAATCTAACTAATGATTTAACTATCGCTTGGAGAAAAACTGGTGATACTCCATTCTCGCTCATTTCCCAAATTTGATAATTTAGATTATCAATTCACATTTCAATCTAATTGTAGATTTATTAAAACTCCTTTTACTGGGTTAAAGAACTAATGTAATTTAAAACACAGTTCACGATAAACCCAAATCACATTCTATTCATTATCGGGTTAAAGAACTAGTGTTATTTAAAACACCGTCCTCGATAAACCCACGAATCAATTCTATTTAAAACCCATTTCAAATCCAATTTATTTATTTGAAAATAAACGGGTTTAATTTTAGTTCAAAACTAGTTCATTTCGATAAAAATCTATTTTTATCTTTTCAAATATGGAGTTTTTCATCCCATTTTTTCCAAATCATTTCTTATGATTTTACACAAATTATTACTATTTTTAATAATTTTATCAAGGCCCGTACAGTCGATTTCCATCAACGGCCATCGAACTGCACTTACAGCGACCTTTTTCAAATTTGATTTGGACGTATCTCCAAATCCAACCGTTAGATTTCAAATTTCTAATATTCGTTAGAAAGCACTTTTCGATACGAACCCAACGGTTCCGGTTTTAGGAGAATCCGACGGTCGGATCTCCCGCAACGTCAATTCGAAGTCAATGGTCGAAATTCGCGAACTGCCGCGGCGCGGCGCGTTCTATTCAGGCCATTATATTATATATATAATATATATAATATATATTTCATGGATTTCTATTTAAAATGAATTTTATAAATAGTTTTGAATTCGTTTCAAAAACAATTTCAACCTTTATTTCAAATTCAAATCAAAATTGAATTTTCTATTATAAATCCTTTTTACTTTCATTTCTATTGGATTTCAATTCATATCGATTTTTAATTCGATTCGAATTCATTTTCTTTTCAATTCAAATTCAATTCATTTTCGTTTTCTATTCAATTCAATTCAAATTCGTTATGTATTCAATTCAAATCAAATTCGTTTTCTATTCAATTCAATTCGAATTCGTTATCTATTCAATTCAATTCGAATTTCGTTGTCTATTCAATTCAATTCGAATTCGTTATCTATTCAATTCAATTCGAATTCGTTATCTATTCAATTCAATTCGAATTCGTTTTCTATTCAATTCAATTCGAATTCGTTATCTATTCAATTCAATTCAAATTCGTTATGTATTCAATTCAAATCAAATTCGTTTTCTATTCAATTCAACTCGAATTCGTTATCTATTCAATTCAATTCGAATTCGTTATCTATTCAATTCAATTCGAATTCGTTATCTATTCAATTCAATTCGAATTCGTTTTCTATTCAATTCGAATTCGTTATCTATTCAATTCAATTCGAATTCGTTATCTATTCAATTCAATTCGAATTTCGTTATCTATTCAATTCAATTCGAATTTCGTTATCTATTCAATTCAATTCGAATTTCGTTATCTATTCAATTCAATTCGAATTCGTTATGTATTCAATTCAAATCAAATTCGTTTTCTATTCAATTCATTTCAAATTCAAGAACGGATATAATCGATACAAATATCGGTCGCGTCAAAATGGCGCATCTCTAATCAACACGGCTTTATATTTTTCAATAACTTCGTTATTCCATTCAACATATGAATCTATATTTCTTTCAATACGTGATTCTATATTTTTGTCAACACACGACTAATCTCAACGAATGAGTACTGTCCACGTGTGACTATCTTTGTTATTTAATATATTTTATAAAAATTATGGTATCTATAGTTTGATTTCAAATTAGACTCCAATCGTAAATTAGTAAGAAAACGATTCCCTGAGTATTAACCTCGAAGGCCGAAACCAACATCAGATTAATATCCAGGAGACCACTCATCTTATCTATTTTCCAGTTAGTTTCTAATTTTATATATGATAAAGATGTAAATTTTATTATTAAAATATTTCGTTCAACACATGACTAATCTCAACGGATGAGTACAGTCAACATATGAACCTTTATTTTATAATGATAAAGATATAAATTTTATTGTTTAAATATTTCATTCAACACATGACTAATCTCAACGGATGAGTACAGTCAACACATGAACCTTTATTTTATAATATTCTTTATCTTCTAAATTGGAATGAGGCCCAACCAATTACCATATAAAGTTAATTATATGAATTCCATACAACACATGTATACAATAGCAACGATAAATAATCAACCATCATCCAAAGTGCACTACACTGTATAAGCATCAAATATAAATCTCTAACGCTTATAACAGCCTGTCAATCAATCGGTCGACATACAACTAATTATTGGGATTAGTGTATGTCAAAAATTATCCCAATACCCGTGTGGGGTTTCGAACAATCAAATACAGATATTATTTGTGCAGTTGGGCGATGTGTAAAATTTATCGACCCAATCAATATCAGTCAAATCAATGTATATAAACAAATCGACCAATTTGTTTATAAATATTCATTTATTCACATTCACGTTAAAAATTATATTTTTAACGATAATTAATTTATTTTAACCATCTACATTTTATTTTCCATTTCACATCAACATCACAAACAATTTTCACAACACATCATCAAACAAACAAGCCATCCATGGTCTATGGATGACGGGTGTCGGGTGCTACTAAACACCGTCTGCATCCTAGTATATATTATAATATAACTAGAAAAAGAAAATTTAAAAGGTGAGAAGTTCTCACCGATAGTTATTCCAACTCCACGATTGTAACAACCCGAAAATCTGGGCCAGTTTAAAATTTTTATTTTGGCAATTATAGCGAATTTTGATTATTTAAAATGAATTATTTTAAATAATATCGACGAGAAATTTGTTTTGAATAGAATTCGACGTATATATTTATATACGTCGTCGTTAGAATATAAATATTTATATATAATTATAAATAGAATTGAAAATGGCGCGGTAGTTCGATAATTCGATTTCAAACTTCAATTGAATGTACCGGGTGCAAAACAATCCGGATTTTAGTGAAACCAAAAACATTAGGATCTGATTGATAATATCTTTCCAACGAATCCGGAAAATCAAGATTTCATATCGGGAATCAAAAGATATGTCCAGTTGAAAATTCTGAATAGTCGCTATGGAATTCAGGCCCTTAAAAATGGACATTTTGCAAACGACCTCGGATTTCGACGAAACCAGTTTTGTTGGGTCCGCAGTGTCAAATTATTGCTAGATTCCAAATTTCATAATTTTTCGAATCAATATGTGAGCGTGGCAAAGGAAAACGCGTTTGACCAGTTTCAGTTGATTTTAATCGACTGGAAATTGGCCATTTTTCAAATGGTCTCAGAATTCGACGAAACTAGTTTTGTTAGGACCGTATCGTCAATACGAAGCTAGAAAATATTTTTATGGGATTTTTAGAGTTAGTATGTGACCCCGGTAAATTGAAATGTACGTTTAAAATTCAATAGAATGATATAAATGTAAATGCAATGGAAACTGATCGAAACGGTCGATTCAGCTTGCGGTACATATCCCATTGTGTTCGGAATGGGGGTGAAACGCTATGGACGACAGGCGGTGGGCCTCGTTTCGAGGTCGTATGTGAAAGACAACTTTTTGCAAAAAAAAAAATAATAATAAAAAAAAAAAAATAACTCTTCCTTTTATCAGCCCCCCCCCCCCCCCCCCGTTCAAAATCGTTTAAACAGAAAAGAAAAAAAAAAGGAAAATGTAAACCTAATCGCGCCGCCGCCTGGGACTCGAAGCCGCTCGCCACCAACCCATGCCGGAGGCGCTCCCCTCCACCAGCTCCCTGCCGTGACCGCTTCTTCCCCCCCCCCCCCCTTCTCCTCCGTCTCTCCCCCCTTCTAAGTCGATGCCGCCAGGAACCCGACCCCCCCCCCAGACCTAATCGCCGCCTCCGATGATTGTGCGCCACCCCCCGTCCCAACGCCCAAACCAAATCCAACCCCCTCCAATTTCAATCGGTGAGTATTTAGGGTTATTGATATTTTTATTTTTATTTTTGTTTTACAGAAAAAAACTAATTACTGGTTTTTTTTTTTAAGCTGCAAAAACTGATTTTTAAGTTAGTAAAATGATTAGAATTTTATAGTAAAAAGATTAGGATTCTAGTAAAGGAAATACCATACTTGTGTAGAGGAAAAGTTCATACTTTTAATGAAGAAATTGTTTATTAGATGTTTAATGAAGATATGAAGTTATATTTTTGATTTAATAAAGATTGGATTTTTATTTATCTAGAGATGAGATTTTTATTTATGATAAAAATATGATTTTTATATATTGAACTTCGAATTGAAAATATGATTTTTATATATTGAACTTTGAACTAAAAATTCGATTTTTATATATTGAACTTTGAACTAAAAATTCGATTTTTATATATTGAACTTTGAACTAAAAATTTGATTTTTATATATTGAACTTTGAACTAAAAATTCGATTTTTATATATTGAACTTTGAACTAAAAATTCGATTTTTATATATTGAACTTTGAACTAAAAATTCGATTTTTATATATTGAACTTTGAACTAAAAATATGATTTTTATATATTGAACTTTGAACTAAAAATTCGATTTTTATATATTGAACTTTGAACTAAAAATTCGATTTTTATATATTGAACTTTGAACTAAATTTTATATATTGAACTTTGAACTAAAAATTTGATTTTTATATATTGACCTTTGAAATAAAAATATGATTTTTATATATTGAATAGCAAAGTGAAAATTCGATTTTTATATATGTAGTGGCTACGGGCAATAAAGATGACGAAGATGCGATAGCGATGAAGATTTCCTGCAAAAGAAGTGCCGTGGAGCTAGGATAGCTATAAGTGAGAACTTCTCACCTTTCAATTTAAATTTTCTAGTTATATATATACTAGGATGCAGACGGTGTTTAGTAGCACCCGACACAGTCGTCCACAGACCATGGACTTGTTTGTTTGGCTGTTTGATTATTGATTGCGATATTGGTTTGAATGTGGTTTGTGGTGTGAAAAATCGAATCGATAAATTGGTTAGGATTAGACGTGCGCCGTTATAAGGCGAAGGAGTAAGGCTAGGTTAGACTCTTACTCCAAATTTTGTGGTTTACATAACGAATTGATTTGATTGATGTGTGAATGGCGTGGGCCTTCACTAGACCGGGGATAAGGCTAGGCCTCGTCCCGTTTCTAGTATCGTGCCGTTATGCCACCGAAATTTTCTAAAATATGTTAGAAAATAAAAATATCATTTTATTTTGTGTAAATGAATAATAGAAATTCATATGATAGAATAAAATGTTTTATCGTTAAAAATATAATTTTTAACGTGAATATGAATATAGTGAAAGTGAATAAAATAAATATTCATTTACAAACCAGACGGTTTGTTTATGTACACCTATTTGAAGGACATCGTTTGGGTCGATAAATTTTACACATCGCCCAACTGCACGAATAAAATCTGTGTTTGTTTGTTTGAAACCCCACACGGGTGTTGGGATGAAATATGAATTTCACTCATCCTGATTGATTAAATATGTCGATCGATTGATTGACAGGCTGTTATAAGCGTTGAATATCTATATTTGATGCTTATACAGTGTAGTGCACTTTGGTTGATGGTTGATTATTTTTCAATGCTATTATATACATGTGTTGTATGGAAATCCATATAATTAATTTTATATGGTAATTGATTGGGCCTCATTCCAATTTGAAAAATAAAGAAAATTTGAAAATAGAAATTTATGAAGCCGTGTTGATTAGATTGTCGCCATTTTGACGTGAACGATATTTATATCGATTTTATTCATTTTAAAATGAATATTGAAAAGTGATTTCGAAATCGACGATTTCGAAATGAATTGAATTGAAAACGATTTCGAAATGAATTGAATTGAAAACGATTTCGAAATGAAATGAATTGAAAACGATTTCGAAATGAATTGAATTGAAAACGATTTCGAAATGAAATGAAATGAATTGAAAACGATTTCGAAATGGATTGAATTGAAAACGATTTCGAAATGAATTGAATTGAAAACGATTTCGAAATGAATTGAATTGAAAACGATTTCGAAATGAAATGAATTGAAAACGATTTCGAAATGAAATGAATTGAAAACGATTTCGAAATGAAATGAAATGAATTGAAAACGATTTCGAAATGAATTGAATTGAAAACGATTTCGAAATGAATTGAATTGAAAACGATTTCGAAATGAATTGAATTGAAAACGATTTCGAAATGAAATGAAATGAATTGAAAACGATTTTGAAATGAATTGAATTGAAAACGATTTCGAAATGAATTGAATTGAAAACGATTTCGAAATGAAATGAATTGAAAACGATTTCGAAATGAAATGAATTGAAAACGAGTTCAAATTGAATTGAAAGCGAATTTAAATGAATTCAAATTGAATTGAAATTTGAATTGAATAGAAATGAATTTTAAAACGAATTTATAAAGAAGAATTCAATTTTGATTTGAATTGAAATGGAAGTTGAAAATGTTTTTGAAACGAATTCAAAACTATTTATATAATTCGTTTTAAATAGAAATCGACGAAGTATATATTATATATATAATATAATGGCCTGAATAGAACGCGCCGCGCCGCGGCAGTTCGCGAATTTCGACCATTTATTTCAAACGGACATTACGGGAGATCCGACCGTCGGATTCTCCTAAAACCGGAACCGTTGGGTTCGTATCGAAAAGAGCTTTCTAATGAATGTTAGAAATTTGAAATCTAACGGTTGGATTTCGAGATACGTCCAAATCAAATTCGAAAAAGGTCGCTGTAAGTGCAGTTCGATGACCGTTGATGGAAATCGACTGTACAGGCCTTGATAAAATTATTAAAAATAGTAATAATTTGTGTAAAATCATAAGAAATGATTTGTGAAGATTTGGGATGAAAAACTCCATATTTGAAAAGATAAAAATAGATTTTTATCGAAATGAACTAGTTTTGAACTAGAAATATAATTCTATTTATTTTTAAATAAATAAATTGAATTTGAAAAAGGGTTTTGAAAATAACCAAAATTTCCAATGATTGCATTGGAGTGGATTTGAATCGAAATTGTCTTCGGAATATTTCGATGTTGGCATTCGTGATTATACAGATGTTGTTATGGAAATTTGAAAGATATATATTTATATCGTTATTCTCAATACGACATTTGTTAATCGTAGAATTTGATATTGAATATAAGCCGATATATTTTCTATTCAGAGCCTTATATTGAATATCAAATGTGATTTGGGTTTGTCGTGAATGGTGTCTTCACTAACACTGTTCTTGAACCCAGTTGAGAAAAGATTAAATCTTTTTATTTAGATTTAATGAAGTGTACCAATTAAAAATGATATTTAATTGGAATTGAATTGGGAATGATTTTTGGGTTTATCGTGAACAGTGTTTTAAATAACACTTGTTCTTTAACCCGATAATTAATGGAATTGATTTTTGGGTTTATCGTGGACAGTGTTTTTAAAATAACACTCGTTCTTTAACCCGATAATTAATGAAGGTGATTTTGGGTTTATAGTGAACTGTGTTTTTAAATGACACGGATTCTTTAACCCAGTCACAGATTAAAACTAAGTGGAGTTTTAATGAATCTTTAATTAGATTGAAATAATCGAAATGGAGTATCACCAGTTTTGCTCCAGGCGATAGTTAAATCTTTAATTAGATTTGAACGTGAAATGGTAATTGAATTTACCGATAACACCGTGGTGTTAGATATGAAGTATAACCAGTTTTACTTCATGGGATGAATAGGTTGGGATTGGGAAATTAAAACAAATGATTACTTCGGTAAGGTTCGTTAATCCCGACTAGTTTGAATTGATATTCAAAAATAGATTATAGAATAAATTCAAGAAATTTATCTTGGATAAAATTAATGGGAACCTTTCCCTATGAATGTGAAATTTAGAAGTTGACTGTCGGTTAGCCAAACAGAATGGTTTTCTGGATATTGATCTGATGTTGGTTTCGGCCTTCGGGGTTAATATTTGGGGAATTATTCTCTTGATTAATTTACGGTTAGTGACTAATGAATTGGAATGAGGCGTATGTTGTGTTTGTGTAACTCTTATTTAAAATATACGCGAGTTATTCGGAAAGACCGGGTTTATCCCATTCTGAATAACTGATACGACGATAAGTCGAAGATGAAGACGATGGTCGAAGACCGGAGGTCTTCACGTCGTTTGGGTAATTACTGAGGATCTTGATTGGGCTGTACACCCAAGAAGATGGAAACAGTTAGTGATCGTCCAGACGTACTTGGAGATCGATGGATATGCGGGGTACTAGGTGCCTCCGGTTTCGTTCAGACCCAGAACGGACTTGTAAATGGACTGTGTGTCTGACATTGGATTTTAGTCCGTGTGATTGATCTCTATTAAATATATATCTGTTTGGCGGCGGAGAATTTATTCTCTTGCTTAACGCCCTTCTCTGAGACGTACGAGCTCAGGGGTTATATATTGATGGATATCAATCGCATGGAGTGAATTGCCTGTGTGGCATGCTAAGATGCAAATGATCAAGACTTCTGTTGAAAAGCAAAGTCTTGTGGTTGATGATCGAAGCACGGCCTTTGTGGCGTAGCTTTGTGTAACGTTGATTCGCGAGTATCACACCCGGTATGAATCAAAAAACGGGAGACGGACCTCAGGGAGGGCATGCGTTTCTTTCTAGTTATGAGTGGCGTCAGTGCTTGAACTGGCTGACGAGTTTGACTCATGTGGATGTTACTTATTATTACTTGCTGAAAAGCGAGGCGCCTCGTGATATCGGTTTCGGCCGATGCTTCTGGTCGGCTGACGGGCCAGATTTACGCCCCAAAGGGCGGAGAAACGTAGTGTTCAGGCATAATAATCCACATCGGTGGACCGGCCCTGACGATCCAAGGCCCACCTGAGTCTGGGTCCTGAGACATGGACTAGATTGTCTCGAATCGGTAGAGGATCTTGCCCCTAGCCTCGGTTCATACCATAAATGATAACCCAACTTCCAATACGACGTTTGCGGTTTTGATTGTAAACTTATATATGGCGACATAGTGTTATGGGCCATTCATGCCGCCTATGATTGATACTTATGATTTGAAGTTGTTTTATACACTATGCACTTATAATAGTATCAAATGATTCGTTTTAAACGTATCAAGCATTCTTTGGCTGTTATAAGGGAAAACCCTATCCCCCGGCTTGTGTTGCATTGTGTGATAGGACCTGGGTCTTATAACAGCTTCATTTTCCTTTATTTAGCATTGCGCTGTTTGTCTCATGCACTGGTATTCTTGGGAGGAAACCCGTTCCGTGTTATACGGCGTGGTCCCTTGATTTACCTAATGATTTAAAATAAAGATTAATAACTGTTTTAGTTCTCACACCAGTCACATGACTGACCTGGAGTTTATTGTTTTAACCTAAACTCTGGGTGCCCCTATTTTGACACGGGCAGCTAGTAGTTTTGGTTTTGCAGATTTATATTCACAGGATCCTGGTTTACAGCTGGAACGATATCCGGAAAGCTTTGTATCCGTATATCTCTTCTAGTTGTGTATTGTATTATTTTCCGCTGCTATGTATTTAAATGTAATTTAAATCTCTGATATTTCTGTGTAATATTCATTTATACTCTGTATATTCTTGTAATCTGGTGCATTGTTGTAATAAGCAATGAAATGTTCTTCTGTATGCATTCTGATTTGTCGTGTTCTCAAACGATAGGGCGTTTCGAACAGTCTGGGTCGGTCTAGCGACTGGTTCGGACCGAGCGAAATTCCTTGCCGTCACAGTTGGTATCAGAGCTTTGGTTTACAAAGCTCAGAGAACAAGGCACATTAGAACCATACGAAAGAATTCATCAGATATTGGGTTAGTAATATCCAATTAGAATGACTCGTTAGAGATGGGATCAGTAGTATCCTAGAACGAGTGTGAAGAGTATATTTTTCAAATGAAAACAAATTTTGTTTTGAAAATTTAAATCAATTATTCGTATTTGATTATCTATTTATATTAAGTTGGACGGTCCAGTATATAAGGATTTTGCGTATACGTCTGATCCACGTGTATTTGAAATTTTAATATACTGGATAGATATAGAATTACACTCTAGTCGCCCGGAGATGATGTTGATAATGACCATGGCATCATCAATAATTATGTTCGTGTTTCGAAGGTGTGATTTCTATATATTTCCATTAGACTGGTGTGAGAACCAAAAATTAGATAGGGCTAATTGTTGTGAATTGGCATCAAAAACATGATTTTTGTATATGTATCAAAATTATGAATTTGAAACGTTAATTCACTAATTGATTGATGTTTGTGTTGTTTGTTCATTTGTTTGCTAATTTTGAACCATTTAGCCTAATTGAATCAAATATTGAATTGTATTGAAAATTGGTCGCATCTGCTTGCATATACATGTATATCATTGAACAGGTCATAGCAAGGACGCTAGAGCAGAGAATAAAAATTTGTTTGCCCGACAAATAGGTACATGTTTACTACATAATTTCCTGTTTTGTTTGGGTGATGATGATTTTGTGAGCCTATTGGCTAGCCGCTTGGCTTTTTCTTTTTCTTTTTCTTTTTGAGATCTGAAGGACCGGGGAAGCTATTTGAAATTCCCCGATGCTCCCGGTGCAGGGGAGGTTATGGCGAAATTTTTCAAAAATTTAGGGTGTTAGCCAAATTTTTGAAGTTTTGAAAATTCTCAGAAACTAAAGAGTTGGAGAATGAAAGCCAGATCGAGCGTAGAGCTGAATAATCAAACCACTTTCGACTTTGTTCCTTTTCGGGGACGAAAAGTTTTAAGTGGGGAAGATTGTAACAACCCGAAAATCTGGGCCAGTTTAAAATTTTTATTTTGGCAATTATAGCGAATTTTGATTATTTAAAATGAATTATTTTAAATAATATCGACGAGAAATTTGTTTTGAATAGAATTCGACGTATATATTTATATACGTCGTCGTTAGAATATAAATATTTATATATAATTATAAATAGAATTGAAAATGGCGCGGTAGTTCGATAATTCGATTTCAAACTTCAATTGAATGTACCGGGTGCAAAACAATCCGGATTTTAGTGAAACCAAAAACATTAGGATCTGATTGATAATATCTTTCCAACGAATCCTGAAAATCAAGATTTCATATCGGGAATCAAAAGATATGTCCAGTTGAAAATTCTGAATAGTCGTTATGGAATTCAGGCCCTTAAAAATGGGCATTTTGCAAACGACCTCGGATTTCGACGAAACCAGTTTTGTTGGGTCCGCAGTGTCAAATTATTTCTAGATTCCAAATTTCATAATTTTTCGAATCAATATGTGAGCGTGGCAAAGGAAAACGCGTTTGACCAGTTTCAGTTGATTTTAATCGACTGGAAATTGGCCATTTTTCAAACGGTCTCAGAATTCAACGAAACTAGTTTTGTTAGGACCGTATCGTCAATACGAAGCTAGAAAATATTTTTATGGGATTTTTAGAGTTAGTATGTGACCCCGGTAAATTGAAATGTACGTTTAAAATTCAATAGAATGATATAAATGTAAATGCAATGGAAACTGATCGAAACGGTCGATTCAGCTTGCGGTACATATCCCATTGTGTTCGGAATGGGGGTGAAACGCTATGGACGACAGGCGGTGGGCCTCGTTTCGAGGTCGTATGTGAAAGACAACTTTTTGCAAAATTAATAATAATAATAATAATAATAATAATAATAAAATATCTCTTCCTTTTATCAGCCCCCCCCCCCGTTCAAAATCGTTTAAACAGAAAAGAAAAAAAAAGGAAAATGTAAACCTAATCGCGCCGCCGCCTGGGACTCGAAGCCGCTCGCCACCAACCCATGCCAGAGGCGCTCCCCTCCACCAGCTCCCTGCCGTGACCGCTTCTTCCCCCCCCCCTTCTCCTCCGTCTCTCCCCCCTTCTAAGTCGATGCCGCCAGGAACCCGACCCCCCCCCCCAGACCTAATCGCCGCCTCCGATGATTGTGCGCCACCCCCCCCCCCCCTCCCAACGCCCAAACCAAATCCGACCCCCTCCAATTTCAATAGGTGAGTATTTAGGGTTATTGATATTTTTATTTTTATTTTTGTTTTACAGAAAAAAACTAATTACTGATTATTATTTTTTAAGCTGCAAAAACTGATTTTTAAGTTAGTAAAATGATTAGAATTTTATAGTAAAAAGATTAGGATTCTAGTAAAGGAAATACCATACTTGTGTAGAGGAAAAGTTCATACTTTTAATGAAGAAATTGTTTATTAGATGTTTAATGAAGATATGAAGTTATATTTTTGATTTAATAAAGATTGGATTTTTATTTATCTAGAGATGAGATTTTTATTTATGATAAAAATATGATTTTTATATATTGAACTTCGAATTGAAAATATGATTTTTATATATTGAACTTTGAACTAAAAATTCGATTTTTATATATTGAACTTTGAACTAAAAATTCGATTTTTATATATTGAACTTTGAACTAAAAATTCGATTTTTATATATTGAACTTTGAACTAAAAATTCGATTTTTATATATTGAACTTTGAACTAAAAATTCGATTTTTATATATTGAACTTTGAACTAAAAATATGATTTTTATATATTGAACTTTGAACTAAAAATTCGATTTTTATATATTGAACTTTGAACTAAAAATTCGATTTTTATATATTGAACTTTGAACTAAAAATTCGATTTTTATATATTGAACTTTGAACTAAAAATTTGATTTTTATATATTGACCTTCGAAATAAAAATATGATTTTTATATATTGAATAGCAAAGTGAAAATTCGATTTTTATATATGTAGTGGCTACGGGCAATAAAGATGACGAAGATGCGATAGCGATGAAGATTTCCTGCAAAAGAAGTGCCGTGGAGCTAGGATAGCTATAAGTGAGAACTTCTCACCTTTCAATTTAAATTTTCTAGTTATATATATACTAGGATGCAGACGGTGTTTAGTAGCACCCGACACAATCGTCCACAGACCATGGACTTGTTTGTTTGGCTGTTTGATTATTGATTGCGATATTGGTTTGAATGTGGTTTGTGGTGTGAAAAATCGAATCGATAAATTGGTTAGGATTAGACGTGCGCCGTTATAAGGCGAAGGAGTAAGGCTAGGTTAGACTCTTACTCCAAATTTTGTGGTTTACATAACGAATTGATTTGATTGATGTGTGAATGGCGTGGGCCTTCACTAGACCGGGGATAAGGCTAGGCCTCGTCCCGTTTCTAGTATCGTGCCGTTATGCCGCCGAAATTTTCTAAAATATGTTAGAAAATAAAAATATCATTTTATTTTGTGTAAATGAATAATAGAAATTCATATGATAGAATAAAATGTTTTATCGTTAAAAATATAATTTTTAACGTGAATATGAATATAGTGAAAGTGAATAAAATAAATATTCATTTACAAACCAGACGGTTTGTTTATGTACACCTATTTGAAGGACATCGTTTGGGTCGATAAATTTTACACATCGCCCAACTGCACGAATAAAATCTGTGTTTGTTTGTTTGAAACCCCACACGGGTGTTGGGATGAAATATGAATTTCACTCATCCTGATTGATTAAATATGTCGATCGATTGATTGACAGGCTGTTATAAGCGTTGAATATCTATATTTGATGCTTATACAGTGTATTGCACTTTGGTTGATGGTTGATTATTTTTCAATGCTATTATATACATGTGTTGTATGGAAATCCATATAATTAATTTTATATGGTAATTGATTGGGCCTCATTCCAATTTGAAAAATAAAGAAAATTTGAAAATAGAAATTTATGAAGCCGTGTTGATTAGATTGACGCCATTTTGACGTGAACGATATTTATATCGATTTTATTCATTTTAAAATGAATATTGAAAAGTGATTTCGAAATCGACGATTTCGAAATGAATTGAATTGAAAACGATTTCGAAATGAATTGAATTGAAAACGATTTCGAAATGAAATGAATTGAAAACGATTTCGAAATGAATTGAATTGAAAACGATTTCGAAATGAAATGAAATGAATTGAAAACGATTTCGAAATGGATTGAATTGAAAACGATTTCGAAATGAATTGAATTGAAAACGATTTCGAAATGAATTGAATTGAAAACGATTTCGAAATGAAATGAATTGAAAACGATTTCGAAATGAAATGAATTGAAAACGATTTCGAAATGAAATGAAATGAATTGAAAACGATTTCGAAATGAATTGAATTGAAAACGATTTCGAAATGAATTGAATTGAAAACGATTTCGAAATGAATTGAATTGAAAACGATTTCGAAATGAAATGAAATGAATTGAAAACGATTTTGAAATGAATTTAATTGAAAACGATTTCGAAATGAATTGAATTGAAAACGATTTCGAAATGAAATGAATTGAAAACGATTTCGAAATGAAATGAATTGAAAACGAGTTCAAATTGAATTGAAAGCGAATTTAAATGAATTCAAATTGAATTGAAATTTGAATTGAATAGAAATGAATTTTAAAACGAATTTATAAAGAAGAATTCAATTTTGATTTGAATTGAAATGGAAGTTGAAAATGTTTTTGAAACGAATTCAAAACTATTTATATAATTCGTTTTAAATAGAAATCGACGAAGTATATATTATATATATAATATAATGGCCTGAATAGAACGCGCCGCGCCGCGGCAGTTCGCGAATTTCGACCATTTATTTCAAACGGACATTACGGGAGATCCGACCGTCGGATTCTCCTAAAACCGGAACCGTTGGGTTCGTATCGAAAAGAGCTTTCTAATGAATGTTAGAAATTTGAAATCTAACGGTTGGATTTGGAGATACGTCCAAATCAAATTCAAAAAAGGTCGCTGTAAGTGCAGTTCGATGACCGTTGATGGAAATCGACTGTACAGGCCTTGATAAAATTATTAAAAATAGTAATAATTTGTGTAAAATCATAAGAAATGATTTGTGAAGATTTGGGATGAAAAACTCCATATTTGAAAAGATAAAAATAGATTTTTATCGAAATGAACTAGTTTTGAACTAGAAATATAATTCTATTTATTTTTAAATAAATAAATTGAATTTGAAAAAGGGTTTTGAAAATAACCAAAATTTCCAATGATTGCATTGGAGTGGATTTGAATCGAAATTGTCTTCGGAATATTTCGATGTTGGCATTCGTGATTATACAGATGTTGTTATGGAAATTTGAAAGATATATATTTATATCGTTATTCTCAATACGACATTTGTTAATCGTAGAATTTGATATTGAATATAAGCCGATATATTTTCTATTCAGAGCCTTATATTGAATATCAAATGTGATTTGGGTTTGTCGTGAATGGTGTCTTCACTAACACTGTTCTTGAACCCAGTTGAGAAAAGATTAAATCTTTTTATTTAGATTTAATGAAGTGTACCAATTAAAAATGATATTTAATTGGAATTGAATTGGGAATGATTTTTGGGTTTATCGTGAACAGTGTTTTAAATAACACTTGTTCTTTAACCCGATAATTAATGGAATTGATTTTTGGGTTTATCGTGGACAGTGTTTTTAAAATAACACTCGTTCTTTAACCCGATAATTAATGAAGGTGATTTTGGGTTTATAGTGAACTGTGTTTTTAAATGACACGGATTCTTTAACACAGTCACAGATTAAAACTAAGTGGAGTTTTAATGAATCTTTAATTAGATTGAAATAATCGAAATGGAGTATCACCAGTTTTGCTCCAGGCGATAGTTAAATCTTTAATTAGATTTGAACGTGAAATGGTAATTGAATTTACCGATAACACCGTGGTGTTAGATATGAAGTATAACCAGTTTTACTTCATGGGATGAATAGGTTGGGATTGGGAAATTAAAACAAATGATTACTTCGGTAAGGTTCGTTAATCCCGACTAGTTTGAATTGATATTCAAAAATAGATTATAGAATAAATTCAAGAAATTTATCTTGGATAAAATTAATGGGAACCTTTCCCTATGAATGTGAAATTTAGAAGTTGACTATCGGTTAGCCAAACAGAATGGTTTTCTGGATATTGATCTGATGTTGGTTTCGGCCTTCGGGGTTAATATTTGGGGAATTATTCTCTTGATTAATTTACGGTTAGTGACTAATGAATTGGAATGAGGCGTATGTTGTGTTTGTGTAACACTTATTTAAAATATACGCGAGTTATTCGGAAAGACCGGGTTTATCCCATTCTGAATAACTGATACGACGATAAGTCGAAGATGAAGACGATGGTCGAAGACCGGAGGTCTTCACGTCGTTTGGGTAATTACTGATGATCTTGATTGGGCTGTACACCCAAGAAGATGGAAACAGTTAGTGATCGTCCAGACGTACTTGGAGATCGATGGATATGCGGGGTACTAGGTGCCTCCGGTTTCGTTCAGACCCAGAACGGACTTGTAAATGGACTGTGTGTCTGACATTGGATTTTAGTCCGTGTGACTGATCTCTATTAAATATATATCTGTTTGGCGGCGGAGAATTTATTCTCTTGCTTAACGCCCTTCTCTGAGACATACGAGCTCAGGGGTTATATATTGATGGATATCAATCGCATGGAGTGAATTGCCTGTGTGGCATGCTAAGATGCAAATGATCAAGACTTCTATTGAAAAGCAAAGTCTTGTGGTTGATGATCGAAGCACGGCCTTTGTGGCGTAGCTTTGTGTAACGTTGACTCGCGAGTATCACACCCGGTATGAATCAAAAACGGGAGACGGACCTCAGGGAGGGCATGCGTTTCTTTCTAGTTATGAGTGGCGTCAGTGCTTGAACTGGCTGACGAGTTTGACTCATGTGGATGTTACTTATTATTACTTGCTGAAAAGCGAGGCGCCTCGTGATATCGGTTTCGGCCGATGCTTCTGGTCGGCTGACGGGCCAGATTTACGCCCCAAAGGGCGGAGAAACGTAGTGTTCAGGCATAATAATCCACATCGGTGGACCGGCCCTGACGATCCAAGGCCCACCTGAGTCTGGGTCCTGAGACATGGACTAGATTGTCTCGAATCGGTAGAGGATCTTGCCCCTAGCCTCGGTTCATACCATAAATGATAACCCAACTTCCAATACGACGTTTGCGGTTTTGATTGTAAACTTATATATGGCGACATAGTGTTATGGGCCATTCATGCCGCCTATGATTGATACTTATGATTTGAAGTTGTTTTATACACTATGCACTTATAATAGTATCAAATGATTCGTTTTAAACGTATCAAGCATTCTTTGGCTGTTATAAGGGAAAACCCTATCCCCCGGCTTGCGTTGCATTGTGTGATAGGACCTGGGTCTTATAACAGCTTCATTTTCCTTTATTTAGCATTGCGCTATTTGTCTCATGCACTGGTATTCTTGGGAGGAAACCCGTTCCGTGTTATACGGCGTGGTCCCTTGATTTACCTAATGATTTAAAATAAAGATTAATAACTGTTTTAGTTCTCACACCAGTCACATGACTGACCTGGAGTTTATTGTTTTAACCTAAACTCTGGGTGCCCCTATTTTGACACGGGCAGCTAGTAGTTTTGGTTTTGCAGATTTATATTCACAGGATCCTGGTTTACAGCTGGAACGATATCCGGAAAGCTTTGTATCCGTATATCTCTTCTAGTTGTGTATTGTATTATTTTCCGCTGCTATGTATTTAAATGTAATTTAAATCTCTGATATTTCTGTGTAATATTCATTTATACTCTGTATATTCTTGTAATCTGGTGCATTGTTGTAATAAGCAATGAAATGTTCTTCTGTATGCATTCTGATTTGTCGTGTTCTCAAACGATAGGGCGTTTCGAACAGTCTGGGTCGGTCTAGCGACTGGTTCGGACCGAGCGAAATTCCTTGCCGTCACAGTTGGTATCAGAGCTTTGGTTTACAAAGCTCAGAGAACAAGGCACATTAGAACCATACGAAAGAATTCATCAGATATTGGGTTAGTAATATCCAATTAGAATGACTCGTTAGAGATGGGATCAGTAGTATCCTAGAACGAGTGTGAAGAGTATATTTTTCAAATGAAAACAAATTTTGTTTTGAAAATTTAAATCAATTATTCGTATTTGATTATCTATTTATATTAAGTTGGACGGTCCAGTATATAAGGATTTTGCGTATACGTCTGATCCACGTGTATTTGAAATTTTAATATACTGGATAGATATAGAATTACACTCTAGTCGCCCGGAGATGATGTTGATAATGACCATGGCATCATCAATAATTATGTTCGTGTTTCGAAGGTGTGATTTCTATATATTTCCATTAGACTGGTGTGAGAACCAAAAATTAGATAGGGCTAATTGTTGTGAATTGGCATCAAAAACATGATTTTTGTATATGTATCAAAATTATGAATTTGAAACGTTAATTCACTAATTGATTGATGTTTGTGTTGTTTGTTCATTTGTTTGCTAATTTTGAACCATTTAGCCTAATTGAATCAAATATTGAATTGTATTGAAAATTGGTCGCATCTGCTTGCATATACATGTATATCATTGAACAGGTCATAGCAAGTAGGCTAGAGCAGAGAATAAAAATTTGTTTGCCCGACAAATAGGTACATGTTTACTACATAATTTCCTGTTTTGTTTGGGTGATGATGATTTTGTGAGCCTATTGGCTAGCCGCTTGGCTTTTTCTTTTTCTTTTTGAGATCTGAAGGACCGGGGAAGCTATTTGAAATTCCCCGATGCTCCCGGTGCAGGGGAGGTTATGGCGAAATTTTTCAAAAATTTAGGGTGTTAGCCAAATTTTTGAAGTTTTGAAAATTCTCAGAAACTAAAGAGTTGGAGAATGAAAGCCAGATCGAGCGTAGAGCTGAATAATCAAACCACTTTCGACTTTGTTCCTTTTCGGGGACGAAAAGTTTTAAGTGGGGAAGATTGTAACAACCCGAAAATCTGGGCCAGTTTAAAATTATTATTTTGGCAATTATAGCGAATTTTGATTATTTAAAATGAATTATTTTAAATAATATCGACGAGAAATTTGTTTTGAATAGAATTCGACGTATATATTTATATACGTCGTCGTTAGAATATAAATATTTATATATAATTATAAATAGAATTGAAAATGGCGCGGTAGTTCGATAATTCGATTTCAAACTTCAATTGAATGTACCGGGTGCAAAACAATCCGGATTTTAGTGAAACCAAAAACATTAGGATCTGATTGATAATATCTTTCCAACGAATCCGGAAAATCAAGATTTCATATCGGGAATCAAAAGATATGTCCAGTTGAAAATTCTGAATAGTCGCTATGGAATTCAGGCCCTTAAAAATGGACATTTTGCAAACGACCTCGGATTTCAACGAAACCAGTTTTGTTGGGTCCGCAGTGTCAAATTATTGCTAGATTCCAAATTTCATAATTTTTCGAATCAATATGTGAGCGTGGCAAAGGAAAACGCGTTTGACCAGTTTCAGTTGATTTTAATCGACTGGAAATTGGCCATTTTTCAAACGGTCTCAGAATTCGACGAAACTAGTTTTGTTAGGACCGTATCGTCAATACGAAGCTAGAAAATATTTTTATGGGATTTTTAGAGTTAGTATGTGACCCCGGTAAATTGAAATGTACGTTTAAAATTCAATAGAATGATATAAATGTACGTTTAAAACCAATTCTTTATATTTTATACATAAATAAAGATCCTTCTTTATATGAAAATATTATAACTTTATATAAATTAAAATCCTTAGCATTATATAAATTAAAAATCTTATCTTTTAGAAATAAAAGAAAATCTAATCTTTTTATAAATGAAAATCATTTTCTTTCAAAGAAAATTCAGTTTCAAAATAAACTAAAATCAGTTTTTAATCTAAACAAAAATAAGTTTTTCATCTAATCAGAAAGTAAAAAACCTTACTGTGAAATGAAGGGGGAGGAAGCCGGGGTGTGAGGCTCGCAGGGGGGTGCTGTCGCGCTCGTCAGTGGATGAGGGGGGCTGGTGGCGCGTTGGGGGTCGGTGCAGGCGGTTGCGGTGGATGCTGTGCTTCGCGGTGGTGGTCAGGGCATGGGGTTGAGGGCTGCGTCGGGTTCGATCAGGAGAGGGGGAAAGGAAGGAGAAGAGGAGGGGCGGTAGATGGAGGGGGGCGGCGGCGACCGCCAAGGCGCGGTTGCTGCTGCGCCTTTTTTTTTTTTTCTGATCGAAAAATGAACTGACCGGGGGGGGGGAGGGCAAAGGAAATAAAGGAGAGGAGAGAGATAGGGGTTTTAATTTTAATTATTTAATTTAATTATCTCCCAAAAAGCAACTTTTATTTTCGACCTCTAAACGAGGCCCACCGCCTGTCGTCCACACCTAATTACCCCCATTCCGAACACAATAGGATATGTATCATAGGTTGATTCGATCGTTACAATCAGTTTCCGTTAAAATCAACATATAACTCTATATATTGAATTTGAAAGCGCATTTCAATTTACCGGGGTCACATACTAACTCTATAAATCCCAGAAAAATATTTTCTTGCTTCGTATTGACGATACGGTCCTAACAAAACTAGTTTCATTGAATTCTGAGACCGTTGGAAAAATGGCTATTTTCCAGTCGATTAAAATCAACTGAAACTGGTCAAACACGTTTTCCTTTGCCACGCTCATATATTGATTCGAAAAACTATGAAATTTGGAATCTAGAAATAACTTGACGTCACGGATCCAACAAAAGTGGTTTCGTCGAAATCCGAGGTAGTTTGAAAAATGTCTATTTTTAAGGGCCTGAATTCCATAGCGACTATTTAGAATTTTCAACTGGACATATCTTTTGATTCCCGCTATGAAATTTCGATTTTTCGGATTCGTTGGAAAGATATTTTAAATTGGATCCTATTATTTTTGTTTCACTAAAATCCGGTTTATTTTGCACCCGGTACATACAATTGAAGTTTGAAATCGAATTACCGAACTACCGCGCCATTTTCAATTCTATTATAATTATATATAATTATTTATATTCTATCGACGACGTATATAAATATATACATTAGAATTATATTCAAAATAAATTTTCATCGATATTATTTAAAATAATCTATTTTAAATATGCAAAATTCATTAAAATTGCCAAAATAAAAATTTTAAACTGGCCCAGATTTTCGGGTTATTACAGAATTGGTATTGATTTTTGGGTTTATCGTGAACAGTGTTTTAAATAACACTTGTTCTTTAACCCGATAATTAATAGATAGTGATTTTGGGTTTTCGTGAACGATATCTTCAATAATACTGTTCTTAGATCCAAAGGAGTTAAGAAAATCAGAAACTAACTGGAGATTAGTTAAGTTGAATGGTTTCTGGGGTATTGATCTGATGTTGGTTTCGGCCTTCGGGGTTAATACTTATGGAATTGCTCACTTGCTAATTTATGGTTAGGGTCTGATTGAAATGTAAAGTGATTTTGGGTTTATAGTGTACCGTGTTTTAATTGACACTGATTCTTTAACCCAGTTAAAGGTTAAAACTAAACGGAGTTTTAATGAATCTTTAATTAGATTGAAAAGATCGAGAATGGAGTATCCCCAGTTTTGCTCCAAAGCGATAGTTAAATCTTTAATTAGATTTGGACGTGGAATGGTAATTAATTTTACCGATAACACCGTGGTATTAGATATGGAGTATTACCAGTTTTGCTTCATGGGATGAATAGGTGGGGATTGGGAAATAAAATAAATAATTACTTCGGTGTGGTTCGCTAATCCCGACTAGTTTGGAAAACCATAATTTGGTTTGAAATGATATCCAAAGGAAGATTAAAGAATAAATTTTAAAGAATTTATCTTTGATAAAATTAATGGGAACCTTTCCCTAAGAACGTGAAATTTAGAAACTAACTGTAGGTTAGCTAAGAAGGATGGTTTTCTGGGTATTAATCTGATGTTAGTTTCGGCCTTCGGGGTTAATATTTGGGGAATTGTTCTCTTGCTAATTTACGGTTAGTGACTGCTGAATTGGAATGAGGCGTATGTTGTGTTTGCGTAACATTTGTTTACAATATACGCGGGTTGTTCGGAAAGGCCGGGTTTATACCCATTCTGAATAACCGATTCGACGATAAGTCGAAGATGATGACGGTGGTCGAAGACCGAAAGTCTTCACATCGTTTGGGTGATTACTGATGATCTTGATTGGGCTGTACACCCAAGATGAGGGAATCAGTTGGTGGTCGTCTAGACGTACCTGGAGATCGACGGATATGCGAGGAAAGTGCCATCAGTTTCGTTCAGACCTAGAACGGACTTGTAAATGAATGGTGTGTCTGACATTGTATTCCTTTATATTGTATTCGTTGATCTCTGCTAAATATATATCTGTTTGGCGGCGGGGAATTTATTCTCTTGCTTAACGCCCTTCTCTGAGACATATGAGCTCAGAGGTTATATATTGGCAGAAATCGGTGGTACGATATGGATTGATAGTGTGGCATGCTGAGATGTAGTGATCCAGACTTTTGTTGAAAAGCAATGTTTGGTGGGTGATGATCAAAGCACAGCTTTAATATAGCATGGCTTTGTGTATAGCGTTGATTCGCGAGCCTCACACCTCGGTATGGTGGTAAACTGATGGTTTGATCAGTATGCTTTTTAGTGGATGGGCACCTTAGTGGTGTCGTGGATTCGGTCGACCGAGATGAGCTTAGTGCTCAGGGATATATAGAGTAATCGGTGTTTTCTCTCGCTGTGACGTAAGCCGCAGTGATACTCTGGTCCCAAAATTGCGGATGTGTAGACGGTGTTTTCTCTTGTTGGGACGTAAGCCGTAGGGAATTGCATTACACGATCGATCTTTCGAATCAGGAGCCACCATGATGGAAATCCAATTTCCAGTACGTGTATTTCGGTTTTATTTGTAGAGCCTAGTATGGCGACATAGTGGGATGGGGCGCTTATGCCGTCTATGGTTGATAATTATGATTTGAAGATGTTTTATACAATATGCACTTATAATAGTATCAAATGATTTGTTTTAAACGTATCAAGCATTCTTGGCTATTATAAGGAAAAAACCCTAACCTCCGGCTTGCGTTGCATTGTGTGATGGGACCTGGGTCTTATAATAGCTTCATTTTTCTTTATTTAGCATTGCGCTATTGTTTTATGCACTGGTATTCTTGGGAGGAAACCCGTTCCGTGTTATACGGCGTGGTCCCTTGATTTACCTAACTTTAAAATAAAGATTTACAACTGTTTTTAGTTCTCACACCAGTCCCATGACTGACTTGGAGTTTATTGTTTTAACCTAAACTCTGGGTGCCCTTATTTTGACACGGGCAGCTAGTAGTTTTGGTTTTGCAGATTTATATTCACAGGATCCTGGTTTACAGCTGGAATGATATCCGGAAAGCTTTGTATCCGTATATCTCTTCTAGTTGTGTATTGTATTATTTTCCGCTGCTATGTAATTTATTGTAATCTCTGATAATTTGTGATGTATATTATTTATTCATACTCTGTATATTCTTGTATTCTGATGGAATTGTTGTAATTAACAATGAAATGTTCTCCCGTCTGCGTTCTTTTGTGGCTTGTTCTCGAACTATCCGCGCTTTCCTCATCGCGGAAGTTACGAGTTTTCACAGTTGGTATCAGAGCTTTGGTTTACAAAGCTCAGAGAACATTGGATTATTAATATCCAACGAGAATGACTCGTTATAGATAGGATCAGTAGTATCCTAGAACGAGTGTGAAGAGTAGTGTTTTTGATAAATAAAAGTGAAAACAATTTTTGTTTTGAAAATTTAAATCAATTATACGTATTTGAATATTTATTTGTATTGATTTGGACAATCCAGTATATATAAACTTTGTGTATACGTATGATCCACGTGTATTTGAAATTTTAATATACTGGATAGATATAGAATCGCACTGTAGTCGTTCGGGGGTAATTCTGATGATAGCGATCGCATCATCAGTATTTATGTTCGAGTGATGAAGGTGGGACATCTATATATTTCCTATTGACTGGTGTGAGAACCAAAATTAGATAGGGCTTATTGTTGTGATTTGGCATCAAAAATGTGATTTTTGACTATATATCAAAGTTATGAATTTGAAATGATAACCCACTAATTGATTGATGGTTGTGTTGTTTGATTAATTAAAATTTAAACCATTTAGTCAAATTGTACCAGAAAGTGAGTTGTATTAAAAATTTATCGCATTTGCTTGCATATACATGTACTTACATTGAACAAGTCATAGCAAAGAGGCTAAAGCAGAAGAATAAAATTGTTTGCCCGACAAATAGGTACATGTTTACCAGAATTTACTGTTTTGTTTGGGTGATGATGATTTTATGAGCCGATTGGCTAGCCGCTTGGCTAGCCGCTTGGCTTTTTCTTTTTCTTTTTGAGATCAGAGGGCCTGTATGGCAATTTCGGGATTTTCCCGTGCTCCCGGTGTAGGGGAGGTTATGGCGAAATTTTTCGAAAATTTAGGGTGTTAGCCAAATTTTTGAAAAATTTGAAAAGTTCTTAGAAACTGAAAAGTTGAAGAACTTAAGCCGTAATCAAAACAATGAAAGCTGAGTTGGTATTTAAAAAAACTTTTGGCTTCGTTCCTTTTCGGGGATGAAAAGTTTTAAGTGGGGGAGATTGTAATAACCCGGAAATCTGGGCCAATTAAAAAAATTTATTTTGGCAATTTTAGCGAATTTTGATTATTTAAAATGAATTATTTTAAATAAAACCAACGGGAAATTTATTTTGAATAGGAATTCAACGTATATATTTATATCGATCGTCGGTAGAATATGAAATTTTATTTATAATTATAAAAGGAATTGAAAATGGCGCGATAGTTCGATAATTCGATTTCAAAGTTCAAATGAATGTACAGGATTCAAAATAAACCGGATTTTAGTGAAACCAAAAATAATGGAACCTAATTGTGACTACCTTTCCAACGAACCCGAAAAATTGAAATTTCATAGCGGGGATCAAAAGATATGTCCAATTGAAAATTCTGATTAGTCGCTATGGAATTCAGGCCCTTAAAAATAGCCATTTTGCAAATGACCTTGGATTTCGACGAAACCACTTTTGTTGGATCTGCGATGTCAAATTATTGCTAGATTCCAAATTTCATAATTTTTCGAATCAATATGTGAGCGTGGCGAAGGAAAATGCATTTGACCAGTTTTAGTTGATTTTAATCGACTGGAAAATGGCCATTTTTCAAACGATCTCGGAATTTGACGAAACTAGTTTTATTAGGACCGTATCGTCAATACGAAGCTAGAAAATATTTTTCGGGAATTTTTCGAGTTAGTATGTGACCCTTGTAAATGTAAATGAGCGTTCAAATTCAATACATAGAGTTATACGTTGATTTTGACGAAAACTGATCGTAACAGTCGAATTGGCTGATGAAACATATCTCATTGTATCCGGAATGGGGGTAATTAGCTAGGGACGACAGTCGTTGGGGTTTGTTTGGAGTTGGAAGTGTCAAACAAGTAAACAGAAAATTAAATAATAATATTTATAAATTATATACATCCACATAAGGGTCAAAACCCTATTTCTACTCTCCCTGGTCAACGTGAAAGTCAGTCGCCCCTCTCTCCTAAACGAACGAACCCAACGCTCCTGTCTTATCCACTAAAATTCGTGAGATCCGTCCAATTATTTTTCGAGTTCTACATACCAAATCGAAGCGCCCCTGGAGATCATCACCTTCAACGGAGGTGATCGCGAAGCACGTTTTCTGGTGGCGGAAATCACCATTGGAATCGGCGGACTTCGCAGGAGGTTTTAGCGTCAGGGGGGACTTCGAGCTGAGCGCGCCGCCTGGCATGGGAAGCAGGAAGAACAGCCGATGATGTGGTGACCTTGGATCAACGTCCAGCGCCTCGACAGTGGAGCAATAACGAACCCTAGCCTCTGAGCCTTAGTTCGACGAGTTTCTTTCAGTACAGACTGAAGAGAAAGGTGATTTTATTTTCATTTCTATTTATAATATAAAAACATTGTTAAAAATCAGAAATATATATAATGTTTGAAACAAAAATAAGATTTCAAAATAAATTTACATTGATTAATTTTCTGTTTTTAAATATATAATTAGCATTATTTTAAAATATAAAATACCTTTTGTTTTTAAAATATAAACATAGAAATAGCAGAATAAAAATATGATTTTTATATATATGATGTCATGATTTTTATATAAGTGAAGTCATGATTTTTATAGAAGTGAAGTCATGATTTTTATAGAAGTGAAATTATGATTCTTTTATATAAGTAGCAAAGAAAAAAATATATTTTTTATATATGTAGTGAAATAAAAATCTGATTTTTATTCTATATACGTTGAAGTGGAAAAGTGATTTATATAGCAAAGTAAAAATTCGATTTTTATATATTGAATAGCAAAGTAAAAATTCGATTTTTATATATTGAATAGCAAAGTAAAAATTCGATTTTTATATATTGAATAGCAAAGTAAAAATTTCGATTTTTATATATTGAATAGCAAAGTAAAAATTCGATTTTTATATAATGAATAGCAAAGTAAAAATTCGATTTTTATATATTGATTAGCGAAGTAAAATTTTGATTTTTATATATGTAGTGAATACGGGCGACGAAAGTGACGAAAGGCAAACAACGGCGAAGATTTCCTACCTAAGAAGAGTCGAGGCGTTTGGTTTAGCTATTTGGTGAGAACTTCACACCTTTTAATTTTGTTTTCTAGTTAATAATATATACTAGGATGCAGACGGTGTTTAGTAGCACCCGACACCCGTCGTCCACAGACCATGGACGGCTTGTATGCTTGTTTGTATGATTTTGATGTGTAGTTGATTGTGTGATAAGATGTGAAATGAAATAAAATATTTATATAGTTAAAAATATTTTATAGTTAAAAATAGAATTTTTAACGCGTATATGAAAGGTAATAAAAATAAACAAATCGGACGATTTTTTTATAAACACACATTTGACTGATATTGATTGGGACGATAAATTTTACACTTCGCCCAACCGCACAAATAAAATCTGTGTTTGATTGTTTGATTCCCCACACGGGTATTGGGATGATATTTGATGTACACTAATCCCAATAGTTAGTTGTATGTCGATCGATTGATTGACAGACTGTTATAAGCGTTAAATATTTATATTCGATGCTTATACAGTGTAGAGTGCACTTTGGATGATGGTTGATTATTCATCGTTGTTATTGTATACATGTGTTGTATAAAATCCATATAATTAACATTATATGGTAATTGATTGGGCTTCATTCAATATGTGAATAGAAATATTTGAAATAGAAATATTTGAATAGAAATATTTGAAAAAGAAATATTTGAAATAGAATATTTGAAAAAGAAATATTTGAAATAGAATATTTGAAAAAGAAATATTTGAAATAGAATATTTGAAAACAGAAATATATGAAGCCGTGTTGATTAGATTGACGCCATTTTGACGTGAACGATATTTATATCGATTTTATTCATTTTATAATGAATATCGAAAGTGATTTCAGAATCTGATATTTTGAAAAGAATTGAAATTCAAACTGAATTCGAATTGAATTTAATAGAAAACGAATTTGAATTGAATAGAAAACGAATTTGAATTGAATAGAAAAAGAATTCGAATTGAATTGAATAGAAAACGAATTTGAATTGAATAGAAAAAGAATTCGAATTGAAATGAATAGAAAAGGAAAACGAATTTGAATTGAATAGAAAAAGAATTCGAATTGAATTGAATAGAAAAAGAAAACGAATTTGAATTGAATAGAAAACGAATTCGAATTGAATTGAAAACGAATTTGAATTGAATTAAATAGAAAATGAATTTGAATTGAATTGAAAACGAATTTGAATTGAATTTAATAGAAAACGAATTTGAATTGAATCGAATAGAAAACAAATCTGAATTGAATTCAATTGAAAACGAATTGAAATAGAATTGAAATCGATTTGAATTGAAATCAAATAGAAGTGAATGTAAAAAGAATTTATAAGGGAAAATTCAATTTTGATTTGAATTTGAAATAAAGGTTGAAATTGTTTTTGAAACAAATTTGAAATGATTTATAAAATTTGTTTTAAAAAGGAAATCGATAAAATATATATAATATATATATGTTATATATATAATGGCCTGAATAGAACGCGCCGTGCCGCGGTAGTTCGTGAATTTCGACCATTGACTTCGAACGGACATTGCGGGAGATCCGACCGTCGAATTCTCCTAAAACCGGAACCGTTGGGTTCGTATCAAAAAGAGCTTTCTAACGAATATTAGAAATTTGAAATCTAACGGTTGGATTTGGAATTATGTCCAAATCATATTTGGAAAAGGTCGTTGTAAGTGCAGTTCGATGGCCGTTGATGAAAATCGACTATACGGGCCTTGATAAAATTATTAAAAATAGTAATAATTTGTGTAAAATCATAAGAAATGATTTGGGAAAAATTGGGATGAAAAACTCCATATTTGAAAAGATAAAAATAGATTTTTATCGAAATGAACTAGTTTTGAACTAGAACTATAATTCTATTTATTTTTAAAAAAATAAATTGAATTTGAAAATAGTTTTGAAAATAACCAGAATTTCCAAAAATTATATTGAAATGGATTTGAATCGAAATTGTCTTCGGAATATTTCGATGTTGGATTTCGTGATGATACAGATATTGTTATGGGAATTTGAAAGATATATATATCGTTATTTTCAATACGATATTTGTTGGTCGTAGAATTTGATATTGAATATAAGCCGGTATATTTTCTATTCAGAGCCTTGTATTTAATATCAAATGTGATTTGGGTTTGTCGTGAATGGTGTCTTCATTAACACTGTTCTTAAGCCCAGTTGAGAAAAAGATTAAATCTTTTATTTAGATTTAATGAAGTGTACCAATTAAATAATATTTAATTGGAATTGAATTGGTATTGATTTTTGGGTTTATCATGAACAGTGTTTTAAATAACACTTGTTCTTTAACCCGATAATTAATAGAACGTGATTTTGGGTTGTCGTGAACGGTATCTTCAATAATACTGTTCTTAGATCCAAAGGAGTTAAGAAAATCAGAAACTAACTGGAGATTAGTTAAGTTGAATGGTTTCTGGGGTATTGATCTGATGTTGGTTTCGGCCTTCGGGGTTAATACTTAGGGAATTGCTCACTTGCTAATTTATGGTTAGGATCTGATTGAAATGTAAAGTGATTTTGGGTTTATAGTGAACCGCGTTTTAAATGACACTGATTCTTTAGCCCAGTTAAAGGTTAAAACAAATTGGGGTTTTAATGAATCTTTAATTAGATTGAAAAGATCGAGAATGGAGTATCACCAATTTTGCTCCAAAGCGATAGTTAAATCTTTAATTAAATTTGGACGTGGAATGGTAATTAATTTGACCGATAACACCGTGGTATTAGATATGGAGTATTACCAGTTTTGCTTCATGGGATGAATAGGTTGGGATTGGGAAATAAAATAAATAATTACTTCGGTGTGGTTCGCTAATCCCGACTAGTTTGGAAAACCATAATTTGGTTTGAAATGATATCCAAAGGAAGATTAAAGAATAAATTTTAAAGAATTTATCTTTGATAAAATTAATGGGAACCTTTCCCTAAGAACATGAAATTTAGAAACTAACTGTAGGTTAGCTAAGAAGGATGGTTTTTTGGGTATTGATCTGATGTTGGTTTCGGCCTTCGGGGTTAATATTTGGGGAACTGTTCTCTTGCTAATTTACGGTTAGTGACTGCTGAATTGGAATGAGGCGTATGTTGTGTTTGCGTAACATTTGTTTACAATATACGCGGGTTGTTCGGAAAGGCCGGGTTTATATCCATTCTGAATTACCGATTCGACGATAAGTCGAAGATGATGACGGTGGTCGAAGACCGAAAGTCTTCACATCGTTTGGGTGATTACTGATGATCTTGATTGGGCTGTACACCCAAGATGAGGGAATCAGTTGGTGGTCGTCCAGACGTACTTGGAGATCGACGGATATGCGAGGAAAGCGCCTCCGGTTTCGTTCAGACCTAGAACGGACTTGTAAATGGATGGTGTGTCTGACATTGTATTCCTTTATATTGTATTCGTTGATCTCTGCTAAATATATATCTGTTTGGCGGCGGGGAATTTATTCTCTTGCTTAACGCCCTTCTCTGAGACACATGAGCTCAGAGGTTATATATTGGCAGAAATCAGTGGTACGATATGGATTGATAGTGTGGCATGCTGAGATGTAGTGATCCAGACTTTTGTTGAAAAGCAAAGTATGGTGGGTGATGATCAAAGCGCAGCTTTAATATAGCATGGCTTTGTGTATAGCGTTGATTCGCGAGCCTCACACCTCGGTATGGTGGTAAACTGATGGTTTGATCAGTATGCTTTTTAGTGGATGGGCACCTTAGTGGTGTCGTGGATTCGGTCGACCGAGATGAGCTTAGTGCTTAGGGATATATAGAGTAAGCGGTGTTTTCTCTCGCTGGGACGTAAGCCGCGGTGATACTCTGGTCCCAAAAGTGCGGATGTGCAGACAGTGTTTTCTCTTGTTGGGACGTAAGCCGTGGGTAATTGCATTACGCGATCGATCTTTCGAATCAGGAGCCACCATGATGGAAATCCAATTTCCAATACGTGTATTCCGGTTTTATTTGTAGAGCCTAGTATGGCGACATAGTGGGATGGGGCGCTTATGCCGTCTATGGTTGATAATTATGATTTGAAGATGTTTTATACAGTATGAACTTATAATAGTATCAAATGATTTGTTTTAAAAGTATCAAGCATTCTTTGCTATTATAAGGTAAAAACCCTATCCTCCGGCTTGCGTTGCATTGTGTGATGGGACCTGGGTCTTATAATAGCTTCATTTTTCTTTATTTAGCATTGCGCTGTTGTTTTATGCACTGGTATTCTTGGGAGGAAACCTGTTCCGTGTTATACGGCGTGGTCCCTTGATTTACCTAACTTTAAAATAAAGATTTACAACTGTTTTTAGTTCTCACACCAGTCCCATGACTGACCTGGAGTTTATTGTTTTAACCTAAACTCTGGGTGCCCTTATTTTGACACGAGCAGCTAGTAGTTTTGGTTTTGCAGATTTATATTCACAGGATCCTGGTTTACAGCTGGAATGATAACCGGAAAGCTTTGTATCCGTATATCTCTTCTAGTTGTATATTGTATTATTTTCCGCTGCTATGTAATTTATTGTAATCTCTGATAATTTGTGATGTATATTATTTATTCATACTCCGTATATTCTTGTATTCTGATGGAATTATTGTAATTAACAATGAAATGTTCTCCCGTCTGCGTTCTTTTGCGGCTTGTTCTCCAACTATCCGCGCTTTCCTCACCGGGGAAGTTACGGGTTTTCAAAAAAGAGCATTTTTAGTATGAGGATTATTTTAATAAAGAACGTTTAAAATAATTTTCATTAAATATTTATAATCATAATTAAAAATTACAATTGTACATGGACACGAGGTTAGGTTACATTTGTGGTGGAAGTCTGCCCGGACCCGACTGGCATATCCAGCAGCCACAAATGTTGGGCCTAATGTGAGAGGTCCAAGTGCGCAAATACAAATTGGGCTAAGACACGAGGTTGAGCTCAACTTGTGGGATAAGTCTGCTCGGAACCGACCGGCCTATCCAGCATCCACAAGTTGCAGGCCTAATGTGAGAGGTCTGGCCCATATTAAAATACAAATAGTTAAATAGAATATGAACATTATTTTCACCGTCATGTTTAAAAGAATGAAAATTTTCATTTTTATGTAATTAGATTAAAGAACGAAAATTTTCATTTTTATGTAATTAGATTAAAAGAAGAAATTTATATTTTTATTAAAAGAAAGAAAGAAAATTACATCTTTATGTGATCAACACCAAAAGTAAGAAATTTACATTTTTTTTGTGAAATTAAGATTAAAGGTAAAAGTTACATTTTTTTTATGTAATTGATATAAATAAAGAAAAGTTTACATTTTAATGTAAATTAGATTAACAAGGGGAAATTTTCATTCTTTCATGCATGTAGATTAAAAGTGTGAAATTACATTTTTATGTAATTGGATTTTAACTAAAAAGAATAAGGATATGAAAATTATATTTTTAATGAATTAGTTTTTCATTAAAAAGATTTAAAATATGGAAATTTCATTTTCATGTAAATAGATTAGCACACAAAATTATCGTTTTGTTTGTAATGTAAAATTATTATTTTTGTGTTTTGCATTGAAAAGATAACAAAATTATCAATTTTGTTACATCGAAATAAACAAACAAAAATACTCATTTTGTAGAAGTAAAAGTGGATGAACAAAAATATTCGTTTGTTGAAATTGAAATGAAACACAAGAATGCCTATTTTTGTTGGAATTGGTATGATACACAAAATACATTTTGTGTAATTCGAACGATGAAACAAGAAAATGTACATTGTTATGTATAAGATGTGTATGTGTATGAAAATAAAAATAAACATTATGGTGTTTACATTATACGTTAATATTGTATATACGAATAGGAATGTTTTTCGTTAGAAAAATGTAATGAAATAAAATAAATTTCATTACACATTATAATCATTTCGATAGGTTGTGAAGCAAAACATTCACTACTTGTTATGTAATTACGTCAATGAAATGGAATTTAATTATTTTTATATATATAAAAATAAAGATAAATCATTACAAATTTACTAATAACGATATGAAATGATTTCCAACTTATATATATACGAGAATTATTTGGAAAGTCTGAGTCTATCTCATTCCAAATAATTTGAACGACGGTTAAAATTCAAGAGTTGAAGACGACGATTGAAGACTGACAATCTTCATATCGAATGGACGACGACTGCTGATGCCCGTGATTGGAGTAGCTACCTTGAAGGGGCTATAGTGGTGGCCGTCCAAACGTAGTGTTGATTTGTACGGATTTGGCTGTCGCTCAGACCCAGAGCATAAGCTTATAAATGGATTGTGTGTCTGACATCGTACTCCATTAAATATCATGTTATTAATCTTCTGTCGAATGTATGGATGTTTGGTGGCGGAGAATTTATTCTCTTGCTTAACACCCTTTCATATATTTGGCCAAGGATTGGTAGCGTGATATGGAGTGACGACGTGGCATGCTAAGATGCATATGATCAAGGCTTTGTTGAAAAGCAGGCCTTGTGGTTGATGATCAAAGCACGGCCTGTTTTAGGCATAGCTTTGTGTATAGCGTGACTTCGCGAGCCTCACACACCGGCGGAGTCTAAAACGGGAGAAGGGAACGCAGGGAGAGCAACACTTTCTTTCTAGCTAGAAGTGGTGTTTGGGCTTTAACACGGCCCGACATTTTACTTATGTGGATGATGGAATGAGGCGCCTCGGATGAGAGGTCCTATAGGACGGGGAAACGTGTGTTCAGGAATTGCCAATCCGCAAAATCGTATGTGTGGACCGGCCCTGCAGCTATCCAAGGGTTCACTACGGGGGATCCTGAGGCATTAGCTAGAGTGTCTCGAATCAGTAAGGAGCTCCTCCCTAGCTTTGACTCATGATGGAAATCCAAACTTCCAATATGAACCCACAGATTTGATTGTATTACTAGTATGGAAGCATAGTATTATGGTATCTATGTGTCCTAGGATTGATACATTTACTTTGAAATGTTTTTGAAACATATACACACTAATATTAGATATCGTTTGTATCTATCAAGCATTTTTTACCATTATAAGGTAAAACCCTATCCTCCGGTTTGCGTTGCATTGTGTGATGGGACTTGGGTCTTATGATGGTTTCATTTTTCCAAAAAGCATTGCGTTGTTTAACGATTTACTTTAACTTATGCACGACAATCCATTGGAGTAAACCCGTTCCGCGTTAGCGGCGTGGTCCTTGGATTTGTCTTATTGTTATTAGTTAAATTAGTTAAGAATTCTCACACCAGTCCCATGACTGACCCATTGTTTGTTTCTACCTTTGCAAACTCGGGTGCCCTCTTTCCACACGGGCAGTCGAGTAGTTTGTCTACAGGTTCTTATCTCGAGCAGGATTGAAGCTTAAAGCTGTGTCTAGAGCATAGTTGTCTTCCGCTGCCTTAGTTATTGTATTTCCGCTGCAATGTTTTAAATATTGTAATTTATCTTCCGTTGTAGTATTATTCGATGTACTCTGATATTCTGTACTCTGATGTTATATTATCATGATGTAATAAAAGTCTGCTGTTTTTGTTCTAATGTATTGTATTCCCAAAGTTAAAGTATTCATGGATTTCCAACCTTTGGGTCAAACTTGTGTGGTTTATGGTCGATCCAAAGAGCGGGAATTTACGGGTCTTTACAAGTACCATATATCATGTCGCCAATACTAGGCTCTACAATCAAAACTGCAAATATCACGTATTGGAAGTTGGATTTCCATTTGTGAACCGAGGCAAAAGATAGTCCTCACCGATTCGAGACAATCTAGCCCATGTCTCAGGATCAGAGCTCGAGTGACCCTTGGATCGTCAGGGCCGGTCCACCGATGTGGATTAAAATGCCTGAACACTGCGTTTCCCCGCCCTTTGGGGCGTAAATGAGCCAAATGACTCCATCGGCTCCACACAGTCATCGATATATCCGAGGTGCCTCGCAATAGCAACAACCACACAGGTGAAAGTAATATAAATGTCAGGGTTAGTAGGTCACTGACACCACCCTACCTAGAAGGAAATGCATGCCCTCCCTGAGGTCCTCTCCCGTTTTTGGTTCACAACCGGGGTGTGAGGCTCACGAATCAACGTTATACAAAGCTATGCCACACAGGCCGTGCTTTGATCATCAACCACAAGACTCTGCTTTTCAATAAAAGCCTTGATCATTTGCCACTTAGGCATCCCACACAGGCAATTCACTCCATGCGATTGATATCCATCAATATATAACCCCTGAGCTCGTACGTCTTAGAGAAGTGCATTAAGCAAGAGAATAAATTCTCCGCCGCCAAACAGATATATATTTAATAGAAATCAATCACACAGAATAAAATCCAATGTAAGACACACAGTCCATTTACAAGTTCATTCTGGGTCTGAACGAAACCGGAGGCACCTTGTACCTCGCATATCCATCGATCTCCAAGTACGTCTGGATGATCACCAACTGATTTCCTCCTCTTAGGTTTACAGCCCAATCAAGATCATCAGTAATCACCCAAATGATGTGAAGACCTCTGGTCTTCGACCACCGTCTTCATCCTCGACATCACGTCGAATCAGTTATTTAGAATGGGATAAACCCGGTCATTCTGAATAACTCGCTTATATAATAAACAAGTGTTACACAAACACAACATACACCTCATTCCAATTCAGAATATCCATTTATTCAAATATTCTTATACTTTGGGAAAGGTTCCCAATAATTTATTCAAAGATAAATTCTTTAATCTTCTTTGAATATCAATTCAAACTAGTCGGGATTAGCGAACCACACCGAAGTAATCATTTATTTTATTTCCCAAACCCAACCTATTCATCTCATGAAGTAAAACTGGTCATACTTCATATCTAACAACATGGTGTTATTGGTAAATTCAAATACCATTTCACGTTCAAATCTAATTAAAGATTTAACTATCGCCTGGAGCAAAACTGGTGATACTCCCTCCTCGATCACTTCAATCTAATTAAAGATTCATTAAAACACCACTTAGTTTTAATCTTCCCAAAAATCAATATCAATGATTATTTAACTTGGGAAATCACATCCTGTCTTTAACTGGGTTAAAGAACCAATGTCATTTAAAACACGGTTCATGATAAACCCAAAATCACTTTCCATTAATTATCGGGTTAAAGAACTAGTGTTATTTAAAACACCGTTCACGATAAACCCAAAAATCAATCCAAATTCAATTCCAATTAAATACCCTTTAATTGGTACACTTCATTAAATCTAAATAAAAAGATTTAATCTTTTTATCAACTGGGCTTAAGAACAGTGTTAATGAAGATACCATTCACGACAAACCCAAATCCCATTCGATATTAAATACAAGGATCTGAATAGAAATTATATCGGCTTATATTCAATATCAAATTCTACGACCAACAAATATCGTATTGGAAATACCGATATAAATATATCATATAAATTTCCATAACAGTATCTGTATAATCATGAAATCCAACATCGAAATATTCCAAAGATAATTTCGATTCAAATCCATTCCAATTCAACTATTGGAAATTTCTAGTTACCTTTAAAACCCTTTCAAATCCACTTTATTTATTTTAAAAATAAATAGAATTTAATTCTAGTTCAAAACTAGTTCATTTCATTTAAAATTTATTTTTATATTTTCAAATATGGAGCTTTTCATCCTAATTCTTCACAAATCATTTCTTATGATTTTACACAAATTATTACTATTTTTAATAATTTTATCAAGGCCCATACAGTCGATTTCCATCAACGGCCATCAAACTGCACTTACAACGAGCTTTTCCAAATTTGATTTGGACATAATTCCAAATCCAACAATTAGATTTCAAATCTCTAATATTCGTTAGAAAGCTCTTTTCAATACGAACCCAATGGTTCCAGTTTTAGGAGAATCCGATGGTCGGATCTCCCGCAATATCCATTCGAAGTCAATGGTCAAAATTCGCGAACTGCCGCGGCGCGGCGCGTTCTATTCAGGCTATTATATTATATACATATATTATATATATAATATATACTTCGTCGATTTCCTTTTAAAATGTATTTTATAAATCGTTTTAAATTCGTTTTCAAAACGATTTCAACTTCATATTCAATTTCTAATCAAAATTGAATATTCCACATCATTAATCTATAAATGATAATATTTTCAAAACGTTATATTTTGAAATCACTTCCTTTTTTATATTCATTATAAAAATGAATAAAATCGATATAAATATCGTTTGCGTCAAAATGGCGCAAATCTAGTCAACACGGCTTTATATATTTCAATAACTTCGTTATTCTGTTCAACAAATGAATATTTTCTTTAACACGTGTATTTTTCTTTTTCTATTCAACACATGAATTTATACTTCTATTCAACACATGAATATATATTTCTATTCAACACATGAATATATATTTTTCTATTCAACACATGAATTTATATTTTTATATTCAACACATGAATTTATATTTCTATTCAACACATGAATTTATATTATAATATTCCTTATATTCCAAATTTGAATAAGGCCCAATCAATTACCATATAATGTTAATTATATGGATTCCATACAATACATGTACATAATAACCACGGTTAATAATCAACCATCATCCAGAGTGCATTCTACACTGTATAAGCATTAAATATAAATATTCAGTGCTTATAACAGCCTGTCAATCTATCGATCGACATACAGCTAATTATTGGGATTAGTGTATGTCCCATTTCATCCCAACACCCGCGTGCGGATTCAAAAAATCAAACACAGATTTTATTTGTGTAGTTGGGCGATGTGTAAAATATATCGTCCCAATCAATATCAGTCAAATCGGTGTACATAAACAAATCGTTCGATTTGTAAATGAATATTTATTTTATTTCAACACATGAAGATATATTTTTATTCAACACATGAATTTTTACTACTATTCAACAAATGAATATTTATTTTTATTCAACACATGAATTTCTGTTTTTCTATTCAACACATGAGTTTATACTTCTATTCAACACATGAATATATATTTCTATTCAACACATGAATATATTTTTCTATTCATCACATGAATTTATATTTTTCTATTCAACACATGAATTTATATTTCTATTCAACACATGAATTTATATTATAATATTCCTTATATTTCAAATTTGAATGAGGCCCAATCAATTACCATATAATGTTAATTATATGGATTCCATATAACACATGTATATAATAGCCGCGATAAATAATCAACCATCATCCAGAGTGCATTCTACACTTTATAAGCATCAAATATAAATATTCAATGCTTATAACAGCCTATCAATCATTCGATCGACATACAGCTAATTATTGGGATTAGTGTATGTCCCATTTCATCCCAACACCCATGTGGGGTTTCAAACAATCAAACACAGATTTTATTTATGTAGTTGGGCGATGTGTAAAATTTATCGTCCCAATCAATATCAGTCAAATCGATGTACATAAACAAATCATTCGATTTGTAAATGAGTATTTATTTTATTTCAACACATGAATATATATTTTTATTCAACACATGAATTTTTACTACTATTCGACACATGAATATTTATTTTTATTCAACACTTGAATTTTTACTACTATTCGAAACATGAATTTATATTTTTCTATTCAACACATGAATTTTTACTACTATTTAACATATGAATATTTATTTTTATTTCACAAACAACAGTCAATTTTCACAACACAAACAACAAACAAACAAGTCGTCCATGGTCTGTGGACAACGGGTGTTGGGTGCTACTAAGCACCGTCTGCATCCTAGTATATATTTCAACTAGAAATAAAATTAAAAGTGAGGAGTTCTCACCGACTAGCTAAACCAAACGCCGCGACATCTTCACGTATAGAAAATCTTCGCCGTGCTCGCCCTTTGTCACTTTCGTTGCTCGTATTCACTACATATATAAAAATCACATTTTTATATTGTTGCAATGTATATAAAAATCACATTTTTATAATCGCTCTATATGGATAAAAATCATATTTTTATACCGCCACTATATGGATAAAAATTCTATTTTTACATAGCTACTATATAGATAAAATTTCTATTTTTACATAACTACTATATAGATAAAAATTCTATTTTTACATAGCTACTATATAGATAAAAATTCTATTTTTACTTAGCTCACTATATAAAAATTATATTTTTGGTTCACTACTTATATAAAAACCATATTTTTATTCTTTATGTCTTCATATATAAAAATCTCATTTTTACTTCACTATTTCAACTATATAAAGATTCAAACTTTTTTAACATAGAAACTCGACCTTTTCTATTTGATTAACTATATAAAAATCCGACCTTTTCTATTTTCTAACGCTATACACATAAAAGATCACATTTGTATACGTTGTACATAATAAAATTTATATTTTTACTTGCATAAATAAATCAAATCTGAAATAAGGACTCACCGCGGGTAGTAGCGGTCGTTTTAGAGCAGTGTCGCTCAGCATCAGTGGCTCGGGAAGGTCACGGACACGACGAAGATGATAAAAATCCAAATTTTTTTAATGGAGGGCGTTTGGGGCTCGTCGGAGGGAGAGGGGGCTCGAGGTGGCGTCTCTAGTGAGGTGGGGCTCGCGGAGGCGGGGCGGTGGGCCAGGGGGTTCGGGCGTGGGTACTGGCGGATCTCGATTTGGGATTAGAAAGAGGAGGGAAGAGAAAGAAAAAGGGGCGAGGCTGGAGGATGGTCGGAGGGGACTGGAGACGGCGGTGCCACCGCTGGGGAGGGGGGGCGATCGTGAAACTGGCATCGACGGGGGAGGGGGGTTAGGTTTTTTTCTTCTGATTTATAATGAAAAGAGAGAGAGGAGGGTAAGAAAGTATAATAATATATATAAATTAATTAATTATTTCTCCCTTAGAGTTGACTTTTTATTTCGACCTCCAAACGAGGACCAACGATTGTCGTCCCTACTAATTACCCCTATTCTGAACACAATGGGATATGTATCTTAAGCCAGTTCAGCTGTTTTGACCAGTTTCCGTCAAAATCAAAATATAAATCTATATATTGAATTTGAACGTACATTTCAATTTACTGGGGACACACACGAACTCTAAAAATTCCTGAAAAATTATTTCTAGCTTTGCATTGATGATACGGTCCTAATAAAACTAATTTCGTCGAATTCTGAGACCGTTTGAAAAATGGCCATTTTCCAGTTGATTAAAATCAACTAAAACCAGTCAAACACGTTTTCCTTTGCCACGCTGACATATTGATTCAGAAAATTACGAATTTTGGAATCTAGCAATAACTTGACATCCCGGATCCAGCAAAAGTGGTTTCGTCGAAAACCGAGGTCGTTTGCAAAATTTCCATTTTTAAGGGCCAGAATTCCCTAGCGACTATTCTGAATTTTCAACTGGGCATAACTTTTTATCCCCAATATGAAATTTCAATTTTTCGGATTCGTTAGAAAGACATTCTCAATTAGATTCAAAAAAATTTAGTTTCGCTAAAATCCGGTTTATTTTGAATCCTGTAGATTCATTTGAAATTTGAAATCGAATTTTCGAACTACCGCGCCATTTTCAATTCCTTTTATAATTAAAATAAAATATTTATTTTCTAAAGATGATATATATATATACATTCTATTTCTATTCAAAATTAATTTCTTGTCGTTATTATTTAAAATAATTCATTTTAAGTAGTCAAAATTCACTAAAATTGCCAAAATAAAATTTTTAAATTGGCTCAGATTTTCGGGTTATTACAATCTCCCCCACTTAAAACTTTTCATCCCCGAAAAGGAACGAAGCCGAAAGTTGTTTAACTAACCAACTCAACTTTCTTTATTTTCCTTACGGCTTAAGTTCTTCAACTTTTCAGTTTCTAAGAACTTTTCAAATTTTTCAAAAATTTGGCTAACACCCTAAATTTTCGAAAAATTTCACCATAACCTCCCCTGCACCGGGGACTTCGGGATATTTCAAATAGCCTCCCATGGCCTTCATCAATCCAAAAAGAAAAAGAAACAGCCAAGCGGCTCATAAAATCATCCAAAACCCAATACATTAGTAAACATGTACCTATTTGTCAGGCAAACAATTTTATTATTCTGCTCTAGCCTCCTTGCTATGACTTGTTCAATGTAAGTACATGTACATGCATGCAAATGCGATAAATTTTCAATATAACTCATTATTTGGTTCAATTTGGCTAAATGGTTCAAATTTTGATTAATCAAACAATAATCAAACAACACAACCATCAATCAATTAGTTTATTATCTTTTCAATCATATAACTTTAATATATAGTAAAAAAAAATATCAAGTTTTTGATGCCAAATCACAACAAATAATCCTATTAATTTTGATTCTCACACCAGTCAATTGGAAATATATAGATATCACACCTTCGTAACTCGAACATAAATTCAGATGATGATTGATCAATCATCAGAATCATCTCCGGGCGACTACAGTGTGATTCTATATCTACCCAATATGCTAAAACTTCGAATACACGCAGATCAAACGTATACGCAAAATCTTTATATACTGGATAGTCCAAGTCAATATAAATAAATATTTAAACATGAATAATTGAATTAAATTTTCAAAACAAAACTTGTTTTCAATTTTTATTTTTCAGAACAACACTCTTTACACTTGTTCTAGGATACTACTGATCCCATCTCTAACGAGTCATTCTTATTGGATATTACTAATCCAATTTCTGATGAATTTTTTCGTTTCGTTCTAATGTGTCTTGTTCTCTAAGCTTTGTAAACCAAAACTCTGATACAAAACTATAACGATCGGGAATTCCGCTCGATCCGAATCGATCGCTAAACCAACCAAGACCACTCGAAACCCCTAGTTGTTTTGAGAAAATGACACATCGGAACGCAGACAGAAGAACATTTCATTATGTATTACAACAATTCCATCAGAATACAAGAATATACAGAGTATGAATAAATATTACACATACAATATCAGAGATTTAAATTACATTACATAGTAGCTGAAAAATAATACAATACACAGCTGAAAGTAATACACGGACACAGAGCTTTCCGAGTATCGTTCCAGCTGTAAATCAGGATCCTAGGAATATAAATCTGCAAAACCAAAACTACTAGCTGCCCATGTCAAAGTAAGGGCACCCGGAGTTTAGGTTAAAACAATAAACTCTAGGTCAGTCATGTGACTGGTGTGAGAACTAAAACGGTTATTAATCTTTATTTTAAAGTTAGGTAAATTAAGGGACCACGCCATATAACACGGAATGGGTTTCCTCCCAAGAATACCAGTGCATAAAACAACAGCGCAATGCTAAGTAAAGAACAATGAAGCTATTATAAGACTCAGGTCCCATCACACAATGCAACACAAGCCGGAGGATAGGGTTTTACCTTATAATAGCCAAAGAATGCTTGATACGCTAAATTTCATCTTTTATTATTACTATAAGTGTATAGTGTCAAAACAATTTCAATCATAAGTATTAATCATAGACAACATGGGTACCATACATCATGTCACTAATACTAGGCTCTACAATCAAAACCGCAAATATCACGTATTGGAAGTTGGATTTCCATCTGTGAACCAAGGCAAAAGATAGTCCTCACCGATTCGAGACAATCTAACCCATGTCTCAGGATCAGAGCTCGAGTGACCCTTGGTTCGTCAGGGCCGGTCCACCTGGGACCGGATTAAAATGCCTGAACACTACGTTTCCCCGCCCTTTGGGGGCGTAAATGAGCCAAATGACTCCATCGGCTCCACACAGTCACCAATATATTCAAGGCGCCTCGCAACAGCAACAACCACACAGATGAAAGTAATATAAATGTCAGGGCTGGTAGGTCACTGACACCACCTAGCTAGAAGGAAACGCATGCCCTCCCTGAGGTCCTCTCCCATTTTTGGTTCACAACCGGGGTGTGAGGCTCGCGAATCAACGTTACACAAAGCTATGCCACACAGGTCGTGCTTTGATCATCAACCACAAGACTCTGCTTTTCAACAAAGCCTTGATCATTTGCCACTTAGGCATGCCACACAGGAAATTCACTCCATGCGATTGATATCCATCAATATATAACCCTTGAGCTCGTACGTCTCAGAGAAGGGCGTTAAGCAAGAGAATAAATTCTCCGCTGCCAAATAGATGTATATTTAATAGAAATCAATCACACAGAATAAAATCCAATGTCAGACACACAGTCCATTTACAAGTTCGTTCTAGGTCTGAACGAAAACGGAGGCACCTTGTACCTCGCATATCCATCGATCTCCAAGTACGTTTGGACGATCACCAACTGATTCCCTCCTCTTGGGTGTACAGCCCAATCAAGATCATCAGTAATCACCCAAACGATGTGATGACCTCTGGTCTTCAACCACCGTCTTCATCCTCGACATCGCGTCGAATCAGTTATTCAGAATGGGATAAACCCGGTCTTTCTGAATAACTCGCGTATATAATAAACAAGTGTTACACAAACACAACAGACACCTCATTCCAATTAAGAATATCCTTTTATTCAAATATTCTTATACTTTGGGAAAGGTTCCCATTAATTTTATCAAAGATAAATTCTTTAAACCTATTCTTTAATCTTCTTTGAATATCAATTCAAACTAGTCGGGATTAGCGAACCACACCAAAGTAATCATTTATTTTATTTCCCAGTCCCAACCTATTCATCTCATGAAGTAAAACTGGTCATACTTCATATCTAACACCACGGTGTTATTGGTAAATTCAATTACCATTTCACGTTCAAATCTAATTAAAGATTTAACAATCTAATTAAAGATTTAACTATCGCCTGGAGCAAAACTGGTGATACTCCCTCCTCGATCACTTAAATCTAATTAAAGATTCATTAAAACTCCACTTAGTTTTAATCTTCCCAAAAATCAATATCAATGATTATTTAACTTGGGAAATCACTTCCTGTCTTTAACTGGGATAAAAAACCAATGTCATTTAAAATGCGGTTCACGATAAACCCAAAATCACATTCCGTTAATTATCGGGTTAAAGAACCAGTGTTATTTAAAACACCATTCACGATAAACCCAAAAATCAATCCAAATTCAATTCCAGTTAAATACCCTTTAATTGGTACACTTCATTAAATCTAAATAAAAAGATTTAATCTTTTTCTCAACTGGGCTTAAGAACAGTGTTAATGAAGACACCATTCACGACAAACCCAAATCCATTCGATATTAAATACAAGACTCTGAATAGAAATTATATCGGCTTATATTCAATATCAAATTCTACGACCAACAAATATCGTATTAGAAATACCGATATAAATATATCTTTCAAATTACCATAACAATATCTGTATAATCCCGAAATCCAACATCGAAATATTCCAAAGATAATTTCGATTCAAATCCATTCCAATTCAATTATTGGAAATTTTTGGTTACCTTTAAAACCCTTTCAAACCCACTTTATTTATTTTAAAAAAAATTAGAATTTAATTCTAGTTCAAAACTTGTTCATTTCGATAAAAATTTATTTTTATCTTTTCAAATATGGAGATTTTCATCCCAATTCTTAACAAATCATTTCCTATGATTTTACACAAATTATTACTATTTTTAATAATTTTTTCAAGGCACGTACAGTTGATTTCCATCAACGGCCATCGAACTACACTTGCAGCGACCTTTTCCAAATTTGATTTGGACATAATTCCAAATCCAACTGTTAGATTTCAAATCTCTAATATTCGTTAGAAAGCTCTTTTCGATACGAACCCAACGGTTCCAATTTTAGGAGAATCCGACGGTCGGATCTCCCGCAATATCCATTCGAAGTCAATGGTCGAAATTCGCAAACTACTGCGGCGCGGCGCGTCTATTCAGGCCATTATATTATATATATAATATATATAATATATGCTTCGTCAATTTCCTTTTAAAACGTATTTTATAAATCGTTTTAAATTCGTTTTCAAAACGATTTCAACTTCATATTCAATTTCTAATCAAAATTGAATATTCCACATCACTAATCTATAAATGACAATATTTTCAAAACGTTATATTTTGAAATCACTTCCTTTTTTATATTCATTATAAAAATGAATAAAATCAATATAAATATCGTTCGCGTCAAAATGGCGCAAATCTAATCAACACGGCTTTAGATATTTCAATAACTTCGTTATTCTATTTAACAAATGAATATTTTCTTCAACACATGAATTTTTGTTTTTCTATTCAACACATGAATTTTTGTTTTTCTATTCAACACATGAATTTATACTTATATTAAACACATGAATATATATTTCTATTCAACACATGAATATATATTTTTCTATTCAACACATGAATTTATATTTTTCTATTCAACACATGAATTTATATTTCTATTCAACACATGAATTTATATTATAATATTCCTTATATTCCAAATTTGAATGAGGCCCAATCAATTACCATATAATGTTAATTATATGGACTCCATACAACACATGTATATAATAGCCACGATAAATAATCAACTATCATCCAGAGTGCATTCTATACTGTATAAGTATCAAATATAAATATTCAGCGCTTATAACAGCCTCTCAATCAATCGATCGACATACAGCTAATTATCGGGATTAGTGTACGTCACATTTAATCCCAACACCCGTGTGGGGTTTCAAACAATCAAACACAGATTTTTATTTGTGTAGTTGGGCGATGTGTAAAATTTATCGTCCCAAACAATATCAGTCAAATCGGTGTACATAAACAAATCGTTCGATTTGTAAATGAATATTTATTTTATTTCAACACATGAATATATATTTTTATTCAATACATGAATTTTTACTACTATTCAACACATGAATATTTATTTTTATTCAACACATGAATTTTTATTTTTCTATTCAACACGTGAATTTATACTTCTATTCAACACAAGAATATATATTTCTATTCAACACATGAATATATATATTCCTATTCAACACATGAATATATATTTTTATATTCAACACATGAATTTATATTTTTGTATTCAACACATGAATTTATATTTCTATTCAACATATGAATTTATATTATAATATTCATTATATTCCAAATTTGAATGAGGCCCAGTCAATTACCATATAATGTTAATTATATGGATTCCATACAACACATGTATATAATAGCCACGATAAATAATCAACCATCATCCAGAGTGCATTCTACACTGTATAAGCATCAAATATAAATATTCAGCGCTTATAACAGCCTGTCAATCAATCGAACGACATACAGCTAATAATTAGGATTAGTGTATGTCCCATTTCATCCCAACACTCGTGTGGGGTTTCAAACAATCAAACACAGATTTTATTTGTGTAGTTAGGCGATGTGTAAAATTTATCGTCCCAATCAATATCAGTCAAATCGGTGTACATAAACAAATCGTTCGATTTGTAAATGAATATTTATTTTATTTCAACACGTGAATATATATTTTTATTCAACACATGAATTTTTACTACTATTCAACACATGAATATTTATTTTTATTCAACACATGAATTTTTACTACTATTCAACACATGACTTTATATTTTTCTACTCAACGCATGAATTTTTACTACTATTCAACACATGAATATTTATTTTATTTCACAACCAATAGTCAATTTTCACAACACAAACAACAAACAAACAAGTCGTCCATGGTCTGTGGACAACGGGTGTCGGGTGCTACTAAGCACCATCTGCATCCTAGTATATATTTCAACTAGAAATAAAATTAAAAGTGAGGAGTTCTCACTGACTAGCTAAACCAAACGCCGCGACTCTTCATGTATAGAAAATCTTCGCCGTGCTCGCCCTTTATCACTTTCGTTGCCCGTATTCACTACATATATAAAAAATCACATTTTTATATTATTGCTATGCATATAAAAATCTCATTTTTTAATCGCTCTATATGGATAAAAATCACATTTTTATACCACCACTATGTGGATAAAAATTCTATTTTTACACAGCTATTATATAGATAAAAAATTTATTTTTACATAGCTACTATATAGATAAAAATTCTATTTTTACATAGCTACTATATATATAAAAATTCTATTTTTACTCAGCTCACTATATAAAAATTATATTTTTGGTTACTACTTATATAAAAACCATATTTTTATTCTTTATGTCTTCATATATAAAAATCTCATTTTTACTTCACCATTTCAACTATATAAAGATTCAAACTTTTTTAATATAGAAATTCGACCTTTTCTATTTAATTAACTATATAAAAATCCGACATTTTCTATTTTATTAACTATATAAAAATCCGACCTTTTCTATTTGATTAACTATATAAAAATCTGACCTTTTCTATTTTCTAATGCTATACACATATAAAAGATCACATTGTTATATGTTGTACATAATAAAATTTATATTTTTACTTGCATAAATAAATCTAATCTGAGATAAGGACTCACCGCGGGTAGTAGCGGTCGTTTTGGAGCAGTGTTGCTCAGCATCGGTGGCTCGGGAAGGTCACGGACGCGAGGAAGATGATAAAAATTCGATTTTTATTTATTGGAGGGGCGTTTGGGGTTCGTCGGAGGGAGAGGGGGCTCGAGGTGGCGCCTCTGGTGAGGTGGGGGCTCGCGGAGGCGGGCGGTGGGCCAAGGTGTTCGGATGTGGGTACTGGCGGATCTTGATTTGGGATTAGAAAGAGGAGGGAAGAGAAAGAAGAGGGGGCGAGGCTGGAGGATGGTCGGAGGGGACTGGAGACGGCGGCGCCACCGCTGGATGGGGGGCGCGATCGTGAAACTAGCATCGACCGGGGGGGTGTTAGGTTTTTTTTCTTCTGATTTATAATGAAAAGAGAGAGAGGAGGGTATGAAGTATAATAATATATAAATAAATTATTTATTTCTCCCTTAGAGTTGACTTTTTGTTTCGACCTCCAAACGAGACCCAACGACTGTCGTCCCTAGCTAATTACCCCTATTCTGAACACAATAGGATATGTATCTTAAGCCAATTCGGCTGTTTCGACCAGTTTCCGTCAAAATATAAATCTATATATTGAATTTGAACGTACATTTCAATTTACTGGGGCCACATACGAACTCTAAAAATTACTGAAAAAATATTTCTAGCTTCGCATTGATGATACGGTCCTAAAAAAACTAATTTCGTCGAATTCTGAGATCGTTTGAAAAATGGCCATTTTCCTGTCGATTAAAATCAACTAAAACTGGTCAAATGCGTTTTCCTATGCCACACTCACATATTGATTCAGAAAATTACGAATTTTGGAATCTAGCAATAACTTGGCATCTCGGATCCAACAAAAGTGGTTTCGTCGAAAACCGAGGTCGTTTGCAAAATTTTCATTTTTAAGGGCCAGAATTCCATAGCGATTGTTCTGAATTTTCAACTGGGCATAACTTTTTATCCCCGCTATGAAATTTCAATTTTTCGGATTCGTTAGAAAGATTCTCAATTAGATTCAAAAAATTTTGGTTTCGCTAAAATCCGGTTTATTTTGAATCTTGTACATACATTTGAAATTTGAAATCAAATTTTCGAACTACCGTGCTATTTTCAATTCCTTTTATAATTAAAATAAAATATTTATTTTCTAATGACGATCTATATATATATACGTTCTATTTCTATTCAAAATTAATTTCTTGTCGTTATTATTTAAAATAATTCATTTTAAATAATCAAAATTCACTAAAATTGCTAAAATAAAAATTTTAAATTGGCTCAGATTTCCGGGTTATTACAAGTCCCATCACACAATGCAATGCAAACCGGAGGATAGAGTTTTACCTTATAATGGTCAAAAATGCTTGATACGATAAAAACAGATTTGATATTACTATTAGTGTATATGTGTTTTCAAAAACAATTTCAATCATAATGTATCAATTATAGACGGCATGGGTACCATATATCATGTCGCCATACTAGTTCTACCACCAAAAACCGCATGGTGTCATATTAGAAATTGGTTTTCCGTCATGAGTCGAGGCTAGGGATCATCCCCACTGATTCGAGAAATTCTAGAAAATGCCTTAGGATTCAGACTCTGGCGAACCCTTGGATCTTCAGGGCCGGTCCACACTTAACGCTAGTGGAGTGGAAATTCCTGAACACACGCTTCCCGGTCCTTTTGGACCTCCTATATGACCACTTCCGGCCTATAATCCCGAGGCGCCTCAAAATCCATCATCCATATAAGTAAAATGTCAGGACTGGTAGGTCGTTGACATCACTATACCTAGAAAGAAACGTGTGCACTCCCTGCAGTCCTAATCCCGTTTTTGACTCATACTGGGGTGTGAGACTCGCGAAGTCACGCTTTACACAAAGCTATGCCTAAACAGGCTATGCTTTGATCATCAACCACAAGGCTCTGCTTTTCAACAAAAGCCTTGATCCATGCATCTTAGCATGCCACATTGTCAATACATACCATACCATTTGATTTGTGCTTATCTCGAAATCTAACCATTGGATTTTGATGTGATTTATGTCGTTGGCAAGATCTTCTAAAAGCGTTCCTAACGGTTCCAGTTTTGGGAAAATCCGATGGTCGGATCTTTTGGTATAACCGTTTAAAGTTACGATTTCAAAACGCGAACTATCGCGCGTGTTTCGTTTAAATTTAATTTATATTTATATAATTATAAATATAAATCGTTTGAAGAATCTGTTAACGTGTTTAACATTACATACAAAATACTATTTTATTTCGCATAAAAATTCTAATGTATGTATATATCACAAAAATGATTCTTTCACCTTTGTTGAAAGTTCTAGTTTATTTTTGGTAAATCCTTTTTTTATAAAATCATGTTTAAATCCTAAAACATGAACATTTCTATAATTCTTCACCTAGCATTAAAAGTGGAGCTTTTTAATGTAAACGTATTTTATTCCTATTCTTTTATATGAAATGTCAATAAAAGTGCAACTCTTATTTCTACTCTTTTTATCGCATCTAAAGTGACAAAAAAAATATAATCTTTATTTCTACTCTTTTTATCGCATCAAAAATGACGATAAAAATATAATCTTTATTTCTACTCTTTTTATCGCATCAAAAATGACGATAAAAATATAATCTTTATTTTTACTCTTTTTATTTTTCCTATTTCTTTACATTTTCCTATTCCTTTATATTTCATCAAAAATGTGACTTTTCTATTCTTTAAATTACATTCTAAAAATGTAACTTTCCTGTTCTTCCTTTATTTACATGAAAAATGTAATATTTTTCCTTCATTCTTCTATTACATAATAAATGTAATATTCCACTTTCATTCTTTATCTACATTGAAAACTGAAATCTTTTTATTTCATTTTTAATTACATTAATAATGAAATCTTTTTATTTCATTTCTAATTACATTGAGAAATGTAATCTTTTCTTTTCATTTCTAATTACATTGAAAAATGTAATCTTTTAAAAATCTATTCTTTTTCCTCTTTAATTACATATAAAATGTAATCTTTCATTTTCATTCATTCGTTACATTATAGAAAAGTCAAATCTTTTCTATTCTCTTTGATTACATTAAATAAAATGTATTCTCTCTATTCCGTGATTACATTAAATAAAATGTATTTTCTCTATCAATAAACCAAAAATGTCTCATTCTTATTAAGGAAAAAAAATTGATTTTTTTTCTTAATCTATCTTATTTCAACAAAAATGATTCACATTAAAATAAGAATGCAATCCTTATTTTATATTTTTTCCTTATGATTCATATTACAATAAAAATTTGATTTTCATTGTCTGCTCTTTTCTAATGATTCATATTACAATAAAATATAACATTTCTGAATAGAATGACATGTTTTAACTACATAACATTTCTAAATAAAATAATGTCTTAATTTATATAAACATTTTTCTAGCAAAACAATGTTTTTATTCTAATTAAACATTTCTAACTAAAAATGACAATTTTTATTCCAATATGATAATTCCTAACAAAAATGTTTTATTTTATCTAACATGACAGTTTCTAATAGAAATGTTTTATTATAACACATTCTTAACAAAAATGTAACTTTTAAATCTAATGAACATTTCTTAACAAAAAGGACAATTTTTATTCTAGTGTGACATTTTCGACTAAAATGTAACTTCATCTCTAATGCAACATTTTTAACTAAAATGTTAATTCTTTTTAAATGCAACATTTTAATCAAAAAAAAATGTGATTTTACTTTTAATGCAACATTTTAATCAAAATGTGATTTTACTACTAATGCAACATTTTAAGTATGCCATAAAGATATGGTTTTAACACTTTTCTATTTAACAAAACGAATATTTTGTTGTTAACATTCCTTATTCAACAAAATGCGATTTAATCATGTTTAATCCAATTCAACAAAATGACAATTTAATTATTGTCTAACATAAATGACAATTTATTCACATTTAATCTAATTTCAATCGAAATGACAATTTAAGTACCGACCATCATAATTGACAATTTAATCATGTTTAATCCAATTTCAATCAAAGTGACAATTTAAGTATCGTCCATCATTAATGACAATTTAATTATGTTTAATCCAATTTCAATCAAAATGACAATTTAAGTATTGTCCATCATAAATGACAATTTAATCATGTTTGATCTAATTTCAATCAAAATGACAATTTAAGTATTGTCCATCATAAATGACAATTTAATAAATTAATACGGCACTAAAAATAATGTTCGTTTTTTTAATAAATAGACATAACACTAAATTTATTTTCATTTTTAATGGCATAACACAACGCTAAATTTTTATTCACTTTTCATGGAAATACACAACGCTAAATTTAAGTTCATTTATGCAATAACATTAATTTTGGTGTCTACATAAGGTGTAAACTTCTCATATGAATACATGTTACAACATCTAAATTTGGGTGTCAAACTATGGTGTCAATTTCATATTAACACATGTAACAAAAACTAGACTTGGGTATTAACATATAACATCATAAATAAAATAAAAATGAATATTTTTATTTTAAACAAAATCTAATCAAATCGGTGTTAATAGATCTAAATAAATAGGAAAATTTATTGCAGGACATAGATCTAAACCAACATGTATATGCCAAACCATCCAAATTCGCAAAACAACAATATCCAAACACATGACATCGCAAATATGATTATAATCATATATTCGTGAATATAAGTTGGCAATAAATAATTAAATGTTTAATTATTCATTAAAACAGAAATCTCACAATTGCTTTTAATTCAGATTTGAATTTTCCTGAATTTTCAACGTACTCCATTTAAGCTTTAATCAGTTCCATGTTGTAGAATTCTCCACCACGATCGCAATGCAATTCGTTTCGCCAGATCCTGATTTCATTTGTACAAGATATGGTATTTTAAATACTAATGACTTCATTTAAATAATTAAATAATTAACTAAAATAAAATTCCTTAACCATCCTCTTAAACCCGTCGTCTTCTTCCCAGGTATTCACGGCAAAAGTTCTCACTCATTCCGAGACCAGAGATGATTGTGACTGTTGATATTGTAGCCTTCGTCGAGCTCTTCTATCTTGTGTTTGTTGTTTTTGAAAATCATTGAGAAATTGAGCAGACAGAAGTGGAAGACGATGGCTGGGTTTCAGCCATTGGAGACAAAGGGGCGGCGGCTCTGTTTTATTAGGGTTTAGGTTTTGTAAATTTTGAGGTATATATTATATATATTTTATTTGGTTATATATTTTATATTATCCCACGTTTGTGTCTATACATATGTAATGTCCCGTATTTTTTGACAATTTATTTGAAATATTTTATTTATTTAAATTATTTATTTGAGTTAAAATAATGGGATTTGATCATTTTAATTCAAATATTTAAATTATATTAAAATTTTATTTTCGGAATATTGGAAAACTGTTGATTTTGCGGTATAATGTGAACGGGCGATTTAAAGTGGTTTAAATATTGTTTATATTGAATTATATAAATATATTCGTTATTCAAACGACTTCAGAACATTTAATTTATAATTTTATTATAAACGAACTAGAAATGGGGTGGTAGGGCGTAAATTTCGTTCTGAACTTCAACTGAGTATACAACATTCGTTTTAAGTCGGAATTCTGTGAAACTAGAAACAATGGGATTGATTTGAGTATATTTTTCTAATGTAAGAGAAAAATCGAAATTCCGTGTTATAATTTGTTAGTTATGTCCAGTTCAAATCTTTGAATAGTCGCTATGGAAATCGTTTATAAACGATAACGTTATTTAATAAATTAAATAAGGATTTATATATATATATATATATATATATATATATCGATGTCATTTAACCAAAATTCTGGATGTCGAGTTTTTAATCCATCTTAGTCTTATTCCCCGTTTTTGTTTTGAATATATTCAATAATATCGGTTTATTTTTCTTCAATTAAACTATTTTGAAATGGAATTTGTAATTCGACATTTTTAGAAGATTTATAAATTAACTCAACTAAAGCTTGTATATTACTTGCACATGGTTCATATTTCCAAACAAAAAAAAATGACATATTCATAAATTCTTACTTGTACTAAAGTAAATCAAATGGACCAAAACAAATTCAATCCAAAAATTCAAGTACCACAAAACATGTCTTATTCCTTTCAATACAAAATAGTTGAGTGAACAGTAATAACAACAAAACATGTACATTTCAAAACAGTTAAAAGTATGTGATTTACATCATCAAGTCTACAAGATAGAACAGCATATGTATATAGAAAATCTCAATGTTCGGTGACTGTTTCATACATAAAAATGAAAGAAATTCTATAATAAAATCTTCTCACAACACCATCAAGCCTTCACCATCTCCAAATATACACCACTATCCACCAATCAACCTGAGAAAGAAGAAAGAAAAAGAAAGCTATGAGTAGCTAGAAAGGATATGTATAGATATAGAGTTGAAAGATTTCAAATAACAAAGGAATTCAACAGCAAATCAAAAAAAAAGTAAATCAAAAGAAATGAAAAGAGGGAAAAATATATAGAAAGATATGGATACAACAATGATGAAACAGTAAAAATAAAAATATGATATGTAACATAGGGCCGAAGGGACAATAGAAAGAATAGCTAGTGAAACAGTATATATGCATATATATTTTTCACTATCAAATCTATACAAGGCCATGTTCTTTCCTGGAATAAAAACAGTAGAAGACCCAATCAAACCTACATATATATTCAGAAAATCTGTTATACAAATCTATAAAATCTGTTCTACTATTACAATATCCCAATACAGATCTGAAATCGAATTAAAATAATAGCAGACAAGACCATGTGAACAAACAATATTTTAGATGTGTAGCTTAAACCATAGGGGCAGTTCGATTCATGTGCATAACTGAGCATTTCACATGGGAAGATTGAACAAAATCTGCTAAGTACCCACAACCATCGACATGTCAATCACCAACAATTCGATCATAACACAGCTGTAAATGAAAAGGGAATATCACCCAGAATCTAAACACAACTAAATCTAAACCTAGGATGTAACAATTCGAGATGGACACCGATCATTCACTAGTATAAATACACACGGTGTGTTCAACCACAAACCAAATCAACTCAGTTCGAAATGAACAAAAAATTGGAACTATAGAAAATCAAAACAGAGAAATCAAAGAAATTAAATCGAAAATATTTCTCAAAATACTTAGCTTTTAGGGATGGAAGCTTCGGTCTGGGTTGAATTGAGTGGAAGGAGGGTGGCGGAGCAACTGAAGGTAAGGCCGATGAAGCGAGCGGCGTCCGATTTTACTAAGGAAAGCAGCGATGGAAGGGTTTGGGTTTCAGGGTTGGAGGGCTTCGGTTTTCTCCATTTTTGGAGTGGCGGCAGAAGATTTAGAAAATGGGATGAGGGTTTGTGAGGGATACGGGAGAGGTTTCGATGGTTATAGGAAGGTAGTGGATGCGGGTTTTAAACGTGGTGGGCTGGAAATTTTAGGTAAGGCCCATTTCTTTTATTTAAAGTTTAATTAGTTTAAGGGTTTTAAAAATTTCAAATATTAATTCCGAGTACACACGTAATCAGATTCCGACGAAACGAAAAACACCGGAACCGTGAAGACGAGAACTACGCGATGGTTAATAACTGAACAGGGCAGACAGCAGCTGGATTTTTCAATTAAATTAAACGCAGTTTAATTTGACTGAAATGAGCTGATTTATCGACAAATCAAACTCAAGGTGAGTTAAACTCACTCAGTTCTCTCCACTTATATTTTATATAAGTTGGTTTTTATCTTGTGTTACTGTTGTTCATGGTTGACTGTGATTGTGACGATCCCAAAATCCGAGTGGTGGTGTTAAGGATAATCATTAGGAAATAACACATTAATCATCATAGCAGAGTACAGATAATAGCAGAAACAATAATCAAAATAAGTTTTACATGGATATGACAACGGAATCACAACATGTAGGAATATCAGAATAGCATAACGTGGGATATACTTAGAAGTAAAAAAAGAAAGTGATCAGTCATCATCGCCAGAGGCGGAATACATACATGTAGTGAGACATAATAAGAGTATCAGTCTACATCGCCGAAGGCGGAATACATATACATATAATGAGAAATACGGAAAGTAAATCAGTCTGCATCGCCAGTGGCGGAATCATAATATAAACACAGTAATGGCGGAAAATATCTAAGTCATCTCTATGAAGTCAGCCTCGCCATGAGCCAAAAGTGCACGCTATGCAGCTGTGCAGAACCAAAAACCACCTGTCACCTGTGTACTAGGCTGCCCGTGTGAAAATAAGGGCACTCGCGTTTGCAAAGTGAAACAAACAACGAGTCAGTCATGGGGACTGGTATGAGGAATCTATTTAACAGTTAAACAACAGTAACAGCAAATCATAGGACCACGCCGCTTTCGCGGAACGGGTTTACTCCAGTGATTGCTAGTGCATTTAAAACAAAGTAAATTCTTTTTAAAACAACGCAATGCTTTTAGAAAGAATGAAGCCATTATAAGACTCAGGTCCCATCACACAATGCAACACAAGCCGGAGGATAGAGTTTTACCTTATAATAGCCAAATATGCTTGATACGTATAAAGCAAAATCATTTGGTATTATTACTAGTGCATATATGTTTCGAAAACGAATAGCATCATAAATATCAATCATAGGCGACATGAGCGTCCCATGCCACTATGTCGTCATATATAAGTTACAATCGAATCCGTTATCTCGTATTGGAAATTGGATTTCCGTCATGAGTCGAGGCAAGGGGCAAGTTTCTCTCCGCTTCGAGACACTCTAGCAAATGCCTCGGGACTACACACTCTGGGTAACCCCTGGATGCTTCAGGGCCGGTCCTCACTTACGTTAGAGGATTATTTATTCCTGAACACACGTTTCCCGGTCCTTACAGACCTATAATCGAGGCGCCTCGCATTCCAACAACCACAAAGGTGTAAAATAGATATACATGTCAGGGCTGGTAAGTCACTGACACCACCATAGCTAGAAAGAAACGTCGTGCTCTCACTGCAGTCCGTATCCCGTTTTTAACTCATACCGGGGTGTGAGGTTCGCGAGTCTACGAAATACACAAAGCTAGGTCACGTAGGCCTTGCTTTGATCATCATCCACAAGACTTTGCTTTGCAACAGAAGCCTTGATCACAGCATCTTGGCATGCCACATAGGCAGTCCACTCCATACGATTGATTTCCATCGATATATAACCTCTAAGCTCGTACGTCTCAGAGAAGGGCGTTAAGCAAGAGAATAAATTCTCCGCCGCCAACAGATATATATTTACAGAGATCAATCAGTATAGAACAAAATCCAATGTCAGACACACAGTCCATTTACAAGTCCGTCCTGGGTCTGAACGAAACCGGAGGCGTCAAATTCCTCGTATATTCGTCCAATCAACATATACGTTCAGACGGCTACTACTTCCGTCCCTTTCCGATAGCTACTCCGGTTAGGAACCTCAGTAGCGCCCATCCAACCGATACGAAGATCGTCGGTCTTGAATCGTCTTTGCATTTTCCAATTCGAATCGCTCGCTGAATTATTTGAGATGAGGGTTAGCTCGGCCTTTTCAAATAATTCACGTCATTAGGATTTAAATCGATTCTTTATGTGGTTATATCCTTCGACATCCATCTTTAAGTTATTCGGTGTTATTTTCATGTCATACACATACAACCATCAAATATCAAACAATTCAAGCACAATTCGTTTATTTGCAACCTATGTTGCTTACAATATTTTATAGCGATTTTTCGCCATTTTTATTTATTTAAAAATGGCCATATTTAATTAAACGACGTTTCAGGTCGTGTCGTGGCGCTGGCACTGTTTTTCTCCTAATTTGTTTTACACATATCGGAAAATCTAACCGTTGGATTTCTACAAAGTCTATATCAGTGGGAAGATATTCCCAAGGCGAACCCAACGGTTCCAGTTTCGTGAGAATCCGACGGTCAGATCTTCCACACTAGTCGTTTGAAGTTACGGTTTCAAAATTCGAACTACAGCGTCGTTATTCGATTTAAATTAATTATATTTATATTTATATATAAATATAAACGATTCTGGCGCTGTTTTTCTTCAGATTTGAATTAAAAATTCCGGACAATCCAACCGTTGGATTTTTACAAGGTTGGTGCCATTGGAAAGATATTTCCAAGGCGAACCCAGCGGTTGCGGTTTCGGGAAAATCCGATGGTCGGATTTCTCGTACTAATCGTTTCAAATTACGATTCCGAAACGCGAACTGCACGGCCTCTATTCCTTTTAATTATATTTATATTTATATATATAAATATAGTTCATCCCATAGTTTTAACTATAGTTCATTTTATATTTTCAACTTCGTTTTCACTTCAAATATTTCACTAACGCCTTAATATTTCGAAAAATTTCGCCATAACCTCCTTTGTACGGGGAGGGGTTTGGAAATTTATTGGGCCGTATTAGGTACCCAATAAATCCTAAAAAGCATTCACATATTTTTAGTGATATATTTTGGTTTTACGGGGGAGCATGTACTGATAATCAATCCAGAGAATAAATTCCCGTCACCCCGTTTCCGTGTGGAAATAAATAGTCCATGTGCCGTATCTAATAACTAGAGCGACGTGATTATTGTCAACTCCAGACCCGTGTGGGGTTTTTATTAATCTGGCAATTTATCGTTATAATTTATATAGTCCATATCAGTCATCAGCTCAACCTGTAGTACTTAGTCATCGCCATACAAGCCTCTTGCTTGTATGGTAAATCTTCCACCTCGTCACACAAGCTCCAATTGCTTATGTGGAATATGATGAAGTATGCCTATCATCAAGAAGTATGCCATGTAGTGTAGATCAAAATTAATTGTTACTATCCTATGGCGTTGTTTATTATTTCACACAGAAAAACCAGCACTCCGCATCCAATGGCATTCACAGGAGTTGATATATAAATAAAATTGCGCAGCCAACTCATCAAGGTTTACCTATTTGTCGGGCACGCAAATAATTTCTTTACTCTACAGCTAATCCATTTTTCCTGTTCAACACATGTATATATATGCAGAACAAAGCTAATAATAATATTTCTAGCAACTATTATTTATTTCAACACGTGTGTATTTTTAACTAAGCGTATACATGATAAAAAGAATATTTTTATCATCAAAAATATTTATTCGACACATGTGTATTTTTAACTAAGCGTATACATGATAAAAGGAATATTTTTATCATCAAAAATATTTATTCGACACATGTGTATTTTTAACTAAGCGTATACATGATAAAAGGAATATTCTTATCATCAAAAATATTTATTCGACACATGTGTATTTTTAACTAAGCGTATACATGATAAAAGGAATATTTTTATCATCAAAAATATTTATTCGACACATGTGTATTTTTAACTAAGCGTATACATGATAAAAGGAATATTTTTATCATCAAAAATATTTATTCGACACATGTGTATTTTTAACTAAGCGTATACATGATAAAAGGAATATTTTTATCATCAAAAATATTTATTCGACACATGTGTATTTTTAACTAAGCGTATACATGATAAAAGGAATATTCTTATCATCAAAAATATTTATTCGACACATGTGTATTTTTAACTAAGCGTATACATGATAAAAGGAATATTTTTATCATCAAAAATATTTATTCGACACATGTGTATTTTTAACTAAGCGTATACATGATAAAAGGAATATTTTTATCATCAAAAATATTTATTCGACACATGTGTATTTTTAACACTTCTTATTCACTATAAAAATATAGTTTTCATTGTTGATTCATTTTATTTTTAGACGACGATAACATTCAACACATGAATTTCAACTCGACGAACAAATTGCAATTCAACACATGAATATTCTATATCGTTTGTATATATATAAAAATGTGATTTTTATCGCTAAAGCCATTTGTTTAAATTCAAATAATATTCAACACATGAATTTCAACTCAACGAATGAATTGCAACTCAACACATGAATATTCGATATCGTTTGTGTATATATAAAAATGTGATTTTTATTGCTAAAGCCATTTGTTTAAATTCAAATAATATTCAACACATGAATTTCAACTCAACGAATGAATTGCAACTCAACACATGAATATTCGATATCGTTTGTGTATATATAAAAATGTGATTTTTATTGCTAAAGCCATTTGTTTAAATTCAAATAATAATCAACACATGAATTTCAACTCAACGAATGAATTGCAACTCAACACATGAATACTCGATATCGTTTGTGTATATATAAAAATGTGATTTTTATTGCTAAAGCCATTTGTTTAAATTCAAATAATATTCAACACATGAATTTCAACTCAACGAATGAATTGCAACTCAACACATGAATATTCGATATCGTTTATGTATATATAAAAATGTGATTTTTATTGCTAAAGCCATTTGTTTAAATTCAAATAATATTCAACACATGAATTTCAACTCAACGAATGAATTGCAACTCAATACATGAATATTCGATATCGTTTGTGTATATATAAAAATGTGATTTTTATTGCTAAAGCCATTTGTTTAAATTCAAATAATATTCAACACATGAATTTCAACTCAACGAATGAATTGCAACTCAACACATGAATACTCGATATCGTTTGTGTATATTTAAAAATGTGATTTTTATTGCTAAAGCCATTTGTTTAAATTCAAATAATATTCAACACATGAATTTCAATTCAACGAATGAATTGCAACTCAACACATGAATATTCGATATAGCATATGTAAATAATTTCAATGAATGAAAATTATTCTAACACATAATTATTTCAGAAAATTTCGGCAGCATAACGGCAGGGTAGTTAAAACCGGGACCACCCCTAGTACGGCTCCTCGCTCTACCTTAAAACCTCGCGGTTTTTGACAATGGGGATCATGCATCTAGTTCGCACGCAGGCGGCATGTTTTATTTTCAATTCCACAATCCTATTCTATTTTGTTTCAACCACAAGAGGGTATTTTTCAACCACAAAGGTATTTTTCAACCATAATATCAACCACAAACAATTGTTTCCAACCATTCGTCAAACCATATAATATCACGTCAAACACAAGCAATAAATATCGTCCATGGTTTGTGGACGAGGGGAGTATATATATATATATATATATATATATATATATATATATATATATATATATATATATATAGTATAATAATTCACTTGCATTTCATCACTATTCAAAGCATATATGTTTCAAACAACGCTTGTATAATTTATACATCGCTAATATAACTTATACAACACATGTACATGAGGTATACAATGCGTATATAATTTACACTTCGCTTATATAATTTATACAACGCGATTACATTCACACAAATAGTTAAGATTCCTCACATTGGTTCTTGCGGTGCTAAAAATCGTAGGAAGGTCAGAAAAATCCGCGGCTTCTTCTAGAATGTAGAGAGCCTCCTTGCGGTCACGGTGTCTCCTGTTTCATCGAATTTCGTTAACATAGCAAAAAGATATGATTTTTACAAGTTTGCAACGCTTTAAAGTGTAAAAATCAGTTTCAGCCGTATACCCCTTTTTGATTTCGAAACTAGGGTTGAATCTTTCGGCAAATCTACGAAGCTTTAGGACGAACGGCCAGCGCTACGTCGAAGAGGAAAGAGAGAGCTTCCTGATGACACCTGAGATGGCCAACTCGACGCCTCCTGGAGGGCACGGCGGCGGCGCAAAGGTCGGAGCTTCCCGACTCGATATCTCTCCCAATACTCAATGATAATTCGTGAAATTACTATGGATTTGAAGATCTCTGAACGCTCTTCAAATTGGAACTGGGTTTGCTTGATTTCGTTGAGTGGATGCGGAGAAATTGAAGAGAGAAGATTCGGAAGGGTTTTCCGCGTCGCGACAGAGATTTTCGATGGAGACGATGAATTCTGATTGGCCCAGCCCTTTTTATTTTAATTTTTAATTTATTTAATTCCAAAAATACCCCTTCTACAAACGACCTCTAATTCACACCCAACGACTGTCGCCCCTAGCTAAATACCCTCATTCCGAACACAATGGGATATGTTTCGTTGGCCATTTCGACTGTTACAGTCAGTTATTTTTCAAATTAAAATATAAAACATTCGATATTTAATTTAAACGTACATTTCAAATTGCCAGGGCCACAAACTGAATCGAAAAATTCCAGAAAAATAAATCTAGCTTTTTTTTGACGATACGGTCCTAATAAAACCAGTTTCTTCGAATTCTGAGCTCGTTTGCAAAACGGCCATTTTTAGGTCGACCCTTTTTAACAGAATTTGACCAAACACGTTATCTTTTGCCCCGCTCACATACTAGCTTCAAAAATTATGAAATTTGAAACTTAGCAATAATTTGACATCCCGGACCCAACAAAAGTGGTTTCGTCAAATTCCGAGGTCGTATGCAAAATCTCAATATTCAAGGGCTATATATACTATATAGCGACCTTTCTGAAAATTCGTTTGACCATAACTTTTGATTTTCGTTATGAAATTTCGATTTTTCAGATTCGTTAGAAAGGTATTGATAAACAGATTTAAATATTTTCAGTTTCGTTAAAATCTGTTATATTTTCCACCCGGTACAGTCAGACAAAGTTTGTATTCAAATTTCAAACTGCCCTATTATACCCAATTCTATATTTTATTGAAATATTCTATTTCAACAATTCAAATTCTTTGGTAATAACCTAATTTAAAAATTTTAAACTGGTTCACATTTTCCGGGTTATTACAATCTCCCCCACTTAAAACTTTTCGTCCTCGAAAAGGAAATAACAGTTAAGCAGGAAATAAAATGTAAATGCAAAGTATTGTAAAGGTACCTTGCACCGGAGTTAGTCAGAGATGTCCACTCTGCATTTGGGATAGGCTTGTTTAATGCTTTCCTCAGTTTCCCAAGTACGGTCTCTAGGATCACCACTCCACTGCACTTTGACTAAATGAATCTTTTTCCTCCTTAGCTCTCTGGTTTCTTTGCCAACTATTTTTAATGGATCTCTCTTGAGTGCTAATTCTGGAGTTATGTCTATATCCTGTTGCGCTGCTTCTTCTACAACAAGATCTGGATCATGAACATGTTTTCTGAGTTGAGATACGTGGAACACATCATGTACACCAGGCAACCAATCGGGTGATGAAACCCTATATGCAAGAGTTCCAATTCGTTCAAGTATAGGAAAGGGACCAATAAATCTCGGTGCCAACTTCCCAGTCTTGCCAAATCTGATTACCCCTCTCATGGGAGAAACTCTTAAATAAACATAATCGCCACCGGCAAACGATATATCCCTTCTTCTCGCATCAGCATAACTTTTCTGTCGGCTCTGTGCGGTTTTTAATCGCTTCTTAATGGAATCGACTTTATCCGATGCTTCTTGAATCATATCGGGCCCTAACACCAGTCAGTTGCCAGGTTCTACCCAACATGCGGGAGATCTGCACGGTCTACCGTATAATGCTTCGAATGGAGACATTCCCAAACTTGCTTGATAGCTATTGTTGTAAGAGAATTCTGCTAAATGTAAATGATCTTCCCATGAGCCTCCAAAATCGATAACGCAAGCCCGCAATAGATCTTCCAAAATTCTATTCACCCGCTCAGTTTGGCCGTCTGTCTGAGGGTGATAAGCGGTGCTTAGATTTAATTTGGTTCCCAATTCCTCCTGGAATGCTTCCCAGAATTTGCTAGTGAACAGGGGATCTCTATCGCTGACTATATTGAGCGGTACTCCATGAAGTTTAACAATTTCTCTGAAGTAAATCTGTGCCAGACTTTGAGCTGTTCTGTTGGATCGGACAGGTATGAAATGGGCAGTCTTCGTGAAGCGATCTACGATTACCCATATACTGTCGTTTCCTTTTCTAGTTTGAGGCAAACCATCGATGAAATCCATCGAGATTTGTTCCCACTTCCATCCTGGAATTTCTAATGGTTGTAATAATCCAGCCAATTTCTGCTGATCGCTCTTAACTAGCTGACAAGTGGGGCACCTGCTAACATATATTGAAATATCTCTTTTCATCGCCTTCCACCAGAATGTGCGTTTAATATCGTTATACATTTTGCTCATACCGGGGTGGATACTTAACTTGGACTTATGGCACTCATCAAGTATTTCTCTTCTGAGCTCCGGAATTCCAGGCACACAAATTCTCCCTTTTAATCTTAGGACCCCTTGGCTATCGAGGCTAAAATCTGAGGGTTTTCCTTCTTGGATCCGCTGGCTAATCCTTTTAATGAATTCATCGTCCTTCTGAAGAATAGTAATCTTATCTTGTAAGGAAGAAGTAATGATAAAACTGGCAATGATTTCATTCTTTTTGCTGAGCGCATCTGCTACAACATTGGCTTTCCCTAGAGTGTATAGAATTTCAAAATCATATGCCGCAAGGAATTCTAACCAACGTTGTTGCCTCAGGTTTAAATCTTTCTGAGTGAACAGATATTTCAAGGATTGATGATCGGTAAACAGTTCGAACTTCTCGCCCAATAAATAATGCCTCCATATTCTTAAAGCGAACACGATAGCTAATAACTCAAGATCATGAGTAGCATAGTTTCTTTCATGCGGCTTTAGTTGACGGCTGGCATAAGCGATCACTTGGCCTTTTTGCATTAACACTGCGCCTAGCCCTCTAATAGAAGCATCTGTCCATATGGTCAAGTCTTGGTTACCTTCTATTATTGTCAATACCGGAGCAGTTGTCAACTTCAGTTTTAGCTCTTGGAAAGCTTCTTCACAATCGGGAGTCCATTTGAATTTCTCATGCTTCTTTGTAAGCTCTGTCAATACTCCTGATATCTTTGAAAAATCCTGAACGAATTTTCGATAGTAACTAGCTAATCCAAGGAAACTTCGAACTTCTGTGGGGGTAGTAGGTTGTTTCCAGTTTTGAATCGCTGTAATTTTGCTTGGATCTACAGCAATTCCTTCTTTTGACACGACATGCCCTAGGAATTTAACTTCATTCTGCCAGAAGACACACTTAGAAAATTTAGCTTTTAAGACGTTTCTCCTCAGAATTTTCAACACTTGTTCTAAATGTTTTGCATGCTCTTCTTTCGACTTAGAGTAGATTAAAATGTCATCGATGAAGACTAGAACAAATTTATTCAGTACACCACGGAACACTCTGTTCATAAGATCAACGAAGTATGCCGGCGCGTTGCACAAGCCGAACGGCATTACTAACCATTCGTAGAATAAATCGGGACCCCTGAAGGCTGTCAAAGGAACACAGTCTTCAGCTATACGCAATTGGTGGAAACCTGTAGCTAGGTCCATTCTGGAGAATACGGTTACTCCATTTAATTGATCTAACAGATCGTCTATTCGGGGCAAAGGATATTTGTTCTTCAGTGTTTGTTTATTGAGATCTCGGTAATCAACGCAAAGTCTTAGAGTACCGTCTGATTTCGGGACAAATACTACTGCGGCTCCCCACGCTGAAAAGCTTGGTCTGATCAGACCTTTCCAAAGTAGTTCTCGGGTTTGACTACTTAGCTCTTCTTTTTCTTTCGGGGCCATTCTTCTTATTGGATGAACTACTGGTCGGGCGTTAGGAGTTAAATCTATTCTAAATTCACTTTCTCTTTGCGGTGGTAAGTTTTCTACTTCTTCAAACACATCCGCATAGTTTTTCACGACCGGTATCTTTTCTATCGAAGGGGGAATCACTTCTAAAGAAGACCAAAATTCTGTTCTATTAATTTCTGAGCCATGACATGGTGTATATATATAGGTCCAAGCTTCGTTTCGACTTTAACGATTCTTTCGGCACATCTAACTTCGGCCTTATATTTGGTCAACCAATCGAATCCCAATATAATATCGAAGTCGGAAAGGTCCATGATAATCACTTTAAAAGAGAATTTGTAGCAAGAATAAGAGACAGGCACCCTACAGTACGAACCGAGACTGACAGAACCTCCTATCGGATTTTTGACTTTTATTGGTTCTCTAAGTTTTCCTCTTTTCAATTTTAATTTATGTACAATGTTACCAGAAATGAAGCTACGTGATGCCCCAGTATCAAAAAGTACCGAAACAGGAATATTTTTTATGGTAAGGGTACCTCCCAAAACATCGGGTTTACCTGATCCATCGGTGGTAGCTGGCGGGGTCTTCCCGTCATAGACATGGGCCACTTGTGCGCTCTTCTTCAAAGGACAATTCCTGCTGTAGTGCCCCTTCTTGTGGCAGTTGTAGCATTCGGCAGAGTCATTGGCCCTTGGCTTCTTTGGGGCTTTGCATACATTAGAGAAATGACCGGGCTTCCCGCAATTGTAGCAGTTTCCTTTCGGGATCTTTGCGGGTTTTTGAGTAGCGACCGTGGTAATACTAGATTCGGGTTGGTCTATTGGAGCCTTGCGCTTATTCCCTGCTTGGCTCTTAGCGCGGTCTTGGCTGGCATGCCTCTCATCCATGTCTTCGTAGTTGCAAGCCATCTCTACTAGTTCTGTAAAAGAGAGTTTGATGTTGCTCATAGCTCTATCGTGATACTTGCGCTTCAGCCCAAATATGAATCTTTTGTTCTTGGCTTTGTCGGTCAAAACCAGCTCTGGAGCATAGCGCGATAGCTGAGTGAACTTATTCAGATAGTCTTGAATAGAGAGGTCTCCCTGCAGGAGATTAGCAAATTGCTCCCGCATCCTCTCTAGAGCTTGTTCCGGTACAAACTTCTCATTGAATAAAGTCCTGAACTGCTCCCACGTCCGGATAGTACCAGCTGCATCCCCAGAGGTAATGGCATCCCACCATAGCTCTGCTTCTTCCTGAAGGAGCCAAATACCAAGTCGGGCTTTGTTGTTAGTTCCCATGCCCATTCCCTCGAAGATTTTCTCACATGTTTTCAGCCAAGCGATAGCTTCGGTCACTGTGCCAGTGCCAGTAAAAGGTTTCCCTCCAAGATTTCTGTACCTCTTTGCTACTTTGTCGAGCTCAAAGTCTTCTGGTGCTGGTGGCGGAATAATAGGAATTTCCACAACTACTGGGATATTCCCCCGTCCTCCTGTTGCATCTCCTCGGCCTCCACGGCCTCCTCTAGCTGCTACTCCACGTGTAGCCATCTAAGAGTACTGTATAAGCAAGAAAAGAGTCAAGCTCACAGATTTGATAATTTTCATAAATGATAAAGCAAGGGAAAACAAGGAAAGATAATGATGATGTACTGATCAAATTGTTTTGCTAATCTGCTTAGCTCATTCTAGGACATTGCTAATCCTATCTCTAATGAGCTACTCGTATTAGAACACTACTGATTCTATTCTGACGAGGTGTTTAATGTGTTAGATTCCGGAACTAAGGTTAACCAAAGCTCTGATACCAACTGTGACGATCCCAAAATCCGAGGGGCGGTATTAAGGATAATCATTAGGAAATAACACATTAATCATCATAGCAGAGTACAGATAATAGCAGAAACAATAATTAAAATAAGTTTTACATGGATATGACAGCGGAATCACAACATGTAGGAATATCAGAATAGCATAACGTGGGATATACTTAGAAGTAAAAAAAAAAGTGATCAGTCATCATCGCCAGAGGCGGAATACATACATGTAGTGAGACATAATAAGAGTATCAGTCTACATCGCCGAAGGCGGAATACATATACATATAATGAGAAATACGGAAAGTAAATCAGTCTGCATCGTCAGTGGCGGAATCATAATATAAACACAGTAATGGCGGAAAATATCTAAGTCATCTCTATGAAGTCAGCCTCGCCATGAGCCAAAAGTGCACACTATGCAGCTGTGCAGAACCAAAAACCACCTGTCACCTGTGTACTAGGCTGCCCGTGTGAAAATAAGGGCACCCGCGTTTGCAAAGTGAAACAAACAACGAGTCAGTCATGGGGACTGGTATGAGGAATCTATTTAACAGTTAAACAACAATAAAAGCAAATCATAGGACCACGCCGCTTTCGCGGAACGGATTTACTCCAGTGATTGCTAGTGCATTTAAAACAAAGTAAATTCTTTTTAAAACAACGCAATGCTTTTAGAAAGAATGAAGCCATTATAAGACTCAGGTCCCATCACACAATGCAACGCAAGCCGGAGGATAGAGTTTTACCTTATAATAGCCAAATATGCTTGATACGTATAAAGCAAAATCATTTGGTATTATTACTAGTGCATATATGTTTCGAAAACGAATAGCATCATAAATATCAATCATAGGCGACATGAGCGTCCCATGCCACTATGTCGTCATATATAAGTTACAATCGAATCCGTTATCTCGTATTGGAAATTGGATTTCCGTCATGAGTCGAGGCAAGGGGCAAGCTCCTCTCCGCTTCGAGACACTCTAGCAAATGCCTCGGGACTACACACTCTGGGTAACCCCTGGATGCTTCAGGGCCGGTCCTCACTTACGTTAGAGGATTATTTATTCCTAAACACACGTTTCCCGGTCCTTACAAACCTATAATCGAGGCTCCTCGCATTCCAACAACCACAAAGGTGTAAAATAGATATACATGTCAGGGCTGGTAAGTCACTGACACCACCATAGCTAGAAAGAAACGCCGTGCTCTCCCTGCAGTCCGTATCCCGTTTTTAACTCATACCGGGGTGTGAGGTTCGCGATTCTACGAAATACACAAAGCTAGGCCACGTAGGCCTTGCTTTGATCATCATCCACAAGACTTTGCTTTGCAACAGAAGCCTTGATCATAGCATCTTGGCATGCCACATAGGCAGTCCACTCCATACGATTGATTTCCATCGATATATAACCTCTAAGCTCGTACGTCTCAGAGAAGGGCGTTAAGCAAGAGAATAAATTCTCCGCCGCCAACAGATATATATTTAACAGAGATCAATCAGTATAGAACAAAATCCAATGTCAGACACACAGTCCATTTACAAGTCCGTCCTGGGTCTGAACGAAACCGGAGGCGTCAAATTCCTCGTATATTCGTCCAATCAACATATACGTTCAGACGGCTACTACTTCCGTCCCTTTCCGGTAGCTACTCCGGTTAGGAACCTCAGTAGCGCCCATCCAACCGATACGAAGATCGTCAGTCTTGAATCGTCTTTGCATTTTCCAATTCGAATCGCTCGCTGAATTATTTGAGATGAGGGTTAGCTCGGCCTTTTCAAATAATTCACGTCATTAGGATTTAAATCGATTCTTTATGTGGTTATATCCTTCGACATCCATCTTTAAGTTATTCAGTGTTATTTTCATGTCATACACATACAACCATCAAATATCAAACAATTCAAGCACAATTCGTTTATTTGCAACCTATGTTGCTTACAATATTTTATAGCGATTTTTCGCCATTTTTATTTATTTAAAAATGGCCATATTTAATTAAACGACGTTTCAGGTCGTGTCGTGGCGCTGTTTTTCTCCTAATTTGTTTTACACATATCGGAAAATCTAACCGTTGGATTTCTACAAAGTCTATATCAGTGGGAAGATATTCCCAAGGCGAACCCAACGGTTCCAGTTTCGTGAGAATCCGACGGTCGGATCTTCCACACTAGTCGTTTGAAGTTACCGTTTCAAAATTCGAATTGCAGCGTCGTTATTCGATTTAAATTAATTATATTTTTATTTATATATAAATATAAACGATTCTGGCGCTGTTTTTCTTATGATTTGAATTAAACATTCCGGACAATCCAACCGTTGGATTTTTACAAGGTTGGTGCCATTGGAAAGATATTTCCAAGGCGAACCCAGCGGTTGCGGTTTCGGGAAAATCCGATGGTCGGATTTCTCGTACTAATCGTTTCAAATTACGATTCCGAAACGCGAACTGCACGGCCTCTATTCCTTTTAATTATATTTATATTTATATATATAAATATAGTTCATCCCATAGTTTTAACTATAGTTCATTTTATATTTTCAACTTCGTTTTCACTTCAAATATTTCACTAACGCCTTAATATTTCGAAAAATTTCGCCATAACCTCCTTTGTACGGGGAGGGGTTTGGAAATTTATTGGGCCGTATTAGGTACCCAATAAATCCTAAAAATCATTCACATATTTTTAGTGATATATTTTGGTGTTTACGGGGAGCATGTACTGATAATCACTCCAGAGAATAAATTCCCGTCACCCCGTTTCCGTGTGGAAATAAATAGTCCATGTGCCGTATCTAATAACTAGAGCGACGTGATTATTGTCAACTCCAGACCCGTGTGGGGTTTTTATTAATCTGGCAATTTATCGTTATAATTTATATAGTCCATATCAGTCATCAGCTCAACCTGTAGTACTTAGTCATCGCCATACAAGCCTCTTGCTTGTATGGTAAATCTTCCACCTCGTCACACAAGCTCCAATTGCTTATGTGGAATATGATGAAGTATGCCTATCATCAAGAAGTATGCCATGTAGTGTAGTTCAAAATTAACTGTTACTATCCTATGGCGTTGTTTATTATTTCACACAGAAAAACCAGCACTCCGCATCCAATGGCATTCACAGGAGTTGATATATAAATAAAATTGCGCAGCCAACTCATCAAGGTTTACCTATTTGTCGGGCACGCAAATAATTTCTTTACTCTACAGCTAATCCATTTTTCCTGTTCAACACATGTATATATATGCAGAACAAAGCTAATAATAATATTTCTAGCAACTATTATTTATTTCAACACATGTGTATTTTTAACTAAGCGTATACATGATAAAAAGGAATATTTTTATCATCAAAAATATTTATTCGACACATGTGTATTTTTAACTAAGCGTATACATGATAAAAGGAATATTTTTATCATCAAAAATATTTATTCGACACATGTGTATTTTTAACTAAGAGTATACATGATAAAAGGAATATTCTTATCATCAAAAATATTTATTCGACACATGTGTATTTTTAACTAAGCGTATACATGATAAAAGGAATATTCTTATCATCAAAAATATTTATTCGACACATGTGTATTTTTAACTAAGCGTATACATGATAAAAGGAATATTTTTATCATCAAAAATATTTATTCGACACATGTGTATTTTTAACTAAGCGTATACATGATAAAAGGAATATTTTTATCATCAAAAATTATTTATTCGACACATGTGTATTTTTAACTAAGCGTATACATGATAAAAGGAATATTCTTATCATCAAAAATATTTATTCGACACATGTGTATTTTTAACTAAGCGTATACATGATAAAAGGAATATTTTTATCATCAAAAATATTTATTTGACACATGTGTATTTTTAACTAAGCGTATACATGATAAAAGGAATATTTTTATCATCAAAAATATTTATTCGACACATGTGTATTTTTAACTAAGCGTATACATGATAAAAGGAATATTTTTATCATCAAAAATATTTATTCGACACATGTGTATTTTTAACACTTCTTATTCACTATAAAAATATAGTTTTCATTGTCGATTCATTTTATTTTTAGACGACGATAACATTCAACACATGAATTTCAACTCGACGAACAAATTGCAATTCAATACATGAATATTCTATATCGTTTGTATATATATAAAAATGTGATTTTTATCGCTAAAGCCATTTGTTTAAATTCAAATAATATTCAACACATGAATTTCAACTCAACGAATGAATTGCAACTCAACACATGAATATTCGATATCGTTTGTGTATATATAAAAATGTGATTTTTATTGCTAAAGCCATTTGTTTAAATTCAAATAATATTCAACACATGAATTTCAACTCAACGAATGAATTGCAACTCAACACATGAATATTCGATATCGTTTGTGTATATATAAAAATGTGATTTTTATTGCTAAAGCCATTTGTTTAAATTCAAATAATATTCAACACATGAATTTCAACTCAACACATGAATACTCGATATCGTTTGTGTATATATAAAAATGTGATTTTTATTGCTAAAGCCATTTGTTTAAATTCAAATAATATTCAACACATGAATTTCAACTCAACGAATGAATTGCAACTCAACACATGAATATTCGATATCGTTTGTGTATATATAAAAATGTGATTTTTATTGCTAAAGCCATTTGTTTAAATTCAAATAATATTCAACACATGAATTTCAACTCAACGAATGAATTGCAACTCAACACATGAATACTCGATATCGTTTGTGTATATATAAAAATGTGATTTTTATTGCTAAAGCCATTTGTTTAAATTCAAATAATATTCAACACATGAATTTCAACTCAACGAATGAATTGCAACTCAACACATGAATATTCTATATCGTTTGTATATATATAAAAATGTGTTTTTTATCGCTAAAGCCATTTGTTTAAATTCAAATAATATTCAACACATGAATTTCAACTCAACGAATGAATTGCAACTCAACACATGAATATTCGATATCTTTTGTGTATATATAAAAATGTGATTTTTATTGCTAAAGCCATTTGTTTAAATTCAAATAATATTCAACACATGAATTTCAACTCAACGAATGAATTGCAACTCAACACATGAATATTCGATATCGTTTGTGTATATATAAAAATGTGATTTTTATTGCTAAAGCCATTTGTTTAAATTCAAATAATATTCAACACATGAATTTCAACTCAACGAATGAATTGCAACTCAACACATGAATACTCGATATCGTTTGTGTATATATAAAAATGTGATTTTTATTGCTAAAGCCATTTGTTTAAATTCAAATAATATTCAACACATGAATTTCAACTCAACGAATGAATTGCAACTCAACACATGAATATTCGATATCGTTTGTGTATATATAAAAATGTGATTTTTATTGCTAAAGCCATTTGTTTGAATTCAAATAATATTCAACACATGAATTTCAACTCAACGAATGAATTGCAACTCAACACATGAATATTCGATATCGTTTGTGTATATATAAAAATGTGATTTTTATTGCTAAAGCCATTTGTTTAAATTCAAATAATATTCAACACATGAATTTCAACTCAACGAATGAATTGCAACTCAACACATGAATACTCGATATCATTTGTGTATATTTAAAAATGTGATTTTTATTGCTAAAGCCATTTGTTTAAATTCAAATAATATTCAACACATGAATTTCAATTCAACGAATGAATTGCAACTCAACACATGAATATTCGATATAGCATATGTAAATAATTTCAATGAATGAAAATTATTCTAACACATAATTATTTCAGAAAATTTCGGCAGCATAACGGCAGGGTAGTTAAAACCGGGACCGTCCCTAGTACGGCTCCTCGCTCGACCTTAAAACCTCGCGGTTTTTGACAATGGGGATCATGCATCTAGTTCGCACGCAGGCGGCATGTTTTATTTTCAATTCCACAATCCTATTCTATTTTGTTTCAACCACAAGAGGGTATTTTTCAACCACAAAGGTATTTTTCAACCATAATATCAACCACAAACAATTGTTTCCAACCATTCGTCAAACCATATAATATCACGTCAAACACAAGCAATAAATATCGTCCATGGTTTGTGGACGAGGGGAGTATATATATATATATATATATATATATATAGTATAATAATTCACTTGCATTTCATCACTATTCAAAGCATATATGTTTCAAACAACGCTTGTATAATTTATTCATCGCTAATATAACTTATACAACACATGTACATGAGGTATACAATGCGTATATAATTTACACTTCGCTTATATAATTTATACAACGCGATTACATTCACACAAATAGTTAAGATTCCTCACATTGGTTCTTGCGGTGCTAAAAATCGTAGGAAGGTCAGAAAAATCCGCGGCTTCTTCTAGAATGTAGAGAGCCTCCTTGCGGTCACGGTGTCTCCTGTTTCATCGAATTTCGTTAACATAGCAAAAAGATATGATTTTTACAATTTTGCAACGCTTTAAAGTGTAAAAATCAGTTTCAGCCGTATACCCCTTTTTGATTTCGAAACTAGGGTTGAATCTTTCGGCAAATCTACGAAGCTTTAGGACGAACGGCCAGCGCTACGTCGAAGAGGAAGGAGAGAGCTTCCCGATGACACCTGAGATGGCCAACTCGACGCCTCCTGGAGGGCATGGCGGCGGCGCAAAGGTCGGAGCTTCCCGACTCGATATCTCTCCCAATACTCAATGATAATTCGTGAAATTACTATGGATTTGAAGATCTCTGAACGCTCTTCAAACTGGAACTAAGTTTGCTTGATTTCGTTGAGTGGATGCGGAGAAATTGAAGAGAGAAGATTCGGAAGGGTTTTCCGCGTCGCGACAGAGATTTTCGATGGAGACGATGAATTCTGATTGGCCCAGCCCTTTTTATTTTAATTTTTAATTTATTTAATTCCAAAAATACCCCTTCTACAAACGACCTCTAATTCACACCCAACGACTGTCGCCCCTAGCTAAATACCCCCATTCCGAACACAATGGGATATGTTTCGTTGGCCATTTCGACTGTTACAGTCAGTTATTTTTCAAATTAAAATATAAAACATTCGATATTTAATTTAAACGTACATTTCAAATTGCCAGGGCCACAAACTGAATCGAAAAATTCCGGAAAAATAAATCTAGCTTTGTTTTGACGATACGGTCCTAATAAAACCAGTTTCGTCGAATTCTGAGCTCGTTTGCAAAACGACCATTTTTAGGTCGACCCTTTTTAACAGAATTTGACCAAACACGTTATCTTTTGCCCCGCTCACATACTAGCTTCAAAAATTATGAAATTTGAAACTTAGCAATAATTTGACATCCCGGACCCAACAAAAGTGTTTTCGTCAAATTCCGAGGTCGTATGCAAAATCTCAATTTTCAAGGGCTATATATACTATATAGCGACCTTTCTGAAAATTCGTTTGACCATAACTTTTGATTTTCGTTATGAAATTTCGATTTTTCAGATTCGTTAGAAAGGTATTGATAAACAGATTTAAATATTTTCAGTTTCGTTAAAATCTGTTATATTTTCCACCCGGTACAGTCAGACAAAGTTTGTATTCAAATTTCAAACTGCCCTATTATACCCAATTCTATATTTTATTGAAATATTCTATTTCAACAATTCAAATTCTTTGGTAATAACCTAATTTAAAAATTTTAAACTGGTTTACATTTTCCGGGTTATTACAGTGATTGTTTATATATATATATATGCATATATATATATGCATATATATATAAATGGATTTAATTTCTAACATAAAACGTTGTTTGAATTCAATGATAAACCAAACCGTTAGTTTAACAACTGGTCCAAATTATTGGCCATGTTATAAAGTAAACCCGATCGAATGGATTGTGTGAATTTGCCGGGGTGGTGTGAAATAATTTGATTGACATTGAATTATCAGTCTTGATTGTTATGAGGCCATTATCTATTTGAAATGAATTATTTTGATTAGATGGTAGAATATTGACCTGAAATTCACCATTTGTTTGGTCTAAACAAATGGGCACCATTTGTTGAGTAATTGACAGTACAGGGCCTATATCTATCTACCGTCAGATAAATCATTGAGATAAAGTTATAAAGTTTAGTTAATAACTAAAAATAGATTTTTAAATCTATTATTTTGAATTAAAGCTTTTAAAAAGGGAAATAAATATTTATTATTGATAAATTGAGTTTATAATTGGTTTCAAATGATTTGATAAAGGAAATTTCTGATATGTATTAGAGTTATAAGTGAATAAGCAAAGATTAACGTAATGTGATAGATTTGAATAATTATTTTGAGAGATAAACAAAACGGGAAATTTATTTAACTTAATTTTATAATTAAATTTAACTATTTGGAATTGGGTAACGATGTGATCGTATGTTGGATTGACGTGGTCAACTGTTTGACTATGTTAATAAATTGTTTTGAATTAATCCAACAAGATGGGATAAAGAATATTTATTTAAATTTTAATAAGATTTGAAAAGGGTTAAAGATGAATTGGATTTTTAACAAAAATCCAAGTAGAAAATGTATCGTTTAGAGAAGTAAAAAGGGAATGTGATATTTTATAAATAATTTTAATCATGAATATACTCGAGAAGGAAATATTTAAAAGGGTAAGCAGTTTTATAAAATATATTATAAATAACATGGTCAGACAAGATGTGATTCGGATTGTAATAAACATTGGTTTTTGAGTTACAACTAATGTCTATCTAAAGATAAGACCGTTGTTGATCAAGGTCTGAGAGGTAAAAAAAATATCCCAACTTGAATGACTTCGGTATTATCCGAGGATGATATTAGTTTGTAGTGGGAAAGTGAAAAAAAATTAATTTATTATTTCTACATGAGAAATAATAACGCGATGTGAATAAAAGAGTAAGAATATATAATGAGATTTCCCAAGAAACGGAAGTGGGAAGGTTTAAGCTTTTATATATATATACACATATATAAAATGATATTTCCATTGTAGAAGAACCAAAAGGGGAATGGTGTGAAATTTAAATAATATTTTCGAGGTGAAAGGAATTTGGAAAGTTAAGTTTTTGAAAATGAATTCGTTCTACAGAAATAAGAGTGGATTTACATATTCAAGTATTAAAACGGAAAGAGATTTTGTAACACAAACTTATGAATGATAAGTTTAGTTGATTTTTCCAATATGGAAAGGGGGAAATAAAATAGTAAATGGTTTTGAAACGATGATGGTATAAAGAATTGAATATTTTCTCAATATATGAAAGTAAAATAGTTTGAAATAACCTTACGCCAAAGAAATTATATTTTGGAATAATGAAACATTTAAAGATTTGAGATTAACTATCATTGATCATTTTAAAAAGGCCCTATAGTGTTAGTACTGAAATAGTAAACTAATGTTGTCACAATTATTTATTTGATAGTTAAATCACCCACTATCAAACCTGACCATACGATCGTTGGCACGGGAAGACCGGGATTGAATTTATATTCGAAAAGCATTCTGACCATCGAATACGTGGAAGAAGATTATTGAAGATGGAGAAATTGAAGACCGTTGAAGTTCATGAGCGGAAGAACTACTGATTGAATTTCTCTGGTTTAGCGCCCGGAGATATTTCGACAGTGATTCTGTCGTGATTGAAATCTACGGGTCACACGGACTACTCGCTATTGATCTAAAGGGTGATTCCTAGGATGCAGTAAGAGGGTGCCTTCGGTTCATCCTGTTCCTGGATGACTTGTATGGACGAATGTCCTACAGAGTATTTCCAACGGGGTCACCATGTAGGTTTCTTCAAACGTGTCATAGTTGGTTAGCTCCCAACTAGGGTATTTTTGTGGATGTCAATTAGTGATATCTGGCGGATCTGACGATGTGGCGTTCAAAGTAAATGGTGGCCAGATGTTCTAAAGTTAATTCTAGCCTCAAGCCTCACAACCGGAAAATGACAAAAATCGGGCAGACATCATGGCTATGTGGGTCGCTCTCATTAGGGTGTATAATCACCTATTTAGAGAAATTCCTTTTGTTCTTAAATCTATCGATGCTGTTCCTTATCGGGAAACGGTTGCTGATCCCAACCGTTGGTGATATACATTCGATACACTCAAGCGAAATGAGTGGTCGGTCATGTATGGGCCGGGTTGTAAGTCGTTCTTGTTGAACCCAGTATATTCGCCTCTAGAGATACACTATCGGCAGGTGGTCCCATACCTTGTTATAGTTGGAAATGCAATCTCCAATAAGCGCCTGTGATTTTGATTGTATACTATATATATGGAGTGTGAGATGTAAGCATTCCACCAGATTGATATTTACTTGTATTTAGACATTATTATAATATCAGAGAAGATATTGGTTTCAAAACTGTTTTGGGTTATCGTAAGGTAAAAACCGTCCGTGTTTATGTGTGGATTTGGTCTTACAATTATCCTTTCCTTTTGAAAAGATTTTGAACTTTAAAATCATGATTGGATGATTTACCCTTAATACTATGCGAGTTTATCTCACTCTGGTTCACCAGACTGACCCGGGGTTTTGTAAATGCTTGGGTTAGCCCGGAGCTTACAGGTTCAGGTTATCGAATGCTGTGAAGAGATGGGCTGGAAGAGTTCGGACGTATGTTATTATTCTGCTGTGTTGTATATAAGTGTAAAGACCCGTAACTTCCCCGGTAAGGAAAGAGCGGATACTATGAGAACAAGCCATAAAGGAACGCAGACGGAAGAACATTTCATTGTTTATTACAACAATTCCATCAGAATACAAGAATATACAGAGTATAAATGAATATTACATTCGATAAATATCAGAGATTACAATACATTACATAGCAGCGGAAAATAATACAATACACAACTAGAAGTAATACGCAGATACAAAGCTTTCCGAGTATCGTTCCAACTGTAAATCAGGATCCTGTTAATATAAATCTGCAAAACCAAAACTACTAGCTGCCCGTGTCGAAAATAAGGGCACCCAGAGTTTAGGTTAAAACAATAAACTCCATGTCAGTCATGTGACTGGTGTGAGAAATAAAATAGTTATTAATCTTTATTTTAAAGTTAGGTAAATCAAGGGACCACGCCGTATAACACGGAACGGGTTTCCTCTTAAGAATACCAGTGCATAAAACAAACAACGCAATGCTAAATAAAGAAAAATGAAGCTATTATAAGACCCAGGTCCTATCACACAATGCAACGCAAGCCGGGGGATAGGGTTTTCCCTTATAATAGCCAAACATGCTTAGTACATTTAAAACAAATCATTTGATACTATTATAAGTGCATACTGTATAAAACAACTTCAAATCATAAGTATCAATCATAGGCGGCATGGGTACCATATATCATGTCGCCAATACTAGGCTCTACAAATAAAACCGCAAATGTCACGTATTTGGAAGTTGGGTTTCCATCTGTGAACCGAGGCAAAAGATAGTCCTCAACCGATTCGAGACTCTCAAGCCCGAGCCTCAGGATCAGAATGCATCAACCCTTTGGATCGTCAGGGCCGGTCCACCGATATGGATTATTATGCCTGAACACTATGTTTCCCCGCCCTTTAGGGCGTAAATGAGCCAACAAATGACTCCACCGGTCCCGGATCGACCGATATATCCGAGGCACCTCGCAACAGCAACAACCACATAAGTCAAACTCGTCAGGGCGTGTAAAACCACTGACGCAACTTCTAACTAGAAAGAAACGCATGTCCTCCCTGAGGTCCTTCTCCCGTATTTGATTCACAACCGGGGTGTGAAACTCGCGAAGTAAACGTTACACAAGGCTATGCCACAAAGGCCGTGCTTCGATCATCAACCACAAGACTTTGCTTTTCAATAGAAGCCTTGATCATTTGCCACTTAGGCATGCCACACAGGCAATTCACTCTATGCGTTTGATATCCATCAATATATAACCCCTGAGCTCGTACGTCTCAGAGAAGGGTGTTAAGAAAGAGAATAAATTCTCCACCGCCAAACAGATATATATTTAATAGAAATCAATCACACCGACTAAAATCCAATGTCAGACACACAGTCCATTTACAAGTTCGTCCTGGGTCTGAACGAAACCGTAGGCACCTAGTACCCCGCATATCCATCGATCTCCAAGTACATCTGGACAATTACTAACTGATTCCCTCCTCTTGGGTGTACGGCCCAATCAAGATCATCAGTAATTACCCGAACGACGTGAAGACCTCCGGTCTTCAACCACCGTCTTCATCTTCGACACCACGTCGAATTAGTTATTCAGAATGGGTTAAACCCGGTCTTTCTGAATAACTCGCGTATATAATAATCAAGTGTTACACAAACCCAACATACGCCTCATTCCAATTCAGAATATTCTTTTATTCAGATATTCTTACACTTTGGGAAACGTTCCCATTAATTTTATCAAAGATAAATTCTTTAAATTTATTCTTTAATCTTCTTTTGAATATCAATTCAAACTAGTCGGGATTAGCGGACCACACCGAAGTAATCATTTATTTTATTTCCAAATCCCCACCTATTCATCCCATGAAGTAAAACTGGCCATACTTCATATCTACCACCACAGTGTTATCGGTAAATACAATTACCATTTCACGTTCAAATATAGTTAAAGATTTAACTATCGCCTAGAGTAAAACTGGTGATACTCCATTCTCGATCCTTTCAATCTAATTAAAGATTCATTAAAACTCCACTTAGTTTTAATCTTTAACTGGGTTAAAGAATCAGTGTCATTTAAAACACTGTTCACGACAAACCCAAATCACATTTGATAATAAATACAAGGCTCTGAATAGAAAATATATCGGCTTATATTCAATATCAAATTCTACGACCAACAAATATCGTATTGGAAATAATGATATGTATATATCTTTCAAATTTCCATAACAATATCTGTATAATCACGAAATCCAACATCGAACTATTCCGAAGATGATTTCGATTCAAATCCATTCCAATTCAATTATTGGAAATCCTGATTATTTTCAAAACAATTTCAAATTCAATTTATTTATTTTAAAAATAAATAAATTATCATTCTAGTTCAAAACTAGTTCATTTCGATAAAAATCTATTTTTATCTTTTCAAATATGGAGTTTTTCATCCCAATTCTTCACAAATCATTTCTTATGATTTTACACAAATTATTGAAATTTTTAATAATTTTATCAAGGCCCATACAGTCGATTTCCATCAACGGCCATCGAACTGCACTTACAGCGACCTTTTCCAAATTTGATTTGGACAAAATTCCAAATCCAACCGTTAGATTTCAAATTTCTAATATACATTAGAAAACTCTTTTCGATACAAACCCAATGGTTCCGGTTTTAGCAGAATCCGGCGGTCGGATCTCCCGCAATGTCCATTCGAAGTCAATGGTCGAAATTCACGAATTGCCACGGCGCAGCGCGTTCTATTCAGACCATTATATTATATATATAATATATATAATATATACTTCGTTGATTTCCATTTAAAAAGTATTATACAAATCGTTTTAAATTCGTTTTCAAAACGATTTCAACTTCTTTTTCAAATTCAAATCAAAACTGAATTTTCCCTTACAAATTCGTTTTAAATTCACTTCAAATTGATTTCAATTCAAATCGATTTTGAATTCAATTTCAGTTCGTTTTCAATTCAATTCCATTTCAATTCGAATTCATTTCTATTCAATTTCGATTCTATTCAATTTCAATTCGAATTCATTTCTATTCAATTTCAATTTATAATATTCGATTTTGAAATCACTTTTCAATATTCCTTATAACACGAATACAATCGATATAAATATCGTTTACGTCAAAATGGCGTCAATCTAATCAATACGGCTTCATATATTTCTATTTTCAAACAATCTATTTCAAATATTTCTTTTTCAAATATTTCTATTTCAAATATTTCTTTTTCAAATATTTCTATTTAAAAACTGGAATGAGGCCCAATCAATTACCATACAATGTTAATCATATGGATTTTCTACCACACGTATACAACATCAACGATAAATCCTCAACCATCATCCAAAGTGTGTTCTACACTGTATAAGCATCAAATATGAATATTCAATGCTTATAACAGTCTGTCAATCAAACGATCGACATACAACTAAACAATCGGGATTAGTGTACGTCAAATATCATCCCAATACCCGTGTGGGGTTTCAAAACAATCAAACACAGATTTTATTTGTGCAGTTGGGCGATGTGTAAAATTTATCGTCCCAATCAATATTAGTCAAATGTGTGTATATAAACAAATCATCCGATTTGTTTATTTTTATTTCATTTCATATACACATTAAAAATTCTATTCTTAACTATAAAATATTTTCAACTATATAAATATTTTATTTCATTTCACATCACATCACACAATCAACTACACATCAAAATTAAACAACCAAGCATACAAGCCGTCCATGGTTTGTGGACGACGGGTGTCGGGTGCTACTAAACACCGTCTACATCCTAGTATATATACATATATAACTAGAAAATTAAATTAAAGAGTGAGAAATTCTCACCAAAGCTATCCCAACTCCACGACACTTCTAATGTAGGAAATCTTCACTGTTCTCGCCTTTTGTCACTTTCGTTGCCCGTAGCCACTACATATATAAAAATCATATTTTTATATTGTTGCTATGTATTAAAAAAATCATATTTTTACAACGCTACTACATAAATAAAAATTCTATTTTTACATCGTTACTATATAGATAAAAATTCTATTTTTACATTGGTGTTCATACAATAAAGATTATATTTTTATCATGCTATTTTCTATGAAAAGATTATATTTTTACAACGCTATTCTATATGAAAAGATTATATTTTTACAACGCTATTCTACATGTAAAGATTTTATTTTTACAACGCTATTTATATAAAGGAAAATCATATTTTTAAACCGCTCTTCTAAAATAAAGATCATATTTTTACTTTGCTCTCAAGATGATAAAAATTGCATCTTTCTCCTTTCAATTTTATACCATTACTATATAGATAAAAATTCTATTTTTATCGTCACTTCTTATAAATAAAAGTCGCATCTTTATACTTTTTTAAAAATCGTATTTTTATATTAATATCATCATTAAAATTCCTACATTTTCTAAACTAAAAATCCAACATTTTCTATAACAGAAGTCATAACTTTTCCACGAACAAAATTCATATTTTCTATGCTTTATATATATTTTAAAAACTGAAATTAAAATCAGTGTAAATTTATATATTAAAGAAAATCAGTTAAGCTAAAAAACAAAACAAAACACTCACTATCGATCGAATGAAGAGGGAGGAGTAGGGGCGTCGGCTGTGCGTCGGAGAGGGGGTGCAGCCATCGCCGAAGGTGGGGCTGACTAGCGTTGGGCCCTGGCGTGGCGGAACAGAGGAAGTGGCGGCTTGGTCATTGTGAAGGGTTTGGGGGTTTTGGGGATCGAACGACGAGGGGGGGGGGGTTGCGGTCGGTGCAGGTGGAGGGCTGGGGGAGGGCGCGATGGTGGAGGCGCGGTGGGCGGTGCATCATTGGAGGGTGGAGGCGGTGCGACAAGGGGGAGCGACCTCCGTCGTTTTTTTTTTCTCCTTAAAATCGATTTTGAACGAAGACTAAAGTGGGGGGTTACGTTGAACGGGTAAGTAGGAGGAAGGTTTTTTTTTAATTAATTAATTACTTCTCCAAAAAGTAACTTTCTAATTCGAACTCCAAACGAGGTCCACCGACTGTCGTCCCTAGCTATTTACCCCCATTCCGAACACAATGGGATATGTCCCGTAGGCTGATTCGATCGTTTCGATCAGTTTCCGTCAAAATCACATATAACTCTATATATTGAATTTGAACGTGCATTTCAATTTACTGGGGTCACATACTAACCATAAAAATTCCAAAAAAATATTTTCTAGCTTCGTATTGACGATACGGTCCTAACAAAACTAATTTCGTCAAATTCTGAGACCGTTTGAAAATTTTCCATTTTCCAGTCGATTAAAATCAACTAAAACTGGTCAAACGCGTTTTCCTTTGCCACGCTCACATATTGATTCGAAAAATTATGAACAACAAGGTAAAAATTAGATTTTTCTATATTGAACAACGAGGTAAAAATTAGATTTTTCTATATTGAACAACGAGGTAAAAATTCGATTTTAATATATTGAATAGCATAATAAAAATTCGATTTTTGTATATTGAATAGCATAGAAAAAAAATTTGATTTTTATATATTGAATAGCATAATAAAAATTCGATTTTTATATATTGAATAGCATAGAAAAAATTCAATTTTTATATATTGAATAGCATAATAAAAATTCGATTTTTATATATTGAATAGCATAGGAAAAAAATTCGATTTTTGTATATTGAATAGCATAATAAAAATTCGATTTTTATATATTGAATAGCATAGAAAAGATTCGATTTTTATATATTGAATAGCATAATAAAAATTCGACTTTTATATATTGAATAGCATAGAAAAAATTCGATTTTTATATATTGAATAGCATAATAAAAATCGATTTTTGTATATTGAATAGCAAAGTAAAAATTCGATTTTTGTATATTGAATATCGTAGTGAAAATTCGATTTTTACATATGTAGTGAATACGGGCAACGAAAGCGACAAAGGGCGAGAATGGCGAAGATTCCTATAAATGAAGAGTCGTGGTATTGGATAGCTTTCGGTGAGAATTTCTCACTCTTCAATTTCTTTTTCTAGTTATATATATATATATATATACTAGGATGCAGACGGTGTTTAGTAGCACCCGACACCCGTCATCCACAGACCATGGATAGCTTGTTTGTTTAATTGTTTGGTTGTGTAGTTGGTTAGATTATTTGGTTTGAATTGAATTGTTTGGTGAAATGGAATGGATTTGATTGATGTGTGAATGGCGTGGGCCTTCACTAGACCGGGGATAAGGCTAGGCCTCATCCCGTTTCTAGTATCGTGCCGTTATGCCGTCGAAATCTTCTAAAATAAGTTAGAAAAATAAAAATATCATTTTTATTTTGTAAATGAACTGAATAAAAATTCATGTGTTAAAATAAAATATTTTATCGTTAAAAATAATTTTTTTAACATGAATGTGAATAAATAAATATTCATTTACAAACCGGACAGTTTGTTTATGTACACCTATTTAAAGGACATTGATTGGGACGATAAATTTTACACATCGCCCAACTGTACAAATAAAATCTGTGTTTGTTGATTTGAAACCCCACACGGGTATTGGGATAATAGATGATATACACTAATCCCAATAATTAGTTATATGTCGATCGATGGATCGACAGGCTGTTATAAGCGTTAGATATCTATATTTGATGCTTATACAGTGTAGTGCACTTTGGATGATGGTTGATTATTTATCATTGCTATTATATGCATGTGTTGTATGGAATCCATATAATTAACTTTATATGGTAATTGATTGGGCCTCATTCCAATTTAGAAAATAAAGAACATTATAAAGTAAAGGTTCATGTGTTGACCGTACTCATCCGTTGAGATTAGTCATGTGTTGAACGAAATATTTTAACAATAAAATTTATATCTTTGTCACTACAAAGTAAAGGTTCATGTGTTGACCGTACTCATCCGTTGAGATTAGTCATGTGTTGAACGAAATATTTATTCACATATTGAATAGAATAAATATTCATTTGTTGAATAGAATAACGAATTTATTGAAATATATAAAGCCGTGTTGATTAGTGATGCGCTATTTTGACGCGAACGATATTTATATCGATTATATTCGAATTGAATTTGATTCGAATAGAAAACCAATTTGAATTGAATCGAATAGAAAACCAATTTGAATTGAATCGAATAGAAAACCAATTTGAATTGAATCGAATAGAAAACGAAATGAATTCGAATTAAATAGAAAACGAATTTTGATTACAATTGAATATATAACGAATTTGAATTGAATCGAATAGAAAACCAATTTGAATTGAATCGAACAGAAAACCAATTTGAATTGAATTGAATAGAAAATGAAATGAATTCGAATTAAATAGAAAACGAATTTGATTTCAATTGAATATATAACGAATTTGAATTGAATCGAATAGAAAACCAATTTGAATTGAATCGAATAGAAAACCAATTTGAATTGGATCGAATAGAAAACCAATTCGAATTGAATTGAAAAAGAATTCGGATTGGATTGAAAACGAATAGAAATGAATTCAAATTGAATTGAAATTTGATTTGAATAGAAATGGATTTTAAAACGAATTTATAGGGAAGAATTCAATTTTGATTTGAATTGAAATGGAAGTTGAAATTGTTTTTGGAAACGAATTTAAAACGATTTATAAAATTCGTTTTAAATAGAAATCGACGAAATGTATATTATATATATTATATAATGGCCTGAATAGAACGCGCCGTGCCGCGGCAGTTCGTGAATTTCGACCATTTATTTCAAACGGGCATTACGGGAGATCCGACCGTCGGATTCTCCTAAAACAGGAACCGTTTGGTTCGTATCGAAAAGAGCTTTCTAACGAATATTAGAAATTTGAAATCTAACGGTTGGATTTGGAGATACGTCCAAATCAAATTTGAAAAAGGTCGCTGTAAGTGCAGTTCGATGGCCGTTGATGGAAATCGACTGTACGGGCCTTGATAAAATTATTAAAAATAGTAGTAATTTGTGTAAAATCATAAGAAATGATTTGGGAAAAATTGGGATGAAAATCTCCATATTTGAAAAGATAAAAATAGATTTTTATCGAAATGAACTAGTTTTGAACTGAAATTAAAACTCATTTATTTTTAAATCAATAAATTGGATTTGAAATGGGTTTAAATAGAATTGATTCATGGGTTTATCGTGAACTGTGTTTTAAATAACACTAGTTCATTAACCCGAAAATAAATAGAATGTGATTTGGGTTTATCTTGAACTGTGTTTTAAATGACACTAGTTCTTTAACCCAGTAAAAGAATTTTTAATGAATCTGCAATTAAATTGAAATGTGAATTGATAATTTCAATTATCAAATTTAGAAAGTGAGCGAGGATGGAGTATCACCAGTTTTGCTCCAAAGCGATAGTTAAATCTTTAATTAGATTTGAACGTGAAATGGTAATTAATTTTACCGATAACACCATAGTATTAGATATGGAGTATTGCCAGTTTTGCTTCATGGGATGAATAGGCTGGGATTGGGAAATACAATAAATAATTACTTCGGTGTGGTTCGCTAATCTCGACTAGTTTAGAAAACCATAATTTGGTTTGAAATGACATCCAAAGGAAGATTAAAGGATAAATTTTAAAGAATTTATCTTGGATAAAATTAGTGGGAACTTTTCCCAAAAGATGTGGATATTTAAATAACAGAATATTCAGAATTGGAATGAGGCGTATGTTGTGTTTGTGTAACATTTGTTTTTAATATACGTGGGTTGTTCGGAAAGGCCGGGTTTACACCCATTCTGAATAACCGATTCGACGATAAGTCGAAGATGAAGACGGTGGTTGAAGACCGGAAGTTTTCACATCGTTTGGATAATTACTGACGATCCTGATTGGGCTGTACACCCAAGAGGATGGAAATAGTTGGTGGTCGTCCAGACGTACTTGGAGATGGATGGATATGCGAGGAAAGTGCCTCCGGTTTCATTCAGAACCAGAACGGATTTGTAAATGGATTGTGTGTCTGACATTGGATTTTATTCTGTGTTGATTGATTTCTATTAAATATACATCTGTTTGGCGGCGGAGAATTTATTCTTTTGCTTAACGCCCTTCTCTGAGACGTACGAGCTCAGAGGTTGTATATCGATGGACATCAGTCGCATGGCATGAATTGCCTATGTGGCACGCTAAGATGCAATGATCAAGGCTTTTGTTGAAAAGCAGAGTCTTGTGGTTGATGATCAAAGCACGGCCTACGTGGCAGCTTTGTATATAACGCGAATTCGCAAGCCTCACACCTCAATATGAGTCAAAAACGGGATATGGACTGCATGGAGAGCACGACGTTTCTTTCTAGCTTTGGTGGTGTCAGTGACTTACCAGCCCTGACATTTATATACTTTTCACCTTTGTGGTTGTTGGATGAGGCACCTCGATTTTAGGTCTGTAAGGACCGGGAAACGTGTGTTCAGGCATAATTAATCCTCTAACGTAAGTGAGGACCGGCCCTGAAGCATCCAGGGGTTGCCCAGAGTGCGTAGCCCTGAGACATTTGCTAGAGTGTCTCGAAAGCGGAGAGGAGCTTGCCGCTTGCCTCGACTCATGACGGAAATCCAATTTCCAATACATGTATTTCGGCTTTATTTGTAGAGCCTAGTATGGCGACATAGTGGGATGGGGCACTGATGCCGTCTATGATTTATATTTATGATTGAAATTGTTTTGACACTGTACACTTATTATAGTATCAAATGATTCGTTTTAAACGTACTAAGCATGTTTGGCTATTATAAGGGAAAACCCTATCCTCCGGCTTGCGTTGCATTGTGTGATGGGACCTGGGTCTTATAATAGCTTCATTTTTCGAAAAAGCATTGCGTTGTCTTTTCTATGCACTAGTATTCTTGGGAGGAAACCCGTTCCGTGTTATACGGCGTGGTCCCTTGAATTACTCTCTTTTAAAGTAAAGTTTTAAATAACTGTTTTAGTTCTCACACCAGTCACATGACTGACCTGGAGTTTATTGTTTTAACCTAAACTCTGGGTGCCCCTATTTTCCGCAAGGGCAGCTAGTAGTTTTGGTTTTGCAGATTTATATTCACAGGATCCTGGTTTGTAGCTGGAATGATATCCGGAAAGCTCTATATCCGTATATCACCTTCAGTTGTGCTTTGTATTATTTTCCGCTGCTATGTAATTTATTGTAATCTCTGATATTTATCAAATGTAATTTATTCAATTATACTCTGTATATTCTTGTATCTGATGGAATTGTTGTAATAGCAATGAAATGTTCTTCCGTCTGCGTTCATTTGTGTGTTGTTCTCAAAGTATCCGCTCTTTCCTTCTCGGGGAAGTAACAGGTCCTTACAGTGGTATCAGAGCTTTGGTTTACAGAGCTCGAGAACAAGACACATTAGAACCATACGAAAGAATTCATCTGATATTGGATTAGCAATATCCAATTAGAATGACTCGTTAGAGATAGGATCAGTAGTATCCTAGAACGAGTGTGAAGAGAATATTTTTCAAATGAAACAATTTTGTTTTGAAAATTTAAACCATTTTATACGTATTTGAATATTTTATTTGTATTGATTTGGACAATCTAGTATATAAAGGATTTGCATATACGCGTCATGAGCGTATATTCGAAGTTTTAATATACTGGAGAGATATAAGATTACACTCTAGTCGCTCGGAGATGATTTTGATGATGGAGCTCCATCACCAATATTTATGTTCGTGTTTCGAAGGTGTGATTTCTATATATTTCCATTAGACTAGTGCGAGAACCAAAACTTATATAGCTAGATTTATTGTTGTGATTTGGCATCAAAAACAAGATTTTCTGTATATATATCAAAATTATGAATTTGAAACGTTAATCCACTAATTGATTGATGTTTGTGTTGTTTGTTTATTTGTTTGATAATTTTTGAACCATTATGCCTAATAGAATCACATATTGAATTTAATTGAAAATTGGTTGCATTTGCTTGCATATACATATACTTACATTGAACAGGTCATAGCAAGGAGGCTAGAGCAGAGAATAAAATTTGTTTGCCCGACAAATAGGTACATGTTTACTATGTAATTTACTGTTTTGTTTGGGTGATGATGATTTTATGAGCCTATTGGCTTTTTCTTTTTCTTTTTGAGAGCAGAAGGCCTATATGGCAATTTCGGTATTTTCCCGTGGCCCCGGTGCAGGGGAGGTTATGGCGAAATTTTTCGAAAATTTAGGGTGTTAGCCAAATTTTTGAAGAATTTGAAAATTCTCAGAAACTGAAAAGTTGGAGAATGGAAGCCAGATCGAACGTAGAGTTAATTAATCAAACCACTTTCGACTTTGTTCCTTTTCGGGGACGAAAAGTTTTAAGTGGGGGAGATTGTAATAACCCAGAAATTCTGAACCAGTTTAAAATTTATATTTTTTGCAATTTTAGCGAATTTTGAATATTTTAAATGAATTATTTTAAATAATATCGACGAGAAATTTATTTTGAATATAATAGAACGTATATATCTATACGCGTCGTCGTTAGAATATATAATATTTATATATTATTATAAATAGAATTGAAAATGGGGCGGTAGTTCGATAATTCGATTTCAAACTTCAATTGAATGTACCGGGTGCAGAACAATCCGGATTTTTGTGAAACCAAAAACATTAGGATCTAATTGATAATATCTTTCCAACGAATCCGAAAAATCAAAATTTCATAACGGGGATCAAAAGATATGTCCAGTTGAAAAATCTGAATAGTCGCTATGGAATTCAGGCCCGTAAAAATGGAAATTTTGCAAACGACCTCGGATTTCGAAGAAACCACTTTTGTTGGATCCGTGATGTCAAGTTATTGCTAGATTCCAATTTTCATAATTTTTTGAATCAATATGTGAGCGTGGCAAAGGAAAACGCGTTTGACCAGTTTTAGTTGATTTTAATCGACTGGAAATTGGCCATTTTTCCAACGGTCTCATAATTTGACGAAACTAGTTTTGTTAGGACCGTATCGTCAATACGAACCTAGAAAATATTTTTCGGGAATTTTTAAAGTTAGTATGTGACCCCGGTAAATTGAAATGCGCGTTCAAATTCAATATATAGAGTTATATGTTGATTTTAACGGAAACTGATCGAAACAGTCGAATCAGCTTACGATACATATCCCATCGTGTTCGGAATGGGGGTAAAACGCTGTGGACGACAGGCGGTGGGCCTCGTTTTTAGGTCGAAAATAAAAGTTGCTTTTTGAAAATAAATCAATTAAATAAATTAAAAATTAAATCTCTCCTCACCCTCTCCTATACCTCTGGCCCCCCTTCTCATTTTAAATCGATTCAGAAACAAAAAAAAGGAAAAAAACCCTAAATGGATCGACGCGCCCACCCCCAGGCGGCGCGCCACCGCGTTCGAAGGCCCCCCCGGCTGCCGCATCTTCCCCTCCCTCCATCGACCTCGCGACAGACCCCCCTTCCTCCTACTGCCGATCGACGAAGACCCCCCCCCCCCCGCGTTCGATTTTCCTCTGCCGCTGCCAGAAGTCGCTGCCGCCCTACACCTCCGTCCCCTGACCACCTCCGTCTGACGAAGGCCCCCTCCTCCGCAGTCAACACCGAAATACAGTGAGTCCCTTTTTAATTCAGTTTTTATTGAATTAAATTAGTAAATGCAATTAGCATGAATATTAATCAGTTTGATCAATGCATTAAAATAGAAAAGATATGATTTTTATAATAGGAAAGATATGATTTTGAACATAGAAAAAGTTAGATTTTTCTATATTGAACAACGAGGTAAAAATTAGATTTTTCTATATTGAACAACGAGGTAAAAATTAGATTTTTCTATATTGAACAACGAGGTAAAAATTAGATTTTTCTATATTGAACAACGAGGTAAAAATTCGATTTTTATATATTGAATAGCATAATAAAAATTCGATTTTTATATAATGAATAGCATTGAAAAAAAATTCGATTTTTATATATTGAATAGCATAATAAAAATTCGATTTTTATATATTGAATAGCATAGAAAAAATTCGATTTTTATATATTGAATAGCATAATAAAAATTCGATTTTTATATATTGAATAGCATAGGAAAAAAATTCGATTTTTGTATATTGAATAGCATAATAAAAATTCGATTTTTATATATTGAATAGCATAGAAAAGATTCGATTTTTATATATTGAATAGCATAATAAAAATTCGATTTTTATATATTGAATAGCATAGAAAAAATTCGATTTTTATATATTGAATAGCATAATAAAAATTCGATTTTTGTATATTGAATAGCAAAGTAAAAAATTCGATTTTTATATATTGAATAGCGTAGTGAAAATTCGATTTTTACATATGTAGTGAATACGGGCAACGAAAGCGACAAAGGGCGAGAATGGCGAAGATTCCTATAATTGAAGAGTCGTGGTATTGGATAGCTTTCGGTGAGAATTTCTCACTCTTCAATTTCTTTTTCTAGTTATATATACTAGGATGCAGACGGTGTTTAGTAGCACCCGACACCCGTCATCCACAGACCATGGATGGCTTGTTTGTTTAATTGTTTGGTTGTGCAGTTGGTTAGATTATCTGGTTTGAATTGAATTGTTTGGTGAAATGGAATGGATTTGATTGATGTGTGAATGGCGTGGGCCTTCACTAGACCGGGGATAAGGCTAGGCCTCGTCCCGTTTCAAGTATCATGCCGTTATGCCGTCGAAATCTTCTAAAATAAGTTAGAAAAATAAAAATATCATTTTTATTTTGTAAATGAACTGAATAAAAATTCATGTGTTAAAATAAAATATTTTATCGTTAAAAATAATTTTTTTAACATGAATGTGAATAAATAAATATTCATTTACAAACCGGACAGTTTGTTTATGTACACCTATTTGAAGGACATTGATTGGGACGATAAATTTTACACATCGCCCAACTGTACAAATAAAATCTGTGTTTGTTAATTTGAAACCCCACACGGGTATTGGGATAATAGATGATATACATTAATCCCAATAATTAGTTGTATGTCGATCGATGAATCGACAGGCTGTTATAAGCGTTAGATATCTATATTTGATGCTTATACAGTGTAGTGCACTTTGGATGATGGTTGATTATTTATCATTGCTATTATATGCATGTGTTGTATGGAATCCATATAATTAACTTTATATGGTAATTGATTGGGCCTCCTTCCAATTTAGAAAATAAAGAACATTATAAAGTAAAGGTTCATGTGTTGACCGTACTCATCCGTTGAGATTAGTCATGTGTTGAACGAAATATTTTAACAATAAAATTTATATCTTTGTCACTATAAAGTAAAGGTTCATGTGTTGACCGTACTCATCCGTTGAGATTAGTCATGTGTTGAACGAAATATGTATTCACATATTGAATAGAATAAATATTCATTTGTTGAATAGAATAACGAATTTATTGAAATATATAAAGCCGTGTTGATTAGTGATGCGCTATTTTGACGCGAACGATATTTATATCGATTATATTCGAATGGAATTTGATTCGAATAGAAAACCAATTTGAATTGAATCGAATAGAAAACCAATTTGAATTGAATCGAATAGAAAACCAATTTGAATTGAATTGAATAGAAAACGAAATGAATTCGAATTAAATAGAAAACGAATTTGATTTCAATTGTATATATAACGAATTTGAATTGAATCGAATAGAAAACCAATTTGAATTGAATCGAATAGAAAACTAATTTGAATTGAATTGAATAGAAAACGAAATGAATTCGAATTAAATAGAAAACGAATTTGATTTCAATTGAATATATAACGAATTTGAATTGAATCGAATAGAAAACCAATTTGAATTGAATCGAATAGAAAACCAATTTGAATTGAATCGAATAGAAAACCAATTGAATTGGATCGAATAGAAAACCAATTCGAATTGAATTGAAAACGAATTCAGATTGGACTGAAAACGAATTGAAATGAATTCAAATTGAATTGAAATTTGAATTGAATAGAAATGGATTTTAAAACGAATTTATAGGGAAGAATTCAATTTTGATTTGAATTGAAATGGAAGTTGAAATTGTTTTTGGAAACAAATTTAAAACGATTTATAAAATTCGTTTTAAATAGAAATCGACGAAATGTATATTATATATATTATTTAATGGCCTGAATAGAATGCGCCGCGCCGCGGCAGTTCGTGAATTTCGACCATTTATTTCAAACGGACATTACGGGAGATCCGACCGTCGGATTCTCCTAAAACCGGAACCTTGGGTTCGTATCGAAAAGAGCTTTCTAACGAATATTAGAAATTTGAAATCTAACGGTTGGATTTGGAGATACGTCCAAATCAAATTTGAAAAAGGTCGCTGTAAGTGCAGTTCGATGGCCGTTGATGGAAATCGACTGTACGGGCCTTGATAAAATTATTAAAAATAGTAGTAATTTGTGTAAAATCATAAGAAATGATTTGGGAAAAATTGGGATGAAAATCTCCATATTTGAAAAGATAAAAATAGATTTTTATCGAAATGAACTAGTTTTGAACTGAAATTAAAACTCATTTATTTTTAAATAAATAAATTGGATTTGAAATGGGTTTAAATAGAATTGATTCATGGGTTTATCGTGAACTGTATTTTAAATAACACTAGTTCTTTAACCCGAAAATAAATAGAATGTGATTTGGGTTTATCGTGAACTGTGTTTTAAATGACACTAGTTCTTTAACCCAGTAAAAGAAGTTTTAATGAATCTGCAATTAAATTGAAATGTGAATTGATAATTTCAATTATCAAATTTAGAAAGTGAGCGAGGATGGAGTATCACCAGTTTTGCTCCAAAGCGATAGTTAAATCTTTAATTAGATTTGAACGTGAAATGTTAATTAATTTTACCGATAACACCATAGTATTAGATATGGAGTATCACCAGTTTTGCTTCATGGGATGAATAGGTTGGGATTGGGAAATAAAATAAATAATTATTTCGGTGTGGTTCGCTAATCTCGACTAGTTTAGAAAACCATAATTTGGTTTGAAACGACATCCAAAGGAAGATTAAAGGATAAATTTTAAAGAATTTATCTTAGATAAAATTAATGGGAACTTTTCCCAAAAGATGTGGATATTTAAATAACATAATATTCAGAATTGGAATGAGGCGTATGTTGTGTTTGTGTAACATTTGTTTTTAATATACGCGGGTTGTTCGGAAAGGTCGGGTTTACACCCATTCTGAATAACCGATTCGATCATAAGTCGAAGATGAAGACGGTGGTTGAAGACCGGAAGTCTTCACATCGTTTAGATAATTACTGACGATCCTGATTGGGTTGTACACCCAAGAGGATGGAAATAGTTGGTGGTCGTCCAGACGTACTTGGAGATGGATGGATACGCGAGGAAAGTGCCTCCGATTTCATTCAGACCCAGAACGGACTTGTATATGGATTGTGTGTCTGACATTGGATTTTATTCTGTGTTGATTGATTTCTATTAAATATACATCTATTTGGCGGTGGAGAATTTATTCTTTTGCTTAACGCCCTTCTCTGAGACGTATGAGCTCTGAGGTTGTATATCAATGGACATCAGTCGCATGGCATGAATTGCCTGTGTGGCACGCTAAGATGCAATGATCAAGGCTTTTGTTGAAAAGCAAAGTCTTGTGGTTGATGATCAAAGCACGACCTACGTGGCAGCTTTGTGTATAACGTGAATTCGCGAGCCTCACACCTCGGTATGAGTCCAAAACGGGATACGGACTGCAGGGATAGCACGACGTTTCTTTCTAGCTTTGGTGGTGTCAGTGACTTACCAGCCCTGACATTTATATACTTTTCACCTTTGTGGTTGTTGGATGAGGCGCCTCGATTTTAGGTCTGTAAGGACCAGGAAATGTGTGTTCAGGCATAATTAATCCTCTAACGTAAGTGAGGACCGGCCCTGAAGCATCCAGGGGTTGCCCAGAGTGCGTAGCCCTGAGACATTTGCTAGAATGTCTCGAAAGCGGAGAGGAGCGTGCCCCTTGCCTCGACTCATGACGGAAATCCAATTTCCAATACGTGTATTTCGGCTTTATTTGTAGAGCCTAGTATGGCGACATAGTGGGATGGGGCACTCATGCCGTCTATGATTTATATTTATGATTGAAATTGTTTTGACACTATACACTTATTATAGTATCAAATGATTTGTTTTAAACGTACTAAGCATGTTTGGCTATTATAAGGGAAAACCCTATCCTCCGGCTTGCGTTGCATTGTGTGATGGGACCTGGGTCTTATAATAGCTTCATTTTTCGAAAAAGCATTGCGTTGTCTTTTCTATGCACTGGTATTCTTGGGAGGAAACCTGTTCCGTGTTATACGGCGTGGTCCCTTGAATTACTCTCTTTTAAAGTAAAGTTTTAAATAACTGTTTTAGTTCTCACACCAGTCACATGACTGACCTGGAGTTTATTGTTTTAACCTAAACTCTAGGTGCCCCTATTTTCCGCACGGGCAGCTAGTAGTTTTGGTTTTGCAGATTTATATTCACAGGATCCTGGTTTGCAGCTGGAATGATATCCGGAAAGCTCTGTATCCGTATATCACCTTCAGTTGTGCTTTGTATTATATTCCGCTGCTATGTAATTTATTGTAATCTCTAATATTTATCAAATGTAATTTATTCAATTATACTTTGTATATTTTTGTATCTGATGGAATTGTTGTAATAGCAATGAAATGTTCTTCCGTCTGCGTTCATTTGTGTGTTGTTCTCAAAGTATCCGCTCATTCCTTCACCGGGAAGTAACGGGTCCTTACACTTTTCGTCCCCGAAAAGGAAAGAAGCCAAAAGTTGTTTAACTAATCAACTCAACTTCCAGTATTTTCACTACGGCTTAAGTTCTTCAACTTTTCAGTTTCTAAGAACTTTTCAAAATTTTCAAACATTTGGCTAACACTCTAAATTTTCAAACATTTGGCTAACACTCTAAATTTTCGAAAAATTTCGCCATAACCTCCCCTGCACCGGGAGCACTGGGAAAATCCCGAAATTGCCATACAGGCCCTCTGATCTCAAAAAGAAAAAGAAAAAGCCAAGCGGCTCATAAAATCATCATCACCCAAAGAAATACAATAAACGTGTACCTATTTGTCAGGCAAACAATTTTATTCCACTTCTCTAGCCTCCTTGCTATGACCTGTTTAATGTAAGTACATGTATATGCATGCAAATGCGACAAATTTTCAATACAATTCACTATTTTATACAATTTGGCTAAATGGTTCCAATTTTAATTAATCAACCAATAATCAAACAACACAACCATCAATCAATTAGTGAATTAGCTTTTCAAATTCATAATTTTGATACATAGTCAAAAATCTCATTTTTGATGCCAAATCACAACAATAGACCCTATCTAATTTTGGTTCTCACACCAGTCTAATGGAAATATATAGAAATCCCACTTTCGAAACTCGAACAAAAACACTGATGATGAGATCTCAATCGTTAGTATTTTCTTCGGGCCACTAGAGTGTAATTCTATATCTATCCAGTATATTAAAACTTCAAATACACGTGGATCAGACGTATACGCAAAGTCTATATATATTGGACTGTCCAAATCAATATAAACAACTCTTCAAATACGAATAATTGAATTAAATTTTCAAAACAAAAATTGTTTTCACTTTAAAAATATACTCTTCACACTCGTTCTAGGATACTACTGATCCCATCTCTAACGAGTCATTCCCGTTGGATATTACTAATCCAATTCTGATGAATTCTTTCATATGGTTCTAGTGTGTCTTGTCCTCTGAGCTTTGTAAACCAAAGCTCTGATACCAACTGTAAAGACCCGTAACTTCCCCGGTAAGGAAAGCGCGGATACATGAGAACAAGCCATAAAGGAACGCAGACGGAAGAACATTTCATTGTTTATTACAACAATTCCATCAGAATACAAGAATATACAGAGTATAAATGAATATTACATTCGATAAATATCAGAGATTACAATACATTACATAGCAGCGAAAAATAATACAATACACAACTAGAAGTAATACGCGGATACAAAGCTTTCCGAGTATCGTTCCAGCTGTAAATCAGGATCCTGTGAATATAAATCTGCAAAACCAAAACTACTAGCTGCCCGTGTCGAAAATAAGGGCACCCAGAGTTTAGGTTAAAACAATAAACTCCAGGTCAGTCGTGTGACTGGTGTGAGAACTAAAATAGTTATTAATCTTTATTTTAAAGTTATGTAAATCAAGGGACCACGCCGTATAACATGGAACAGGTTTCCTCCTAAGAATACCAGTGCATAAAACAAACAACGCAATGCTAAATAAAGAAAAATGAAGCTATTATAAGACCCAGGTCCTATCACACAATGCAACGCAAGCCGGGGGATAGGGTTTTCCCTTATAATAGCCAAACATGCTTAGTACGTTTAAAACAAATCATTTGATACTATTATAAGTGCATAGTGTATAAAACAACTTCAAATCATAAGTATCAATCATAGGCGGCATAGGTACCATATATCATGTCGCCAATACTAGGCTCTGCAAATAAAACCGCAAATGTCACATATTTGGAAGTTGGGCTTCCATCTGTGGACCGAGGCAAAAGATAGTCCTCAACCGATTCGAGACTCTCTAGCCCGAGCCTTAGGATCAGAACGCATCAACCCTTTGGATCGTCAGGGCTGGTCCACCAATGTGGATTATAATGCCTGAACACTACGTTTCCCCGCACATTGGGGCGTAAATGAGCCAACAAATGACTCCATCGGTCCCGGATCGACCGATATATCCGAGGTGCCTCGCAACAACAACAACCACATAAGTCAAACTCGTCAGGGCGTGTAAAACCACCGATGCCACTTCTAACTAGAAAGAAACACATGTCCTCCCTGAGGTCCTTCTCCCGTTTTTGATTCACAAACGGGGTGTGAAACTCGCGAAGTAAACGTTACACAAAGCTACGCCACAAAGGTCGTGCTTCGATCATCAACCACAAGACTTTGCTTTTCAACAGAAGCCTTGATCATTTGCCACTTAGGCATGCCACACAGACAATTCACTCTGTGCGTTTGATATCCATCAGTATATAACCCCTGAGCTCGTATGTCTCAGAGAAGGGCGTTAAGCAAGAGAATAAATTCTCCGCCGCCAAACAGATATATATTTAATAGAAATCAATGACAAAGACTAAAATCCAATGTCAGACACACAGTCCATTTACAAGTTCGTTCTGGGTCTGAAAGGAACCGGAGGCACCTAGTACCCCGCATATCCATCGATTTCCAAGTACGTTTGGATGATCACTAACTGATTCCCTCCTCTTGGGTGTACGGCCCAATCAAGATCATCAGTAATTATCCAAACGACGTGAAGACCTCCGGTCTTCAACCACCATCTTCATCTTCGACACCACGTCGAATTAGTTATTCAAAATGGGTTAAACCCGGTCTTTCTGAATAACTCGCGTATATAATAAACAAGTGTTACACAAACCCAACATACGCCTCATTCCAATTCAGAATATTCTTTTATTCAAATATTCTTACACTTTGGGAAAGGTTCCCATTAATTTTATCAAAGATAAATTCTTTAAAATTAATCTTTAATCTTCTTTTGAATTTCAATTCAAACTAGTCGGGATTAGCGGACCACACCGAAGTAATCATTTATTTGGTTTCCAAATCCCCACCTATTCATCCCATGAAGTAAAACTGGCCATACTTCATATCTACCACCACAGTGTTATCGGTAAATTCAATTACCATTTCACGTTCAAATCTAATTAAAGATTTAACTATCGCCTGGAGTAAAACTTGTGATAATCCATTCTCGATCCTTTCAATCTAATTAAAGATTCATTAAAACTCCACTTAGTTTTAATCTTCAACTGGGTTAAAGAATCAGTGTCATTTAAAACACTGTTCACGACAAACCCAAATCACATTTGATATTAAATACAAGGCTCTGAATAGAAAATATATCGGCTTATATTCAATATCAAATTCTACGACCAACAAATATCGTATTGGAAATAACGATATGTATATATCTTTCAAATTTCCATAACAACATCTGTATAATCACGAAATCCAACATCAAACTATTACGAAGATGATTTCGATTCAATTATTGGAAATCCTGGTTATTTTCAAAACCATTTCAAATTAAATTTATTTATTTTAAAAATAAATAAATTATTATTCTAGTTCAAAACTAGTTCATTTCGAAAAAAATCTATTTTTATCTTTTCAAATATGGAGTTTTTCATCCCAATTCTTCACAAATCATTTCTTATGATTTTACACAAATTATTGGTATTTTTAATAATTTTATCAAGGCCCGTACAGTCGATTTCCATCAACGACCATCGAACAACACTTGCAGCGACCTTTTCCAAATTCGATTTGGACATAATTCCAAATCCAACCGTTAGATTTCAAATTTCTAATATTCATTAGAAAACTGTAACAACCCGAAAATCTGGGCCAGTTTAAAATTTTTATTTTGGCCATTTTAGCGAATTTTGATTATTTAAAATGAATTATTTTAAATAATATCGACGAGAAATTTATTTTGAACGGAATTCGAACGTATATATTATACGCGTCGTCGTTAGAATATAAATATTTATATATAATTATAAATAGAATTGAAAATGGCGCGGTAGTTCGATAATTCGATTTCAAACTTCAATTGAATGTACCGGGTGCAAAACAATCCGGATTTTAGTGAAACCAAAAATGATAGGATCTAATTGATGATATCTTTCCAGCAAATCCGAAAGATCGAGATTTCATAGCGGGAATCAAAAGATATTTCCAGTTGAAAATTCTGAATAGTCGCTATGGAATTCAGGCCCTTAAAAATGGGAATTTTGCAAACGACCACGGATTTCGACGAAACTAGTTTTGTTGGGTCCGTGATGTCAAATTATTGCTAGATTCCAAATTTCATAATTTTTCGAATCAATATGTGAGCGTGGCAAAGGAAAACGCGTTTGACCAGTTTCAGTTGATTTTAATCGACTGGAAATTGGCCATTTTTCCAACGGTCTCAGAATTCGATGAAACTAGTTTTGTTAGGACCGTATCGTCAATACGAAGCTAGAAAATATTTTTCAGGAATTTTTCTAGTTAGTATGTGACCCCGGTAATTTGAAATGTACGTTTAAAATTCAATATAGTGATTTAAATGTAAATTCAAAGGAAACTGATTGTAACGATCGAATCAGCTTACGATACATATCCCATTGTGTTCGGAATGGGGGTCGAACGCTATAGACGACAGGCGGTGGATCTCGTTTCGAGGTCGTAAGTAAAAGTTAACTTTTTGCAGAATAAAATAATTAAATAATTAAAAAAATTAAAAAATTATCTCTTCCCCCTTTTATTCTGCCCCCCCCCCCCCCCCCGTTCAAAAGGAAATCAGAAAAAAAAAAAAGATCGAGCGATCGACGAAAAGGGGGAAACCCTTGCCGCCCACCGTCGCCGCCGCCAGTGGTGGCGCAGCCCCCCTCTTCGCCGTCCTCCCTTCTTCTTCCTCCTCCCCTTCTCTTCCTTGACCGCGTCGCAGACCACCCCCCCCCCCCCCCCCATCAGAAATCGACCGAAACGCCCTCCCCGACGCCTCAGCAAACCACCGCGCCGCCCCTCCTTCCCCCTCCTCCTCTGTTCCTACTCGACGCCATGCAGACCCCCCCCCCCCCCCAGTCCCGAACCCGCGACAACAAATCTCCCCCCCCCCCTCGAAAAACCGCTGTAAGTTAGTTTTTATGTTCGCTTTTAGTTTAATTATATTTATTGTTTAATTTTCTGATTTTTGTTTAATTTTCTGATTTTTGTTTAATTTTCTGATTTTTGTTTTAATTTAATAAAACTGATTTTTGTTTTAATTTAAAAACTGATTTTTGTTAATTTAAAAACTGATTTTATTTTATGTTATAAAGCAATGATTTTATTTAGAAAGCTTTATAATTGAAAAAGGCGAAAACTTTATAATTGAAAAGGCGAAAACTTTATTTTTGAAAAGGCGAAAACTTTATAATTGAAAAGGCGAAAACTTTATAATTGAAAAGGCGAAAACTTTATAATTGAAAAGGCGAAAACTTTATTTTTGAAAAGGCGAAATCTTTATTTTAGAAAAGGCGAAATCTTTATATGGAAAATAGCGTGATAAAAATATAATTTTTATCTATATAACATAGTGGTAAAAATTCGATTTTTATATATTGAATAACGGAATAAAAATTCGATTTTTACATATGTAGTGGCTACGGGCAACGAAGATGACGAAGATGCGATAGCGATGAAGATTTCTATCAATGAAGTGCCGTGGAGCTAGGATAGCTATTTGTGAGAATTTCTCACCTTTCAATTTCATTTTCTAGTTATATATATATACTAGGATGCAGACGGTGCTTAGTAGCACCCGACACAATCGTCCACAGACCATGGACTTGTTTGTTTGATTGCAAAAATTGGTTAGATTATTTGATTGAAATTGAATTGTGTGGTGAAATGAATTGATTTGATTGTTGTGTGAATGGCGTGGGCCTACACTAGACCGGGGATAAGGCTAGGCCTCGTCCCGTTTCTAGTATCGTGCCGTTATGCCGTCGAAATTTTCTAAAATGTGTTAGAAAAATAAAAATATCATTTTATTTAAAGAATGAACTGAATAGAAATTCATATGTTAGAATAAAATGTTTTATCGTTAAAAATATAATTTTTAACGTGAATATGAAAATAGTGAAGTGAACAAAATAAAATATTAATTTACAAACCGGACGGTTTGTTTATGTACACCTATTTGAAGGACATTGATTGGGACGATAAATTTTACACATCGCCCAACTGCACAAATAAAATATGTGTGTGATTGTTTGAAACCCCACACGGGTGTTAGGATGAAATTTGAAGTTCACTCATCCTGATTGATTAAATATGTCGATCGATCGATTGACAGGCTATTATAAGCGTTAGATATCTATATTTGATGCTTATACAGTGCAGTGCACTTTGGTTGATGGTTGATTAATTTTCAATGCTATTATATACATGTGTTGTATGGAATCCATATAATTAACATTATATGGTGATTGATTGGGCCTCATTCCAATTTAGGAAATAAAGTGAATTGAAAACGATTTTGAAATGAAGTGAATTGAAAACGATTTCGAAATGAAGTGAATTGAAAACGATTTCGAAATGAAGTGAATTGAAAACGATTTCGAAATGAAGTGAATTGAAAACGATTTCGAAATGAAGTGAATTGAAAACGATTTCGAAATGAAGTGAATTGAAAACGATTTCGAAATGAAGTGAATTTAAAACGATTTCGAAATGAAGTGAATTGAAAACGATTTCGAAATGAAGTGAATTGAAAACGATTTCGAAATGAAGTGAATTGAAAACGATTTCGAAATGAAGTGAATTGAAAACGATTTCGAAATGAAGTGAATTGAAAACGATTTCGAAATGAAGTGAATTGAAAACGATTTCGAAATGAATTGAATTGAAAACGATTTCGAAATGAATTGAATTGAAAACGAATTCAAATTGAATTGAAATTTGAATTGAATAGAAATGAATTTTAAAACGAATCTATAAAGATGAATTCAATTTTGATTTGAATTGAAAAGGAAGTTGAAATTGCTTTTGAAACGAATTTAAAACTATTCATATAATTCGTTTTAAATAGAAATCGACGAAATATATATTATATATATTATATATATAATATAATGGCCTGAATAGAACGCACCGCGCCGCGCCGCGGCAGTTCGCGAATTTCGACCATTTATTTCAAACGGACATTACGGGAGATCCGACCGTCAGATTCTCCTAAAACCGGAACCGTTGGGTTCGTATCGAAAAGAGCTTTCTAAGGAATATTAGAAATTAGAAATCTAACGGTTGGATTTGGAATTATGTCCAAATCAAATTCGAAAAAGGTCGCTGTAAGTGCAGTTCGATGGCCATTGATGGAAATCTACTGTACGGGCCTTGATAAAATTATTAAAAATAGTAATAATTTGTGTAAAATCATAGGAAATGATTTAGAAAGGATTGGGATGAAAAACTCCATATTTGAAAAGATAAAAATAGATTTTTATCGAAATGAACTAGTTTTGAACTAGGATTATAATTCAATTTATTTTTAAATAAATAAATTGAATTTGAAAAGGGTTTTAAAAATAACCAAAATTTCCAATGATTGCATTGGAGTGGATTTGAATCGAAATTGTCTTCGGAATATTTCGATGTTGGAATTCGTGATTATTTAGATGTTGTTATGGGAATTTGAAAGATATATATTTATATCGTTATTTCCAATACGGCATTTGTTAGTCGTAGAATTCGATATTGAATATAAGCCGATATATTTTCTATTCAGAGCCTTGTATTGAATATCGAATGTGATTTGGGTTTGTCGTGAATGGTGTCTTCACTAACACTGTTCTTGAACCCAGTTGAGAAATGATTAAATCTTTTTATTTAGATTTAATGAAGTGTACCAATTAAATAATATTTAATTGGAATTGAATTGATATTGATTTTTGGGTTTATCGTGAACAGTGTTTTAAATAACACTCGTTCTTTAACCCGATAATTAATGAATGTGACTTTGGGTTTATCGTGAACCGTGTTTTAAATGACACGGATTCTTTAACCCAGTTAATGATTAAAACTAAGTGGAGTTTTAATGAATCTTTAATTAGATTGAAAAGATCGAAAAGGGAGTACCACCAGTTTTGCTCCAGGCGATAGTTAAATCTTTAATTAGATTTGAACGTGAAATGGTAATTGAATTACCGATAACACTGTGGTGTTAGATATGAAGTACTACCAGTTTTACTTCATGGGATGAATAGGTTGGGATTGGGAAAATAAAATAAATGATTACTTCGGTGTGGTTCGATAATCCCGACTAGTTGGAATTGATATCCAAAGGAGATTAAAGAATAAATTTAAAGAATTTATCTTGGATAAAATTAATGGGAACTTTTTCCCAAAGTATAGGAATATTTGAATAAAAGAATATTCTGAATTGGAATGAGGCGTATGTTGTGTTTGTGTAACACTTTTATAATATATACGCGAGTTATTCAGAAAGACCGGGTTTATCCCATTCTGAATAACTGATACGACGATAAGTCGAAGATGAAGACGGTGGTCGAAGACCGGAAGTCTTCACGTCGTTTGGGTGATAACTGATGATCTTGATTGGGCTGTACACCCAAGAAGATGGAAACAGTTAGTGATCGTCCAGACGTACTTGGAGATCGATGGATATGCGGGGTACTAGGTGCCTCCGGTTTCGTTCAGACCCAGAACGGACTTGTAAATGGACTGTGTGTCTGACATTGGATTTTAGTCCGTGTGATTGATCTCTATTAAATATATATCTGTTTGGCGGTGGAGAATTTATTCTCTTGCTTAACGCCCTTCTCTGAGACGTACGAGCTCAGGGGTTATATATTGATGGATATCAAACACATGGAGTGAATTGCCTGTGTGGCATGCCTAAGTGGCAAATGATCAAGGCTTCTGTTGAAAAGCAAAGTCTTGTGTTTGATGATCAAAGCACGGCCTTTGTGGCATAGCTTTGTGTAACGTTGATTCGCGAGCTTCACACCCGGTATGAACCAAAAACGGGAGAGGACGTCAGGGAGGGCATGCGTTTCTTTCTAGCTAGATGTGGCGTCAGTTGTTTTACACGCCCTGACGAGTTTGACTTATGTGGTTGTTGCTGTTGCGAGGCGCCTCGGTTATATCGGTTTCGGCCGATGCATTCTGGTCGGCAGACGGACCAGACTTACACCCCATAGGGTGGGGAGACGCATGTTCAGGGTTTAAGTTTAATCCACATTGGTGGACTGGCCCTGAGGATCCAAGGCTTGACTGAGTACTTGCCTTAGACACGGGCTAGAGCGTCTCGAATCAGTTGAGGACTATCTTTTGCCTCGGTTCATTGACGGAAATCCAATTTCCCAATACGTGACATTTGCGGTTTTATTTGTAGAGCCTAGTATGGCGACATAGTGGGATGGGGCATTCATGCCGCCTATGATCGATACTTATGATTTGAAGTTGTTTTATACACTATGCACTTAAAATAGTATCAAATGATTTGTTTTAAACGTATCAAGCATTCTTTGGCTGTTATAAGGTAAAAACCCTATCCCCCGGCTTGCGTTGCATTGTGTGATAGGATCTGGGTCTTATAACAGCTTCATTTTTCTTTATTTAGCATTGCGCTGTTGTTTTATGCACTGGTATTCTTGGGAGGAAACCCGTTCCGTGTTATACGGCGTGGTCCCTTGTTTTGCCTAACTTTAAAAATAAAGATTAATAACTGTTTTAGTTCTCACACCAGTCACATGACTGACCTGGAGTTTATTGTTTTAACCTAAACTCTGGGTGCCCCTATTTTGACACGGGAAGCTAGTAGTTTTGGTTTTGCAGATTTATATTCACAGGATCCTGGTTTACAGCTGGAATGATATCCGGAAAGCTTTGTATCCGTATATCTCTTCTAGTTGTGTATTGTATTATTTTCCGCTGCTATGTATTTAAATGTAATTTAAATCTCTGATATTTCTGTGTAATATTCATTTATACTCTGTATATTCTTGTAATCTGATGCATTGATGTAATATACAATGAAACGTTCTTTTGTATGTATTCTGTTGTGGCTTGTTCTCGAACTATCCGACGCTTTCCTTTACGGGGAAGTTACGGGTTTTCTCAGTTGGTATCAGAGCTTTGGTTTACAAAGCTCAGAGAACAAGACACATTAGAACCATACGAAAGAATTCATCAGATATTGGATTAGTGATATCCAATGGGAATGACTCGTTAGAGATGGGATCAGTAGTATCCTAGAACGAGTGTGAAGAGTATATTTTTCAAATGAAAACAAATTTTGTTTTGAAAATTTAAAATCAATTATTCGTATTTGATTATTTAGTTTACATTGATTTGGACAGTCCAGTATATAAAGATTTTGCATATACGCCTTGCAAACGTATATTTGAAATTTTAATATACTGGATAGATATAGAATCACACTCTAGTCGCCCGGAGATGATGTTGATAATGGCCATGGCATCATCAATATTTATGTTCGTGCTCCGAACGTGTAATATCTATATATTTCCTATTGACTGGTGTGAGAACCAAAATTAGATAGGGCCTATTGTTGTGATTTGGTATCAAAAATCTGATTTGACTATATATCAAAATTATGAATTTGAAAACTCTAATTCACTAATTGATGGATGTTTGTGTTGCTTGTTCATTTGTTTGCTAATTTTGAACCATTTAGCCTAATTGAATCAAATATTGAATTGTATTGAAAATTGGTCGCATTTGTTTGCATATACATATATATCATTGAACAGGTCATAGCAAGGAGGCTAGAGCCAGAGAATAAAATTTGTTTGCCCGACAAATAGGTACATGTTTACTACATAATTTACTGTTTTGTTTGGGTGATGATGATTTTATGAGCCTATTGGCTAGCCGCTTGGCTTCTTCTTTTTCATTTTGAGATCTGAAGGACCGGGGAAGATATTTGAAATTCCCCGATGCTCCCGGTGCAGGGGAGGTTATGGCGAAATTTTTCGAAAATTCCGGGTGTTAGCCAAATTTTTGAAATTTTTGAAAATTCTCAGAAACTGAAAAGTTGGAAAATGGAAGCCAGACCGAACGTAGAGTTGAATGATCAAACCACTTTCGACTTTGTTCGTTTTCGGGGACGAAAAGTTTTAAGTGGGGGAGATTGTAACTACCCGAAAATCTGGGCCAGTTTAAAATTTTTATTTTGGCCATTTTAGCGAATTTTGATTATTTAAAATGAATTATTTTAAATAATATCGACGAGAAATTTATTTTGAATGGAATTCGAACGTATATATTATACGCGTCGTCGTTAGAATATAAATATTTATATATAATTATAAATAGAATTGAAAATGGCGCGGTAGTTCGATAATTCGATTTCAAACTTCAATTGAATGTACCGGGTGCAAAACAATCCGGATTTTAGTGAAACCAAAAATGATAGGATCTAATTGATGATATATTTCCAGCAAATCCGAAAGATCGAGATTTCATAGCGGGAATCAAAAGATATGTCCAGTTGAAAATTCTGAATAGTCGCTATGGAATTCAGGCCCTTAAAAATGGGAATTTTGCAAACGACCTCGGATTTCGACGAAACTAGTTTTGTTGGGTCCGTGATGTCAAATTATTGCTAGATTCCAAATTTCATAATTTTTCGAATCAATATGTGAGCGTGGCAAAGGAAAACGCGTTTGACCAGTTTCAGTTGATTTTAATCGACTGGAAATTGGCCATTTTTCCAACGGTCTCAGAATTCGATGAAACTAATTTTGTTAGGACCGTATCGTCAATACGAAGCTAGAAAATATTTTTCAGGAATTTTTCTAGTTAGTATGTGACCCCGGTAATTTGAAATGTACGTTTAAAATTCAATATAGTGATTTAAATGTAAATTCAAAGGAAACTGATTGTAACGATCGAATCAGCTTACGATACATATCCCATTGTGTTCGGAATGGGGGTCGAACGCTATAGACGACAGGCGGTGGACCTCGTTTCGAGGTCATAAGTAAAAGTTAACTTTTTGCAGAATAAAATAATTAAATAATTAAAAAAATATCTCTTCCCCCTTTTATTCTGCCCCCCCCCCCCCCGTTCAAAAGGAAATCAGAAAAAAAAAAAAGATCGAGCGATCGACGAAAAGGGGGAAACCCTTGCCGCCCACCGCCGCCGCCGCCAGTGGTGGCGCAGCCCCCCTCTTCGCCGTCCTCCCTTCTTCTTCCTCCTCCCCTTCTCTTCCTTGACTGCGTCGCAGACCCCCCCCCACCCCCCAATCAGAAATCGACCGCAACGCCCTCCCCGACGCCTCAGCAAACCACCGCGCCGCCCCTCCTTCCCCCTCATCCTCTGTTCCTACTCGACGCCATGCAGACCCCCCCCCCAATCCCGAACCCGCGACAGCAAATCTCCCCCCCCCCCCCCTCGAAAAACCGCTGTAAGTTAGTTTTTATGTTCGCTTTTAGTTTAATTATATTTATTGTTTAATTTTCTGATTTTTGTTTAATTTTCTGATTTTTGTTTAATTTTCTGATTTTTGTTTTAATTTAATAAAACTGATTTTTGTTTTAATTTAAAAACTGATTTTTGTTAATTTAAAAACTGATTTTATTTTATGTTATAAAGCAATGATTTTATTTAGAAAACTTTATAATTGAAAAAGGCGAAAACTTTATAATTGAAAAGGCGAAAACTTTATTTTTGAAAAGGCGAAAACTTTATAATTGAAAAGGCGAAAACTTTATAATTGAAAAGGCGAAAACTTTATAATTGAAAAGGCGAAAACTTTATAATTGAAAAGGCGAAAACTTTATTTTTGAAAAGGCGAAATCTTTATTTTAGAAAAGGCGAAATCTTTATATGGAAAATAGCGTGATAAAAATATAATTTTTATCTATATAACATAGTGGTAAAAATTCGATTTTTATATATTGAATAACGGAATAAAAATTCGATTTTTACATATGTAGTGGCTACGGGCAACGAAGATGACGAAGATGCGATAGCGATGAAGATTTCTATCAATGAAGTGCCATGGAGCTAGGATAGCTATTTGTGAGAATTTCTCACCTTTCAATTTCATTTTCTAGTTATATATATATATACTAGGATGCAGACGGTGCTTAGTAGCACCCGACACAATCGTCCACAGACCATGGACTTGTTTGTTTGATTGCAAAAATTGGTTAGATTATTTGATTGAAATTGAATTGTGTGGTGAAATGAATTGATTTGATTGTTGTGTGAATGGCGTGGGCCTTCACTAGACCGGGGATAAGGCTAGGCCTCGTCCCGTTTCTAGTATCGTGCCGTTATGCCGCCGAAATTTTCTAAAATGTGTTAGAAAAATAAAAATATCATTTTATTTAAAGAATGAACTGAATAGAAATTCATATGTTAGAATAAAATGTTTTATCGTTAAAAATATAATTTTTAACGTGAATATGAAAATAGTGAAGTGAACAAAATAAAATATTCATTTACAAACCGGACGGTTTGTTTATGTACACCTATTTGAAGGACATTGATTGGGACGATAAATTTTACACATCGCCCAACTGCACAAATAAAATATGTGTGTGATTGTTTGAAATCCCACACGGGTGTTAGGATGAAATTTGAAGTTCACTCATCCTGATTGATTAAATATGTCGATCGATCGATTGACAGGCTGTTATAAGCGTTAGATATCTATATTTGATGCTTATACAGTGCAGTGCACTTTGGTTGATGGTTGATTAATTTTCAATGCTATTATATACATGTGTTGTATGGAATCCATATAATTAACATTATATGGTGATTGATTGGGCCTCATTCCAATTTAGGAAATAAAGTGAATTGAAAACGATTTCGAAATGAAGTGAATTGAAAACGATTTCGAAATGAAGTGAATTGAAAACGATTTCGAAATGAAGTGAATTGAAAACGATTTCGAAATGAAGTGAATTGAAAACGATTTCGAAATGAAGTGAATTGAAAACGATTTCGAAATGAAGTGAATTGAAAACGATTTCGAAATGAAGTGAATTGAAAACGATTTCGAAATGAAGTGAATTGAAAACGATTTCGAAATGAAGTGAGTTGAAAACGATTTCGAAATGAAGTGAATTGAAAACGATTTCGAAATGAATTGAATTGGAAACGATTTCGAAATGAATTGAATTGAAAACGAATTCAAATTGAATTGAAATTTGAATTGAATAGAAATGAATTTTAAAACGAATCTATAAAGAAGAATTCAATTTTGATTTGAATTGAAAAGGAAGTTGAAATTGCTTTTGAAACGAATTTAAAACTATTCATATAATTTGTTTTAAATAGAAATCGACGAAATATATATTATATATATTATATATATAATATAATGGCCTGAATAGAACGCGCCGCGCCGCGCCGCGGCAGTTCGCGAATTTCGACCATTTATTTCAAACGGACATTACGGGAGATCCGACCGTCAGATTCTCCTAAAACCGGAACCGTTGGGTTCGTATCGAAAAGAGCTTTCTAAGGAATATTAGAAATTAGAAATCTAACGGTTGGATTTGGAATTATGTCCAAATCAAATTCGAAAAAGGTCGCTGTAAGTGCAGTTCGATGGCCATTGATGGAAATCGACTGTACGGGCCTTGATAAAATTATTAAAAATAGTAATAATTTGTGTAAAATCATAGGAAATGATTTAGAAAGGATTAGGATGAAAAACTCCATATTTGAAAAGATAAAAATAGATTTTTATCGAAATGAACTAGTTTTGAACTAGGATTATAATTCTATTTATTTTTAAATAAATAAATTGAATTTGAAAAGGGTTTTAAAAATAACCAAAATTTCCAATGATTGCATTGGAGTGGATTTGAATCGAAATTGTCTTCGGAATATTTCGATGTTGGAATTCGTGATTATACAGATGTTGTTATGGAAATTTGAAAGATATATATTTATATCGTTATTTCCAATACGGCATTTGTTAGTCGTAGAATTCGATATTGAATATAAGCCGATATATTTTCTATTCAGAGCCTTGTATTGAATATCGAATGTGATTTGGGTTTGTCGTGAATGGTGTCTTCACTAACACTGTTCTTGAACCCAGTTGAGAAATGATTAAATCTTTTTATTTAGATTTAATGAAGTGTACCAATTAAATAATATTTAATTGGAATTGAATTGATATTGATTTTTGGGTTTATCGTGAACAGTGTTTTAAATAACACTCGTTCTTTAACCCGATAATTAATGAATGTGACTTTGGGTTTATCGTGAATCGTGTTTTAAATGACACGGATTCTTTAACCCAGTTAACGATTAAAACTAAGTGGAGTTTTAATGAATCTTTAATTAGATTGAAAAGATCGAAAAGGGAGTACCACCAGTTTTGCTCCAGGCGATAGTTAAATCTTTAATTAGATTTGAACGTGAAATGGTAATTGAATTACCGATAACACTGTGGTGTTAGATATGAAGTACTACCAGTTTTACTTCATGGGATGAATAGGTTGGGATTGGGAAAATAAAATAAATGATTACTTCGGTGTGGTTCGATAATCCCGACTAGTTGGAATTGATAACCAAAGGAGATTAAAGAATAAATTTAAAGAATTTATCTTGGATAAAATTAATGGGAACTTTTTCCCAAAGTATAGGAATATTTGAATAAAAGAATATTCTGAATTGGAATGAGGCGTATGTTGTGTTTGTGTAACACTTTTATAATATATACGCGAGTTATTCAGAAAGACCGGGTTTATCCCATTCTGAATAACTGATACGACGATAAGTCGAAGATGAAGACGGTGGTCGAAGACCGGAAGTCTTCACGTCGTTTGGGTGATAACTGATGATCTTGATTGGGCTGTACACCCAAGAAGATGGAAACAGTTAGTGATCGTCCAGACGTACTTGGAGATCGATGGATATGCGGGGTACTAGGTGCCTCCGGTTTCGTTCAGACCCAGAACGGACTTGTAAATGGACTGTGTGTCTGACATTGGATTTTAGTCCGTGTGATTGATCTCTATTAAATATATATCTGTTTGGCGGCGGAGAATTTATTCTCTTGCTTAACGCCCTTCACTGAGACGTACGAGCTCAGGGGTTATATATTGATGGATATCAAACGCATGGAGTGAATTGCCTGTGTGGCATGCCTAAGTGGCAAATGATCAAGGCTTCTGTTGAAAAGCAAAGTCTTGTGGTTGATGATCAAAGCACGGCCTTTGTGGCATAGCTTTGTGTAACGTTGATTCGCGAGCTTCACATCCGGTATGAACCAAAAAAAGGAGAGGACGTCAGGGAGGGCATGCGTTTCTTTCTAGCTAGAAGTGGCGTCAGTGGTTTTACACGCCCTGACGAGTTTGACTTATGTGGTTGTTGCTGTTGCGAGGCGCCTCGGTTATATCGGTTTCGACCGATGCATTCTGGTCGGCAGACGGACCAGACTTACACCCCATAGGGTGGGGAGACGCATGTTCAGGGTTTAAGTTTAATCCACATCGGTGGACTGGCCCTGAGGATCCAAGGCTTGACTGAGTACTTGCCTGAGACACGGGCTAGAGCGTCTCGAATCGGTTGAGGACTATCTTTTGCCTCGGTTCATAGACGGAAATCCAATTTCCCAATACGTGACATTTGCGGTTTTATTTGTAGAGCCTAGTATGGCGACATAGTGGGATGGGGCATTCATGCCGCCTATGATCGATACTTATGATTTGAAGTTGTTTTATACACTATGCACTTAAAATAGTATCAAATGATTTGTTTTAAACGTATCAAGCATTCTTTGGCTGTTATAAGGTAAAAACCCTATCCCCCGGCTTGCGTTGCATTGTGTGATAGGACCTGGGTCTTATAACAGCTTCATTTTTCTTTATTTAGCATTGCGCTGTTGTTTTATGCACTGGTATTCTTGGGAGGAAACCCGTTCCGTGTTATACGGCGTGGTCCCTTGTTTTGCCTAACTTTAAAAATAAAGATTAATAACTGTTTTAGTTCTCACACCAGTCACATGACTGACCTGGAGTTTATTGTTTTAACCTAAACTCTGGGTGCCCCTATTTTGACACGGGCAGCTAGTAGTTTTGGTTTTGCAGATTTATATTCACAGGATCCTGGTTTACAGCTGGAATGATATCCGGAAAGCTTTGTATCCGTATATCTCTTCTAGTTGTGTATTGTATTATTTTCCGCTGCTATGTATTTAAATGTAATTTAAATCTCTGATATTTCTGTGTAATATTCATTTATACTCTGTATATTCTTGTAATCTGATGCATTGATGTAATATACAATGAAAAGTTCTTTTGTATGTATTCTGTTGTGGCTTGTTCTCGAACTATCCGACGCTTTCCTTTACGGGGAAGTTACGGGTTTTCACAAAAACTCTTTTCGATACGAACCCAACGGTTCCGGTTTTAGGAGAATCCGATGGTAGGATCTCCCGCATTGTCCATTCGAAGTCAATGGTCGAAATTCACGAACTGCCGCGGCGCGGTGTGTTCTATTCAGGCCATTATATTATATATATATATATAATATACTTCGTCGATTTCCTTTTAAAACGTATTATATAAATCGTTTTAAATTCGTTTTCAAAACGATTTCAACTTCTTTTTCAAATTCAAATCAAAATTGAATTTTCCCTTACAAATTCGTTTTAAATTAACTTCCAATTGATTTCAATTCAAACCAATTTTGAATTCAATTTCATTTCTTATTCAATTCAATTCAATTCCATTTCAATTCGAATTCATTTCTATTTAATTTCAATTCTATTCAATTTCAATTCGAATTCATTTCTATTCAATTTCAATTCGAATTCATTTCTATTCAATTTCAATTTATTCAATTTCAATTCGAATTCATTTCTATTCAATTTCAATTCGATTCAATTTCAATTCGAATTCATTTCTATTCAATTTCAATTTATAATATTCGATTTTGAAATCACTTTTCAATATTCCTTCTAACACGAATACAATCGATATAAATATCGTTTACGTCAAAATGGCGTTAATTTAATCAATACGGCTTCATATATTTCTATTTTCAAATATTCTATTTCAAATATTTCTATTTCAAATATTTCTATTTCAAATATTTCTTTTTCATATTTCTATTTAAAAACTGGAATGAGGCCCAATCAATTACCATACAAAGTTAATTATATGGATTTTCTACCACACGTATACAACAGCAACGATAAATCCTCAACCATCATCCAAAGTGTGTTCTACACTGTATAAGCATCAAATATGAATATTCAACGCTTATAACAGTCTGTCAATCAAACGATCGACATACAAATAAACAATCGGGATTAGTGTACGTCAAATATCATCCCAATACCCGTGTGGGGTTTCAAAACAATCAAACACAGATTTTATTTGTGCAGTTGGGCGATGTGTAAAATTTATCGTCTCAATCAATATCAGTCAAATGTGTGTATATAAACAAATCATCCGATTTGTTTATTTTTATTTCATTTCATATACACATTAAAAATTCTATTCTTAACTATAAAATATTTTCAACTATATAAATATTTTATTTCATTTCACATCACATCACACAATCGACTACACATCAAAATTAAACAACCAAGCATACAAGCCGTCCACGGTCTGTGGACGACGGGTGTCGGGTGCTACTAAACACCGTCTGCATCCTAGTATATATATATAACTAGAAAATTAAATTAAAGAGTGAGAAATTCTCACCAAAGCTATCCCAACTCCACGACACTTCTAATGTAGGAAATCTTCACTGTTCTCGCCTTTTGTCACTTTCGTTGCCCGTAGCCACTACATATATAAAAATCATATTTCTATATTGTTGCTATGTATTTAAAAATCATAATTTTACACCGCTACTATATAAATAAAAATTCTATATTTACATCGTTACTATATAGATAAAAAATCAATTTTTACATCGGTGTTCATATAATAAAGATTATATTTTTATCATGCTATTCTCTATGAAAAGATTATATTTTTACAACGCTATTCTATATGAAAAGATTATATTTTTACAACGCTATTCTATATGAAAAGATTTTATTTTCACAATGCTATTTATATAAAGGAAAATCATATTTTTAAACCGCTACTTCGAAAACAAAGATCATATTTTTACTTTGCTCTCAAGATGATAAAAATTACATCTTTCTCCTTTCAATTTTATACCGTTACTATGTAGATAAAAATTCTATTTTTATCGTCACTACATATAAATAAAAGTTGCATCTTTATACTTTTTTTAAAATCGTATTTTTATATTAATATCATCATTAAAATTCCTACATTTTCTAAACTAAAAATCCAACATTTTCTATAACAGAAGTCATAACTTTTCCACGAACAAAATTCATATTTTCTATGCATTATATATATTTTAAAAACTGAAATTAAAACCAGTGTAAATTTATATATAAAAGAAAATCAGTTAAGCTAAAAAAAACACTCACTATCGATCGAATGAAGAGGGAGGAGTAGGGGCGTCGGCTGTGCATCGGAGAGGGGGTGCAGCCATCGCCGAAGGTGGGGCTGACTGGCGGTGGGCCCTGGCGTGGCGGAACGGAGGAAGTGGCGGCTTGGTCATTGTGAAGGGTTTGGGGGTTTTGGGGATCGAACGACGAGGAGGATTGCGGTCGGTGCAGGCGGAGGGCTGGGGGAGGGCGCGATGGTGGAGGCGCGGTGGGCGGTGCATCGGTGGAGGGTGGAGGCGGTGCGACAAGGGGGAGCGGCCTCCGTCGTTTTTTTTCTTCTTAAAATCGATTTTGAACGAAGACTAAAGGGGGGGTTACGTTGACCGGGTAAGTAGGAGGAAGGTTTTTTTAATTAATTAATTGCTTCTCCAAAAAGTAACTTTCTAATTCGAAGTCCAAACGAGGTCCACCGACTGTCGTCCCTTGCTATTTACCCCCATTCCGAACACAATGGGATATGTCCCGTAGGCTGATTCGATCGTTTCGATCAGTTTCCGTCAAAATCACATATAACTCTATATATTGAATTTGAACGTGCATTTCAATTTACTGGGGTCACATACTAACCAGAAAAATTCCAAAAAAATATTTTCTAGCTTCGTATTGACGATACGGTCCTAACAAAACTAATATCGTCAAATTCTGAGACCGTTTGAAATTTTTCCATTTTCCAGTCGATTAAAATCAACTAAAACTGGTCAAACGCGTTTTCCTTTGCCACACTCACATATTGATTCGAAAAATTATGAAATTTGAAACCTAGCAATAATTTGACATCGCGGATCCAACAAAATTGGTTTCGTCGAAAACCGAGGTCTTTTGCAAAATTTCCATTTTTAAGGGCCTGAATTATATAGCGACTATTCAGAATTTTCAACTGGACATATCTTTTGATTCTCGCTATGAAATTTCGATTTTTCGGATTCGTTGGAAAGATATAAAATCCGGTTTATTTTGCACCCGGTATGTTCAATTGAAGTTTGAAATCAAATTATCGAACTACCGCGCCATTTTCAATTCCTTTTATAATTATAAATAATTATTCATATTCTAACGACGACGTATATAAATATATACGTTCGAATTCTATTCAAAATAAATTTCTCGTTGATATTATTTAAAATAATTCATTTTATATATGCAAAATTCGCTAAAGTTGCCAAAATAAAAAATTTAAATTGGCTCGGATTTTTGGGTTATTACAATAAGGGCAGGTTATTATAACTGTCCAGTGATGTTGATGTACTCTGATATTGTAAGTTTTATTCAAAGCTCTCAGGAAAGTTTTTTTTCTATATTATATTTTGTTCTGCTGCAATGTGAGACTCCGTGTCGTGTTTATTCTTCTTCTTCTATTCTTATATTTCTTTCTTCCTTATCTCACCCTCTAACTTCTTTCCATAAACGTTCCAGTGTTCTCGGTGCTTTGGAGGATCGACATGACATATGGTAATGTATTTATGTCGATTTTCGGGGCCGTAAACCCTGGGTCGTTACAGTGGTATCAGAGCTATTGTTTTAGTGATAACCTTGGCTCTGTGGTGTAACTCGATAGAGATGGGGTTAGTAACACGCTAGATTGAGTTTGAGTGTATATATATGAGAGCATATTTGTAAATTTTATATATAAATGTTTTGCATTGTGTTGTTTGATCGATTCAAGTGTTGAAAAGCATTGAACTGGTAATCGATACAATATTGTTTTGAAAAAAGGGTAAATAAATAATTTTACCCAAAATATATTTTTGTATAGAAAAGGAATAATTTTACGAAATTATTGGGATATTGTGTGTTGACTGATTTGAATAGAATTCAAAATTTGGTTAAAATTTTGAATTTAAACTTAACTGGGTTAAGTGCAATCGAATAAATAATTAATAATGATATTGAAAATAATTATATTGGAATAATTTTGTAATTAATTAAATTTGAATTAAATTTGGAAATTTAATGAATAACAATTAAATCAAAATCGATCGAATATAAAACGGTTAGTGTTCAAATATATTGAATTAAATTAAATAGTAATATTGAATGTGGATTCAGTTGATTTGATTGAGTTTGTTGTGCCCTGGTTATTGATTCATTGTTGACAGTTTGTTGGATTGGTCGAATATAAATCATCCATGGTTTAAGAAAGAGTTAAATAAACTGAAACCCAGAAAAATGAAGTGTTATTTAAATATTTCATATATGTGTTACTTATATGATGGATTGAGTTAAGTACAGGTGCTAGATAATTATGAGGATTGAGTTTGATTGCATAGATTGCACGCAAATTGAGTAGTAAAATCCATAGCGCTCGAAAAAGGAATGCCTACGCGAAAATATAAATTTTGGGGTTTTAATTTTTGTTTTTCGACCATGTGGGTCGATATTATTTGTTTATGCGATATCACAGAAGTCCCTCCGTGCAGGGAAGACTCTGCTGAATTTCTCTGAGAATTTAAAGTGTTAGAATATTTTCGATATTTTTGAAAATTTTGTTTTACCATAATAAATTGGTTTTGCTTTGAAATAAAATATATTTTTAAAAGTTAATGGGATTTGCAACCTTTTTCTTACCTTAGCAATTTCGAGGACTAAATTTTTTTAAGGGGAGGGGGGGAAGAATGTAATGTCTCGTATTTTCTGACCATTTATTTGAAATATTTTATTTATTTAAATTATTTATTTGAGTTTAAATAATGGGATTTGACCATTTTAATTTGAATATTTAAATTATATTAATATTTTGTTTTCGGAATATTGGGAAACTGTTGATTTTGCGATATAATGTGAACAAGCGATTTAAAGTGGTTTAAATATTGTTTATATTGAATTATATAAATATATTTGTTATTCAAACGATGTCAGAACGTTTAATTTATAATATTATTATAAACGAACTAGAAATGGCGCGGTAGTTCGTAAATTTCGTTCTGAACTTCAACTGAGTATAAAACATTCTTTTTAAGTCGGAATTCTGTGAAACCAGAAACGATGGGATCGATTTGAGTATATTTTTCTAATGTAAGAGAAAAATCGAGATTCCATGTTATAATTTGTTAGTTATGTCCAATTCAAATCTTTGAATAGTCGCTATGGAAATCATTTATGAACGATGACGTTATTTAATAAATTAAATAAGGATATATAATTTTTTTTTTATGTCGTTTAACCAAAATTCTGGATGTCGAGTTTTCAATCCATCTTAGTCTTATTCCCAGTTTTCGTTTTGAATATATTTGATAATATCGGTTTATTTTCATTCAATTAAACTATTTTGAAATGGAATTTGTAATTCGACATTTTTAGAGGATTTATAAATTAACTCAACCTAAAGCTTGTATATTACTTGCACATGGTTCATATTTCCAAACCAAACAAAAAAGACATATTCATATATTCTTACTTGTAATAAAGTAAATCAAATGGACCAAAAAAAATTCAATCCAAAAATTCAGGTATCACAAAACATGTCATGTTCCTTTCAATACAAAACAATTGAAAGAACAGTAATAACAGCAAAACATGTACATTTCAAAACAGTTAAAAGTATGTGATTTACATCATCAAATCTACAAGATAGAACAACATATGTATACAGAAAATCTCAATGTTCAATCACTGTTTCTTACATAAAAAGGAAAGAAAATCTATAATAAAATCTTCTCACAACACCATCAAGCCTTCACCATCTCCAAATATACACCACTGTCCACCAATCAACCTGAGAAAGAAGAAAGAAAAAGAAAGCTATGAGTAGCTAGAAAGGATATGTATAGATATAGAGTTGAAAGATTTCAAATAACAAAGGAATTCAACAGCAAATCAGAAAAACAGTAAAGCAACAGAAATGAAAAGAGGGAAAAGATATAGAAAGATATGGATACAACAATGATGAAACAGTAAAAATAAAAATATGATATGTAACATAGGGCCGCAGGGACAATAGAAAGAATAGCTAGTGAAACAGTATATATGCATATATATTTTTCACTATCAAATCTATACAAGGCCATGTTCTTTCCTGGAATAAAAACAGTAGAAGACCCAATCAAACCTACATATATATTCATATATATTCAGAAAATCTGTTATACAAATCTATAAAATCTGTTCTGCTATTACAATATCCCAATACAGATATGAAATCGAATTAAAATAATAGCAGACAAGACCATGTGAACAAACAATATTTTAGAGGTATAGCTTAAACCATAGGGGCAGTTTGATTCATGTGCATAACTGAGCATTTCACATTGGAAGATCAAACAAAATCGGCTAAGTACCCACAACCATCGACATGTCAATCACCAACAATTCGATCATAACATAGTTGTAAATGAAAAGGGAAATCACCCAGATGCTAAACACAGCTAAATATTAACCAAGGATGTAACAATTTGAGATGGACAGTGATCATTCACTAGTATAAATACACATGGTGTGTTCAACCACAAACCAAATCAACTCAGTTCGAAATGAACAAAAATTCGGAACTATAGAAAATCAAAACATAGAAATCAAATGTAACACTCCGCCTCCGCTAGGGTCACTCGCAAAGGAATGCACTAGCTTTAGAGGGGCATTATTGGTAAACATGCACAGAAATATCACAAGACAGAACATATAAAATAGCGGAAGTAAAATCAAACTTTCATAACATGAATAAATAAGGTCTAAAGCCTTTTACATCAGAGTACATCAAAACCTGTCTTGCAATCGTAAAGAAGCATAAAGACATTTTCAAAAATTATTCCCCATGTAAAACAGTAAAGTAGCCATAGCCAATAAAAGTCCAAGCCATCCATGATGACCTTCAAGCAGAAGAAGTCCGAATTAAACAACAGTATTTCCTCCCTGTAACCTGGGGGGGAACGGATGACAAGAAGCGAAACAAAACGGGTCAGTCAAAAAGACTGAGTAAGCCCTATATACTATCAGCATAAAAACTAGTAAAGTTAACCAACATGAGAAACTGAGATGAACATAAGCATGATGACAAGATAGATAAGCTAAATCAAAATAACAGGATGAACTACTGAACTCAGATAAACTAAGGTGTCATGATAAATTACGATGTCAAGATAAGTCAAGGTATCCCATCGTCAGGTTCCTATCAAGTATAATATCCCCAAGATATCTATCACGTATAACGTCCCATGGTATCTATCCTGTATTTTAGCTCTGCACCTACCATACTAGTATCCCCACCGTATCATGTGTTAACCATGAATGACCCTTACTCAAAAGTCGTGTAATGGTTCATGTCAACCTAATATATCGCATTTATAGGTTACTCAACTCGTATGTTTCTTTCCATGTAAATGTTCAGTTCCTTGCCGTAGACCGTACGGGCTTTCCCATGAGGTTCTATACTACTCCAATGTAATTCCATGATCCTTAAGCTCGTTTGGACTGTTACCCTAGACCTAGCTAGGCTTTCCCAACATGAATCATCGTTTGTGCAACTAGGACTTATGCCACCTAGGACCACTAGTGATTATGCTTACCTATTGCACGTTTTCGTATTTCGGTTTGGGTTCAACCACCCAGGGCCACTAGGAATTACGCTAGCCGTCAACCGCGCCCTTTTTCCCACGCATTCATCGTGAATCGTTTTTCCATGACTGTATGCACATGTATCACATCGTGCCATCCGAGTCCTGTCACAGGGCAGATCAAGAAATACAGGACTCGGTCGGGAGCTTTCGATTTATCTGCCGATGCAGATGCTAAGGTCTGTTTTTCCTATATGTGGCTATGGTCCCACGAGACCACTCCCTCAACTAGTGAAAGACAAGACAGGATAAATCCTGTATGAGAACACACTACTGGCCAACCCACAATCCTAGCCTTACCGCAACCATAATTAGATAGCAATTATGGTCTTTTGGGTGTTCTCTGCCTTTCCGTACGTACACGCTTGACCAAAGATGGTAGGTAGCCTGACGAAATGCTATCTAGGGCACGACCGTGTATCGTCGACTATCCCCTATCCATCCCCGTCTTTAGGTCGCTCGTATAGCAACCAAGGCATACTCTTGGTTCTTCTAACGCAGACCTTAACCTCTCATGAGCCTAGTATGATCACCTGGCAGCTCACAGAGGGATACCAAGAATATCATCACGTTCCCCGAAGCCGCTGCTTCGTTACCCAGTTCGCTGGAGCCTTTATCTAAATCAGATAACTTGCTCCAACTCGTGTGCTTAAACGATGACCTACCGTATCGGGTTACTCATCCAATCTATGAACTAGTCCAAAATTCCTTGACTAAGAATTATTACTTAGCTATTCTCCAACTAAGGTTTACCACTTAGCTTATTCCTGTTATTCTTGTTAATTACGGTTATCCACCTAATTCTCTGAACTAGGGTTTATATAATGGATTAAGTGTCACCTAATTTCATGACTTAATCCCATCTACAAATCATGTCAAAATTGGCTAAGTATCCAAGTCCAAGACTTAACCCTACAAACCGTGTTCAGGTTGGTTAAGTATGTATTAACTTGACCCTATCAAATTACTGAGTCAAATTGGTCAAGTGTATTCAAACGATTCGTGACTTAGCCTTATCATGTTATCACGTTAGATTGGTTAAGTATTGGTTAACTTAACCTTACCAAATAACCGAGTTGGAGTGTTTAAGTATAGGTTACTTAATCACTTCAAAATTACCGAGTTAGATTGGTTAAGTGTTGGTTAACTTAACCACTTCAAAATCACCAAATTGGATGGGTTAAGTCTAGGTTAACTTAACCATATCCCCTAACTGTATTATACGGTTAAGTGTAATTAGGAAAGCTTAATTAACCGTATCAAATTCACGTGTTGGTTTGGTTAAGTGTTGGTTAACTTAACCCCGTCCACTATTCGTATAAAAATGGTTAAGTGTCATTAGGCAAATCAAGTTACTTAACCTACCCAACCTTGTCATGTTTTGCTAAGTATTGTTAGCCTAATCAAATTACTTAACCCATTTGTCCATGACATATTTGGTTAAGAGTCATTAATCAAATTAACTTAACCCTATTATGTGGCATTAATTAATTCAATGTACCTTAACCTCTCACATTAGACTTTGTTGCGGTTACTAGTTAAGCCGGTTGGTTCCGGGTAGATTTCCACCACAACTTGGTCTAACCTCGGGTTCAAGGTACAACATGACCAACTTCTCACATTGGGTCCTATTGTTTGTAGCAACTAGTTAAGCCGGTTGGTTCCGGGTAGATTTCCGCCACAAACTCAACCCAACCTCGAGTTGGCCACACTTATATTATCTAAGTGTCATGTCCATTATGTTTCCAACACATATTAAAAGTTTTCAAGAATTTGGGTAGACCTAACTTAATAGGTAAATTCCCAATTCCATAGCATGGGTAGACCTAACTTAATAGGTAAATTCCCAATTTCATATTTTCAAGCATACTTACATGTCAACTTCCATGTTATATTTCAAGTCATGTTTTTAAGTTATATATTCATGTCATTAGAAATTACTAATAACATAACCCAACGCTTTTAAACTCGCATATACGTTCGCAACAACGTAATGGATTAAAAGAAGAGACTTGGCAAAGGCATGACAAAAATGGATATTAAGCCACAAGTTAATCATGGTGGCAAATGAGGCACAAATGTGTTCATTAACTTGCATGTTACATTCTTAAGCCTAAAAAACATGCATAAACCCAAACTTGGCACATAAGCGAATCATGGTGACAAAAGACATGGAATGATGACTAGTAACTCGCATATATCATCATATAAGGGTTATGACTTCATATGCAAGTTGACATAAAGGTTATGAGGGTTCTCATGTTGCATAATGCAACATTTCAACATAAAGGTTGTAGCTTTTAGCCCACAAGATCAAGATAATGACTTCATAAACTTGCATGACATGATAGCATGTATCATACTTAATGATCAAACCCAAACTTGCAACATGAACATTTAACTTCATAGTTAATATCTAAGAGTAGGGAAAGGGCTTACATTGCTATGAAGGCACAAATCGAAATGCAAAACAAAGATTGAGACGAAGCTCTTATGCAATCAAATAAACCCAATATGAAAGCTCCAAATCAATAAAACCCTTGCTTTGAAATAGAAATGTTGCAACTTGACTTGAATGCAAGCTAACAACATCCATTCATGCTTGAAAACACTTGAATGAACATGAATCTCTCATAGGAATTTACTTAGGAATTTTAGAATGAGAGTGGAGGCCATGAGAGTAATAATTTTGCCATAGTTTAGTTGCATGAATGAATAATGAGGATTTAGGGGTAGGTTAGGGGCTTATTTATAGAGATTAGGGGTGATTAGGACCTTAGGATTAACCCTAGGATCAACCTGAACCATCAGATTTCGAACCAGGCCCAAAAACCTAGCCAAAACAGAAAACAGGTGCACCAGGCAAAACTGCCCGGCCACCATAAGTCGACACCCAAGTCGACAGGGCTGTCGACTTGGGTCATGCCATGTCGACTCCCAAGTCGATAGGGCTGTCGACTTGGGGTGGCTGGCGGGAATTTTCCCGCCTAGCCTTCTAGCCCAAATTTTCGAAATTAGAACTCGTTTTTGAACTTGAATTTTCTGAAAACTTCATCGTACCATAACTTGGTCATACGGACTCCGATTCTCGAAAACTCAGACTCTATTTCGCGTATTTTTCCGAGACGAACGCAATGGCATAGCCCGTTTTACTTGATTCAGAATTTAAAATCAAATTCTGCCTTGATTCTCGTCTTAACATGTTATCGAAATACGGGTTGTTACATTCTCCCCACCTTTTAGGATTTCGTCCCCGAAATCTCCAAGTTAGGAAGAACATATCCTACCATCCATCATTCATCTACTCAAAACATCATCCACAAGCAACCATTGTCCTTAGATGATTTCTAATGCTGTATGAATATATGCAAAATGTGTGTGTACATGTTCCTTAGCTAATGCTAATGATCAGGCCTGAATAATCTTTCTAATGCAAAATATGTATAGTGCCATGAATCCAACATGTATGCAAATAGTCCTAGTCATATAGGTACTATATGCATGCACAATCATTCATTCATATGCAACAACCGCATGATAATACATTCGATTTCATCCATAAACAAGTATAAATACTCGTGCATATGCAATATGAAATGTGACCGAGTCGAGCTAGTATCTAATGTGTATTCGCGCATCCACGAGCAACCACTTGCAACCACTTGCAACCATATCAATCATAACATGTTTCAAATACATGTTTACATCCATAGGGTTCTACCTAGGATTCCCTGAAACAGGGTCGAGAAGATAAACAAGACAAACTCCTTACGGGGTTTGTAACAGAAAATAGGACCGAGAGGATGTCCACAAAAGATAGCCTACAAGTAAGCTCTACAGAAAACAGGGATCAAGGATATACTCCCAAAAAGAGATATCATGCGCGTATCTAGTCTTTGACCATCAAAGTCGTATTTCCTTGAGCTTAATTCCATTGTGCCTTGACCGTCTTTTAACTTCGCGATTTCGTAGCTTCTTATTTCCTGTTTCCATAACATGAGCTGGAACTCATTTCTTCGTCGCCTCTCGTTCCACTTGCACTTATCCTTTTTCTAGAATACTTGGCGCAAACATGACTGCGTACTCATGATCTCATGTAAGCTTTCCAAATTTCACTAGTGAATCTTGGATCTCGTTTATATACTATAAGGTATTCCATGTAGAAGAACTTTCTCTTGAAAGTAAACAGATGTCAACCAGGTTATCAAGTGCACTTACTAGGGTGATCTCTATAACCCATGCATAAATGAAGTAAACCATCCGTCTTATCGGCGAACACCACTCGATCGGGCTTCAAATTTCCAATAAAGGCATCAAGGGATTCTAAGTAACTAGTCATGACAGAACCTCAAAAAGGTTACACGATACTTCGAGGGTATTACCAAGGCTAGTCAAAAGGTCTAACTACCCTTCTATCAAAACCGAGAGTGGCACCCCCTACTGGATAACCACTTCATCCCTAGAATCCATCCATAGCTTATAAACATAAGAATTATTTCCAAACTCAACACTTGGCATAGACATTCTCAAATCCAAACAAGTCATGTATAAATGAACTGATTCTCCAATAGGACTTTGAGACAAAAATGGGATTCTCTATTACGCTAGTACTTAAGGTGCAGAGACTCAACTATCGAAGCAGACTTAAATGATACGAAAAACGAAGTCCTAACGGGATGATAGAGAAGAAAAGCTAAACCTTTAACAAGATCGTTACCCTCCTTCCGAGGTACCCTAGAAATGAGAGCATACTATTGCCCTCCCGATGATCTTGTCATTGTCCCATAATACTTAATTATCCGCCCCGTTTTACCATGCCAAAGGTACTCTCTCGTCATGGGTTTCATTGTTCATCTTTCTCCCTCCTTTGAGGACTAAGCCATACCAACAAATTGCTCATCCTTAAGCTCGTATCCTTTATCCTCTTTCTCACTATCCTTTCTTATAACGTGGCCACTGGTCTCTCGAGAACCACCTCCATTGTATGGAAAGCACTTTCGTAGATAGAAAAGAATAGTCGCAGTTAAAACCACTGTGACTACAGATGGAGGAAAGAAAGGAAAAGAGATTCAATTAAGGAAACAAGGATAGTGCTAATGGCCTTTGGGGAATAGCCTTTTTCTTTTAAAAGAAAATTTTCTTGAAAAATGCTTCTTTGTAAATGATTTTCAAATAGTTTTCAGAAGGTCTTTAAAAACTTTTGCCCAGTCTGGTAACCTTCTGCTCTGATACCACGTGTAACACTCCGCCTCCGCTAGGGTCACTCGCAAAGGAATGCACTAGCTTTAGAGGGGCATTATTGGTAAACATGCACAGAAATATCACAAGACAGAACATATAAAATAGCGGAAGTAAAATCAAACATTCATAACATGAATAAATAAGGTCTAAAGCCTTTTACATCAGAGTACATCAAAACCTGTCTTGCAATAGTAAAGAAGCATAAAGACATTTTCGAAAATTATTCCCCATGTAAAACAGTAAAGTAGCCATAGCCAAGAAAAGTCCAAGCCATCCATGATGACCTTCAAGCAAAAGAAGTCCGAATTAAACAACAGTATTTCCTCCCTGTAACCTGGGGGGGAACGGAAGACAAGAAGCGAAACAAAACGGGTCAGTCAAAAAGACTGAGTAAGCCCTATCTACTATCAGCATAAAAACTAGTAAAGTTAACCGACATGAGAAACTGAGATGAACATAAGCATGATGACAAGATAGATAAGCTAAATCAAAATAACAGGATGAGCTACTGAACTCAGATAAACTAAGGTGTCATGATAAATTACGATGTCAAGATAAGACAAGGTATCCCATCGTCAGGTTCCTATCAAATATAATATCCCCAAGATATCTATCACGTATAACGTCCCATGGTATCTATCCTATATTTTAGCTCTGCACCTACCATACTAGTATCCCCACCGTATCATGTGTTAACCATGAATGACCCTTACTCAAAAGTCGTGTAATGGTTCATGTCAACCTAATATATCGCATTTATAGGTTACTCAACTCGTATGTTTCTTTCCATGTAAATGTTCAGTTCCTTTCCGTAGACCGTACGGGCTTTCCCATGAGGTTCTGTACTACTCCAATGTAATTCCATGATCCTTAAGCTCGTTTGGACAGTTACCCTAGACCTAGCTAGGCTTTCCCAACATGAATCATCGTTTGTGCAACTAGGACTTATGCCACCTAGGACCACTAGTGATTATGCTTACCTATTGCTCGTTTTCGTATTTCAGTTTGGGTTCAACCACCCAGGGCCACTAGGAATTACGCTAACCGTCAACCGCGCCCTTTTTCCCACGCATTCATCGTGAATCGTTTTTCCATGACTGTATGCACATGTATCACATCGTGCCATCCGAGTCCTGTCACCGGGTAGATCAAGAAATACAGGACTCGGTCGGGAGCTTTCGATTTATCTGCCGATGCAGATGCTAAGGTCTGTTTTTCCTATACGTGGCTATGGTCCCACGAGACCACTCCCTCAACTAGTGAAAGACAAGACAGGATAAATCCTGTATGAGAACACACTACTGGCCAACCCACAATCCTAGCCTTACAGCAACCATAATTAGATAGCAATTTGGTCTTTTGGGTGTTCTCTGCCTTTCCGTACGTACACGCTTGACCAAAGATGGTAGGTAGCCTGACGAAATGCTATCTAGGGCACGACCGTGTATCGTCGACTATCCCCTATCCATCCCCGTCTTTAGGTCGCTCGTATAGCAACCAAGGCATACTCTTGGTTCTTCTAACGCAGACCTTAACCTCTCATGAGCCTAGTATGATCACCTGGCAGCTCACAGAGGGATACCAAGAATATCCTCACGTTCCCCGAAGCCGCTGCTTCGTTACCCAGTTCGCTGGAGCCTTTATCTAAATCAGATAACTTGCTCCTACTCGTGTTCTTAAACGATGACCTACCGTATCGGGTTACTCATCCAATCTATGAACTGGTCCAAAATTCCTTGACTAAGAATTATTACTTAGCTATTCTCCAACTAAGGTTTACCACTTAGCTTATTCCCGTTATTCTTGTTAATTACGGTTATCCACCTAATTCTCTGAACTAGGGTTTATATAATGGATTAAGTGTCACTTAAGTTCATGACTTAATCCCGTCTACAAATCATGTCAAAATTGGCTAAGTATCCAAGTCCAAGACTTAACCCTACAAACCATGTTCAGGTTGGTTAAGTATGTATTAACTTGACCCTATCAAATTACTGAGTCCAATTGGTCAAGTGTATTCAAACGATTCGTGACTTAGCCTTATCATGTTATCACGTTAGATTGGTTAAGTATTGGTTAACTTAACCTTATCAAATAACCGAGTTGGAGTGTTTAAGTATAGGTTACTTAATCACTTCAAAATTACCGAGTTAGATTGGTTAAGTGTTGGTTAACTTAACCACTTCAAAATCACCGAATTGGATGGGTTAAGTCTAGGTTAACTTAACCACATCCCCTAACTGTATTATACGGTTAAGTGTAATTAGGAAAGCTTAATTAACTGTATCAAATTCACGTGTTGGTTTGGTTAAGTGTTGGTTAACTTAACCCCGTCCACTATTCGTATAAAAATGGTTAAGTGTCATTAGGCAAATCAAGTTACTTAACCTACCCAACCTTGTCATGTTTTGTTAAGTATCGTTAGCCTAATCTAATTACTTAACCCATTTGTCCATGTCATATTTGGTTAAGAGTCATTAATCAAATTAACTTAACCCTATTATGTGGCATTAATTAATTCAATGTACCTTAACCTCTCACATTAGACTTTGTTGCGGTTACTAGTTAAGCCGGTTGGTTCCGGGTAGATTTCCACCACAACTTGGTCTAACCTCGGGTTCAAGGTACAATATGACCAACTTCTCACATTGGGTCCTATTGTTTGTAGCAACTAGTTAAGCCGGTTGGTTCCGGGTAGATTTCTGCCACAAACTCAACCCAACCTCGAGTTGGCCACACTTATATTATCTAAGTGTCATGTCCATTATGTTTCCAACACATATTACAAGTTTTCAAGAATTTGGGTAGACCTAACTTAATAGGTAAATTCCCAATTCCATAGCATGGGTAGACCTAACTTAATAGGTAAATTCCCAATTTCATATTTTCAAGCATACTTACATGTCAACTTCCATGTTATATTTCAAGTCATGTTTTTAAGTTATATTTTCATGTCATTAGAAATTACTCATAACATAACCCAACGCATTTAAACTCGCATATACGTTCGCAACAACGTAATGGATTAAAAGAAGAGACTTGGCAAAGGCATGACAAAAATGGATATTAAGCCACAAGTTAATCATGGTGGCAAATGAGGCACAAATGTGTTCATTAACTTGCATGTTACATTCTTAAGCCTCAAAAACATGCATAAACCCAAACTTGGCACATAAGCGAATCATGGTGACAAAAGACATGGAATGATGACTAGTAACTCGCATATATCATCATATAAGGGTTATGACTTCATATGCAAGTTGACATAAAGGTTATGAGGGTTCTCATGTTGCATAATGCAACATTTCAACATAAAGGTTGTAGCTTTTAGCCCACAAGATCAAGATAATGACTTCATAAACTTGCATGACATGATAGCATGTATCATACTTAATGATCAAACCCAAACTTGCAACATGAACATTTAACTTCATAGTTAATATCTAAGAGTAGGGAAAGGGCTTACATTGCTATGAAGGCACAAATCGAAATGCAAAACAAAGATTGAGACGAAGCTCTTATGCAATCAAATAAACCCAATATGAAAGCTCCAAATCAATAAAACCCTTGCTTTGAAATAGAAATGTTGCAACTTGACTTGAATGCAAGCTAACAACATCCATTCATGCTTGAAAACACTTGAATGAACATGAATCTCTCATAGGAATTTACTTAGGAATTTTAGAATGAGAGTGGAGGCCATGAGAGTAATAATTTTGCCATAGTTTAGTTGCATGAATGAATAATGAGGATTTAGGGGTAGGTTAGGGGCTTATATATAGAGATTAGGGGTGATTAGGACCTTAGGATTAACCGTAGGATCAACCTGAACCATCAGATTTCGAACCATGCCCAAAAACCTAGCCAAAACAGAAAACAGGTGCACCAGGCAAAACTGCCCGGCCACCATAAGTCGACACCCAAGTCGACAGGGCTGTCGACTTGGGTCATGCCATGTCGACTCCCAAGTCGACAGGGCTGTCGACTTGGGGTGGCTGGCGGGAATTTTCCCGCCTAGCCTTCTAGCCCAAATTTTCGAAATTAGAACTCGTTTTTGAACTTGAATTTTCTGAAAACTTCGTCGGACCATAACTTGGTCATACGGACTCCGATTCTCAAAAACTTAGACTCTATTTCGCGTATTTTTCCGAGACAAACGCAATGGCATAGCCCGTTTTACTTGATTCAGAATTTAAAATTAAATTCTGCCTTGATTCTCGTCTTAACATGTTATCGAAATACGGGTTGTTACATCAAAGAAATTAAATTGAAAATAATTCTCAAAATACTTAGCTTTTGGGGATAGAGGCTTCGGTCTGGGTTGAATTGAGTGGAAGGAGGGTGGTGGAGCAACTGAAGGTGAGGCCGATGAAGTGAGGGGCGTCCGATTTTACTGAGGAAAGCAGCGATGGAAGGGGTTGGGTTTCAGGGATGGAGGGCTTCAGTTTTCTCCATTTTTGGAGTGGCGGCGGAAGATTTAGAAAATGGGATGAGGGTTTGTAAGGGATACGAGAGAGGTTTCGATGGTTATAGGAAGGTAGTGGATGCGGGTTTTAAACGTGGTGGGCTGGAGAATTTAGGTAAGGCCCATTTCTTTTATTTAAAGTTTAATTAATTTAAGGGTTTTAAAATTTTCAAATATTAATTCTGTGTACACATGTAATCAGATTCCGACGAAACGAAAAACATCGGAACCGTGAAGACGAGTACTACACGATGGACAATAACTGGACAGGGCAGACAGCAGCTGGATTTTTCAATTAAATTAAACACTGTTTAATTTGATTGAAATGAGCTGATTTATTGACAAATCAAACTCAAGGTGAGTTAAACTCACTCGGTTCTCTCCACTTATATTTTTTATAAGTTGGTTTTTATCTCGTGTTATTGTTGTTCATGGTTGACTGTGATTGTTTATATGTATATATGCGTATATATGTATAAATGGATTTAATTTCTAAAATAAAATGTTGTTTAAATTCAATAATAAACCAAACCATTATTTTAACAACTGGTCCAAATTATTGGCCATGTTATAAAGTAAACCTGATCGAATGGTTTGTGTGTATTTGCCGGGGTGGTGTGAAATAATTTGATTGACATTGAATTATCAGTCTTGATTGTTATGAGGCCATTATCTATTTGAATTGAATTATTTTGATTAGATGGTAGAATATTGACCTGAAATTCACCATTTGTTTGGTTTAAACGAATGGGCACCACTGGTTGAGTAATTGACAGTACAGGGCCTATATCTATCTACCGTCAGGTAAATCAACGAGATAAAGTTATAAAGTTTAGTTAATAATAAAAATGGATTTTTAAATCTATTATTTTGAATTAAATCTTGTAAAAAGAGAAATAAATATTTATTATTTATAAATTTATAACTGGTTTCAAATGATTTGATAAAGGAAATTTCTGATATGTATTAGAGTTATAAGTGAATAAGCAAAGATTAACGTAATATGATAGATTTGAATAATTGTTTTGAGAGATAAATAAAACGGGAAATTTATTTAAATTAATTTTACAATTAAATTTAACTATTTGGAATTGGGTAACGATGTGATCGTATGTTGGATTGACGAGGTCAACTGTTTCACTATGTTAATAAATTGTTTTGAACTAATCCAACAAGATGGGATAAAGAATATTTATTTAAATTTTAATCATATTTGAAAAGGGTTAAAGATGAATTGGATTTTTAACAAAAATCCAAGCAGAAAATGTATCGTTTAGAGAAGTAAAAAGGGAATGTGATATTTTATAAATAATTTTAATCATGAATATAGTCAAGAAGGAAATATTTAAAAGGGTAAGCAGTTTTATAAAATATATTATAAATAACATGGTCAGACGAGATGTGATTGGGATTGTAATAAATATTGGTTTTTGAGTTACAACTAATGTCTATCTAAAGATAAGACCGTTGTTGATCAAGGTCTGAGAGGTAAAAAAATCATAATAAAAAAATACCCCAACTTGAACGACTTCGGAATTATCCGAGGATGATATTAGTTTCTAGTTGGAAAGTAGAAAAAATTAAATTTATTATTTCTTCATGAGAAATAATAACGCAATGTGAATAAAAGAGTAAGAATATATAATGAGATTTCCCCAGAAACGGAAGTGGGAAGGTTTAAGCTTTTATATATTTATACACATATAAAATGATATTTTCGTTGTAGAAGAACTAAAAGGGGAATGGTGTGAAATTTAAATAATACTTTCGAGGTGAAAGGAATTTGGAAAGTTAAGTTTTTGAAAATGAATTCGTTCTACAGAAATATGAGTGGATTTACATATTCAAGTATTAAAACGGAAAGAGATTTCATAACACAAACTTATGAATGATAAGTTGAGTTGATTTTCCAAAATATGGAAAGGGGGAAATAGAATAGTAAATGGTTTTGAAACGATGATGGTATAAAGAATTGAATATTTTCTGAATATATGAAAGTAAAATAGTTTGAAATAACCTTACGCCAAAGAAATTATTTTTTGAAATAATGAAACATTTAAAGATTTGAGATTAACTATCGTTGATCATTTTGAAAAGGCCCTGTAGTGTTAGTACTGAAATAGTAAACTAATGTTATTTTCACAATTATTTATTTGATAGTTAAATCACTGACTATCAAACCTGACCATACGATCGTTGGCACGGGAAGACCGGGATCGAATTTATATTCGAAAACCATTCCGACCAACGAATATGTGGAAAAAGATCATTGAAGATGGAGAAATTGAAGACCGTTGATCTTCATGAGCGGAAGAACTACTGATTGAATTTCTCTGGTTTAGCGGCCGGAGATATTTCGATAGTGATTCTATCATGATTGAAATCTACGGGTCGCAAGGACTACTCGCTACTGATCTATAGGGTGATTCCTAGGGTGCAGTAGGAGGGTGCCTTTGGTTCATCCTGCTCCTGGATGACTTGTGTGGATAAATTTCCGACAGAGTATTTCCAACGGGGTCACGTACGGTGATTTCTTCAAATGTGTCATAGTTGGTTAGCTCCCAACTAGGGTATTTTTGTGGACGTCAATTAGTGATATCTGGCGGATCTGACGATATGGCGTTCAAAGTAAATGGTGGCCAGTTGTTCTAAAGTTAATTCTAGCCTCAAGCCTCACAACCGGGAAATGAAAAAAATCGGGCAGACATCATGGCTATGTGGGTCGCTCCCATTAGGGTGTATAATCACATATCTATAGAAATTCCTTTTTTTCTTAAATCTATCGATGCTGTCCCTTGTCGGGAAACGGTTTCTGATCCCAACCGTTGGTGATATACATTCGATACACTCAAGCGAAATGAGTGGTCGGTCATGTGTGGGCCGGGTTGCAAGACGTTCTTGTTGAACCCAGTGTATTCGCCTCTAGAGATACACTATCGACAGGTGGTCCCATACCTTGTTATAGTTGGAAATCTAATCTCTAATAAGCGCCTGCGGTTTTGATTGTATACTATATATGTGGAGCGTGAGATGCAAGCGTTCCACTAGATTGATATTTACTTGTATTTAGACATTATTATAATATCAGAGAAGATATTGGTTTCAAAACTGTTTTGGGTTATCGTAAGGTAAAAACCCTCCGTGTTTATGTGTGGATTTGGTCTTACGGTTATCCTTTTCTTTTGAAAAGATTTTGAACTTTAAGATCATGATTGGATGATTTACCCTTAGTACTATGCGAGTTTATCTCACTCTGGTTCACCAGACTGACCCGGGGTTTTGTAAATGCTCGGGTTAGCCCGGAGCGTACAAGTTCAGGTTATCGAATGCTGTGAAGAAATGGGCTGGAAGAGTTCAGACGTATGTTATTATTCCGCTGTGTTGTATATAAGGGCAGATTATTATAATTGTCCAGTGATGTTGATGTACTCTGATATTGTAAGTTTTATTTAAAGCTCCCAGAAAAGATTTTTCTATATTATATTTTGTTCGCTGTGAGACTCTATGTCGTGTTGATTCTTCTTCTTCTATTCTTATATTTCTTTCTTCCTTATCTCACCCTCTAACTTCTTTCCATAAACGTTCCAGTGTTCTCGGTGCTTTGGAGTATCGGCATGACATATGGTAATGTATTTATGTCGATTTTCGGGGCCATAAACCCTGGGTCGTTACAGTGGTATCAGAGCTATTGGTTTAGTGATAATCTTGGCTCTATGGTGTAACTCGATAGAGATGGGGTTAGTAACACCCTAGATTGAGTTTGAGTGTATATATATGAGAGCGTATTTGTAAATTTTATATATAAATTTTTTGTATTGTGTTGTTTGATCGATTCAAGTTTTGAAAAGCGTTGAATTGGTAATCGATACAATATTGTTTTGAAAAAAGGGTAAATGAAATATTTTTACCTAAAATATATTTTTGAATAGAAAAGGAATAATTTTATGAAATTATTGGGATATTGCGTGTTGACTGATTTGAATAGAATAATTTTATGCAAAGTGAAACAAACTACGAGTCAGTCATGGGACTGGTGTGAGAAATCTAACTTAACTAATCTAATAATAAGGCTAATCACAGGACCACGCCGCTAACGCGGAACGGGTTTACTCCATTGGATTGCCAGTGTATAAAATAAAGTAAATCATTAAACAACGCAGTGCTTTTTAGAAAAATGAAACCATTATAAGACTCAAGTCCGATCACACATTGCAACGCAAACCAGATGATAGAGTTTTACCTTATAATGGTCAAAAATGATTGATACGATAAAAACGGATTTGATATTACTATTAGTGTATATATGTTTTCAAAAACAATTTCAATCATAATGTATCAATCATAGACGGCATGGGTACCGTATATCATGTCGCCATACTAGTTCTACAACCAAAAACAGCATGGTGTCGTATTGGAAATTGGGTTTCCATCATGAGCCAAGGCTAGGGATCATCCCCACCGATTCGAGACACTCTAGAAAATGCCTCAGGATTCGGACTCTGGCGAACCCTTGGATCTTCAGGGCCGGTCCACACTTAATGTTAGTGGATTGGCAATTCCTGAACACATGCTTCCCGGTCCTTTTGGACCTCCAGTATGATCACTTCCGGCCTATAATCCCGAGGCGCCTCAAAATCCATCATCTACATAAGAAAAATGTCAGGGATGGTAGGTCGCTGATATCACTCTAGCTAGAAATAAACGGGTGCACTCCCTGCAGTCCTAATCCCGTTTTTGACTCATACCAGGGTGTGAGGCTCGCGAAGTCACGCTATACACAAAGCTACACCTAAACAGGCTATGCTTTGATCATCAACCACAAGGCTTTGCTTTTCAACAAAAGCTTTGATCCATGCATCTTAGCATGCTACATTGTCAATCCATACCATACCATTGATTCCTACTAATATATAACCTCTAAGCTCGTACGTCTTAGAGAAGGGTGTTAAACACCAAACAGATATATATTTAGCAGAGATCAACTAATACAGTATAAAGGAATACAACGTCAGACATACCATCCACATACAAGTCCGTTCTGGGTCTGAACGAAACCGGAGGCACCTTATTCCTCGCATATCCGAACAATCAACAAGTACGTCCGGACGGCTACCCCTGACTCACCTTCAAGGTAGCTACTCCAATCATGGGCCTCAGTAGCAACACATCCATTCGATGTGAAGATCGTCGGTCTTCGATCACCGTCTTCAAATCTTCGACATAAATCGTCGTAGTAATTATTTGAAATGAGTTGAAATCGATCTTTTCAAATAATCCTCGAATAATTATCATTTTAATCATTTCATATCGTTCAAATCTATCTATAACGAACTATCGCATTTTTTTTTAAAATAGCTCAATTATAACTAAACGACGCTTTGGGTCAATGGGCGGTCCTGGCGCTGTTTTTATCCAAATTTGATTTGCACTTATCTCGAAATCTAACCGTTGGATTTTGACGAGATTTATATCGTTGGGAAGATCTTCCCGAAGCGGTCTTAACAGTTCCAATTTTGGGAAAATCCGACGGTCGGATCTTTTGGTATAACCGTTTAAAGTTACTATTTCAAAACTCGAACTGCGCGTGTTTCTTTTAAATTTAATTTATATTTATATAATTATAAATATAAATCGTTTGGCGAATTTGCTAACGCGTTTAACTTTACATACAAAATAATATTTCATTTCGCATAAAAATTCTAATGTATGTATGTACCACAAAAATGATTCTTTCGCCTTTATTGACAGTTCTAGTTTATTTTTGGTAAATCCTTTTTTTATAAAATCATGTTTAAATCCTAAAACATGAACATTTCTATAATTCTTCACCTAGCATTAAAAGCGTAGCTTTTTAATGTAAACGTATTTTATTCCTATTCTTTTGTATGAAATGTGAATAAAAGTGCAACTTTTATTTCTACGCTTTTTATTGCATCTAAAGTGACGATAAAAATATAATCTATATTTCTACTCTTTTTATAGCATCAAAAATGACGATAAAAATATAATCTTTATTTCTACTCTTTTTATTTTTCCTATTTCTTTACATTTTCCTGTTCCTTTATATATCATCAAAAATGTGACTTTTCTATTCTTTAAATTACATTCTAAAAATGCAACTTTCCTATTCTTCCTTTATTTACATGAAAAATGTAATATTTTTCCTTTATTATTCTATTACATAATAAATGTAATATTCCACTTTCATTCTTTATCTACATTGAAAAATGAAATCTTTTTATTTCATCTTTAATTACATTAAAATTGAAATCTTTTTATTTCATTTCTAATTACATTTAGAAATGTAATCTTTTGTTTTCATTTCTAATTACATTGAAAAATGTAATCTTTTTAAAATCTTTTCTTTTTCCTCGTTAATTACATATAAAATGTAATCTTTCATTATCATTCATTCGTTGCATTACAGAAAAGTGTAATCTTTTCTATTCTCTTTGATTACATTAAATAAAATGTATTCTCTCTATTCTTTGATTACATTAAATCAAATGTATCCTCTCTATCAATTAACCAAAAATGTCTCATTCTTATTAAGGAACATTTTTTTTCCTTAATCTATCTTATTTCAACAAAAATGATTAAGAATGCAATCTTTATTTTCTATTTTTTTCCCTTATGATTCATATTACAATAAAAATGTGATTTTCATTATCTACTCTTTTCTAATGATTCATATTACAATAAAAATTTAACATTTCTAAATAGAATGACATGTTTTAACTACATAACATTTCTAAATAAAATAATGTCTTAATTTATATAAACATTTTTCTAGCAAAACGATGTTTTTTTTTCTAATTAAACATTCCTAACTAAAAATGACAATTTTTATTCTAATATGATAATTTCTAACAAAAATGTTTTATTTTATCTAACATGACAATTTCTAATAGAAATGTTTTATTACAACATATTCTTAACAAAAATGCAACTTTTAAATCTAATGAACATTTCTTAACAAAAAGGACAATTTTTATTCTAGTTGACATTTTCGACTAAAATGTGACTTCATCTCTAATGCAACGTTTTTAACTAAAATGTTAATTCTTTTTAAATGCAACATTTTAATCAAAAAAAATATGATTTTACTTTTAATGCAACATTTTAGTCAAAAATGTGATTTTACTGTTAATGCCACATTTTAAGTAAGCCATAAAGATATGGTTTTAACACTTTTCTATTTAACAAAATGAATATTTTGTCGTTAACATTTCTAATTCAACAAAATGCCAATTAATCATGTTTAATCCAATTCAACAAAATGACAATTTAATTATTGTCTAACATAAGTGACAATTTAATCATGTTTAATCCAATTTTAATCAAAATGACAATTTTAGTATTGTCTATCATAATTGACAATTTAATCATGTTTAATCCAATTTCAATCAAAGTGACAATTAAAGTATTGTCCATCATAAATGACAATTTAATCATGTTTAATCTAATTTCAATCAAAATGACAATTTAAGTATTGTCCATCATAAATGACAATTTAATCATGTTTAATCTAATTTCAATCAAAATGGCAATTTAAGTATTGTCCTTCATAAATGTCAATTTAATAAATTAATACGACACTAAAAATAATGTTCGTTTTTTAATAAATTAACATAACACTAAATTTATGTTTATATTTAATGGCATAACACAACGCTAAATTTATATTCACTTTTCATGAAAATAAACAACGCTAAATTTAAGTTCATTTATGCAATAACATTAATTACGTAACGGTAAGGAATTTCGCTCGATCCGAATTGACCGTTAAATCGACCAAGACCGTTCGAAACCCTTGATCGTTTTGAGAACATGACAAATCGGAACGCAAACAGAAGAACATTTCATTGTTAATTACAAAAATTCCATCAGAATACTAGAATATACAGAGTACGAGTAAATATACATTCAACAAATATCACAAGTTACAATAAATTACATAGCAGCGGAAAAATAATACAAAACACAACTGAAAGTAATACACGGATACTGAGCTTTCCGAGCATCGTTCCAGCTATGAATCAGGATCCTGTGAATATAAATCTGCAAAACCAAAACTACTAGCTGCCCTTGTAGAAAATAGGGGCACCCAGAGTTTAGGTCGAAACAATAAACTCCAGGTCAGTCATGTGACTGGTGTGAGAACTAAAACAGTTATTAATCTTTATTTTTAAAGTTAGGAAAATCAAGGGATCACGCCGTATAACACGGAACAGGTTTTCTCCCAAGAATACCAGTGCATAAAACAAATAGCGCAATGCTAAATAAAGAAAAATGAAGCTATTATAAGTCCCAGGTCCCATCATACAATGCAACGCAAGCCGGAGGATGGGGTTTTACCTTATATTAGCAAAGAATGCTTGATACGTTTAAAAATAGATTATTTTGATATTACTATAAGTGTATAGTTTCAAAACAATTTCAATCATAAGTATCAATCATAGACGGCATAAGTGACTCATACCACTATGTCGCCATACTAGGCTCTACAAATAAAAGCGAAAGTCACGTATTGGAAATTGGATTTCCGTCATGAGTCGAGGCAAGGGCCAAGCTCTTCTCCATTCGAGACACTCTAGCAAATGTCTCAGGACCACACACAGCGATCCTTGGAATCAGTTGGGCCGGTCCTCTCTTACTTTTGAGGATTGGTTATTCCTGAACACACATTTCCCAGTCCTAACAGACCTATATCCGAGGCGCCTCGCATTCCAACAACCACACAGGTGAAAAGTATATAAATGTAAGCTAGTTCTAGCACCGACACCACCACTAGCTAGAAAGAAACGTCGTGTTCTCCCAATGGTCCGTATCCCGTTTTTGACTCATACCGAGGTGTGAGGCTCGCGAATTAACGCGATATACAAAGCTACGCCACACAGGCCGTGCTTTGATCATCAACCACAAGACTTTGCTTTTCAACAGAAGCCTTGATCATTTGCCACTTAGGCGTGCCACACAGGCAATTCATGCCATGCGATTGATATCTATCGATATATAACCTCTAAACTCGTACGTCTCAGAGAAGCGCGTTAAGCAAGAGAATAAATTCTCCGCCGCCAAACAGATGTATATTTAATAGAGATCAGTCAACACAGAACAAAATCCAATGTCAGACACACAGTCCATTTACAAGTTCGTTCTGGGTCTGAACGAAACCGGAGGCACTTTCCTTGCATATCCATCGATCTCCAAGTACGTCTGGACGATCACCAACTGATTCCCTCATCTTGGGTGTACAACCCAATCAAGATCATCAGTAATCAACCAAACGATGTGAAGACTTCCGGTCTTCAACCACCGTCTTCATCTTCGACTTATCGTCGAATCAGTTATTCAGAATGGGTATAAACCCGGCCTTTCCGATTAACCAGCGTATATAATAAACAAATGTTACACAAACTCAACATACGCCTCTTTCCAATTCAGAATATTCTTTTATTCAAATTTTCACACTCTTAGGGAAAGGTTCCCATTAATTTTATCAAAGATAAATTGTTCTAAATTTATTCTTTAATCTTCCTTTGGATATCATTTTAAACCATATTATGATTTTCCAAAACTAGTCGGGATTAGCGAACCACACCAAAGTAATTATTTATTTTATTTCCCAATCCCAACCTATTCATCCCTTGGAGCAAAACTGGTAGTACTCTATAACACCCAACCTCCGTTAAGGTCACTCACAAAGGGAATGCCTTAACTTTGGTGGAGCATTTTAGTAAACAGAACAGAAACTTACAAGACAGATAAAATAGTACTTGAAAATTTTATAACTTTATTTCAACAGAAACCGAAATAAATTTGGTTACATCCTTTCAAATCACATTATCATAATTCAAGTACAAAATATCAGTCTTGTACAAAAGCCTTCAGAATGCATAGTTTAAAATCATAATCCCCATAGAACGGAAGCTATACAGAGCCAAGCCATACTTTAAGCACTTCAAGCAGAAGAAATCCGGATCAAGCTAAAGTATTCCCTCCTTGGATAACCTGGGGGGAAACGGAAGAAAGGAGGCGAAACAACAAGGGTCAGACAAAAAGTCTGGCAAGTCCAGTGATTTTCAGTTATGAACAGATAACAATAACATGACATGAAAATAAAACTGGATGAGAGATAACTGTAACAGGTGTAACAGATATAACAGAAGAACAGAATGATATAAGCTATTGTTTTACACTTCTCTGCACTAATACTAGTATAACAGAATTAGGTGTCACCCTAATGTCTAAACTAAAACAGAAACGGGTACAGAATAATTTAACAGAAACAGAATGCTAATAATGGGCCTTTACTACCCGATCAGAAACAGACAGAAGCAGAAACAGATTAATCCCTACGGGAACAGAATGTAGAATTAGGTGTACACTAGTAATGGGCCTTTACCACCGAACAGATGGTACCACGTAGAAACAGACAGGTGTTACCACCCAACAGAAACAGACGGTACCAACAGAAACAGATAGAACTAAGTGTACCCTAAAACCCTACCCCAAGCGATCGGCTCCCTAATACATAAATATCCTGTGTAGGCCCCATAGTAGGGTGTATCACTCCCTAAAGTGATAACCAATTAGCACATACCTATTTACAGATGTCACGGCGTCTTACATCCTCAGAGGCAGACCGGGATCCATGCACGCACATGACCTGGTTGGAACGCACCATCAACACCCCTCGCCATTATCAGAATGAATCGCTTATAATTAGTTCAGTAAGCGTGCCCGGACCCTACCTACTGTTGGGTCAAAGTTTTGATACCAGAAAGGGTTACTGACTAATATAGGTCCCAAACAACAGATGAAACAAGTAATTCCCCTCCTAACCTTGTGTCCCCAGACTAACAGATTTCAGTTTTACTTGTTTACAAGTTCAAACATACAGAATTCAGATCAACTTGTTCACAGATCAGAAAATCAAGTCAACAAGTTATCAGATTAACGGATCAGATATACAGATTTGTCTAACTTTGTAATTGGGCCTACGGATTCACGAAACGGGTTTATCAGATTCATTGGTCCAATTGGTTTAACCTTACCCAACACGTTTTAGACATCATATTTATCTCAAATTTTCATTAATTAATTATTAATGCCCAGACCTCTCACATTAGACTGACAGTTTGCGGCTACTGGTTAGGCCGGTTGGTTCCGGGCAGGTTTCTGTCGCAAACTGAGTCTAACCTGGGTTTCAAGCATGTTATGACTAACTTCTCACATTAGAACCTATTGTTTGCGGCCACTGGAATATGCCGGGCGGTTCCGGGCAGAATTACGCTGCAAACTCATTCTAACCTCGAGTTAGCCATGTTTATCTTTGAGGCCAATTAATTAATGATTTACCATTTATACCCACGCCTAATATACATGTCAATTATTCATAACTATAGCCAATTCAGATTATGTCAATAGCGGACTAATTATACCAACTCAACAGATATAGCAGATAACAGATTTTTCAGATTAGGCGACTTAACAAATTTAGCAGATTAAGCAAACTAGCAGATTTAGCATTTTTAACAGACTTAGCAGATGACAGATTTGGCAGATGAACAGATCTTGCAGACTAGGCAGTAACGCAGAACTAGCAGATTAAGCAATATAACAGAACTAACAGATTAGGCAATGTAACAAAACTAGCAAATTAGGCAAATATAACAGATTTAATCATTTCTTAAAGTTTCACAACCATATCTTGCCTAATTATAAATCTTGCCTAAGCTCACATGCATAAATAATAGTCTTGATTCACAATATTATCATATACCCCATGTTTGCATTAAATTTACATAGCACTGATTATGGTCATAAATTTACCATATATCATATGTTTCAATTTTTATTAAACTTGCATAGTACAGAAGATCCCTATATAAATTATACCAAATATAGCCATCGATTACTATGCATATCATATATCCCAAAGATCCCTTACTTAGGTGTTTATTTACATTAATAGATACCCTACTCTCATGTAAATCTTTATGCCTAAGCCATATTCTCTTCATCTCAAATCATATGTTCAATACAATTTATACAAATATAACATGTCCAGTCATATGTCTCAGATTTTGTTCTAGCTACAGTCCATGTTCTTTCCTCAAATCAGTCACCTATTGGTCATGCCCAATTCATGCATCATTCATTTTATTGTTCGAAACATTTTAGCGTATGTTAATCTCTTATGAGATTGGCTCAGGCTCGTGGTAGCCTGGCTATAGAACAGAAAGAGGAAAGAGATACAAAATAAGATAGATCCAAACAGAACAGAACAGATATAACCTCAGATTCATATTTATAATTCATGTCACAATCAGAATTAACGTTTATATCGGAAAATAACTGTACTTGCCTTGGTTGGATTAAAGAAAGAACTTTAATTGTTGTAGAATTGTTGCAGAAGCTTTAATCTCTAATTTGAATTGAGTTGCTTAGGTTGATGTTGATTAGCTTCTAGTTTTGACTCCAACAGAGTAGCGACGCCATATTTATTTTTATTTAGAACAGAGGCAGAGAAGAAGCAGAATAGAATTGTGTGTAGAGAAGGCTAGATCTTAGGTTGTTTTTATAGGTGTAGCAATTCATTTCAGCCATCAGATTAACCCTAAAACCAATCCGGACCATCAAAAATCGTCCCTGGGCTTCAAAAACGTGTTCTGGACCGAAACAGGCCGACCAGGTTGACCTGTAGGGGGGGAGGTCGACACTATAGTCGACCCCCATGGGGGGAGATTGACTCCCAGGTCGACCCCCTGGTCGACCTAGCCCCCAGGTCGACCTGCCTAGTTCTGTGCTGGCCGAAACCTTCTGAATCTTCTAAAGGCCATTACTTCTTCATCCAAACTCTGATTTTCGAAAACTCGGACTCTATTTCATGTAAAATTTCGAAAGGAACGCAATGGTGATGTCCGTTTTACCTAATTCCCGATTCTTAAATTAATTATCCTCATTTTACTATCTTTTCCGTTACACACACCGTTATCGAACTAATTTTTCTTCTCTTTCATGTATTAATTAATTCTTCTTATGCATCACCATTATTTACCTATCATAAGCATATTTTCATATATTTTATTTCATTTTTAGTTATACTTAAAAATGTGGGGTGTTACATACTCCATATCTAACACCACGATGTTATCGGTAATATTCATTACCGTTTCACGTTCAAATCTAATTAAAGATTTAATTGTCGCTTTGGAGCAAAACTGGTGGTACTCCATTCTGAATCACTTTCCAAATTTGATAATTTAAATTATAAATTCACATTTCAGTCTAATTACAGATTCATTAAAACTCCACTTAGTTTTAATCTTCTCAAAAATCAATATCCTATCTTTAACTGGGTTAAAGAACCTGTGTCATCTAAAACACGGTTCACGATAAACCCAAAAAAATCATTTCCAATTCAATTCCAATTAAATAATATTTAATTCGTACACTTCATTAAATATAAATAGAAAGATTTAATCTTTTTCTCAATTGGGCATAAGAACAGTGTTAATGAAGACAACATCCACGACAAACCCAAATCACATTTGATATTAAATACATGGCTCTGAATAGAAAATATATTGGCTTATATTCAATATCAAATTCTACGACCAACAAATATCGTATTGGAAATAACGATATAAATATATCTTTCAAATTTCCACAACCATATCTGTATAATCACGAAATCCAACATCGAAATATTCCGAAGATAATTTCGATTCAAATCCATTCCAATTTACGTATTGGAAATTCTGATTATTTTCAAAACCATTTCGAATCCAATTTATTTATTTGAAAATATTGGGTTATAATTCTAGTTCAAAACTAGTTCATTTCGATAAAAATGTATTTCTATCCTTTCAAATGTGGAATTTTTCATCCCAGTTCTTTCCAATTCATATGTTATGATTTTACACAAATTATTACTATTTTTAATAATTTTATCAAGGCCCGTACAGTCTATTTCCACAAACGGCCATCGAACTTCACTTACAACTACCATTTCCAAATTTGATTTGGACATAATTCCAAATCCAACCGTTAGATTTCAAATTTCTAATATTCATTGGAAATCTCTTTTCGATATGAACCCAACGGTTCCGGTTTAAGTAGAATTTGACGGTCAGATCTTCCGTAACGTCAATTCGAAGTTAATGGTCGAAATTCGCGAACTTCCGCAGCGCGGCGCGTTATATTCAGGCCATTATATAATATATATATATATATATATATAATATATATTTCGTCGATGTCCTTTTAAAACGTATTTTATAAATTGTTTTAAATACGTTTTCGAAACGATTTCAACTGTATATTCAATTTCGAATCAAAATTGAATACTGCACATCATCGATATACAAATGATAATATTTTCAAAACGTTATATTTTGAAATCACTTCCTTTTCTATATTCATTATAAAAACGAATATAATCACTATAAATATCGTTCGCGTCAAAATGGCACATCTCTAATCAACACGGCTTTATATATTTCAATAACTTCGTTATTCTATTCAATAAATGAATATTTATTCTATTCAACACATGAATCTATATTTCTTTCAAAACATGAATATTCTCAACACATGAGTATCGTCAACACATGACTATTTTTATTATTTAAAATATTTTATAAAATTATGATTTCTATCGTTTAACTTTTAATCAGACTCCAACCGTAAATTAGTAAGAGAACGATTCCCTAAATATTAACCCCGAAGGCCGAAACCAACATCAGATCAATACCCAGGAGACCACTCATCTTATATAGTTTCCAGTTAGTTTCTAATTTCATATATGATAAAGACGTAAATTTTATTGTTAAAATATTTTACTCAACACATAAATATTCTCAACACATGAGCATCGTCAACACATGACTATTTATTCTATTCAACACACGAATCTTTATATTATAATATTCTTTATTTTCCCGATTGGAATGAAGCCCAATCAATTACCATATAATGTTAATTATATGGATTTCCATATAACAGATGTATATAATAGCAATGATAAATCATCAACCATCATCCAGAGTGCACTACACAACTACATAAGCATTAAATATAAATAATTAACGCTTACACTGTCTGTCGACCAATCAATCGACATACTATTAAATAATTTGGATTAGTGTACGCCAAATATCATCCCAACACCTGTGTGGGGTTTCAATCCACAAACACTGAATATTATTTGTGCAGTTGGGCGATGTGTAAAATTTATCGTCCCAATCAATGTCCTTCAAATAGTGTACATAAACAAACCGTCCGGTTTGTAAATGAATATTTATTTATTCACATTCACGTTAAATTTTTTTTTTAACGATAATTTATTTATTTCAACACATGAATGTTTATTTTTCTTTCATCACATCAACATCACAAACAAACATCACAACACATCAAACAAGCATACAAGTCATCCATGGTCTGTGGACGACGGGTGTCGGGTGCTGCTAAGCACCGTCTGCATCCTAGTATATATTTTTAACTAGAAAACAAGATTTAAAGTGAGAAGTTCTCACCGACTAGCTAAACCAATACACCGCGACTCTTCATATGTAGAAGTCTTCGCCATTCTCGCCTTTTGTCACTTTCGTTGCCCGTAGCCACTACATATATAAAAATCACATTTTTATATTGTTGCTATCTATATAAAAATCACATTTTTATAATCACTCTATATGGATAAAAATCACATTTTTATACCTCTACTATATACATAAAAATTCTATTTTTATCCTTATCACTATATAAAAATTATATTTTTATATATCTACTTCTAATATAAAGATCGTATTTTTACTTTATTAAAAATCTAATCTTTTCTTCTATAAAGAGCTAATCTTTTCTCTACTAGAAATATGATCTTTTCACTTTTAAAAAAAATCAAATCTTTTTGGTTTAAAAGTCATACCTTTATGGTTTAAAAATCATATTTTTAAACTCAGCTTTTCATATAAAAATTCATTTCTAAAAACAATGCTTTATATAAAAAAATATATTATATTTTCAAAATAAAAAAAGGTTGTTTATATCTTCAAAAACAAAGTTATATATATAAATCACATTTCAAATCAATGTATATATTTTGTTTCTTCAATCGTTATATATATGTAAAAAAAACTGAAATTTAAAACCGTATTTTTAAACAAAATAATTAGCTTAAGTAAAAACAAAATAAAATAACAAAAACAAAACCTCTCTTCTGTATAATACACGACAGACCATATCGAACGCAGCTCAAAAGCTAAGGCACCAATTTTTGCAAAATCCAAGACGCCGAAGATCGATCCGACGCTGCCACCACGCGCGCCTTCGAGAGGGCTTTCCAACGATACCCACCTCGATGAGCTCGGCCCCTTGTAGCCACCGGAATTCTCTTCGAGACGGAGGTAGCTTGGAGCGATGGTTGGAGCTGGATACTCGACGATGATCTCCTTGGTTGGTATGGAATTCAAGAAGGGGAAAGTTCTTCAATTTTAGTTTTGAATTTCTGAATTTCATTTGATGGATCAAGAGAAAATTGGATTCAAAACTCTGAGCTAAAACCGCCGTATATCACAGGAGGGAGGCGTGTTTCTGCGTGGACCACGAAAGAGAAGGGTTGACTGTTATTTTTAGAGTGAAGGGGCTTTTATATTAAATATTTTATTTTATTTTTAATTCATAAAAAGTTGACTTTTATTTTGAACTCCAAACGAGACCCAACGATTATCGCCCCTAGCTAATTACCCCCATTTCGAACACAATGGGATATGTATCATAAGCCAGTTCGACCGTTTCGATCAGTTTTCACTAAAATTTCAATATAAATTAATAGTACGGTCAATATTGATTTTAACGTACATTTTAATTTACTGGGCCCACATACGGACTCTAAAAATTCGAAAAAAAATTATTTTTAGCATTGTATTGACGATACGGTCCTAACGAAACCAATTTCATCGAATTCTGAGACCGTTTGAAAAATGACCATTTTCCAGTCGATCCAAATTGACTGAAACTGTTAAAACAAGTTTAACTTCGCCACGCTCACATATTGATTCGAAAAATTACGAATTTTGAAATCTAGCAATAAATAGACATCACGAATCCAAAAAAAGTGGTTTCGTCGAAAACCGAGGTCGTTTGAAAAATTTCCATTTTCAAGGGCCAGAATTCCATAGCGACTATTCTGAGTTTTCAACTGGTCATAACTTTTTATTCCCGCTATGAAATTTCAATTTTTCGGATTCGTTGGAAAGATATTCTCAATTAGATTCAAATATTTTCGGTTTCGCTAAAATCCGGTTTATTTTGAATCCTCTACATTCATTTGAAGTTTGAAATCGAATTTTCAAACTACCGCGCCATTTTCAATTCCTTTTATAATTAAAATAAAATATTTATATTCTAACGACGATCTATATAAATATACACATTCTATTTCTATTCAAAATAAATTTCTCATCGTTATTATTTAAAATAATTCATTTTAAATAATCAAAATTCGCTAAAATTGCCAAAATAAAAATTTTAAATTGGCTCAGAATTTCTGGGTTGTTACAATCTCCCCCACTTAAAACTTTTCATCCCCGAAAAGGAACGAAGCCGAAAGTTGTTTAACTAATCAACTCAACTTTCATTATTTTCTTTACGGCTTAAGTTCTTCAACTTTTCAGTTTCTAAGAACTTTTCAAATTCTTCAAAAATTTGGCTAACACTGAAACACCCCACCTCCGTTAGGGTCACTCTCAAAGGGAATGCCCTAATTTTGGTGGAGGTTTATAAGTACAAGTCACAGATATACAAGACAGATATAAGAACACATATTTGTAAACAGCGGAAGAACAACAAACTTTTATTTCATAAAGTCAAATACGTGTTACAACAACATCCTTTCCAAAAACATAACATAACACTTTCATAATCTGTCTTGAGTACATTATTTAAAGAAGCATAAATAAAACATAGATAAACTGCAAAATCCCCATAGTGGATTGTCCAAAGCCATAGTTCAAAACAGGAAAGTCCAAGCAATACATTTTTCTACTTCAAGCTGGATATCAAGGCTGATCAAGCTGCTGTGTTCCCTCCCTGAGGACCTGGGGGGGGGGAAACGGAAGAAAGAAGACGAAAGAAAAATAGAGTCAGACATAAAGCCTGAGTAAGTCTAGTACTATTTTGTCTATGAATAAAGAACTGGGTATGATAAGTAATAACAAGAAGTGGGCAACACTATAACTTGGTTAAGTTGTCTAGGGTCGAATATACTATCGTACCCCATGTTAATCTCTGAACCCATATAAACTAGTTTCCATCTGGCACCCCATAATCAGGGTGATGTGATCCATTCAATGATGATCGGCTCCTACTCGCATAGTTACATGTGTCTTACGGCCCCCGATGTTTGTAGTTACCTATGCTGGTCCCACCATGGGGTGTATCAAGTCCCATAGTGGCAACCCGACACAACCTTAGAGTGCAAAGGTATGCTACTGGTGTCCAGTGCTTTATTTTTCTGCGCCGGAGTGCGTGCACGCCCGCACACCGTTAGAACCTACACTGCTACACCACCGCCGTCGATTTGACCTCTTACAATCAGTCCCAGTAATCGTGCCCCACCCTGCCTAGTTTCAGGGTATCATGATACACCTTTTAGGGTTACTGCTGAAAAGGGTCCCCCGTTACTAGGTTTTCTATCTCTAGCCAACATGCTAAGTTGGTTAAGTGTTTTCTAACCTAACCCCACCAGTCCGTTTAGTTTAGCATGTTCCATTTTGATTAAGTCTTTAGTTCACTTAATCCTAACAATCCTGACTCAGCCTTAATTGTCTTATTAAGGCCCGGACCTCTCACATTAGACAGGTATTGTTGTGGCTGCCTGTTGCCGGTTGGTTCCGGGCAGTCTTACGCCACAACTCAGTCTAACCTCGGGTCCTTGCTGGGCTCCATGTTTAACCTCCCACATTGGATAGGTATTGTTGTGACTACTGGACAGCCGGGCGGTTCCGGGCAGGTTTACATCACAACTCAATCCAACCTCGGGTTAAACACATCGTCTTTTCTACATTTACATATCTTGTCATTCTTCTTTATTTATATGTAAATATTTGCGGCCCATTATTAAGTTAATGGTGTAAAGGTTACACCAATCATGGGCCCAACCCATACTTGACTTTGGGCCCTTCTATTTCATATTTTCATTCATTAATTAATTTTTAACCCAACATTATTTTCCCCCGTTTTACACGTCCGTTTATATATATTGGGCTTAGCCTTTTAAAGCCCAATTTAGCCATGCGAAAAGGGGAGGCTTATGGCGTATACACAAAGAGGGGAAAGTGAGCGTATGAACTTGCATATGACGTTAGAAAATACATAATAGAAATTGGTGTACTTGCATAGTGGTGACATGTATTTTGGTCATAAAACATATGTGACATAAACCAAGGCATGTAAACTTGCATAGGTTTAACTACAACATGAACCTATATTCTTATTTAGGCATAATGTCAAACATAAGCATGGCCTAAATACTTCTAGCATAAACATGGCATATTGTCAAACATAAGCATGGCATAAAATACTTCTTGCATAGGCATGGCATATTGTCAAACATAAGCATGGCATAAAATACTTCTTGCATAGGCATGGCATATTGTCAAACATAAGCATGGCATAAAATACTTCTTGCATAGGCATGGCATATTGTCAAACATAAGCATGTCGTAAATATTTCTAATCATGGTGTTTGCTTTAAGCTTGCAAAAAGGGATTTTTAAGTCTAACCTAGCCATGTCTCACATATGTCATCATATATTTCTTTTAAACAAGATAGACTTAATCATAGATTTCAATTATGCCAAATATCATTCATAGCCTAGCCATATTCATAAGTTTTGCAAATACATGGATTATGGTGTCAAAATTCCAACATAGTTTCATATGAACTATAACAACCAAACTTGTCTCAAATACTTGCAAAATGATTTATACAAAAACATACATCATGATGGCATAATAACAAAGCCCAAACTTGCATAAATTTCACTCAACTATATTCATGTAGCTTCATCATAGACTACATAATTTGCGCAATATTCCAAACGTATATTTGCATAGAACTACCGCATGTAGTTCTTTATAATGAATAATATAATTCAAGAATATCCAAACGTATATAAACTGATAAGAACGCACAAATATGAATTACTTCCATTGCCACAATTCAAGCATACATATCAACACAGTTGTTTATTATACCAAAGTAATACTCTACTTACAATGGTTGCGGCAAATTCTCTAATTAAGAGATATGATTCCTTTGTTGATTTGATTAGCTTTAGGTTGCTTGAATTGCTTTAGGCTTTAGAACTTTCTCCCTAATCCTCTCTCTCTAGATGGCGGCTACTCTTAGTCGTTCCTCAGCAACATGGCGGCTATGCTCTTAATTTGAATGAATAGATTAGGGTTTAGTCTAGGGTTGTTTATATAGAGGTTAGGAATTGATTAGAACCATTGATGTTGCTAGGTTAGATCGTAGCCATTCATTAGATAGAGAGACCAATTAAAACTTGCCACCTAGCCCTAATGACAAAGCAACCCACAGAAATTCGACCAAACACAGACCAGGCCAGCCAGGAGGGACTGGGTTCGATTTTCAAAAATTAAACTTTAAATTGAGTTGTTTTAGTCTATTTGAATTTTATCTATTGTATACATATATTTTTGCATATATATATATATATATATATATATTCTCATATATATACTATATTTTCTTTATTTCCTTATATGTACGTTCTTATCCTTTCAAAATTTGAATTTGTATACGTACATGTATTTGCATGCTCAGTTGGCCCTCTCTAAAACAGAGATAAAAATTATGTCGCCGCCGGGGTTCGAACCCCCGTCCTCCATGCTACAAATCCAATGCCTTAACCAACTGAGCTACAGAGGCTTTTGTTAATAAGTCTTAGAATAATAATAATTATTGTCCTCTCCTTACTTCTCTTTTTTCATGTTTTGCTGTAATATTTAAATTAAAGATATCTTCTTCATACGTTATCCGTTTTGCGCAAACTCGGACTCTATCTCAAGCAGAATTCCGAGACGAACGCAATGGTGATGTCCGTTTCCCTTAATTTTTCTGTTACAATTTAATTATACTTTAATTTGTTAATTTACTGTTAACGGAAAAATCCGGGGTGTTACATTCTCCCCCACTTAACAGGATTTCGTCCCCGAAATCTTCAAGTTTAGGAAGAATGTAAATCCTAACATTCAATCATCCATCTACTCATCCATCAAACACGAGCATCCATTGTCCTTAAAAGACTTCTAATGCTTCATGATCATATGCGAAGTGTGTGTGTTCATGAACTTATCTAATGCAAAATCAGGCGGTCTACTGATTCAGTTGACCTCCTTAATGCGAATTATGTAAGTGCCATGAATCCATCATGTATGCAAATTTTCCTATCCTTGATTCTACATGAGTGCACAGTCATTCAATACAAATGCAGCATCCACATGACAACACATTAAAGTTCGACCACATACGAATGCAAACATATATGCATATGCAATATGAAGTGACTGAGCCGATCTAAAACCTAGATTGTGTGTGTATATGCAACCACGAGCAGCCACTAGCAATCACTTGCAACCACTTGCAACCATCATACATAACATGTTTCAATTACATGTTTCCATCCAAAAAGATTCTATCTAAAAGATACGGTCGAGGAAATATACCTAAAAAGATAGATAAAAGCGCAACTTAAGGAAAAGGAAAGATCAAGGATGTACCCTCGAACAGAAAAGGGTAGGCTGTACGGATTCTAGCTTCAGTTTCCCAAGTCGCGTCTCCCTCGGCGTCGCTCCACTGGACTTTGACGAGCTTGACTTCGCGGTCGCGTAGCTTCTTCACTTCCGTTCTTAATATGCGGGTTGGAACTTTTCTTATGGTTGCTTCGCGTTCCACTTCGGCCTCTTCGAGTATATTTGGCTCTACCACTTCAGCAGACTCATGTAGACATTTTCGTAGATGTGAAACGTGAAAAACGTTGCGATCTCCGGCCAATTTTCTCGGGTAGCTCTAATCTATAGGTCATTTTCCAAATTTTCTCAATGATAGGAAATGGTCCCACCTAAAGGTATAGTCGAATGATAGAAGCAAGTAAAAACTTTGTGCCCATTAGGCAATGTCAAAACTGGAAATCAATGCCACATATATATTGATTAGGAGAAGAACTCTCTAAGCATCAGCCCCGAAGACCGAAATCAACATCAGACTGACACCCAAAGAGTTACTCAACCCAACCACCATATATGATTCTAGGCAACTAAGCATGATGGACTCCTTTTAGGTCACAAGGGAGTCCCTTCCTAAGACCAACCCGTATCCTATAAAACCCAAAAAAAAGTTTGGTCAATCCCACGAACACCCTCAAGCCCCAACATGTGTTACTAACAGATGAGTCATACTCCCTATGTGGTTTGCAACAGAAATTGGATTGAGAATGGGACCGAGAGGATATACTCTTAAGAAGAGATATTATGCACGAATCTAGTCTTCAATCTTCTAAGTCGCATGCTTTGTCCGTCTTCACAATTTCGTAGCTTCTTAATTCTTGTTTCAAAAAGATGAGTTGGAACCTATTTCTCGTTCCTCTTTCACTTACTCTACTTCTAATATACTTGGCTCAAGCCTAACTGCGTACCCATGGTTCCATGCAAGCTCTCCAAAATTCACTAGTGAATCTTGGATCTTGTTAACTTACTAGAAGGTATTCCACAACCCATTCATAAGCGAAATGAACCTTTAGCCTTAGTGGCGAACACTACTGGAGCGCCCTATTCTGAAATGCTTCTCCTAATGAACCCCTTTTCTAGAAGCTCTTTAATCTGTTTACTGAGCTCTTTTCTTTCTCGTGGAGCCATATGTCTAACGGGTAACACAACGGGCTTTGCATTATCTACAAGATATATGCGGAAGTCTATTTCCCGCTTCGGAGGCAAGCCCTTCACCTCTTCGAAGACATCCGGATATTCCCGGACCACTCTAACTGATTGCAAATTTTCTACAGAGGCATCTAGAGATTCAAGATAACTAAGCATAACCGTATACGAGGGATTACAAGAAATTTCCAAAGTATTACTGAGCTGGGTTAGGAGCCTAACAACCCTTTTCTCACAATCAAGGATGGCCCCATTACTGGATAGCCAATCCATACCCAAAATCAAACCATACCCCGCAAAGCCCAAAACAAAGGCACTACATTCTAATTCTACACTTAGAATAGAAATTTTCAAATCCAAACAGATCATAGACAAATGAGCTGGGCCCCCAATTGGGTTTGAAACTATTAAGGGGTCCTCTACCATACTAGTTTTTAGGTGTAGAGATTCTACTAAAGCAGACGAGATAAAGGAGTGTGATGCGCCAGAATCAAACAAAGTGCGAACGGGGTGATCATAAAGATAAACTACACTTTCTACAGAAGTATTTATACCTCGCTGTTGCAATGGTGGCGCTTCTAGCACATGAACCTGTGCCCCTGGGGTGGATCCAGTGCCCTGCCCCTGTCCTCGTTTCCTTGGGCAGTCCTTAGCCCTATGGCCTGTCTGACCGCACGAAAAGCACCCACCATTCTCCTTAGCCTTCTTCTTCCGGCAGTCCTTTACTAAGTGCCCCACTTTGCCACAGAAATTACACTTCCTCTTCTCTTTGCTGCCTTTTCCGCCCTTCTTAAAGTCTGTCTTCTTAGGCTGCAAACCCTCTTTCTTCCCTTGAGAGCTTTCTGCCTTGGTCTCCTTCTTGCCCTTGTCCTCTTCGTTCAGTAATGCCATTTGCACCAATCTTTCATACGTGGCTCCCATGGGTATATGGGTCATGGCCAAACTATGTAATGGCTCATTTAACCCCTTGACGAAACGGAGAGCCTTCTTATGCGGGGTGTTGACTAGGTCAAGCCCAAACCTAGCCAGCTCATCGAACTGATTCACATACTCTCTGACAGTCTTGTCTCCTTGCTTAAGAAATAAGAATTTTTCCAACTGCAAACTTCTTTCTGCATCTGAGAGAAACTTAGTCTCAAACCTTGCCCTAAAGTCCTCCCATGTATCCACTGGTCTTTCAGCATTGGTGACTTCCCACCAGTAGGAAGCCTCGCCCTTCAATAGCCACACCGCCAATTGTACTTTTTGTCTATCTTCTACCTCAAAGATGATGAATAGGTCTTCGGTTTCTTTTAGCCAATTCCTAGCTGCTACGAAGGACTCAGTTCCATGGAAATCCCTTCCTCCCATAGCTTTAAAATCTTTACATATCTTAGCAAACGTGTTTCCCCGTGGAGGAGGTGGAGGAAAAGGTGCTGCTGCGGCTGGATGATTCCCTTCAGCTGGAGGAGGAGGAACGGTAGGACCTGGCTGAGTGGCCCTTGCTTCTAAGAAACGTCTAAACCAACCAGGTATGGGTACCCCTTCAGGCAAGTTAAGTTCTTGGGACATGCTGAAACAAAAAGGATAGATTCAAAACGAAGGATAAGAGATAATACCTATGGCTTTGGGGAGTGGACTTTGCCTTTTTTAAAAATAAAATAATATTTTTCTTTTAAAAATGCTTCTTTAAATATCCCTTTTTGAAAAATAATTTTTCAAAACTTTTTATCTTATCTGGTAAACCTATGCTCTGATACCAAGTGAAACACCCCACCTCCGTTAGGGTCACTCTCAAAGGGAATGCCCTAATTTTGGTGGAGGTTTATAAGTACAAGTCACAGATATACAAGACAGATATAAGAACACATATTTGTAAACAGCGGAAGAACAACAAACTTTTATTTCATAAAGTCAAATACGTGTTACAACAACATCCTTTCCAAAAACATAACATAACACTTTCATAATCTGTCTTGAGTACATTATTTAAAGAAGCATAAATAAAACATAGATAAACTGCAAAAGCCCCATAGTGGATTGTCCAAAGCCATAGTTCAAAACAGGAAAGTCCAAGCAATACATTTTTCTACTTCAAGCTGGATATCAAGGCTGATCAAGCTGCTGTGTTCCCTCCCTGAGGACCTGGGGGGGAAACGGAAGAAAGAAGACGAAAGAAAAATAGAGTCAGACATAAAGCCTGAGTAAGTCTAGTACTATTTTGTCTATGAATAAAGAACTGGGTATGATAAGTAATAACAAGAAGTGGGCAACACTATAACTTGGTTAAGTTGTCTAGGGTCGAATATACTATCGTACCCCATGTTAATCTCTGAACCCATATAAACTAGTTTCCATCTGGCACCCCATAATCAGGGTGATGTGATCCATTCAATGATGATCGGCTCCTACTCGCATAGTTACATGTGTCTTACGGCCCCCGATGTCTGTAGTTACCTATGCTGGTCCCACCATGGGGTGTATCAAGTCCCATAGTGGCAACCCGACACAACCTTAGAGTGCAAAGGTATGCTACTGGTGTCCAGTGCTTTATTTTTCTGCGCCGGAGTGCGTGCACGCCCGCACACCGTTAGAACCTACACTGCTACACCACCGCCGTCGATTTGACCTCTTACAATCAGTCCCAGTAATCGTGCCCCACCCTGCCTAGTTTCAGGGTATCATGATACACCTTTTAGGGTTACTGCTGAAAAGGGTCCCCCGTTACTAGGTTTTCTATCTCTAGCCAACATGCTAAGTTGGTTAAGTGTTTTCTAACCTAACCCCACCAGTCCGTTTAGTTTAGCATGTTCCATTTTGATTAAGTCTTTAGTTCACTTAATCCTAACAATCCTGACTCAGCCTTAATTGTCTTATTAAGGCCCGGACCTCTCACATTAGACAGGTATTGTTGTGGCTGCCTGTTGCCGGTTGGTTCCGGGCAGTCTTACGCCACAACTCAGTCTAACCTCGGGTCCTTGCTGGGCTCCATGTTTAACCTCCCACATTGGATAGGTATTGTTGTGACTACTGGACAGCCGGGCGGTTCCGGGCAGGTTTACATCACAACTCAATCCAACCTCGGGTTAAACACATCGTCTTTTCTACATTTACATATCTTGTCATTCTTCTTTATTTATATGTAAATATTTGCGGCCCATTATTAAGTTAATGGTGTAAAGGTTACACCAATCATGGGCCCAACCCATACTTGACTTTGGGCCCTTCTATTTCATATTTTCATTCATTAATTAATTTTTAACCCAACGTTATTTTCCCCCGTTTTACACGTCCGTTTATATATATTGGGCTTAGCCTTTTAAAGCCCAATTTAGCCATGCGAAAAGGGGAGGCTTATGGCGTATACACAAAGAGGGGAAAGTGAGCGTATGAACTTGCATATGACGTTGGAAAATACATAATAGAAATTGGTGTACTTGCATAGTGGTGACATGTATTTTGGTCATAAAACATATGTGACATAAACCAAGGCATGTAAACTTGCATAGGTTTAACTACAACATGAACCTATATTCTTATTTAGGCATAATGTCAAACATAAGCATGGCCTAAATACTTCTAGCATAAACATGGCATATTGTCAAACATAAGCATGGCATAAAATACTTCTTGCATAGGCATGGCATATTGTCAAACATAAGCATGGCATAAAATACTTCTTGCATAGGCATGGCATATTGTCAAACATAAGCATGGCATAAAATACTTCTTGCATAGGCATGGCATATTGTCAAACATAAGCATGTCGTAAATATTTCTAATCATGGTGTTTGCTTTAAGCTTGCAAAAAGGGATTTTTAAGTCTAACCTAGCCATGTCTCACATATGTCATCATATATTTCTTTTAAACAAGATAGACTTAATCATAGATTTCAATTATGCCAAATATCATTCATAGCCTAGCCATATTCATAAGTTTTGCAAATACATGGATTATGGTGTCAAAATTCCAACATAGTTTCATATGAACTATAACAACCAAACTTGTCTCAAATACTTGCAAAATGATTTATACAAAAACATACATCATGATGGCATAATAACAAAGCCCAAACTTGCATAAATTTCACTCAACTATATTCATGTAGCTTCATCATAGACTACATAATTTGCGCAATATTCCAAACGTATATTTGCATAGAACTACCGCATGTAGTTCTTTATAATGAATAATATAATTCAAGAATATCCAAACGTATATAAACTGATAAGAACGCACAAATATGAATTACTTCCATTGCCACAATTCAAGCATACATATCAACACAGTTGTTTATTATACCAAAGTAATACTCTACTTACAATGGTTGCGGCAAATTCTCTAATTAAGAGATATGATTCCTTTGTTGAATTGATTAGCTTTAGGTTGCTTGAATTGCTTTAGGCTTTAGAACTTTCTCCCTAATCCTCTCTCTCTAGATGGCGGCTACTCTTAGTCGTTCCTCAGCAACATGGCGGCTATGCTCTTAATTTGAATGAATAGATTAGGGTTTAGTCTAGGGTTGTTTATATAGAGGTTAGGAATTGATTAGAACCATTGATGTTGCTAGGTTAGATCGTAGCCATTCATTAGATAGAGAGACCAATTAAAACTTGCCACCTAGCCCTAATGACAAAGCAACCCACAGAAATTCGACCAAACACAGACCAGGCCAGCCAGGAGGGACTGGGTTCGATTTTCAAAAATTAAACTTTAAATTGAGCTGTTTTAGTCTATTTGAATTTTATCTATTGTATACATATATTTTTGCATATATATATATATATATATATTCTCATATATATACATATATTTTCTTTATTTCCTTATATGTACGTTCTTATCCTTTCAAAATTTGAATTTGTATACGTACATGTATTTGCATGCTCAGTTGGCCCTCTCTAAAACAGAGATAAAAATTATGTCGCCGCCGGGGTTCGAACCCCCGTCCTCCATGCTACAAATCCAATGCCTTAACCAACTGAGCTACAGAGGCTTTTGTTAATAAGTCTTAGAATAATAATAATTATTGTCCTCTCCTTACTTCTCTTTTTTCATGTTTTGCTGTAATATTTAAATTAAAGATATCTTCTTCATACGTTATCCGTTTTGCGCAAACTCGGACTCTATCTCAAGCAGAATTCCGAGACGAACGCAATGGTGATGTCCGTTTCCCTTAATTTTTCTGTTACAATTTAATTATACTTTAATTTGTTAATTTACTGTTAACGGAAAAATCCGGGGTGTTACAAACACCCTAAATTTTCGAAAAATTTCGCCATAACCTCTCCTGCACCGGGGACTTCGGGATATTTCAAATAGCCTCCCATGGCCCTCATCAATCCAAAAAGAAACAGCCAAGCGGCTAGCCAATCGGCTCATAAAATCATACAAAACCCAATAAATTTGTAAACATGTACCTATTTGTCGGGCAAACAATTTTGTTCTTCTGCTCTAGCCTCCTTGCTATGACCTGTTCAATGTGAGTACATGTATATGCATGCAAATGTGACTAATTTTCTATACAACTCAATATTTGGTTCAATTGGGCTAAAGGTTCAACATTTAATTAATCAAACAACACAATCAACAATCAATTAGTTGATTATCTTTTCAATCACATAATTTTGATACATAGTCTAAAAATCAGATTTTTAATGCCAAATCACAACAAATAATTCTATGTAAGTTTTGGTTCTCACACCAGTCTAATGGAAATATATAGATATCACACTTTCGAAACACAAACATAAATACTGATGATGTGGCCACATCACCAAAATTATCCCCGGGTGTCTAGAATGTGATTCTATATCTATCCAGTATATTAAAACTTCGAATATACGTTCATGACACATATACACGAAATCTTTATATGCTCGATTGTCCAAATTCAATACAAATAAAATATTCAAATACATATAAAATGATTTAAATTTCAAAACAAAATTTGTTTTTGATTTTATTTAAAAAATATACTCTTCACACTCGTTCTAGGATACTATTGACCCCATCTCTAACGAGTCATTCTAATTGGATATTACTAACCCAATATCTGTAAACCAAAGCTCTGATACCAAATGTAAAGGTAAGGAATTTCGCTCGATCCGAATCGATCGTTAAACCGAACAAGACCGTTCGAAACCCCTGATCGTTTTCAGAACATGACAAAATGGGAATGCAAACAGAAGAACATTTCATTGTTAATTACAACAATTCCACCAGAATACAAGAATATACAGAGTATGAATAAATATACATTCGACAAATATCAGAAGTTGCAATAAATTACATAGCAGCGGAAAAATAATACAAAACACAACTGAAAAAAATACACGGATACAGAGCTTTCCGAGCATCTTTCCAGCTGTGAATCAGGATCCTGTGAATATAAATCTGCAAAACCAAAACTAGTAGCTGCCTGTGTAGAAAATAGGGGCACCCAGAGTTTAGGTTGAAACAATAAACTCCAGGTCAGTCATGTAACTGGTATGAGAACTAAAACAGTTATTAATCTTTATTTTTAAAGTTAGGTAAATCAAGGGACCACGCCGTATAACACGGAACGGGTTTTCTCCCAAGAATACCAGTGCATAAAACAAACAGCGCAATGCTAAATAAAGAAAAATGAAGCTATTATAAGACCCAGGTCCCATCACACAATGCAACGCAAGCCGGAGGATAGGGTTTTACCTTATAATAGCCAAAGAATGCTTGATACATTTAAAAACATATTATTTTGATATTACTATAAGTGTATAGATTCAAAACAATTTCAATCATAAGTATCAATCATAGACGGCATAAGTGACCCATACCACTATGTCGCCATACTAAGCTCTACAAATAAAACCGAAAGTCACGTATTGGAAATTGGATTTCCGTCATGAGTCAAGGCAAGGGGCAAGCTCCTCTCCGTTCGAGACACTTTAGCAAATGTCTCAGGACCACACACAGTGATCCTTGGAATCGGTTGGGTCGGTCCTCTCTTACTCTTGAGGATTAGTTATTCCTGAACACACGTTTCCTGGTCCTAACAGACCTATATCCGAGGCGCCTCACATTCCAACAACCACACAGGTGAAAAGTATATAAATGTCAGCTAGTTCAAGCATTGACACCACCACTAGCTAGAAAGAAATGTCGTGTTCTGCCAACGGTCCATATCCCGTTTTTGACTCAAACGGAGGTGTGAGGCTCGCAAATTAACACTATACACAAAGCTATGCCACACAGGCCGTTCTTTAATCATCAACCACAAGACTTTGCTTTTCAACAGAAGCCTTGATCATTTGCCACTTAGGCATGCCACACAAGCAATTCATGCCATGCGATTGATATCTATCGATATATAACCTCTAAGCTCGTACGGCTCAAAGAAAGGCGTTAAGCAAGAGAATAAATTCTCCATCGCCAAAAAATGTTTATTTAATAGAGATCAATCAACACAGAATAAAATCCAATGTCAGACACACAGTCCATTTACAAGTTTGTTCTGGGTCTGAACGAAACCAGAGGCACTTTCCTCGCATATCCATCGATCTCCTAGTACGTATGGATGATCACCAACTGATTCCCTCATCTTGGGTGTACAGCTCAATCAAGATCATCAGTAATCACCCAAACAATGTGAAGACTTCCGGTCTTCAACCATCGTCTTCATCTTCGACTTATCGTCGAATCGGTTATTCATAATGGGTATAAACCTCGCCTTTCCGAATAACCCGCGTATATAATAAACAAATGTTACACAAACTCAACATACGCCTCTTTCCAATTCAGAATATTGTTTTATTCAAATTCTCACACTCTTAGGGAAAGGTTCCCATTAATTTTATCAAAGATAAATTCTTCTAAATTTATTCTTTAATTTTCCTTTGGATATCATTTCAAACCATATTATGGTTTTTCAAAACTAGTCGGGATTAGCGAACCACACCAAAGTAATTATTTATTTTATTTCCCAATCCCAACCTATTCATACCATGGAGCAAAACTTGTAGTACTCCATATCTAACACCACGGTGTTATCGAAAAAATTAATTACCATTTCACGTTCAAATCTAATTAAAGATTTAATTATCGCTTTGGAGAAAAACTGGTGATACTCCATTCTCGATCACTTTCCAAATTTGATAATTTAAATTATCAATTCACATTTCAATCTAATTACAAATTCATTAAAATTACACTTAGTTTTAACCTTCTCAAAAATCAATATCCTCTCTTTAACTGGGTTAAAGAACTAATGTCATCTAAAACACGGTTCACGATAAACCCAAAAAAATCAATTCCAATTAAATAATATTTAATTGGTACACTTCATTAAATCTAAATAGAAAGATTTAATCTTTTTCTCAATTAGGAAAAAGAACAGTGTTAATGAAGACACCATCCACGACAAACCCAAATCACATTTGATATTAAATACATGGCTCTGAATAGAAAATATATAGGCTTATATTCAATATCAAATTCTACGACCAACAAATATCGTATTGGAAATAACGATATAAATATATCTTTCAAATTTCCACAACCATATCTGTATAATCACGAAATCCAACATCGAAATATTCCGAAGATAATATCGATTCAAATCCATTCCAATTTACGTATTGGAAATTCTGATTATTTTCAAAACCATTTCGAATCCAATTTATTTATTTGAAAATATTGGGTTATAATTCTAGTTCAAAACTAGTTCATTTCGATAAAAATATATTTTTATCCTTTCAAATGTGAAAATTTTCAACCCAGTTCTTTCCAATTCATATATTATGATTTTACACAAATTATTACTGTTTTTAATAATTTTATCAAGGCCCGTACAGTCGATTTCCACAAACGGCCATCGAACTTCACTTACAACTACCATTTCCAAATTTGATTTGGACATAATTCCAAATCCAACCGTTAGATTTCAAATTTCTATTATTCATTGGAAAGCTCTTTTCGATACGAACCCAACGGTTCTAGTTTTAGGAGAATCCGACGGTCAGATCTTCCGTAACGTCAATTCGAAGTTAATGGTCGAAATTCGCGAATTGCCGCGGCGCGGCGCGTTATATTCAGGCCATTATATATATATATATATATATTATATAGTTCATCGATTTCCTTTTAAAACATATTTTATAAATTGTTTTAAATTCGTTTTCGGAACGATTTCAACTTTATATTCAATTTCGAATCAAAATTGAATATTCCACATCATCGATATACAAGTGATAATATTTTCAAAATGTTATATTTTGAAATCACTTCCTTTTCTATATTCATTATAAAAACAAATATAATCGCTATAAATATCATTCGCGTCAAAATGGCACATCTCTAATCAACACGGCTTTATATATTTCAATAACTTCGTTATTCTATTCAATAAATGAATATTTATTCTATTCAACACATTAATCTATATTTCTTTCAAAACATGAATAATCTCAACACATGAGTATCGTCAACACATGACTATTTTTATTATTTAATATATTTTATAAAATTATGATTTCTATCGTTTAACTTTTAATCAGACTCCAACCGTAAATTAGTAAGAGAACGATTCCCTAAATATTAACCCCGAAGGCCGAAACCAACATCAGATCAATACCCAGGAGACCACTCATCTTATATAGTTTCCAGTTAGTTTCTAATTTCATATATGATAAAGACGTAAATTTTATTGTCAAAATATTTTAGTCAACACATGAGCATCGTCAACACATGATTATTTATTCTATTCAACACACGAATCTTTATATTATAATATTCTTTATTTTTCCGATTGGAATGAGGCCCAATCAATTACCATATAATGTTAATTATATGGATTTCCATACAACAGATGTATATAATAGCAATGATAAATCATCAACCATCATCCAGAGTGCACTACACAACTACATAAGCATTAAATATAAATAATTAACGCTTACACAGTCTTTCGACCAATCGATCGACATACTATTAAATAATTGGGATTAGGGTACGCCAAATATCATCCCAACACCCGTGTGGGGTTTCAATCCACAAACACTGAATATTATTTGTGTAGTTGGGCGATGTGTAAAATTTAGCATCCCAATCAATGTCCTTCAAATAGGTGTACATAAACAAACCGTCTGGTTTGTAAATTAATATTTATTTATTCACATTCACGTTAAAAATTATATTTTTAATGATAATTAATTTATTTCGACACATGAATGTTTATTTTTCTTTCAACACATCAACATCACAAACAAACTTCACAACACATCAAACAAGCATACAAGTCGTCCATGGTCTGTGGACGATGGGTGTCGGGTGCTGCTAAGCACCGTCTGCATTCTAGTATATATTATTAACTAGAAAACAAGATTTAAAGTGAGAAGTTCTCACCGACTAGCTAAACCAATACACCACGACTCTTCATATGTAGAAGTCTTCGCCATTCTCGCCTTTTGTCACTTTCGTTGCCCGTAGCCACAACATATATAAAAATCACATTTTTATATTGTTGCTATGTATATAAAAATTACATTTTTATATTGTTGCTATGTATATAAAAATCACATTTTTATAATCACTCTATATGGATAAAAATCACATTTTTATACCGCTACTATATAGATAAAAATTCTATTTTTATCCTTATCACTATATAAAAATTATATTCTTATATATCTACTTCTAATATAAAGATCGAATTTTTATAGCTACTTCATATATATAAAAATCAAATTTTTTTTATAACCAAAGATCGTATTTTTACTTTATTAAAAATCTAATCTTTTATTCTATAAAGATCTAATCTTTTCTCTACTAGAAATATGATCTTTTCACTTTAAAAAAAATCAAATCTTTTTGGTTTAAAAGTCATACCTTTATGGTTTAAAAATCATATTTTTAAACTCAGCTTTTCATATAAAAATTCATTTCTAAAAATAATGCTTTATATAAAAAAATAAATTATATTGTCAAAAAGAAAAGGTTGTTTATATCTTCAAAAACAAAATTATATATATAAATCACATTTCAAATCAATGTATATATTTTGTTTCTTCAATTGTTATAAATATGTAAAAAAAAAACTGAAATTTAAAACCATATTTTTAAACAAAATAATTAGCTTAAGTAAAAAAAATTATAAAAACAAAACCTCTCTTCTGTATAATACACGACAGGCCATATCGAACGCAGCTCAAAATCTAGGGCACAAATTTTTGTTAAATCCAAGACGTCGGAGATCGATCCGACGCTGCCACCATGCGCGCCTTCGAGAGGGCTTTCCAACTATACCCACCACGGCGAGCTCGGCCCCTGTATCCACCAGAATCCTCTTCAAGACGGCGGTAGTTTGGAGCTACGGTTGGAGCTGGATACTCGACGATGATCTCCTTGGTTGGTATGGAATTAAAGAGGGGGAAAAGTTCTTCAATTTTAGTTTTGAATTTCTGAATTTCATTTGATGGATCGAGAGAAAATTGGATTCAAAATCCCGAGCTAAAACCGCCGTATATCACAAGAGGGAGGCGCGTTTCTGCGTGGACCACGAAAGAGAAGGGTTGACCGTTATTTTTAGGGTTAAGGGGCCTTTATATTAAATATTTTATTTTATTTTTAATTCATAAAAAGTTGACTTTTATTTTGAACTCCAAACGAGACCCAACGACTGTCGTCCTAGCTAATTACCCCCATTCCGAACACAATGGGATATGTATCATAAGCCAGTTCGACCGTTTCGATCAATTTTCACTAAAATTTCAATATAAATTAATAATACGGTCAATATTGATTTTAACATACATTTTAACTACCGAGCCCACATACAGACTCTAAGGATTCCAAAAAAAATTATTTTTAGCTTCGTATTGACGATACAGCCCTAACGAAACTAATTTCGTCGAATTCTGAGACCGTTTGAAAAATGGCTATTTTCCAGTCGATCCAAATTGACTGAAACTGTTAAAACACGTTTATTTTCGCCACACTCACATATTGATTCGAAAAATTACGAATTTTGAAATCTAGCAATAACTTGACATCACGGATCCAACAAAAGTGGTTTCATAAAAAACCGAGGTGGTTTGCAAAATTTCCATTTTCAAGGGCCAGAATTCCATCGCGACTATTCTAAATTTTCAATTGGACATAACATTTTATTCCCGCTATGAAATTTCAATTTTTCGAATTCGTTGGAAAGATATTCTCAATTAGATTCAAATATTTTTGGTTTCGCTAAAACCCGGTTTATTTTGAATCCTGTACATTCATTTGAAGTTTGAAACCGAATTTTCAAACTACCACGCCATTTTCAATTCCTTTTATAACTAAAATAAAATATTTATATTCTAACGACGATCTATATAAATATATACATTCTATTTCTATTCAAAATAAATTTCTCGTCGTTATTATTTAAAATAATTCATTTTAAATAATCGAAATTCGCTAAAATTGCCAAAATAAAAATTTTAATTTGGCTCAGAATTTCCGGGTTGTTACAAATTTTGGTGTCTACATAAGGTGTAAACTTCTCTTATGAATACATGTTAGAACATCTAAATTTGGGTGTCAAACTACGGTGTCAATTTCATATTAACACATGTAACAACAACTAGACTTGGGTGTTAACATATAACGTCATAAATCAAATAAAAATGAATATTTTTATTTTAAATCAAATCTAATCAAATCGGTGTTAATAGATCTAAATAAATAGGAAAATTTATTGCAGGACATAGATCTAAACAAACAAGTATATGTTAGACCATCCAAATTCGCAAAACAACAATATCTAAATACATGACATCGCAAATAAGATTATAATCATATATTCATGAATATAAATTGGTGATAAATAATTAAATGTTCAATTATTCATTAAAACAGAAATCTCACAATGGCTTTTAATTCAGATCTGAATTTTCCTGAACGTACTCCATTTAAGCTTTAATCAGTTCCATGTTGTAGAATTCTCCACCACGATCGCAACGCAATTCGTTTCGTCAGATCCTGATTTCATTTGTACAAGATATGGAATTTTAAATACTAATGAATTCATTTACATAATTGATTAAAATAAAATTCCTTAACCATCCTCTTAAACCCGTCGTCTTCTTCCCAGGTATTCACGGCAGAAGTTCTCACTCATTTCGAGACCAGAGATGATTGTGACTGTTGATATTGTAGCCTTCGTCGAGCTCTTCGATCTTGTGTTTGGAGTTTTTGAAAATCATTGAGAAATTGAGGAGATGGAAGTGGAAGAAGATGGCTGCATTTCAGCCATTGGAGACAAGGGGCGGCGGCTCTGTTTTATTAGGGTTTAGGTTTTGTAAATTTTAAGGTATATATATATATATATATATATTTTATTTGGTTATATATTTTATATTATCCCACACTTGTGTCTATACATATGTAGTAGGTTATAAATGAAATAAATCGCTGACTACACATGACATGTCAATCTAATTAGCATTTCTTATTTAAAAATTCAAAAGAAAATTACATAAGGAAAGAGAATAGTGGAAACGTAATTAATGCATGATTCAATGCTAATTGTGACAAAGTTTGTGAGTTTAAAATTTCAAAATATATAACATTAAAATTGTAGAACTTAAGGAACATATTCAATTGGACATACAAGAATAAGACAACAAAAATGACTAGAAATGCACATAAATAACGTAAACAATATATATATATATAAGGGAATAATATATATACACATGTGGAAATTGTTTGCTTTTGTAAGAATAAATAATAATAATGGGAAAAGGAAAATAAGGGAATGAAAATATAAGGAACGAGAACATGCAAATGAAATAAGATGCATGAATGTAGAAATAAGGAAATAAATTAATGAAGTGGAGGAAAGAGATGAATGGATAATTTATTGTTTAATGTTAAATGCTAGAACGTATGTGACTTTTAAAATTTCAAACACATAATATTAAATATCATGTGTTATTACATAGATAATGTTAAAAGTTTTACTATATTTTTTTATTTAATAATGGAATTTTTTTATTATGGCGTATTTTCTAATAAAATTTCCTGACATAAATTTTTTAAATTGGTTCTGATATTCTGGGTTGTTACACTGTGCTTTGATCATCAACCACAAGGCTTTTCTTTTCAACAAAAGCCTTGATCATTTGCATCTTAGCATATCACATTGTCAGTCCATACCATACCACTGATTTCTTCCAATATATAACCTCTAAGATCGTACGTCTCAGAGAAGGGTGTTAAGCGAGAGAATAAATTTTCCGCCACCAAATAGATATATATTTTGCAGAGATCAATGAATGCAGCATAAAGGAATACAACGTCAGACATACCATCCATTTACAAGTCCATTCTAGGTCTGAACGGAACTGGAGGCACCTTATTCCTCGTCTCATATGTCCAATACTGTGACGACCCCAAAACCCCGAGCGACGGCGTAAAAGGTAATCTTTGGAATATAACACATAAACAGATAATAATAGAACAGAAATAAATAAATACACCAGATAATGTACAATAGAATACACTGGATAAACATAATCATCTGAGTTACAAAGTATACAGGATCATACTTAGTACAATTGTAACGACCCCGATTTCGCCCGACCCCAATCGATCGTAAGATCGATCAAGACCATTCAAAACCCGCATACGTTAACTTTGGGCATACAACACATCAGAACAACAACACAGACTTTTATAACATCAATAAATAAATGTTACATCAGAGTACATAATATATTAGAGTACATCAATATATAATACAACGGAAGATACATTTACAATAAATTAAATACATTGCAGCGGAACTAATCTCAGTGGAAGGCCATCAATATTCTGGACCCAGCTTCAGACTTCAATCCAAGATCCTGGGAACATATATCTGCAAAAAGCTACTCGACTACCCGTGTGGAAAGAGGGCACCCGAGTTTGCAAAGTGAAACAAACTACAGGTTAGTCGTGGGACTGGGGTGAGAATTCTTAACTTAACCTATCTAACAAGTAGGCTAATCACAGGACCACGCCGCTAACGCGGAACGGGTTTACTCCATTGGATTGCCAGTGCATGATTAAAGTAAATCGTCAAATAACGTAATGCTTTTTAGAAAAATGAAACCATTATAAGACCCAGGTCCCATAATACAATGCAACGCACACCAGAGGATAGGGTTTTACCTTATAATGGTCAAAAGATGCTTGATACGTAAAAACGATATTATTATAATGTTTATAAAAGCCTGATGTTATTGTTCTGATGATTGTTATTGTATATGATTTGATTTTAGAAAATATGATTTTGAATATATAAAAGTTATAAATATTTAAAAATCTAATAAACCAATTGATTGATGATTGTGTAGTGTAATTATTAGTTCAACTATAAAATTATTTAAACCAATGAATGAATAATAAAGAATAATTTGAATATATTGAGGCTAATGAATTTAATACTACGACATGTATATAGTGAGATTTGACTGTTTTACCTTTTGTATTTATTAATAGCTTCCCCATTTGTCATATTTCAAATTGCCTCTTTATTCCCATTATTAATAATACAAATTTAAGTTTATGCTCCATTTTCATTATTTCATTTATCCTATTTATTTCTTTTATTTCCATTATTTCCTTCATTTAAGTCCATATATTCATGTGGTCCATCATGCCTAGTCAGCAAATTAAACTTCATTTGTCACCTAGTACATATGTAGAGACAAGTGCAAAGATAAAATCAAATATATATAACCAAATAAAAAAATATATACATACATACATATATATATATATTGTCTCCACTATATAATATCATAAACTTCTCTAAACCTATCCCTAATCCCCCTAAATGTATAGCCACCACCATGCCAATCAATGGTTGAAAACGCTCTTCTTCTTCCCCTCAAATCTCTTTCTATCCATTCCTCCATTTCCAAAATTTCCGAAGGCAAATATGATAGATCGTTCTATGATCTATATCTTCTACCTTGATGATCACCTTTATAGTGACAGCTTATGAGATATCGACGCTTCATTTCGCCCCCTTTTCATGCAATTCGATGGAGGGTGGTGCGATGCTACAGGGAGCGTAATACAGAAAGAAGGAAGAAGATATTTGTAATGTAATTAATTATTTAATTATTTGGTTAATATTAAAATAGTCGTATCTCATTCAAACGAAAACGAAATCAAATGATTTCAGATCCGCTGGAATCGTGAAGAGGAGATCTACGCAATGGAATCGACTAGGACCAAAACAGAGAACATTGGAAATTCAGTAAAATCAAGGTGAGATCTCTAAAATTCAATTTTAAATTTAGAAAAATATATTTGTGGTGGGACAATAAAAATCATTGTGATCGTGATGACTTGATTGTGGTTATGAATGGTTGATATTGGTTGCGAAGAAATTGATTTCATTTGTGGTGAATTCACATTTTGTGAAAATGGATTGAATTTTGTAGATCTAGAATTTTCTTATTCATAATAACTAGCTTATACAATAAAAACCATTTTTTTCATTGTATATATGTAATTGAAATAATCATGTCATTGATAGGAACTATTTTACAATAAAAATATAGTTTTTATTGTAATATGTATATGTTAGAATTTCTTGGACAATAAAAGTCACATTTTTATTGCGTATTCATGTCACAAAATTGATTCATATTTTGGTATATTATTAGTGCAATAAAATCCATATTTTTATTCTATGTTGTTATATGAAAATGTTCATTAGTTATTAAAATTGTTGTATGATAAAAATTCACATTTTTAACATATGTTTATGTTATGAAAAAAATTCATAGGTCAAAAAAATAATAAAAACATTTTGTTATCATTGACAAATTAGAATAAAAACATCATTTATGTTAGAATTGACAAATTAGAATAAAACATCGTTTATGTTAGAATTGTCACATTGGATTCAAAACCATTTATGTTAGAATTGTCACATTAGATTAAAATACATCATTGTAGTTAGAAAAAAGTTACATTTTCATAAATGTAATAAAAAGAATGTAAAAGTTACATTTTCTATAATGTAATAAAAAGAATATAACTTTGATTAGTATTTGTTAACATGTAAAATTACATTTCTATGTAATTAGGATTCATTAAAAAGGATAAAACTTGGTTAAAAGTGTTTTAACATTTAAAATTACATTTTAATGCATGAAGTGAATCACTAGAAATATCTCATGTTTAAAATAAAACATGTCCACATTAAAAATCTCTTTTTATTATTGGAATGAATGAAACTAGTAAAATGTACATGTCTTGAATATGAAAACATGTTAGTAGTAAAAATCTTATTTTAATGAAAAGAATGATTTATTAGAAAATTATACATGTTAGAATAAAGTGTTGAAACATTAAAAATTCCCATTTTAATGTAAAAATGATTCATTAGAAAACATATATTAGAGTTTACAATAATGTTAAAACATTATTGTTGACATGTTAGAAACAGCTGTAACGACCCCGATTTCGCCTGACCCCAATCGATCGCAAGATCGAACAAGACCGTTCAAAACCCACGTACATTAACTTTGGGCATACAACACATCAATACAACAACACAGACTTTTATAACATCAATAAATAAATGTTACATCAGAGTACAGAATATATCAGAGTACATCAATAAATAATACAGCGGAAGATACATTTACAATAAATTATATACATTGCAGCGGAACTAATCTCAGCGGAAGGCCATCAATATTCTGGACCCAGCTTCAGACTTCAATCCAAGATCCTGGGAACTATATCTGCAAAAAGCTACTCGACTGCTCGTGTGGAAAGAGGGCACCCGAGTTTGCAAAGTGAAACAAACTACAGGTCAGTCGTGGGACTGGTGTGAGAATTCTTAACTTAACCTATCTAATAAGTAGGCAAATCACAGGACCACGCCGCTAACGCGGAACGGGTTTACTCCATTGGATTGCCAGTGCATAATTGTAACGACCCATAAAATCTGAACCAATTTAAAATTTTTAAATTGGCTAAAATAATGGATTTTAAATATATAAAATAAATATTTTAAACAATAGAAATGAAAACTGAGTTTGAATCGACAATTGAAAACGAATATAATTAATTCTAATTATAAACAAGGCCTGAAATGGCGCTGCAGTTTCAAAAATTGAATTCAAACTTTGTCGGACTGTACCGGGTGCAAAACAAAATGGATTTGAGTGAAACCAAAAATATTTAAATCTGTTAGTGAATACCTTTCTAACGAATCTGAATAATCGAATTTTCGTAACGGAAAGCAAAAGTTATGGCCAAATGAATTTTCAGAAAGGTCGCTATGGAATTTATATAGCCCGTGAAATTGGCCATTTTGCATACGAACTCGGAATTCGACGAAACCACTTTTGTTGGATCTAGGATGTGAAGTTATTGCTAGGTTTCAAATTTCATAATTTTTGAAGCTAGTATGTGAGCGTGGCAAAGGAAAATGTGTTTTGGTCAATTATAGTTAAATTGGATCGACCAGAAATGGGCCTTTTTGCAAACGGTCTCAAAATTCGACGAAACTAGTTTTGTTGGGACCGTATCGTCAAAACATAGCTAGATTTATTTTTCTGGAATTTTATGAATTAATTTGTGGCCCTGGCAAATTGAAATGTACATTCAAATCGAATATTGAATGTTTTATATTTTAATTTGAAGGAAAACTGACTGAAACTTTCGAATGGGCCTTCGAAACATATCCCATTATGTTCGGAATGGGGGTAAAATGTTAGGGACGACAGTCGTTGGGTCTGGATTGGGGTTCGTGGGTGAAAGGGGGTATTTTGAAGATTTTAAAAAATTATAAAATAAAATAAAAATATCTAATTGGCCACTACCCCCGTCTTCTCTCTCCCCAACCCAGGCGCACGACGGAAGGGCTTCAAAACTTCCCGACTCGATTTCTCTTTCAATCCCAAATGAAATAAAGCAATTTCGGATCCATTTTGAAGCTCTAACCATCCTCTTCAAATCCATCTAAGGTTTGCTTGTTATCATCAAGTGTGGAGGGAGTTACGAGTCCTCAAAGTCAACGACTTTGGACCGCTGCCGTGACGTACAGGCGCCACCGAACGGGGTGAAACCACCAGCGCCGGGAAGGTGGTTCGAAGCTTTTCGACGTTGTGTGAGCTGATTCTCCTATCGCACAACAGTTTGATCGAAAGATCAAAACCTAGTTTCGAACCATCGTGAAAGGTACGTCTTTTATTACATCTGAACTTTGAAAAATCATATCTTTTTCGATTCTAAACGAAATTCGGTGAAACAGGAAACATCGTGACCTTGTGGACGTCTTCTACATTTTAGAAGAGACCGCATATTTTTCTGAGCCTTCTGCTATTTTTGGTGGAGTGGAACCCAAAGTGGGATTTCTAATTTATAAACGGTATGGAAAACGACGATGTATAAATTATATAGTCGATGCATGAGTTATATAAGCGTTGTACACCTCATGTATAAGCGTTATATAAGTTGTACGTTCGATGTATAAGTTATATATGCGTTGTAAAAATTATATGTATGTTGAAATAGAAGTGAATTGCTATATATATATATACACACACACACGCCCCTCGTCCACAAACCATGGACGATATTTATTGGTTGTGATTGGTGTGAAAATTGATTGATAGTGAATGGTTGATTGGGATTGTTTGTGGTTAATATTGATTGATTGTGGTTGAAAAATACCCATTTGTGGTTGAGAAATATTTGGTTGAAACCACATAGGATTAGTTTGTGGAAATGAAATAAATATATACATGCCGCCTGCGTGCGAACTAGATGCATGATCCCCATTGTCAAAAACCGCGAGGTTTTAATGTAGAGCGAGGAGCCGTACTAGGGACGGTCCTGGTTTTAACTACCCTGCCGTTATGCTGCCGAAATTTTGGATAATATTCATGTGTTTGAATTATTTTCATTTACTGAAACTATATTAATTCGCTGAATAGAAAACCTTCATGTGTTGAATCGATATTCATTCGTTGATTAGAAATTCATGTGTTGAATGGTGTTCGTGTTTTAAATATAAAAATCACATTTTTATCTCTATATATAAACTGTAGAAAACCTTCATGTGTTGAACCGATATTCATTCGTTGATTAGAAATTCATGTGTTGAATGGTGTTCGTGTTTTAAATATAAAAATCACATTTTTATCTCTATATATAAACTATAGAAAACCTTCATGTGTTGAATCGATATTCATTCGTTGAATTGAAATTCATGTGTTGAATGGTGTTCGTGTTTTAAATATAAAAATCACATTTTTATCTCTATATATAAACTATAGAAAACCTTCATATGTTGAATCGATATTCATTCGTTGAATATAAATTCATGTGTTGAATGGTATTCATATTTTGAAATAAATTGTTTTATAATAAAAATCACCATTTTATCATCTATATGAACTATGTAAAATAATCTCATTTTAAAACATATTGTTTTATAATAAAAATCCTATTTTTATTACCTATATAAACTATATAAAATAATAGTGTTTTAAAAAGAATTGTTTTACAATAAAAATCACATTTTTATTATATACATGAATTGTTGAAATGTGAAGTGTTAAAAATAGCCACTCGTTCAAATAAATATGCATGAGTTGAAATATTCATTAATTAGCTAATGATATGATTTTTGCCCATGTTTGCAACACTAGAATGAATGGTGTTTTTAAACCAAATTGAATCAAATATGGAGTTGAATGGAAAATGATAAGTGATAAGAGCTGTATATATGTACATGCATATTTCATGTACAGGTTAGAGCAAAGGGGCTAGAGAAGACGAATAAAATTTTGTGCCCGACAAATAGGTACACATTTACTGTTTTGTTTGGGTGATGATTGTATGAGCCTGTTGGCTAGCCGCTTGGCTTTTTCTTTTTCTTTTTGACATGAGACGCCCGTGTGGTTATTTGGGAATTTTCCCAGCCCCTCCCGTACAAAGGAGGTTATGGCGAAATTTTCCAAAATTTAAAGGCGTTAGTGAAATATTTGAAGTGGAAACAATATAGAAATTGTTGAATGAACTATATTTATATAAATATATAAATATAAATAAAATTAAAACGAAACGTGGCCGTGCAGTTCGTGTTTTGAAACTGTGATTTCAAACGATTAGTACGGGAGATCCGACCATCGGATTTTCCTGAAATCGCAACCGTTGGGTTCGCTTTGGAAATATCTTTCCAACGACACCAACTTTGTAAAAATCCAACGATTGGATTGTCTAGAATGTTTAATCCAAATCTGAAGTAAAACAGCACCAGAAACGATTATATATATATATATAATTATATTTAATCGAATAACGATGCTGCAGTTCGTATTTCGGAATCGAAACTTCAAACGATTGTACCGTGAGATCCGACCGTCGGATTTTCCTAAAACTGGAATGTTGGATTCGTTTTGAAAATATCTTTCTAATGATGTAAATTTTGTGAAGATCCAACGGTTAGATTTTCAGATATGTGTAAATCAAATCTGAAGAAAAACAGCGCCACGGTCGCGTTATGGGCCGAAGCGTCATTTTGAATATATTGGCTATTTTAAAATAAATAAAAATAGCAATAAATCGTTATAAAATATTATAAACAATATGGATGTGATTTAGAAATTAACTGAAGGTTGGCTAAGTCGAATGGTTTCCTGGGTGTTGATCTGATGTTGGTTTCGGCCTTCGAGGTTAATATTTGGGAAATCGTCCTCTTACTGATTGATGGTTAGTGACTGATGAATTGAAATGATGCGTGTGTATGTTAGTGTTGCACTTGTTCATTATATACGCGAGTTGCTCAGAAAGACCGGGTTTATCCCATTCTTAATAACTGAATCAACGATAAGAAATCGAAGAGGAAGACGGTGGTCGAAGATCGGAGATCTTCACCTCGTTGGGATGGTAACCGAGGTCCTGATTGGGAGGCATCCCGAAATATGGATAATGAGTGGTGATCGATGGGTTTGCGAGGTACATAGTGCCTCCGGTTTCGTTCAGACCCAGAACGGACTTGTAAATGGACTGTGTGTCTGACATTGGATTTTATTCTGTGTTGATTGATCTCTGTTAAATATACATATGTTTGGCGGTGGAGAATTTATTCTTTTGCTTAACACCCTTCTCTGAAACGCACGAGCTCAGAGGTTGTATATTGATGGACATCTGTCGCATGGCATGAATTGCAAGTGTGGCATGCCTAAGTGGTAAATGATCTGGGCTTCTGTTGAAAAGCAAAGTCTTGTGGGGATGATCAAAGCACCGCCTGTGTGGCGTAGCTTTGTGTATAACGTGAAATCGCGAGCCTCACACCCGGTATGAACCAGAAACGGGAGGAAGGACCTCAAGGAGGACATGCGTTTCTTTCTAATTAGAAGTGGCGTCAGTGGTTTTACACGCCCTGACGAGTTTGACTTATGTGGTTGTTACTGTTGCGAGGCGCCTCGATTAGATCGGACGATCCGGGTCCGATGGAGCCATTCGTTGGCTCATTTACGCCCCATAGGGCGGGGAAATGCATTGTTCAGGAATTTTAATCCACATCGGTGGACCGGCCCTGACGATCCAGGGGCTCACCTGAGTCTGGGTCCTGTGGCTCGGGCTAGAGAGTCACGAATTTGGTAAGGACTATCTTTTGCCTTGGTTCATGACGGAAATCCAATTTTCCAAATACGTGATTGTGCGGTTTTGATTGTATAACTATATATGGCGACATAGTGGTATGGGGCATTAATTTCATCTATGATTGATAGTTATGATTTGAAATTGTTTTCAGAACATATAAACACTAGCAATAATATCAAATGCCTTTGTTTTATTCGTATCAAGCATATTTTGATCGTTATAAGGTAAAAACTCTATCCTCTGGTTTGCGTTGCATTGTGTGATGGGAACTGAGTCTTATAATGGCTTCATTTTTATTAAAAGCATAGCGTTGTTTTCAAATAATGATTTGTTTTAAAGCACTGGCAATCCAATGGAGTAAACCCGTTCCACGAAAGTGGCGTGGTCCTGTGATTTGCCATATATTAAATGTGTTGAGTAGATTTCTCATACCAGTCCCATGACTGACTCGTAGATTGTTTCACTTTCAAACTCGGGTGCCCCTTTTTCTACACGGGCAGTCTTGTATTCAGGTTTAGCTGGTTCTTTCTGGATAGCTGGAGCTGAAGATGGATTCTATCATTTATCTCTTTTTATGATGTTCAGCTCCTATTGTACATTATGTTTATTTTCCGCTGTAGACATTTATGTATAGTTGAACTGTATTTGTACTAAGTATGATCCTGTATACTGTGTAACTCTGATGATTACTTTTATCCAGTATATTCTGTTGTTCATTATCTGGTGTATTTATTTATTTCTGTTCTGCTATTTTCTGTTTATGTGTTATATTCTAAGGATTACCCTTGCCACCGTCAGTACGTGGTTTGGGGTCCGTCACATTTGGTATCAGAGCTTTGGTTAAGCTTAGTGCTGGAATATAACATATTTACGAACTCGTCAGAAATAGAACCAGTAGTGTTCTAGGACGGGTAACTCTATACAGATAGGATCAGTAATATCCTAGTATGGGTAAAGCAGAATGAAATTACACCTTGATAGACACATTTACATTTGAAGTATATGTTTCTATGTTTTAAAATACCTTTTCTGTGACCTGACACTTGATCTGCTGTTTGCAGAAGTACTAGAAAAATGAGTGCCAGAAACAGAAGGAATACAGAACCCGATCTAGAGGCTCTATTAAAGAGATATCGAAATCTGAACAGAGCACAGTTCTCGGGCAATGAATCTATTATTCAGACTCAAGCTTGGTTGAGTTCTGTCAAAAGAATCTTTGAGCGTATCCAGCTGAGAGATGACCAGAAACGGTTAGTAGCATCTTGGGCGCTCAAAGAAGAAGCTTTAATCTGGTCCGAAACAATCATCAAAGATAATCCAGAAGGTGATATCACCTGGGACAGATTCAAAGCGATTTTCCTGGGAAGATTTACTCCTCCCGGAGCGATGGAGCGATTATGTGATGAATTTTCTTATCTAATACAAGGTGATATGACCATGCCAGAATATCATAAGAAATTCAACGAACTTGCTCACTTTGCTCCTCATCTGATTCAAGATCCAAAGAGGAAAAATATGAGATTTATTCATGGCCTGCAAAGGAGATATCAGAATAGTGTACTGAGGAATGTAAAACTTCCTTTCTCTGAAATGATTTATATGGCCTATCTGTACGAAGATCTCCATAAGAAAGGAATGTTACGCGACGAAGAAGAAGTATGTTCTAGTGACAAAGCAGAGTCGGAAACTGATATTCCTGAAGCCAGTACGAGATCTGAGGTCAGTAAGAAGCCCAGTGCCAAGAGGAAAAGGGTTGAATCTAGGAAAGAACCTGTAATGACAGCGGTATGCAGTAACTGCAATAAGCAAGGACATCTCTCGATAAGTTGCAGATCTCTAAAGAAACAAGTAAAGGATGGGTCTAAATCCGGTAAGAGGTTACAAGAGAAAAAAGGATGCCATAAGTGCCACCAGGCCGGTCATATTGCGAAAAACTGCCCGCTATCTCAGAAATCTGAAACAGTACAGGTAAATGAAGTAGCAGAAACTTCCGAGCCCTCAGCTAGTCAAGAAAGGGCTGATGTTTTAGAAGGAACGCTTACTGTCAAAAACATTCCAATCAAAGTACTGTTTGACACAGGCGCGTCACGAAACTTCATTGCAAAGGATGCAGCTAAGAAGCTGGATTTGAATTTGAAGAAGCTCAAGGAACCAATGACTGTCCAGAATCCAGTTGGGGGTTCCATTGATCTCAGTTGGGTTTGTGGAGTGCCGGTTTCTTTCTCTCGTTATCGGTTTCTGACCATCACGGTCGTCATGAATTTTAAAGTGTTTGATATTATCTTGGGGTTAGACTGGTTGACCAAATATGAAGCTGAAGTTAAATGCGACGACAGAGTCGTAAGGGCGAGGATTAAATCAGGTGATTATATAACCATTCCCTGTGAAGGTCAGAATGCTAATAGAAAAGACTTCTGGGCAGCTCTAAATGTTTCTCCAGCCAAATAGAAAATATCCCCGAAGCTACAGAGAATATTCCTGACCTCATCAAAGATATTCCTGTCGTCAAGAACTATGCGGATGTGTTCGAGGAAGTTGTTCGCTTACCTCCGCAGAGAGAAATAGATTTCAAGATCGCTTTGATTCCCAATGCAAGGCCGGTAGTTCATGCTATTCGAAGAATGTCCTTGAAAGAGAAAGAAGAACTAGACAATCAAACACGACAGCTGGTATGGAAGGGTCTGATCAGGCCTAGTTTCTCTGATTGGGGTGCAGCAGTGGTGTTTGTCCCAAAATCTAATAGTACTCTACGTCTATGTGTGGATTATCATGATTTGAACAAGCAGACCATAAAGAACAAATATCCATTGACGCGAATTGATGATTTGTTGGATCGATTAAATGGCGCACAAGTATTCTCAAGGATGGACCTAGCTACAGGCTTCCATCAACTTCGAATTGCCGAAGAGTGTGTTCCAATGACAGCATTCAGAGGTCCCGACTTATTCTATGAGTGGTTAGTAATGTCGTTCGGCTTATGTAACGCTCCAGCCTATTTCGTCGATCTAATGAACAGAGTATTCAGAGGAGTTTTGAATAAATTTATTCTGGTTTTTATTGACGATATTCTAATCTTCTCTAAATCAAAGGCCGAACATGAAAAGCATTTGGAACAGGTTCTGGAAATTCTCAAAAGGAACGTATTGATAGCAAAGTTTTCGAAATGTATATTCTGGCAAGATGAAGTGAAATTTCTAGGCCATGTCGTATCGAAAGAAGGAATTGCTGTGGATCCAAGTAAAATCACAGCTATTCAGAATTGGAAACAACCCAATACTCCTACAGAAGTCCGCAGTTTTCTCGGAATGGCTAGCTATTACCGGAAGTTCGTTAAAAACTTTTCGAAGATATCTGGTCACTTAACGAAGCTTACAAAGAAGCACTCTAAATTCAAATGGACTCCAGAAAGTGAGGAGGCTTTTGAAGAGCTAAAGTTAAGATTAACGACTGCTCCAGTGTTAACCATCATCGATGGAAATCAGGATTTAAAAGTCTGAATTGATGCTTCTAGAGAAGACCTTGGCGTAGTGTTAATGCAAAGGGGCCAAGTGATTGCTTATGCTAGCCGTCAGTTGAAGCCACACGAGAAGAACTACGTAACTCAGGATCTTAAGTTATTGGCTATAGTATTCGCCTTGAAAATCTGGAGACACTATCTTCTGGGTGAGAGATTTGAACTGTTTACAGATCATCAGTCGTTAAAGTATCTGTACACCCAGAAAGACCTGAATCTGAGGCAGCAACGTTGGCTGGAGTTTCTTGCAGCATATGACTTTGAAATTATATATACTCCAGGGAAAGCCAATGTCGTGGCCGATGCGCTGAGCCGAAAGAATGTAATGATCGCCAGCTTTATTATTACGACTTCCTTGATTGACAAAATATCTATTCTTCAGAAGGAGGATAACTTCATTAAAGATATGATCAAAAGGATTCAGAAAGGCGAACCCTCTTGTTTTCAAATAGATAACGATGAGACCCTGAGATTGAAAGGAAGGATTTGTGTTCCTGACGTCCCAGAGTTAAAAAGGGAAGTGTTAGACGAATGTCACAAGTCCAAGCTGAGTATCCATCCTGGTGTAGCCAAAATGTATAACGATCTCAAACGAACATTCTGGTGGAAGGCTATGAAACGGGATGTTTCAATATATGTTAGTCGATGCCCTACTTGCCAGCTAGTCAAGAGCGACCAACAGAAACTAGCTGGATTATTACAACCGCTAGACGTTCCTGGTTGGAAGTGGGAACATATTTCTATGGATTTCATTGATGGTCTGCGCAGAACCAGAAAAGGGAATGACAGTATTTGGGTGATCGTAGATCGTTTCATGAAGACCGCCCATTTCATACCTGTCAGATCAAACACAACTGCTCAGAGTCTGGCGCAGATATACTTCAAGGAAATAGTTAGACTACATGGAGTGCCGCTCAGTATAGTTAGTGATAGAGATACAGTATTCACTAGCAAATTCTGGGAGGCGTTTCAAGTCGAGCTGGGAACGAAGTTGAACTTAAGCACTGCTTATCATCCTCAGACAGACTGTCAGACTGAGAGGGTGAATCGTATTTTAGAAGATCTATTGCGGGCTTGTGTTATAGATTTCGGTGGAACATGGGAAGACCATCTGCATTTGGCTGAATTCTCATATAACAACAGCTACCAGGTGAGCCTGACAATGTCGTCATTCGAAGCATTATACGGTAGACCGTGCCGATCTCCTGCTTGTTGGGTCGAACTCGGTAATAGACTTGTGTTGGGGCCTAATATGATTCGAGAAGCTGCCGACAAAGTCGATTTTATTAAGAAGCGATTACTCGCTGCTTAGAGCCGACAAAAGAGCTATGCCGATAGAAGAAGAAGAGATATATCCTTTGCTGTTAGCGACTACGTATATTTGAAAGTATCGCCGATGAGAGGAGTTATCCGGTTTGGTAAAACTGGAAAGTTGGCGCCTAAATTCATTGGTCCGTTTCCTATTCTGGAACGGATCGGAACTCTCGCTTATAGGGTCAAATTGCCTGACTGGTTGCCTGGAGTCCATGATGTATTTCATATATCTCAACTTTGAAAGCACGTTCATGATCCAGACTTGATCGTGGAAGAAGCAGCTCAGTAGGATATTGAAATTACTCCAGAACTAGCTGTGAGAAGAGAGCCGCTAAAGATTATCGGCAAAGGAACCAAAGAGCTGAGGAACAAGAAGGTTCACTTAGTCAAAGTGCAATGGAGCGGAGATCCGCGAGATTGTACTTGGGAAACTGAGGAGAGCATTCCGAAAGCTTATCCTAGATGCCGAGTGGATATCTCTGATTGACTCCGGTGCAAGGTATATTTACCATACTTTGCATTACCATTTAATTCTCTACTCTGTTGTTAATTTCTTTCCATGGATGTGCACTTTTAACTCTATAGTCTGAATGACTTTAAAAAAGAATAGGAATTAATTTGTATGATTTTGAAATGTTTAAAACAATTTGATTGTTTTGTTTGGGTGACTGTAGATTTGATTAATTGAATTATTGAAACAATAGTTAATTTAATCAACGATAGAATTATGGCGAAATTTTTCGAAAATTCCGGGTGTTAGCCAAATTTTTGAAGAATTGGAAAATTCTCAAAAACTGAAAAGTTAGAGAATGGAAGCCGGATCGAACGTAGAGTTGATCAATCAAACCACTTTCGACTTTGTTCCTTTTCGGGGATGAAAAGTTTTAAGTGGGGGAGATTGTAATGACCCAGAAAATCTGAACCAATTTAAAATTTTTAAATTGGCTAAAATAATGGATTTTAAATATTTAAAATAAATATTTTAAATAATAGCAATGAAAACTGAGTTTGAATCGACAATTGAAAACGAATATAATTAATTCTAATTAATAAACGAGGCCTGCAATGGCGCTGCAGTTTCAAAAATTGAATTCAAACTTTGTCGGACTGTACCGGGTGCAAAACAAAACGGATTTGAGTGAAACCAAAAATATTTAAATCTGTTAGTGAATACCTTTCTAACGAATCTGAAAAATCAAATTTTCATACGAAAAGCAAAACTTATGGCCAAATGAATTTTCAAAAAGGTCGCTATGGAATTTATATAGCCCGTGAAATTGGCTATTTTGCATACGAACTTGGAATTCGACGAAACCACTTTTGTTGGATCCGGGATGTGAAGTTATTGCTAGGTTTCAAATTTCATAATTTTTGAAGCTAGTATGTGAGCGTGGCAAAGGAAAATGTGTTTTGGTCAATTACAGTTAAATTGGATCGACCAGAAATGGGCCTTTTTGCAAATGGTCTCAGAATTCGACGAAACTAGTTTTGTTGGGACCGTATCGTCAAAATATAGCTAGATTTATTTTTCTGGAATTTTTTGAATTAATTTGTGGCCCTGGCAAATTGAAATGTACGTTCAAATCGAATATTGAATGTTTTACGTTTTAATTTGAAGGAAAACTGACTAAAACTTTCGAATGGGCCTTCGAAACATATCCCATTGTGTTCGGAATGGCGGTAAAACGCTAAGGACGACAGTCGTTGGGTCTGGATTGGGGTTCGTGGGCGAAAGGGGTATTTTGGAGATTTTAAAAAATTATAAAATAAATTAAAAAAATCTAATTGGCCACTACCCCCGACTTCTCTCTCCCCGACCCAGGCGCACGGCGGAAGGCCTTCAAAACTTCCCGACTCGATTTCTCTTTCAATCTCAAACGAAATCAAGCAAACTCGGATCCATTTTGAAGCTCTAACCGTCCTCTTCAAATCCATCTAAGGTTTGCTTGTTATCATCAAGTGTGGAGGGAGTTACGGGTCCTCAAAGTCAACGACTTTGGACCGCCGCCGCGATGTACAGGCGCCACCGAACGGGTGAAACCACCAGCGCTGGGAATGTGGTTCGAAGCTCTTCGACGTTGTGTGAGCTGATTCTCCTATCGCGCAACGGTTTGATCGAAAGATCAAAATCCAGTTTTGAACCATCGTGAAAGGTGCGTCTTTTATTATATCTGAACTTTGAAAAATCATATCTTTTTCGATTTTAAACGAAATTCGGTGAAACAGGAAACATCGTGACCATGTGGACGTCTTCTACATTTTAGAAGAGACCGCATATTTTTCTGAGCCATCTGCTATTTTTGTTGGAGTGGAACCCAAAGTGAGATTTCTAATTTATAAACGATATGGAAAACGACGATGTATAAATTATATAGTCGATGCATGAGTTATATAAGCGTTGTACACCTCATGTATAAGCGTTGTATAAGTTGTACGTTCGATGTATAAGTTATATATGCGTTGTAAAAATTATATGTGTGTTGAAATATAAGTGAATTGCTATATATATATATATATATATACACACACACACGCCCCTCGTCCACAAACCATGGACGATATTTATTGGTTGTGATTGGTGTGAAAATTGATTGATAGTGAATGGTTGATTGTGATTGTTTGTGGTTAATATTGATTGGTTGTGGTTGAAAAATACCCATTTGTGGTTGAGAAATATTTGGTTGAAACCACATAGGATTAATTTGTGGAAATGAAATAAATATATACATGCCGCCTGCGTGCGAACTAGATGCATGATCCCTATTGTCAAAAACCACGAGGTTTTAAGGTAGAGCGAGGAGCCGTACTAGGGACGGTCCCGGTTTTAACTACCCTGCCGTTATGCTGCCGAAATTTTGGATAATATTCATGTGTTTGAATTATTTTCATTTACTGAAACTATATTAATTCGCTGACTAGAAAACCTTCATGTGTTGAATCGATATTCATTCGTTGATTAGAAATTCATGTGTTGAATGGTGTTCGTGTTTTAAATATAAAAATCACATTCTTATCTCCATATATAAACTATAGAAAACCTTCATGTGTTGAATCGATATTCATTCGTTGATTAGAAATTCATGTGTTGAATGGTGTTCATGTTTTAAATATAAAAATCACATTTTTATCTCTATATATAAACTATAGAAAACCTTCATGTGTTGAATCGATATTCATTCGTTGAATTGAAATTCATGTGCTGAATGGTGTTCGTGTTTTAAACATAAAAATCACATTTTTATCTCTATATATAAACTATAGAAAACCTTCATATGTTGAATCGATATTCATTCGTTGAATAGAAATTCATGTGTTTAATGGTATTCATATTTTGAAATAAATTGTTTTATAATAAAAATCACCATTTTATCATCTATATGAACTATGTAAAACAATCTCGTTTTAAAATAAATTGTTTTATAATAAAAATCCTATTTTTATTACCTATATAAACTATATAAATTAATAGTGTTTTGAAAAGAATTGTTTTACTATAAAAATCACATTTTTATTATATACATGAATTGTTGAAATGTGAAGTGTTAAAAATAGCCACTCGTTCAAATAAATATGCATGAGTTGAAATATTCATTAATTAGCAAATGATATGATTTTTGCATATGTATGCAACACTAGAATGAATAGTGTTTTTAAACCAAATTGAATCAAATATGGAGTTGAATGGAAAATGATAAGTGAAAAGAGCTGTATATATGTACATGCATGTTTATTGAACAGGTTATAGCAAAAGGGCTAGAGAAGAGGAATAAAATTTTGTGCCCGACAAATAGGTACACATTTACTGTTTTGTTTGGGTGATGATTTTATGAGCCTGTTGGCCAGCCTCTTGACTTTTTCTTTTTGACATGAGACGCCCGTGTGGCTATTTGGGAATTTTCCCAGCCCCTCCCGTACAAAGGAGGTCATGGCAAAATTATCCAAAATTTAAAGGCGTTAGTGAAATATTTGAAGTGGAAACAATATAGAAATTGTGGAATAAACTATATTTATATAAATATATAAATATAAATAAAATTAAAACGAAACCTGGCCGTGCAGTTCGTGTTTTGAAACTGTGATTTCAAACGATTAGTACGGAAGATCCGACCATCGGATTTTCCTGAAATCGCAACCGTTGGGTTCGCTTTGGAAATATCTTTCCAACGGCACCAACTTTGTAAAAATCCAACGATTGGATTGCCTAGAATGTTTAATTCAAGTCTGAAGAAAAACAGCGCCAGAAACGATTATATATATATATATACATACATACATATATATATATATATAAATAGTTATATTTAATCGAATAATGACGCTGCAGTTCGTATTTTGGAATCGAAACTTCAAACGATTGTACCGGGAGATCCGACCGTCGGATTTTCCCGAAACTAGAACCGTTGGGTTCGTTTTGAAAAGATCTTTCTAATGATGTAAATTTTGTGAAGATCCAATGGTTAGATTTTCAGATATGTGTAAATCAAATCTGAAGAAAAACAGCGCCACGGTTTCGTTATGGGCCGAAGCGTCGTTTTGAATATATTGGCTATTTTAAAATAAATAAAAATAGCGATAAATCGTTATAAAATATTATAAACAATATGGATGTGATTTAGAAATTAACTGAAGGCTGGCTAAGTCGAATGGTTTCCTGGGTGTTGCTCTGATGTTGGTTTCGGCCTTCGAGGTTAACATTTGGGAAATCGTTCTCTTACTGATTGACGGCTAGTGACTGATGAATTGAAATGATGCGTGTGTATGTTAGTGTTGCACTTGTTCATTATATACGCGAGTTGCTCAGAAAGGCCGGGTTTATCCCATTCTGAATAACTGAATCGACGATAAGAAATCGAAGAGGAATACGGTGGTCGAAGAACGGAGATATTCACCTCGTTGGGATGGTAACCGAGGTCCTGATTGGGAGGCATCCCAAAATATGGATAATGAGTGGTGATCGTCCAGACGTACGTGGTGATCGATGGGTTTGCGAGGTATATAGTTCCTCCGGTTTCGTTCAGACCCAGAACGGACTTGTAAATGGACTGTGTGTCTAACATTGGATTTTATTCTGTGTTGATTGATCTCTGTTAAATATACATCTGTTTGGCGGCGGAGAATTTATTCTTTTGCTTAACACCCTTCTCTGAAACACACGAGCTCAGAGGTTGTATATCGATGGACATCAGTCGCATGGCATGAATTGCTAGTGTGGCATGCCTAAGTGGCAAATGATCAGGGCTTCTATTGAAAAGCAAAGTCTTGTGGTGATGATCAAAGCACCGCCTGTGTGGCGTAGCTTTGTGTATAACGTGAAATCATGAGCCTCACATCCGGTATGAACCAGAAACGGGAGGAAGGACCTCAGGGAGGACATGCGTTTCTTTCTAATTAGAAGTGGCGTCAGTGGTTTTACACGCCCTGACGAGTTTGACTTATGTGGTTGTTACTATTGCGAGGCACCTCGATTAGATCGGACGATCCGGGTCCGATGGAGTCATTCGTTAGCTCATTTACGCCCCATAGGGCGGGGAAACGCATTTTTCAGGAATTTTAATCCACATCGGTAGACCGACCCTGACGATCCAAGGGCTCACCTGAGTCTGGGTCCTATGGCTCGGGCTAGAGAGTCACGAATTCGGTAAGGACTATCTTTTGCCTTGGTTCATGACGGAAATCCAATTTTCCAAATACGTGACTGTGCGGTTTTGATTGTATACCTATATATGGCGACATAGTGGTATGGGGCATTAATGCCATCTATGATTGATAGTTATGATTTGAAATTGTTTTCAGAACATATAAACACTAGCAATAATATCAAATCCCTTTGTTTTATTCGTATCAAGCATATTTTGACCGTTATAAGGTAAAAACTCTATCCTACGGTTTGCATTGCATTGTGTGATGGGAACTGAGTCTTATATTGACTTCATTTTTATAAAAAGTATAGCGTTGTTTTCTCATACCAGTCCCATGGCTGACTCGTTGTTTGTTTCACTTTCAAACTCGGGTGCCCTTTTTCTACACGGGCAGCCTTGTATTCAGGTTTAACTGGTTCTTTCTGGATAGTTGGAGCTGAAGATCGATTCTATCATTTATCTCTTTTTATGTTGTTCAGCTCCTATTGTACATTATGTTTATTTTCCGTTGTAGACATTTATGTATAGTTGAACTGTATTTGTACTAAGTATGATCATGTATACTGTGTAACTCTGATGATTACTTTTATCCGGTATATTCTATCGTTCATTATCTGGTGTATTTATTTATTTCTGTTCTGCTATTTTCTGTTTATGTGTTATATTCCAAGGATTACCCTTGCCACCGTCAGTACGGGGTTTGGGATCCATCACAATAATTAAAGTAAATCGTCAAATAACGTAATGCTTTTTAGAAAAATGAAACCATTATAAGACTCAGGTCCCATCACACAATGCAACGCACACCAGAGGATAGGGTTTTACCTTATAATGGTCAAAAGATGCTTGATACGTAAAAATGATATTATTATTAGTGTGTATAGATATATTTAAAACATTTCAAATATAAAATCAATCCTAGATGGCATAGATACCATCTACTATGTCGCCATACTAGTAATACAATCAAAACCGCAAGGGCGTATTGGAAATTGGGTTTCCATCATGAATCAAGGCTAGGGAGGAGCTCCTGACTGATTCGAGACACTCTAGCAATGCCTCAGGATTCGAACGCTGGCGAACCCTTGGATACAGTAGGGCCGGTCCACAAATACTTTAGTGGATTAGTTATGCCTGAACACGCGCTCCCCGATCCTACTGGACCTACAAATCAGCCGAGGGCGACCGATAAGAATAAATCGAGGCCTCGCAAAAATTCCATCAACCACATAAGCAAATGTCGGGCCATTTTAAAGCCCAACACCACTTCTAGCTAGAAAGAAATGTGTGCACTCCCTGCGTTCCCTTCTCTTGTTTTACACTCAACCGGTATGTGAGGCTCGCGAAGGTACGATATACACAAAGCCATACCTAAAGAGACTGTGCTTTGATCATCAACCACAAGGCCTTCTTTTCAACAAAGCCTTGATCATTTGCATCTTAGCATGTCACATTGTCAAACTCTACCATATTATTGATCATCTACCAATATATATATAACACCTAAGCTCATGCGTCTTAGAGAAGGGTGATAAGTAAAGAATAAATTCTTCACCACCAAACAGAAATATATAATCAGTAGCGTTCAACAAATACAATAGAAATGAATACAATGTCAGACACGCAATCCATTTACAAGTCCTCTCTGGGTTTGAGCGAAACAACGTGTCTGTCGATCTCCAAATGCGTTTGGACGATCATTACTAAATACCTTGCCTTGGAAGGCCAATCCCCATTCAAGATACCAGTCATCATCATCCCAACGATGCGAAAACCTTCGATCTTCAATCACCGTCTTCATCTTCGACTCTTGATCGTCGTGATGATTATTCAGAATGGGTTAAACCCGGTCTTTCTGAATAACTCGCGTATTTTGAATTTAAAAAGAAAATCTTGGAAAATCACACATTACTCCACATTTCAACTCCGAAAATTCTTTTAATAAGATATTCGTTTTAAAAGATTCTCATTAATTTTATCAAAGATAAACTCTGAAAATAAAATCTTAAATCTTCCTTAAAAGATTTATTAAAACTCCAATTTTGATTTGATATCAAAATCATTATTACAAGATCACTTATTTCAAATCTATAAAATAGATTTATAAATTCCAAATAATAATTTCAATGTAAATTGGATTAAAGGACAAATGTCGTTTAAAACATCGTCCACGATAAATCCACTTCACATTTCAACTTATTTCATATCGGAAAATATAATTGCAAATCCTAATGGTCTTTTTTAAAACACATATTTTAATTAATCATTAAAAATATCCTTTATATAAAAGATTCTAAATGAGAAGTATTCGTTATATTACAAATTCTTATCTTTTTCAAATATTCTATGTTTAACATATATTTGATTAAAAATATATTTTATGAAAATATACTTTATATAAAAAGGATTTCTAATGTAAAAATATTCTTATTTAAAAGAACACCTGGATCAAAATGCGACTCAAACATTTACCATATAATTTAGATTATATGGATTTCACACACATCATATATATGACAGGAAAAGTATAATCATCCATCTACATCTAGAGTGTAATTCCCACTGTGTAAGCGTTAAAATGAAACAATAACGCTCATCACATCTTGTCGATCTAACGATCAACATACAACTGAAAATTAGGATTAGTGTGTAATGACCCGCATTAGCAGAGGTATTATAATTAATTTATTTAATTATTTATATAGTGATTAGAGGATTTAATGGTCATGGAATTAAATAATGATGAATATTTAATTAAAATAATAAATTTAATAATATATTAAATTTTGAAATAATCAGAATTGGCTGAAATGGCGATATGGTGTGAACTGGATCATCTGTGATATTTAATTCAGCTTGAAATTTAATTTGAATAACGAATATAGTATATAAACGACAGTTTGAACGTAGAGTTATAATATAATTAAAATCGAGCTTGAAATGGCGCTGCAGTTCGTAAATTGGTGATTCGAACTTCAACTGAATGTACAGGGTTCGTTTTAAACCGGATTTCTGTGAAACAAGAAACGTGTGGAGCTGGTGAAGTATATCTTTCTAGTGGAAGAGAAAAATTAGGATTTCGTCGTGTAGATTTTGGTTTATGTCCAAAACAAATTTTAGAAAAGTCGCGGTGGAATTCCTTTACAATTCGTAATGCTTTATTTACGTTATAAAAGGAATTTTAGTATATAATTGAATATCGATTCAACCAGGACTTGGAATATCAAGAATATAATTATTCTGTAGCTGTATGACATTCCACTATGAATATACACGATAATATTAAATTATTAATATTTTATTTAATTATTATTTAAATATATTTATATATTTAAATGGGTCATCTAGAGCTTTAAAAATAGCCACTTTTGCAAACGAAGTCGGAATTCGACGAAACTAATTTTGTTGGATCCGCAATATTAAATTATTACTAGATGTCAGTTTTCGTGATTTGTAGAGTCACTGTGTGGCCGTACGGATTTTTAGAGTGAAAAACAGTCAGTATTTTGATAGTTAAAAATACGTTGTGTGAGCTTACGGAGTCGGAATTTGACGAAACCAGTTTCGTAGGGACCGTAATGTCGAACTGTAGCTGCATGTCAATTTTCGTGATTTTTGGAGATAGTATGTGATCACAGGAATTTTAGAGGACGAATAAAAACAGTAGTTACTTAAAATTTAATATAATATTCGAAAAATAAATATCTAAACTCTCTATAAATAGGCCACCATCAAAATTCCTAAACCTAATTCATTTTCTGAAGTCAACGAGAATTTTCCGCGCCTCCATTTTTTCATTTACAGTAAAAACCACCCTCTTGGTAAATTGAAAATCAAATGAAGGAAATTCCTATAAATCCGTATTCATATGTATTTGCACTCTTGAATCAAAGCTCCTCATTTTGGTGTGCCTTTTGCTGAGTTCGAACTCGAGGTCCGTCGCTGTCGTTTTGGTTCGGTAGCTAGGGTTCGAGTTTAATCTCGACTTAAACATCATTGTTGAAATCGGAGGTTGCTTTGGGATTGTGGTTGAGGTTAGCTGCAATTTGGGGTCTTTGAGAAGAATCCGTGATAAAACATTGTCGTGAGTTATCAGCATTGGCGGTTTCATCCTATTCGAACGCAATAGAAAAAGGTCCACCGAGTTGTATAAGAATGGTAGGAGGTTGAAGAGGAGGAGATGAGGAGATTTGTTGTTATTTTAGTTTGATTATAAATGAAGTAATTAAGGAGGAAGAGGAGCTGGAATTTTCGGAAATGGTGAGTGAAAAACCTGGAGCATGCTTTCTCAGATTTGAGAAGATGAAGGTGCGGATTTGGGTATATACGGGTATGGGTGTATAGAAGGAAATGGGCCAGAAAGAAGATATAAGGCCCAAGTTAATTAAAATCCGTATTTTTAATTTCTTTTAAAATGTATTAACTTCAAATGTGTATAACTTGGTCATATGAAATCAGAATCACGAACCATAAGTTGCGTTGGGACCGTATGGATGAGAGATTCACAATGAAACTGACTGGAAGTGGATTGGGGCTCGTATGAATTTACGACAGATTTAATTGTTTGATTCAAATCAAATAACAGTTTATCGTTCTTTAACGATGAACTGCAAATGTGAGTAAATCTCACTAACTTTGAACAGTTTATAATTTCATGTTGTATTTTTAGAACTGTTAAATATTGGTTGATTGACTGTGTGTTGATTGTTTGATTGAACTGCTAGTCAGTTAGTTGAATTTCTATATTTATTCTGTTTAACAGAATATATCATATGGAACTGAAAGTGATGTTATCTATATTGTTTAACATCTGTGATGCAGGGAAACAGATTGGCGGAACCCAACTGGGTTCCTCAACATTTATTTTTTTGTTATTCATATATTGTGATATATGATGTGATATATAATCTGTTGTCGATTATAATGTGTTTGGACGATACTGATCATCGTGATTTGATATGTTGAATACCATAACATACCGAAATGTTGATAAGGGAATATTTTCAAAGTGATATTTGAAAATAAAATATTTATAAATGGAATATTTATAAATAAGAAATATTTATAAATTGGAATATTTATAAATAGGAGATATTTAGAAAAAGGGAAAACGTTATTAAAAGAAAACTATATAAGAAGGAAATCATTTAAAAGTGGAGAACCGTTACTAAAAGTAAATCTTTAAAATGAATAAATGTTGTTAAAAAGGACATCTTTATAAAGCGAATAAAGGAGTTAAATCGAATATGGTATTCGAAAGTAGTAAATCCAATATGGTATTCTAAAGGAGTTAAATCGAATATGGTATTCTAAGGTAGTAAATCGAATTTGTTATTCGAAAGGAGTTAAATCGAATATGGTATTCGAAAGTAGTAAATCGAATTAGTTATTCGAAAGGGGTTAGTCAAGTCGAGTAAGTTGAATAGAGTTAAACCAGTTAGAGTTAAATCAGTTAGAGTAAATCGAACTATAGTTATTCAAATGGAGTTATCGAATATTAGTAATTTGAATAAAGTAAAAGGAGTTATCGAATATAGGTTATTCGAATAGAATTAAAGGGGTAAATCGAATATGATTTATTCAAGTAAAGTTAAAAGGGTTATCGAATATAGTTTATTCAAAAGGAGTTAAGTGAAAAGAGTTAAATCGATTACAGTAAATCAAACAGAGTTAATCAAACAGAGTTAATCAATTAGAGTTAAAGCAAATAAGTTAATCGAATATAGTTTATTCGAATAGAAAGTAAAGGGAGTTAATCGAATATAGTTTATTCGAATAGAAAGTAAAGGGAGTTAATCGAATATAGTTTATTCAAATAGAGTTAAAGGAGTTAATCGAATATAGTTTATTCGAATAGAGTTAAAAGAGTTAATCGAATATAGTTTATTCGAATAGAGTTAAAGGAGTTATCGAATATAGTTTATTCGAAAGGAGTTAAGTGAAATGAGTAAATCAATAGTGTTAGTCCAATAGAGTAAATCAATAGCGTTAGTCTAATAGAGTAAATCAATAGCGTTAGTCCAATAGAATTAATCAAGTAGCATTAGTCCAATAGAGTTAATTGATAAGGGTTAATCGAATAGAGTAAATTGAATAGAGTTATCGAATATACCTTATTCGAAGGAAAGAATTATCGAATAAGAGATGATTCGAAGGAGGGTTAAGTAAGGAAGTTAGTTAAAGAAATATAAAGTGAACTTTTCCTATTTCAAAGTTAGAAATGTTGTTCAGTTAAAGTCTGAGAGGTAGTTCTACCCCCAACTTGATTGGCTTCGTTTTAACTAAGGAATGGTTAAGGTTCAGCAGTAAAGGAATGGAAATGTTTTCCAGTGTTAATAAATTTTATTTTCTAAATACAAAATAGCAAATGTTGGATATTGGGAAACATGAGATGTAAAATGAACTAAAGAGATAAATGTTGAATGATGTTTGATCGATATATATTTCCATTTGGAAATAATATCGTTGTTTGCACATCTATTTTTCTTCGATAGTTAAATCACAGACTATCGAAGTTTTGACCATTTTAACGTTGCTAATATGGAGTGACCGGTTGGATTATTATCCAAAGAACCACTCTGTATTGGAATAAGCATGGCGAATCATATATGCCAAAGGAAATTGAAGATGGAGTTATGCAAAGGCTATCCTGTTTACAGAATAGTGCCTTCAGTTCATCCTGTTCCTGGATGACTTGTATGGATGGATGTCTGACAGAGTATTTCCAGACGATCACGTATATTGATTTCTCCAACCGTACCAAGAGTGGAAGCGAAGAAGGAAACTTCTTTTAGCTAACACATAATGTATGGTTGAGGATGTCAATCGGTGATTGGATGAATTTGACGATGTGGCATTCAAAGTGAATCTAGTGTGATGATAAAGCGTAGCTTCTGGCCTCACAACCGGTAAATGACAAAAATCGGGCTGGCCGCATGGCTAAGTCGGTCGCACCAAATTACGGTGTGTAACCACCTGATCTAGAGTTTCATTTACTTCTAAAAATCTATTGTTGATGCTGTCCCATTCGGGAAACGGTTGCTGATCCCAACCGTTGGTGATATACATTCGATACACTCAAGCGAAATGAGTGGTCGGTCATGTGTGGCCGGGTTGCAAGATGTTCTTGTTGAACCCAGTATATTCCTTTCTAGAGGTACACTAGCGAAAGGTGGTTCCATACCTTGTCATAGTTGGAAATCCATTACCCAATACGTGCTTGTGGTTTTGATTGTATACTATATATGTAGAACGTGAGATGAAAGCGTTTCTGCTAGATGATTATTATATTATGGTTGATAGACATTATCATAATATCAAAGGTTTTTTATATAAAGATATTTAGATTCTCATAAGGGAAAACCCGTTCCGTTATGCGGCGTGATCTTATGAGATATCGATTACCTGCTTGAACTGTTTTAAACTGTTTTACTCATACCAGTCCCATGACTGACCCGGAGTTTATTTGTTTGTTTCCCTAAACTCTTGGGTGCCTAAATTTGTACGGGCAGTCTAGTAGTCGGGATTTACAGATATACTGGAAGAGCTTGGAGCAGGACGCTTCAGGATCATATAGCTATAGTTATTTCCGCTGTGTCGTAAGTGCTGTACTTTGACATTGATATATATATATATTCAAGTACAGATTTGTATTTCAAAGTTATGTTATGAAATATATTTATTTGTTCCGCTGTGAGATTCGTGTTACTATGATATTGTGTTCTTCTTCTTCTTCTTCTATTCTAAGTTTCTATCTTATCTTTCCTCACCCTCTAATTTCTCTCACTAATGACTGGTATTTTTCGATGTTCGGTTAGTCATCATTGAGTTTATGGCGATAACCAAAGTCGACAAAATCCCGGGTCATTACAGTTGGTATCAGAGCAAAGGTTTAGTTATTACCTTGGCTCTGTGGCGTGACTCAGTAGAGTGAGGTTTATTAATACCCTAGATTGAGTTGGGTGTATATGTACGAGTGAACGTATTTGTTATTGATATAAAAATTGTTTTATATTGTGGAGATTTATTGGTTGAGTTGTTTATGAGTTCTGGTCGATCAGTTTGATCCACTGTATCAGTAGGGATTTTGTAAACACTCGAATACAATGAACCGTCATGGTATGTTTTGAAAAGAGGGTAAATTAAGATAAGTTTACCCATGGTATATCCTGATATAGAGAAGATATATATATCAAAATTTTAATATAATGGATATATTGGTTGTGATTATAATCGAGTAAGATTATAAATTAAATGGTTATGTGAATAACCAATCAGAATTCATATAAGTGAAATACGTGAAACAGATGAGTTAAATCTGAAATTTAAACCAGAAACTGAATTAAAATTCTGGAAAATTGGATAAGTGTTTGTAAATGGATTTGGATTAAAAATAAGGAAAATTTAAGATCCTGGGAGATTTTAAATTGTTTTACAAGCATTGTGAATTATATTTTGAAATGAATTTCAAAGTGGAAATGTTTAGAAATGGTTTTATAGTATTGAACTCACTTCGATCGCTGGAAAATAGATTCTGATGATGACAGCTGCATCATCAGTATTCATTTTCGAGTTGTAAGTGACGAATTACTACCAGAGATACTGTTTTGAATTTGTTTTGGGAAAGACAAGTTGTGTTGAATTTCAAAATGGGATTTATAATAAAGAATGAATAAAGAAAGTTTGAAATAGAAATGGAATATTTGAAATTCAATGTAATTGAAATAGAAATTGAATATAAAAATTCAAAAGGAAGTTTGATTATATGAAATTAAATGGAAGTGATATAGAATTTGAATATAGAAATTCAAATGGGGTTTGAATATAGAAATTCAAATGGAATTCAAATATGGAATTTGAATATAGAATTCAAATGTAATTCAAATATAGGATTTGAATATATGGAATTTGAATATAGAATTCAAATGGAATTTAAACTATAGAATTTGAATATATAGAAATTGAATAGAATTAACTATGTCGAAGAGGAATTAGTTAATCAAGTTTAGAATTTGAAGTTGAACTTTGAAAGGTGAATTGGATTTGTAAATGAATATTCGAAATCGAATATAGAACTAAAATTTGGAATTTGGATTCAAATTGGTTAATAAGCAAGTTAAAATATATTTGAACATGTCATGTTCAAATATAAAAGTGAAATAGACTAAAGAGGTAATTAACAAATTAATTAACGAATTGGGTTAAAACGATCGAGTATAGTTAAAATAGATTGGGCAGGTATAAATATACATGAGATAGGTATGGATAAGTTATGAAGATATATATTAGAATGCCCGACAAAAGGTATGTGTTTAATTCGTATATGAGATTTTATGCGCCGTGTCGGCTAGCCGCTTGGCTTTTTCTTTTTCTTTTGGATTGGTGAGGGCCATGGGAGGGTATTTGAAATATCTCGATGCTCCTGGTACAAAGGAGGTTATAGCGAATTTTTCCGGGAATTTAAGGAGTTAGAATATTTTTAAGATAATTTAATAGTTAGAAATCAACGTATCGATATATATATATATATATATATAGAAGTCGATAAGGAAACGAACTTAGAAATAGAATAGTAAAATCAAAAAGGAAGACTAAGAATAAAATCTAGTAAAAATAGAAAGAGGAAACGTATACGTGTTTAAAAGTGAATAAGTAGTTGTATGGTATTGATTATTCGAGTAAGTAGTCATATCTGTTTTGACGTTATAAATGTTATTCAGTCAAGGTCTAAGAGGTAGTTATACCCCAACTTGATTGATTTCATTATTAACAAATAAATAGTAAGATTTCAGGCCCGAAGATCAATGATGAATAAGAGTTAGTTGAATATAGTATTTGGGTTGTCGTAACGATGTTTTACACAATATCCTTTTTAACCCAAATAAGTGTAAACTTGGAAATAGAATAATAAATTTTTCCTAAGTATAGAAATAAACGAGATCAGAAAAAGAGATAAGTAATTGGAATATTTTCCAATTATAAATAGCATATATTTTCTAATGTTTAGAAAATAAAGGAAGGCGATATTCAGAAATGTTTTCCAAATAACATAAAAGGCCAATATGGTTATTGAAAATATTTGGTTAACAAATATTGATAAAGAAATAGAGAAGTGATTTAACTAATGGAATATTAATTAAGGGCTCAGTGACATGTTCAAAAGGAAAATTTGATTTTTGAAAAGAGTAAACTGTTTGAGAACTCCCAAGGAAAGACTGTTTGAATTGAAAATAAATTTTAAAAAAATTTATGGAACCAAATTTGAATTAAAGTAAAGCCAATAAAGTGGTAACTGAGATTGAATTAGAATAATATCAAGACAAATTGGATTGTGAGATTCAAATTTGAAGAATAATGTGGTAATCAAGTTAAGAGTTGGGAATCGAGAAGAAACTCGAGTTGAAATGATATTTGGCTCGGATATAAGCGAATGGTTGTGTTGTGGATAAAAGCAGATTGGAATTTGATTGGGATGACCCTTGTATCCGCTGAATTGATAACAGGTGCAAAGGATATAATGATATGCCCAAAAAAAGGTACAAGTTTATATTTCTATTGGATATAAGATTTATGAGCCGAATTGGCAAGCCGCTTGGCTGTTTGATTTTCTTTTTGGTTGGAGATGGCCCAGAGAGGCGAGTTGGAGTTTGACCTATTGACCAGTACAAAGGAGGTGCCGGCGAAATTTTTCTAATAGTTAAGGTGTTAGAAAATTTTCAGGATTCTTGAAAATTTTCGTTGATAAGAATCAATTAATAATTTAATTGAAATTAAATTGGTTTAGTCGAAACTGAAGTTAAGCAGTGAACAAATATGTTCTAACCAGTTGATAGGGTCGTCCTCTACCTTTTAGCAATTTCGAGGACGAAATTATTTTAAGTGGGAAAGATTGTAATGACCCGCATTGGCAGAGGTATTATAATTAATTTATTTAATTATTTATATAGTGATTAGAGGATTTAATGTCGTGGAATTAAATAATGATGAATATTTAATTAAAATAATAAATTTAATAATATATTAAATTCTGAAATAATCAGAATTGGCTGAAATAGCGACATGGTGTGAACTGGATCATCTGTGATATTTAATTCATCTTGAAATTTAATTTGAATAACGAATATAGTATATAAACGACAGTTTGAACGTAGAGTTATAATATAATTAAAATCGAGCTTGAAATGGCGCTGCAGCTCATAAATTGGTGATTCGAACTTCAACTGAATGTACAGGATTCGTTTTAAACCGGATTTCTGTGAAACAAGAAACGTGTGGAGCTGGTGAAGTATACCTTTCTAGTGGAAGAGAAAAATCGGGATTTCATCATGTAGATTTTGGTTTATGTCCAAATCAAATTTTAGAAAAGTCGCTGTGGAATTCCTTTATAATTCATAACGCTTTATTTACGTTATAAAAGGAATTTTAGTATACAATTGAATATCGATTCAACCAGGACTTGGAATATCGAGAATATAATTATTCTGGAGCTGCATGGTATTCCACTGTGAATATACACGATAATATTAAATTATTAATATTTTATTTAATTATTATTTAAATATATTTATATATTTAAATGGGTCATCCAAAGCTTTAAAAATAGCCACTTTTGCAAACGAAGTCGGAATTCGACGAAACTAATTTTGTTGGATCCGCAATGTTAAATTATTGCTAGATGTCAGTTTCCGTGATTTTTAGAGTCACTGTGTGGCCGTACGGATTTTTAGAGTGAAAAACAGTTAGTATTTTGAAAGTTAAAAATACGTTGGGTGAGCATACGGAGTCGGAATTTGACGAAACCAGTTTTGTTGGGACCGTAATGTCGAACTGTAGCTGCATGCCAATTTTCGTGATTTTTGGAGATAGTATATGATCACAGGAATTTTAGAGGACGAATAAAAACAACATTTACTTAAAATTTAATATAATATTCGAAAAATAAATAACTAAACTCTCTATAAATAGGCCACCATCAAAATTCCTAAACCTAATTCATTTTCTGAAGTCAACGAGAATTTTCCGCGCCTCCATTTTTTAATTTACAGTAAAAACCACCCTCTTTGTAAATTCAAAATCAAATGAAGGAAATTCCTATAGATCCGTATTCATATGTATTTGCACTCCTGAATCAATGCTCCTCATTTTGGTGTGCCTTTTGCTGAGTTTGAACTCGAGGTCCGTGGTTGTCGTTTTGGGTTCGGTAGCTAGGGTTCGAGTTTAATCTCGACTTAAACTATTTTTTTGAAATTGGAGGTTGCTTTAGGATTGTGGTTGAGGTTAGCTGCGATTTGGGGTCTTTGAAGAGAATCCGTGATAAAACGTTGTCGTGAGTTGTCAGCACTGGCGGTTTCATCCTGTTCGAACGCACAGAAAAAGGTCCACCGAGTTGTATAAGAATGGTAGGAGGTTGAAGAGGAGGAGATGAGGAGATTTGTTGTTATTTTAGTTTGATTTTAAATGAAGTAATTAAGGAGGAAGAGGAGCTGGTGTGACGGCCTGGAATTTCGCTCGATCCGAATCAGTCGTTAAACCGATCTAGACCGTTCGAAACCCCTGATCGTTTGAGAAAAGGACAAATCAAAACACAAACGGAAGAACATTTCATTGCTATTACAACAATCACATCAGATACAAGAATATACAGAGTATAATTGAATAAATTACATTCGATAAATATCAGAGATTACAATAAATTACATAGCAGCAGAAAATAATACAAAGCACAACTGAAGGTGATATACGGATACAGAGCTTTCCGGATATCATTCCAGCTGTAAACCAGGATCCTGTGAATATAAATCTGCAAAACTGAAACTACTAGCTGCCCGTGCGGAAAATAGGGGCACCCAGAGTTTAGGTTAAAACAATAAACTCCAGGTCAGTCATGTGACTGGTGTGAGAACTAAAACAGTTATTTAAAACTTTATTTTAAAAGAGAGTAATTCAAGGGACCACGCCGTATAACACGGAACGGGTTTCCTTCCAAGAATACCAGTGCATATAGATAAACAACGCAATGGTTTTTCGAAAAATGAAGCTATTATAAGACCCAGTTCCCATCACACAATGCAACGCAAGCCGGAGGATAGGGTTTTCCCTTATAATAGCCAAACATGCTTGGTACGTTTAAAACAAATCATTTGATACTATAATAAGTGCATAGTGTCAAAACAATTTCAATCATAAATATAAATCATAGACGGCATAGGTACCATATATCATGTTGCCATACTAGTTCTACAATTAAAACCGCAATACACGTATTGGAAATTGGATTTCCGTCATGAGTCGAGGCAAGGGGCAAGCTCCTCTCCGCATTCGAGACACTCTAGCAAATGTCTCAGGACTACACACTCTGGGCAATCCTGGATTCGGCTGGGCCGGTCCTCACTTACGTTAGAGGATTGGCAATTCCTGAACACACGTTTCCCGGTCCTTACAGACCTATAATCGAGGCGCCTTATTCCAACAACCACAAAGGTGAAAAGTATATAAATGTCAGGGCTGGTAAGTCACTGACACCACCAAAGCTAGAATTAAACGTCGTGCTCTCCCAGCGGTCCGTATCCCGTTTTTAACTCATTCCGAGATGTGAGGCTCGCGAATTCACGTTATACACAAAGCTATGCCACGTAGGCCGTGCTTTGATCATCAACCACAAGACTTTGCTTTTCAACAAAAGCCTTGATCTATGCAACTCAGCGTTCCACACAGGCAATTCATGCCATGCGATTGATATCTATCGATATATAACCTCTAAGCTCGTACGTCTCAGAGAAGGGCGTTAAGCAAGAGAATAAATTCTCCGCCGCCAAACAGATATATATTTAACAGGAATCAATCAACACAGAATAAAATCCAATGTCAGATACACAATCCATTTACAAGTTGGTTCTGGGTCTGAACGAAACCGGAGGCACTTTCCTCGCATATACATCGATCTCCAAGTACGTCTGGACCACCACCAACTGATTCCCTCATCTTGGGTGTACAGCCCAATCAAGATCATCAGTAATCACCCAAACGATGTGAAGACTTCTGGTCTTCGACCACCATCTTCATCTTCGACATATCGTCGAATCGGTTATTCAGAATGGTTATAAACCCGGCCTTTCCGAAAAACCCGCGTATATTAAAAACAAATGTTACACAAACACAACATACGCCTCATTCCAATTCATCAGTCACTAACCGTAAATTAGCAAGAGAGCAATTCCCCAAATATTAACCCCGAAGGACGAAACCAACACCAGATCAATACCCAGGAAATCATTCTTCTTAGCTAACCTACAGCTAGTTTCTAAATTTCATAGTCTTAGGGAAAGGTTCCCATTAATTTTATCCAAGATAAATTCTTTAAAATTTATCCTTTAATCTTCCTTTGGATGTCGTTTCAAACCAAATTATGGTTTTCTAAACTAGTCGAGATTAGCGAATCACACCGAAGTAATTATTTATTTTATTTCCCAATCCCAACCTATTCATCCCATGAAGCAAAACTGGTAATACTCCATATCTAACACCGTGGTGTTATCGGTAAAATTAATTACCATTTCACGTTCAAATCTAATTAAAGATTTAACTATCGCTTTGGAGCAAAACTGGTAATACTCCATCCTCGCTCACTTTCTAAATTTGTTAATTTAAATTATCAATTCACATTTCATTTTAATTGCGGATTCATTAAAATTCCTTTTACTGGGTTAAAGAACTAGTGTTATTTAAAACACAGTTCACGATAAACCCAAATCACATTCTATTTATTATCGGGTTAAAGAACTAGTGTTATTTAAAACACAGTTCACGATAAACCCCTGAATCAATTATATTTACAGCACATTTCAAATCCAATTTATTTATTTAAAAATAAATGGGTTTTAATTTTAGTTCAAAACTAGTTCATTTCGATAAAAATCTATTTTTATCTTTTCAAATATGGAGTTTCTCATCCCAATTTTTCCCAAATCATTTCTTATGATTTTACACAAATTATTGATATTTTTAATAATTTTATCAAGGCCCGTACAGACGATTTCCATCAACGGCCATCGAACTGCACTTACAGCGACCTTTTTCAAATTTGATTTGGACTTATCTCCAAATCAAACCGTTAGATTTCAAATTTCTAATATTCATTAGAAAGCGCTTTTTTATACGAACCCAACGGTTCCGGTTTTAGGAGAATCCGACGGTCGGATCTCCCGTAATGTCCGTTCGAAGTTAATGGTCGAAATTCGCGAACTGCCGCAGCGCGGCCCGTTCTATTCAGGCCATTATATTATATATATCATATATATAATATAATTTTCGTCGATTCTATTTTGAATGAATTTTATAAATAGTTTTGAATTCGTTTCAAAAACAATTTCAACCTTTATTTCAAATTCAAATCAAAATTGAATTTTCTATTATAAATCCTTTTTACTTTCTTTCCTATTTGATTTCAATTCAAATCGATTTTAATTCGATTCGAATTCATTTTCTTTTCAATTCAATTCGATTCGAATTCGTTTTCTTTTTAATTCAATTCAAATTCGTTTTCTATTCAATTCAAATCAAATTCGTTTTCTATTCCGTTCAAATCAAATTCAATTCGGTTTCTATTCAAATCAAATCCAATTCGTTATATATTCAATTCAAATCAAATTCGTTATATATTCAGTTCAAATCCAATTCGTTATATATTCAATTCAAATCAAATTCGTTATATATTCAGTTCAAATCAAATTCGTTGTATATTCAATTCAAATCAAATTCGTTATATATTCAATTCAAATCAAATTCGTTATATATTCGATTCGAATCAAATTCGTTATATATTCAATTCAAATCAAATTCGTTATATATTCAATTCAAATCAAATTCGTTGTATATTCAATTCAAATCAAATTCATTGTATATTCAATTCAAATCAAATTCGTTATATATTCAATTCGAATCAAATTCGTTATATATTCAATTCGAATCAAATTCATTATATATTCAATTCGAATCAAATTCGTTATATATTCAATTCGAATCAAATTCGTTATATATTCAATTCAAATCAAATTCGTTATATATTCAATTCAAATCAAATTCGTTATATATTCAATTCAAATCAAATTCAATATATATTTTCAATTGAAATTCGTTTTAAAATTCATTTCTATTCAATTCAAATTTCAATTTAATTTGAATTCATTTCATAAAAACGAATATAATCGATATAAATATCGATTCGCGTCAAAATAGCGCATCTCTAACTAATACGGCTTTATATATTTCAATAATTCCATTATTCTATTCAACAAATGAATATTTATCTTTTTTCTCAACACACGACTAATCTCAACGAATGAGTACTGTCCACGTGTGACTATTTTTGTTATTTAAAATATTTTATAAAATTTGGGTATCTATCGTTTGATTTTCAATTAGACTCCACCGTGAAGTAGTTCTAATTTTAAATATGATAAAGATGTATATTTTATTATTAAAATATTTCGTTCAACACAAGACTAACCTTAACGGATGAGTACTGTCAACACATGAACCTTTATTTTATAATAATAAAGATGTAAATTTTATTGTTAAAATATTTCGTTCAACACATGACTAATCTCAACGGATGAGTACAGTCAACACATGAACCTTTATTTTATAATATTCTTTATCTTCTATATTGGAATGAGGCCCAATCAATTACCATACAAAGTTAATTATATGGATTCCATACAACACATGTATATAATAGCAACGATAAATAATCAACCATCATCCAAAGTGCACAACACTGTATAAGCATCAAATGTAGATATCTAACGCTTATAACAGCCTGTCAATCAATCGATCGACATACAACCAATTATTGGGATTAGTGTATGTCGTATTTTATCCCAATACCCGTATGGGGTTTCAAACAATCAAACACAGATTTTATTTATGCAGTTGGGCGATGTGTAAAATTTATCGTCCCAATCAATGTCCTTCAAATAGGTGTACATAAACAAACCGTCCGGTTTGTAAATGAATATTTATTTATTCACATTCACGTTAAAAATTATATTTTTAACAATAAAATATTTTATTTTAACACATGAATTTTTATTCAGTTCATTTACAAAATAAAAATGATATTTTTATTTTTCTGACTTATTTTAGAAAATTTCGGCGGCATAACGGCACGATACTAGAAACGGGACAAGGCCTAGCCTTCTCCCCGGTCTAGTGAAGGCCCACGCCATTCACACATCAATCAAATCCATTCCATTTCACCAAATAATTCAATTCAAATCAAATAATCCAACTAATCTATGCAACCAAACAAACAAGTCCATGGTCTGTGGACGATTGTGTCGGGTGCTACTAAACACCGTCTGCATCCTAGTATATATATATAACTAGAAAAAGAAATTTTGAAAGGTGAGAAGTTCTCACCGATAGCTATTCCAACTTCACGCCACTTCATTTGCAGAAACCTTCGTCGTTCTCGCCTTTTTGTCATTCTCGTCGCCTGTAGTCACTATATATATAAAAATCACATTTTTATATTGATATTCAATATATAAAAATCGAATTTTTACTTTGCTATTCAATATATAAAAATCGAATTTTTACTTTGCTATTCAATATATAAAAATCTTATTTTTACTATGCTATTCAATATATAAAAATCGATTTTTTACTACGTTATTCAATATATAAAAATTGAATTTTCACTTCGTTATTCATATATAAAAATCAAATTTTTACTATGCTATTCAATATATAAAAATTGAATTTTTACTTCGTTATTCATATATAAAAATCGAATTTTTACTTCGTTATTCATGTAGGTAAAAATTCTATTTTTACATCGCTATACACTACATAAAGATTTCGCCTTCTCTATTGTAAAGATTTCGCCTTTTGTCGAATAAAAATCTTATCTTTTACCTAATAAAAATCTTTTCTTTTGTCGAATAAAAATCATTGTCCTCCACTTACAAAAACTGATTTCACAACAATGTATTTACTTCAAATAAAAAAACTGAAATTAAATGAATAAAAATAAAGAAGCTTACTTTGGAATCGGACTAGGAGGGGGGCGCAGCAGGGTGGAGCTGAAGAAGGGGAGGCGGAAGGAGATAGGGGTCGGCGTCAGCAAGGAGGGGGGGCGACTGGCGGTCAACTCGAAGAGGGAGGGTTTTGTGGGTTGCGTCGGGTTCAATCAGGAGAGGGGGGAAGTCTGGACGGAAAAGGGGGGGTTCGGTGGTGGTTGCGGTCGATTTTTGGTGCCGAGGTGGGGGGGGGGGGGGGGCTGTGTCGCGAGGGCAGGGGTGGGGACTGGAGGAGGAGATGTGGTGGAGGAAGGGGAGAGCGAAGACGAAAAAGTGGGGGAGGCGCCTGGCAGCGCGGTGGCGCGCTGCTCGGAGGAGCGGCGACGCTCCTCCCTCTTCGTCTTTCCCTTTTTTTTTCGATTCGATTCTGAAAATCGAAGAAGGGGGGCAGAGTGATTAAAGGGTGAGGAGAGAGAGGATTTTATATATTTAACTATTTTATTCACCAAAAGTTGACTTTTTATTTCGACCTCGAAACGAGGCCCACCGCCTGTCGTTCATAGCTAATTACCCCCATTCTGAACACAATGGGATATGTATCGTAAGCTGATTCGACCGTTTCGATCAGTTTCCGTTAAAATCAACATATAATTCTATATATTGATTTTGAACGCGCATTTCAATTTACCGGGGTCACATATGAACTTTAAAAATTCTAGAAAAAATATTTTCTAGCTTCGTATTGACGATTCGGTCCTAACAAAACTAGTTTCGTCGAATTCTGAGACCGTTGGAAAAATGGCCATTTTCCAGTCAATTAAAATCAACTGAAACTGGTCAAACGCGTTTTCCTTTGCCACGCTCACATATTGAATCGAAAAATTATGAAATTTGGAATCTAGTAATAATTTGACATCACGGACCCAACAAAAGTGGTTTCGTCGAAATCCGAGGTCGTTTGCAAAATGTCTATTTTTAAGGGCTTGAATTACATAGCGACTATTCAGAATTTTCAACTGGACATATCTTTTGATTCACGCTATGAAATTTCGATTTGTCGGATTCGTTGGAAAGATATTCTTACATAGATCCTAATGTTTTTGGTTTCACTAAAATCCGGTTTATTTTGCACCCGGTACATTCAATTGAAATTTGAAATCGAATTATCGAACTACCGCGCCATTTTCAATTCCATTTATAATTATATATAATTATTTTTATTCTAATGATGACGCGTATAAATATATACGTTCGAATTCTTTCAAAATAAATTTCTCGTCGATATTATTTAAAATAATCTATTTCAAATATTCAAAATTCATTAAAATTGCCAAAATAAAATTTTTAAACTGGCCCGCATTTCCGGGTTGTTACAGCTGGAATTTTCGGAAAAGGTGAGTGAAAAACCTGGAGCGTGCTTTCTCTGATTTGAGAAGATGAAGGTGCGGATTTGGGTATATACGGGTATGGGTGTATAGAAGGAAATGGGCCAGAAAGAAGATATAAGGCCCAAGTTAATTAAAATCCATATTTTTAATTTCTTTTAAAATGTATTAACTTCAAATGTGTATAACTTAGTCATATGAAATCGGAATCATGAACCGTAAGTTGCGTTGGGACCGTATGGGTGAGAGCTTCACAATGAAGCTGACTGGAAGTGGATTGGGGCTCGTATGAATTTACGGCGGATTTAATTGTTTGATTCAAATCAAATAACAGTTTATCGTTCTTTAACGATGAACTGCAAATGTGAGTAAATCTCACTAACTCTGAACAATTTATAATTTCATGTTGTATTTTTAGAACTGTTAAATATTGTCTGAGTGACTGTGTGTTGATTGTTTAATTGAACTGCTAGTCAGTTAGTTGAATTTCTATATTTATTCTGTTTAACAGAATATATCATATGGAACTGAAAGTGATGTTATCTATATTGTTTAGCATATGTGATGCAGGAAAACAGGTAGGAGGAACTCAACTGGGTTCCTCAACATTTATTTTTTAGTTATTCATATATTGTGATATATGATGTGATATATAATCTGTTGTCGATTATATGTGTTTGGACGATACTGATCATCGTGATTTGATATGTTGAATACCATAACATACCGAAATGTTGATAAGGGAATATTTTCAAAGTGATATTTGAAAATAAAATATTTATAAATGGAATATTTATAAATAAGAAATATTTATAAATTGGAATATTTAGAAAAAGGGAAAATGTTATAAAAAGGAAACTTTATAAGAAGGAAATCATTTTAAAGTGGAGAACCATTACTAAAAGTAAATCTTTAAAAGGAATAAATGTTGTTAAAAAGGATATCTTTATAAAGCGAATAAAGGAGTTAAATCGAATATGGTATTCGAAAGTAGTAAATCGAATATGGTATTCGAAAGGAGTTAAATCGAATATAGTATTTGAAAGTAGTAAATCGAATTAGTTATTCGAAAGGAGTTAAATCGAATATGGTATTCGAAAGTAGTAAATCGAATTAGTTATTCGAAAGGGGTTAGTCGAGTCGAGTCGAGTCTGTTGAATAGAGTTAAACCAGTTAGAGTTAAATCAGTTAGAGTAAATCGAACTAGAGTTATTCAAACGGAGTTATCGAATATTAGTGATTTGAATAAAGTAAAAGGAGTTATCGAATATAGTTTATTCGAATAGAATTAAAGGGGTAAATCGAATATGGTTTATTCAAGTAGAGTTAAAAGGATTATCGAATATAGTTTATTCGAAAGGAGTTAAGTGAAAAGAGTTAAATCGATTAGAGTAAATCAAACAGAGTTAATCGATTAGAGTTAAAGCAAATGAGTTAATCGAATATAGTTTATTCGAATAGAAAGTAAAGGGAGTTAATCGAATATAGTTTATTCGAATAGAAAGTATGAAACGACCCGAACTCCCCCGGTCTTCGAAGAGAAGAGAAAGAACAATTGTTTTGAGAACATGACAAAATAGAACGCAGACGGAAGAACATTTCATTGTATATTACAACAATTCCATCAGAATACAAGAATATACAGAGTATAGGTGAATAAAAATTACACAGAAATATCAGAGATTTAAATGCATAGCAGCGGAAAATAATACAATACACAACTAGAAGAGACATACGGATACAAAGCTTTCCGGATATCATTCCAGCTATAAACCAGGATCCTGTTAATATAAATCTGCAAAACCAAAACTACTAGCTGCCCGTGTCAAAATAAGGGCACCCAGAGTTTAGGTTAAAACAATAAACTCCAGGTCAGTCGTGCGACTGGTGTGAGAACTAAAACAGTTATTAATCTTTATTTTAAAGTTCGGTAAATCAAGAGACCACGCCGTATAACACGGAACGGGTTTCCTCCCAAGAATACCAGTGCATATAACAGCAGCGCAATGCTAAATAAAGAAAAATGAAGCTTTTATAAGACCCAGGTCCTATCACACAATGCAACGCAAGCCGAGGGATAGGGTTTTCCCTTATAATAGCCAAATATGCTTAGTACGTTTAAAACAAATCATTTGATACTATTATAAGTGTATAGTGTATAAAACAACTTCAAATCATAAGTATCAATCATAGACGGCATGGGTACCATATATCATGTCGCCATACTAGGCTCTACAAATAAAACCGCAATTGTCACGTATTTAGAAATTGGATTTCCGTCTGTGAACCGAGGCTAAAGATAGTCCTCACCGACTTCGAGACTCTCTAGCCCGAGCCTCAGGGTCAGAGCGCATCGACCCTTGGATCGTCAGGGCCGGTCCACCGATGTGGATTAAAATGCCTGAACACTGCGTTTCCCCGCCCTTTGGAGCGTAAATGAGCCAATGAATGACTCCATCGGACCCGGATCATCCGACCAAACCAAGGCGCCTCGCAACAGCAACAACCACACAGGTGAAAAGTATATAAATGTCAGGGCTGGTAGGTCACTGACACCACCCTAGCTAGAAGGAAACGCATGCCCTCCGTGAGGTCCTCTCCCGTTTCTAGTTCACAACCAGGGTGTGAGGCTCGCGAATTCACATTACACAAAGCTATGCCACACAGGCGGTGCTTTGATCATCAACCACAAGACTTTGCTTTTCAACAGAAACCTTGATCATTTTCCACTTAGGCATGCCACACAGGCAATTCACTCTATGCATTTGATATCCATCAGTATATAAACCCTGAGCTCGTACGTCTCAGAGAAGGGCGTTAAGCAAGAGAATAAATTCTCCGCCTCCAAACAGATATATATTTAATAGAAATCAATCACACAGACTAAAATCCAATGTCGGACACACAGTCCATTTACAAGTCCGTTCTGGGTCTAAACAAAACCGGAGGCACCTTGTACCCCGCATCTCCTTCGATCTCCAAGTACGTCTGGACGATCACCAACTGTTTCCATCTTCTTGGGTGTACAGCCCAATCAAGATCATCAGTAATTATCCAAACGACGTGAAGACCTCCAGTCTTCAACCACCGTCTTCATCTTCGACACCACGTCGAATCAGTTATTCAGAATGGGATAAACCCGGTCTTTCTGAATAACTCGCGTATATGTTATAAAAGTGTTACACAAACACAACATACGCCTCATTCCACTTCAGAATATTCTTTTTATTCAAATATTCTTATATTTTGGGAAAGGTTCCCATTAATTTTATCAAAGATAAATTCTTTAAATTTATTCTTTAATCTCCTTTTTGAATATGAATTCAAACTAGTCGGGATTAGCGAACCACACCGAAGTAATCATTTATTTTATTTCCCTATCCCAACCTATTCATCCCATGAAGTAAAACTGGTAACACTTCATATCTAACACCACAGTGTTATCGGTAAATTCAATTACCATTTCACGTTCAAATCTAATTAAAGATTTAACTATCGCCTGGAGCAAAACTGGTGATACTCCATTCTCGATCTTTTCAATCTAATTAAAGATTCATTAAAACTCCACTTAGTTTTAATCTTTAACTGGGTTAAAGAATCAGTGTCATTTTAAAACACGGTTCACGATAAACCCAAAATCACATTCATTAATTATCGGGTTAAAGAACAAGTGTTATTTAAAACAGTGTCCACGATAAACCCAAAAATCAATATCAATTCAATTCCAATTAAATATTATTTAATTGGTACACTTCATTAAATCTAAATAAAAGATTTAATCTTTTCTCAATTGGGTTCAAGAACAGTGTTAGTCAAGACACCATTCACGACAAACCCAAATCACATTTGATATTAAATACAAGGCTCTAAATAGAAAATATATCGGCTTATATTCAATATCAAATTCTACGACCAACATATATTGTATTGGAAATAACGATATATATCTATATCTTTCAAATTTCCATAACAACATCTGTATAATCACGAAATCCAACATCGAAATATTCCGAAGACAATTTTGATTCAAATCCATTCCAATGCAAACATTGGAAATTCTGGTTATTTTCAAAACCATTTAAATTTCAATTTATTTATTTAAAAATAAATGGAATTATAATTCTAGTTCAAAACTAGTTCATTTCGATAAAAATCTATTTTTATCTTTTCAAATATGGAGTTTTTCATCCCAATTCTTTCTAAATCATTTCTTATGATTTTACACAAATTATTACTATTTTTAATAATTTTATCAAGGCACATACAGTCGATTTCCATCAACGGCCATCGAACTGCACTTATAGCGACCTTTTTTAATTTGATTTGGACATAATTCCAAATCCAACTGTTATATTTCTAATTTCCAATATTCGTTAGAAAGATCTTTTCGATACGAACCCAACGGTTCCGGTTTTAGGAGAATCCGACGGTCGGATCTCCCGCAATATCCGTTCGAAGTCAATGGTCGAAATTCGTGAACTACCGCGGCGCGGCGCGTTCTATTCAGGCCATTATATTATATATATAATATATATAATATATACTTCGTCGATTTCAATTCAAAACGTGCTTTATAAATCGTTTTAAATTCCTTTTCAAAACGGTTTCAACTTCATATTTAATTCCAAATCAAAATTGAATATTCCAATATAAATTCGTTTTAAATTCATTTCAAATTGATTTCAATTCAATTTCAATTTAATTCGAATGCAATTCCTTTCGATTTCAATTCGAATTCAATTCTATTCAATTTCAATTCGAATTCATTTCTATTCAATTCCAATTCACTTCTATTTAATTTCAATTCGAATTCATTTCTATTCAATTTCAATTCGAATTCACTTCTATTCAATTTCAATTTGAATACATTTCTATTCAATTTAATTCGAATTTCAATTCTTTTCAAAATTTCAGATTTTGAAATCACTTTCGATATTCGTTATAAAATGAATAAAATCGATATAAATATCGTTCATGTCAAAATGGCATAAATCTAATCAACACGGCTTCATATATTGATATTTTCAAATATTCCATTTCGAATATTTCTATTTCAAATATTCTATTTCAAATATTTCTTTTTCAAATATTTCTACCTCTAAGCTGGAATGAGGCCCAATCAATTACCATAGATTTTATTTCTATGGATTTTATACGACACATGTATACTATAACAACAATGAATAATCAACCATCATCCCAAAGTGCATTCTACACTGTATAAGCATCAAATATAAATATTTAACGCTTATAACAGTCTGTCAATCAATCGATCGACATGCAACTAATTATTGGGATTAGTGTATGTCATATATCATCCCAATACCCGTGTGGGGTTTCAAACAATCAAACACAGATTTTATTTGTGCAGTTGGGCGATGTGTAAAATTTATCGTCCCAATCAATATTAGTCAAATGTGTGTATATAAACAAATCGTCCGATTTGTTTATTTTTATTTCCTTTCATATACACGTTAAAAATTCTATTTTTAGCTATAAATTTTTTTAACTATATAAATATTTTATTTTATTTCACATCACACAATAAACTACACATCAAAATCAAACAATCAAGCATACAAGCCGTCCATGGTCTGTGGACGACGGGTGTCGGGTGCTACTAAACACCGTCTGCATCCTAGTATATATTTTAACTAGAAATAAATTAAAAGGTGAGGAGTTCTCACCGAAAGCTAAATCCAAATGCCACGACTCTTCATATGTAGGAAATCTCCACCTTTTCGTCTTTTGTCACTTTTCACTACCCATATTCTCTACATATATAAAAATCACATTTTTACTTCGCTATTCAATATACAAAAATCGATTTTTTTTTCTTTGCAATTCAATATATAAAAATCGAATTTTTACTTTGCTATTCAATACAAAAAAATCGAATTTTTACACCGCTACTATATAGATAAAAATTCTATTTTTACATCGCTACTATATAGATAAATATTCTATTTTTACATCGCTACTATATAGATGTCATTTTTTTGATTCACTACATATATAAAGATCAAATTTTTAATACTTCTATAATGTAAAAATCATATTTTTATCCTTCTACAATATAAAAATTATATTCTTATTCTCTATGCTATATAAAAATTTGATCTTTCACTATATAAAAATACGCCTTTGTTATGTATGAAAATCCAGCCATTTTTCTTTATAAAAGTATCGCTTTTCTTCTTTATAAAAGCCAACCTTTCTTCTTTATAAAAATCAAGTCTTTATATTTTCAAAGATCTAATCTTTTCCAAATCAAAAATCAAACCTCCTTCATTTTAAAAATCAAATCCTTCTCTATGTTAAAAATATAAATATAAATCAATGCTTTCTATGTTAATCCAATGGGATATATATATAGAGAGATCTACTCTAATTACAAGATAAGAAAAATAGAAAAATAAACAAATTAAAGAGCTCACAATTTCTATCGGAGAAGGGGGAGGTCAAAGGAGGTGCTGTCAGAGGCGTGCGGCGGTCGGGGTCCCTTCAGGTGGTGACGGCGACCAGGAGATGGCTCGCGTGGTGGTTTCAGGGTGTTAGGCGCGTGTTTTTGTAGTGGGGGAGGCTTGGCCGTTGGCGGTGGTGCCAGAGAGACGGAGGGGAGGTTGGCCGACGGGTTGGCCGAACTCCGGCAATGGGGGCATGGCGGCGATGGGCTCGGTGGGTTTTGTGGGGCTGCGTCGTTCCTCTATCATGCAGGCGGAGGGCTTCACGAGATCATCGTGGGGGAGGGGGAGTTATCGGAGGGCGACGGCTCCGGTGAGGGCTGACGCCAGGGTGGCGGCGTAGCAGCGGTCGCTGCTCTCTCCTTCTTCTTTTTTATTTGTTAAATCGATTTGGACCTGAGATATAGTAGGGGTGAGGAAAAGGGAATATAAGGTTTAATTATATTATAATAATTTAATATTATTTTTAATTCCATAACAGTTGACCTTTCATTTGAACTCAGAATTGAGTCCAACGACTGTCGTCCCTAGGTAATTACCATCATTCCGAACACAATGGGATATGTATCGTAAGCTGATTCGATCGTTTCGATCAGTTTTCATCAAAATCAAAATACAACTCTATATATTGAATTTGAACGCACATTTCAATTTACTGGGGCCACATACTAACTTTAAAAATTCCCGAAAAATATTTTCTAGCTTCGTATTGATGATACGGTCCTAACAAAATTAGTTTCGTCGAATTTTGAGACCGTTTGAAAAATGGCCATTTTCCAGTCGATTAAAATCAACTGAAACTGATCAAATGCGTTTTCCTTTGCCACGCTCACATATTGATTCGAAAAATTATGAAAATTGGAATCTAGCAATAACTTTACATCGCGGATCCAACAGAAGAGGTTTCGTCGAAATCCGAGGTCGTTTGCAAAATTCCCATTTTTAAGGGCCTGAATTCCATAGCGACTATTCTGAATTTTCAACTGCGCATAACTTTTTATCCCCGCTATGAAATTTTTATTTCTCGGATTCATTGGGAAGATATTCTCAATTAGATTCAAATATTTTTGGTTTCACTAAAATCCGGTTTGTTTTGCACCCGGTACATCCAATTTGAAAATTGAAATCGAATTATCGAACTACCGCGCCATTTTCAATTCCTTTTATAATTTAAAATAAATATTTATATTCTAACGACGATCTATATAAATATATTCGTTCGAATTCTATTGAAAATAAATTTCTCGTCGTTATTATTCAAAATAATTCATTTTAAATAATCAAAATTCACTAAATTGGCCAAAATAAAAATTTTAACTGGCCCAGATTTTCGGGTTATTACAAAGTAAAGGGAGTTAATCGAATATAGTTTATTCGAATAGAGTTAAAGGAGTTAATTGAATATAGTTTATTCGAATAGAGTTAAAGGAGTTAATCGAATATAGCTTATTCGAATAGAGTTAAAGGAGTTATCGAATATAGTTTATTCGAAAGGAGTTAAGTGAAACGAGTAAATCAATAGTGTTAGTCCAATAGAGTAAATCAATAGCGTTAGTCTAATAGAGTAAATCAATAGCGTTAGTTCAATAGAATTAATCAAATAGCGTTAGTCCAATAGAGTTAATTGATAAGGGTTAATCGAATAGAGTAGATTGAATAGAGTTATCGAATATACCTTATTTGAAGGAAAGAATTATCGAATAATAGATGATTTGAAGGAGGGTTAAGTAAGGAAGTTAGTTAAAGAAATATAAAGCGAACTTTTCCTATTTCAAAGTTAGAAATGTGGTTCAGTTAAGGTCTGAGAGGTAGTTCTACCCCAACTTGATTGGCTTCGTTTTAACTAAGGAATGGTTAAGGTTCAGCAGTAAAGGAATGGAAATGTTTTCCAGTGTTAATAAATTTTATTTTATAAATATAGAAAATAGCAAATGTTGGATATCGGGAAACAGGAGATGTAAAATGAACTAAAGAGATAAATGTTGAATGATGTTTGATCGATATATATTTCCGTTTGGAAATAATATCGTTGTTTGCACACCTATTTTTCTTCGATAGTTAAATCACAAACTATCGAAGTTTTGACCATTTTAACGTTGTTAATATTGAGAGACCGGTTGGATTATTATCCAAAGAACCACTATGTATTGGCATAAGCGTTGCGAATCATATATGCCAAAGGAAATTGAAGACGGAGTTATGCAAGGGCTATCCTGTTTACAGAATAGTGCCTTCGGTTCATCCTGTTCGTGAATGACTTGTATGGACGGATGTCTGACAGAGTATTTCCATACGATCACGTATATTGATTTCTCCAACCGTACCAAGGGTGGAAGCGGAGAAGGAAACTTCTTTTAGCTAACACATAATGTATGGTTGAGGACGTCAATCGGTGATTTATTGGATTTGACGATGTGGCATTCAAAGTGAGTCTAGTGTGATGATAAAGCATAGCTTCTGGCCTCACAACCGTTAAATGACAAAAATCGGGCAGGCAGCATGGCTAAGTCGGTCGCACCGAAGTAGGGTGTGTAATCACCTGATCTAGAGTTTCATTTACTTCTAAAAATCTATTGTTGATGTTGTCCCATTCGGGAAACGGTTGTTGATCCCAACCGTTGGTGATATACATTCGATACACTCGAGCGAAATGAGTGGTCGGTCATGTGTGGCCGGGTTGCAAGATGTTCTTGTTGAACCCAGTATATTCCTTTCTAGAGGTACACTAGCGAAAGGTGGTTCCATACCTTGTCATAGTTGGAAATCCATTACCCAATACGTGCTTGTGGTTTTGATTGTATACTATATATGTAGAACGTGAGATGAAAGCGTTTCTGCTAGATGATTATTATATTATGGTTGATAGACATTATCATAATATCAAAGGTGTTTGATATAAAGATATTTGGATTCTCATAAGGGAAAAACCCGTTCCGTTATACGGCGTGGTCTTATGAGATATCGATTACCTGATTGAACTATTTTAAAATGTTTTACTCATACCAGTCCCATGACTGACCCGGACTTTATTTGTTTGTTTCCCTAAACTCTTGGGTGCCTAAATTTGTATGGGCAGTCAAGTAGTCGGGATTTACAGATATACTGGAAGAGCTTGGAGCAAGAGGCTTCAGGATCATATAACTATAGTTATTTCCGCTGTGTTGTATGTGTTGTGCATTGACAATGATATATATATTCAAGTATAGATTTGCATTTCAAAGTTATGTTATGAAATATATTTATTTGTTCCGCTGTGAGATTCGTGTTACTCTGATATTGTCTTATTCTTCTTCTATTCTAAGTTTCTATCTTATCTTTCCTCACCCTCTAATTTCTCTCACTAATGACTGGTATTTTTCGATGTTTGGTTAGTCATCATTGAGTTTATGGCGATAACCAAAGTCGACAAAATCCCGGGTCATTACGTAGTGTATGTAAATTTTCATCCCAACACCCGTGTGGGGTTTCAACCAACAAACAAATAATAAACTAATTTGTGCACTTGGGCAATGTGTGAAAATTATCGTCCCAATCACATACACAAGTCGGGTAACTTGTGAATGGAAGTGTAATACACAATATATAGCCATGACAAACAAATAATTGGTTTCAACAAATGTAAATTGACATAAGTAAATAATTGGTCTTAACTAGGATAAATTGACAAAAGTGAATATTTTTTTTAACTAGTATAAATTGACTAAAATGAATAGCTGTTTTCAACAAACGTAAATTAATGAAAGTGAATATTTTGTTATTAACTAGTATAAGTTGACAAAAGAGTTTATTTCTTTTTAACTAATCAATTTGACAAAAATGCGTATTTTATTTCCAATAGTATAAATCGATAAAAGTGACTATTTTATTTCAACAAGCATAAATTGACAAAAGTAATTGTTTTAATTTAACTAATCAAGTTTGGCAAAAATGTTTATTTCTTTTTAACTAAATCAAGTTTGACACAGATGTTTATTTAATTTTTATGTTTGCAAATAAAAATGTAACTTTTATTTTTGATGTTATTTTGCTTTGTGGAATGCAAATAAAAGAACAAACTTTATTTTCAAGTAAATTTACATTTGTGAATGTAAAAAAAGAGCAAATTTTATTTTCAATATACATTTACATTTGTGAATGCAAATAAAAGAAATAATTTTATTTCCAATGTATATTTGCACTGAAGAATACAAATAAAAGAACAAATTTTATTTTCAGAATATATTGCATTTGTGAATGCAAATAAAAGGGCAAACTCTATTTCCTAAATATATTTGCATTAGGGAATGCAGATAAAAGAACAATATATATTTTAATGTATATTCGCATTAGAGAATGCAAATAAAAGAATAAACTTTATCTTCAATGTATATTTGCATTGAAAAATGCAAATAAAAAAAGTTAACTTATTTTTCCATGTCATATTTGCATTAGTGAATGTAAATAGAAGAATAAATTTTAGTTTCAACATATATTTGTATTGGTGGATGCAAATAAAATGGTAAATTTTAATTTTTATGTATGGTAAAATAGAAGAATAAATTCTACATTAGAATTTATTATACAAATAAAGTTCACTTTTATTTGACATTAGAATACATAGAAAAATATCTACATATAAAATATTCTTTTATATGTCATTAGAATGTATAGAAAAGTATAAACAAATAAAAGGATTCTTTTATTTGTTATTAGAACACATAGAAAAGTGTAAAACAATGAAATACCCTTCTTATGTTATTTTAGAATTGGAATTTTGAGTTCAATCTTTTATTTTCATTCTCTAATGCAAACATACATAGAAATTAAAATTTACCATTTTATTTGCATCCACCAATACAAGTATATGTTGAAACTAAAATTTATTATTTTATTCACATTCACTAATACAAATATGACATGGAAAAATAAGTTAACTTTTTTTATTTGCATTTTTCAATGCAAATATACATTGAAGATAAAGTTTATTCTTTTATTTGCATTCTCTAATGCGAATATACATTAAAATATAGATTGTTCTTTTATCTGCATTCCCTAATGCAAATATATTTTGGAAATAGAGTTTGCCCTTTTATTTGCATTCACAAATGCAATATATTCTGAAAATAAATTTTGTTCTTTTATTTGTATTCTTCAGTGCAAATATACATTGGAAATAAAATTATTTCTTTTATTTGCATTCACAAATGTAAATGTATATTGAAAATAAAATTTGCTCTTTTTTTACATTCACAAATGTAAATATACTTGAAAATCAAGTTTGTTCTTTTATTTGCATTCCACAATGCAATATAACATCAAAAATAAAAGTTACATTTTTATTTGCAAACATAAAATTTAAATAAAATCTGTGTCAAACTTGATTTAGTTAAAAAGAAACAAACATTTTTTCCAAACTTGATTAGTTAAATTAAAACAATTACTTTTGTCAATTTATGCTAATTGAAATAAAATAATCACTTTTATCGATTTATACTGTTGGAAACAAAATACGCATTTTTGTCAAATTGATTAGTTAAAAAGAAATAAACTCTTTTGTCAACTTATACTAGTTAATAACAAAATATTCACTTTCATTAATTTACGTTTGTTGAAAACAACTATTCATTTTAGTCAATTTATACTAGTTAAAACAAATATTCATTTTTGTCAATTCATCCTAGTTAAGACCAATTATTTACTTATGTCAATTTACATTTGTTCAAACCAATTATTTGTTTGTCATGGCTATATATTGTCTATTACACTTCCATTCACAAGTTACCCGACTTGTGTATGTGATTGGGACGATAATTTTCACACATCGCCCAAGTGCACAAATTAGTTTATTATTTGTTTGTTGGTTGAAACCCCACACGGGTGTTGGGATGAAAATTTACATACACTAATCCCAATTTTCAGTTGTATGTTGATCGTTAGATCGACAGGCTGTGATGAGCGTTATTGTTTCATTTTAACGCTTACACAGTGGAAATTGAACTCTGGATGTAGATGGATGATTATACTGTTCTTGTCATATATATGATGTGTGTGAAATCCATATAATCTAAATTATGTGGTAAATGTTTGAGTCGCATTTTGATCCAGGTGTTCTTTTAAATAAGAATATTTTTACATTAGAAATTCTTTTTATATAAAGTATATTTTCATAAAATATATTTTTAATCAAATATATGTTAAACATAGAATATTTGAAAAAGATAAGAATTTGTAATATAACGAATACTTCTTATTTATAATCTTTTATATAAAGGATATTTTTAATGATTAATTAAAATATGTGTTTTAAAAAAGACCATTAGGATTTGCAATTATATTTTGCGATATGAAATAAGTTGAAATGTGAAGTGGATTTATCGTGGACGATGTTTTAAACGACATTTGTCCTTTAATCCAATTTACATTGAAATTATTATTTGGAATTTATAAATCTATTTTATAGATTTGAAATAACTGATCTTGTAATAATGATTTTTGATATCAAATCAAAATTGGAGTTTTAATAAATCTTTTAAGGAAGATTTAAGATTTTATTTTCAGAGTTTATCTTTGATAAAATTAATGATAATCTTTTAAAACGAATATCTTATTAAAAGAATATTCGGAGTTGAAATGTGACGTAATGTGTGATTTTCCAATATTTTCTTTTTAAATTCAAAATACACGAGTTATTCAGAAAGACCGTGTTTAACCCATTCTGAATAATCATCACGACGATAAAGAGTCAAAGATGAAGACGGTGATTGAAGACCGAAGGTTTTCACATCGTTGGGATGATGATGACTGGTATCTTGAATTGCGATTGGCCTTCCAAGGCAAGGTATTTAGTAATGATCGTCCAAACGAATTTGGAGATCGACGGACACGTTGTTTCGCTCAGACCCAGAGCGGACTTGTAAGTGGATTGCATGTCTGACATTGTATTCATTTCTACTGTATTTGTTGAACGCTACTGATTATATATTTCTGTTTGTTGGTGAAGAATTTATTATTTACTTATCACCCTTCTCTAAGACGCATGAGCTTAGAGGTTATATATATATATATATATATATATTGGTAGATGATCAATAATATGGTAGAGTCTGACAATGTGACATGCTAAGATGCAAATGATCAAGGCTTTGTCGAAAAGCAGGCCTTGTGGTTGATGATCAAAGCACAGTCTCTTTAGGCATGGCTTTGTGTATATCGTGACTTCGCGAGTCTCACACACCGGTTGAGTCTAAAACGGGAGAAGGGAACGCAGGGAGTGCACACGTTTCTTTCTAGCTAGAAGTGGTGTTGGGCTTTTACACGGCCCGACATTTGCTTATGTGGTTGATGGAATTTTTGCGAGGCATCGGTTTATTCTTATCGGTCGCCCTCGGCTGATTTGTAGGTCCAATAGGATCGGGGAGCGTGTGTTCAGGCATAACTAATCCACTAAAGTATTTGTGGACCGGCCCTGCTGTATCCAAGGGTTCGCTAGCGTCCGAATCCTGAGGCATTGCTAGAGTGTCTCGAATCTGTCAGGAGCTCCTCCCTAGCCTTGATTCATGAAGGAAACCCAATTTCCAATACGCCCTTGCGGTTTTGATTGTATTACTAGTATGGAGACATAGTAGATGGTATCAATGTCGTCTAGGATTGATATTATATTTGAAATGTTTTAAATATATCTATACACACTAATAATAATATCGTTTTTACGTATCAAGCATCTTTTGACCATTATAAGGTAAAACCTTATCCTCTGGTGTGCGTTGCATTGTGTGATGGGACCTGGGTCTTATAATGGTTTCATTTTTATAAAAAGCATTACGTTATTTGACGATTTACTTTAATTATGCACTGGCAATCCAATGGAGTAAATCTGTTCCGCGTTAGCGTCGTGGTCCTGTGATTAGCCTACTTATTAGATAAGTTAAGTTAAGAATTCTCACACCAGTCCCACGACTGACCTGTAGTTTGTTTCACTTTGCAAACTCGGGTGTCCTCTTTCCACACGGGCAGTCGAGTAGCTTTTTGCAGATATAGTTCCCAGGATCCTGGATTGAAGTTTGAAGCTGGGTCCAGAATATTGATGGCCTTCTGCTGAGATTAGTTCCGCTGCAATGTATTTAATTTATTGTAAATGTATCTTCCGTTGTATTATTTATTGATGTACTCTGATATATTCTGTACTCTGATGTAACATTTATTTATTGATGTTATAAAAGTCTATGTTGTTGTTCTGATGTGTTGTATGCCCAAAGTTAACGTACGCAGGTTTTGAACGGTCTTGATCGATCATGCGATCGATTGGGGTCGGGCGAAATCGGGGTCGTTACAACAATACAGTTTAGCTATACATAAATGTCTACAGCAGAAAACAAAAATGATATGTACAATAGGAGCTGAACAGCATAAAAAGAGATAAATGATATAATCCATCTTCAGATCCAACTATCCAGAAAGAGCCTGCTAAAACCTGAATAAAAGGCTGCCCGTGTAGAAAGAGGAGCACCCGAGTTTGCAAGTGATACAAACTACGAGTCAGTCATGGGACTGGTATGAGAAATCTACTTAACATATTTCAATATATGGCCAATCACAGGACCACGCCACTTTTGCGGAACGGGTTTACTCCATTTGTAATAACCCGGAAATCTGGGCCAATTTAAAATTTTTATTTTGGCAATTTTAGCGAATTTTGATTATTTAAAATGAATTATCTTAAATAATAACGACGAATAATTTAGTTTGAATGGAATTAGAACGTATATATTTATATACGTCGTCATTAGAATATAAATATTTATTTATATATATAAAAGGAATTGAAAATGGTGCGGTAGTTCGATAATTCGATTTCAAACTTCAAATGAATGTACCGGGTGCAAAATAAACCGGATTTTAGTGAAACCAAAAATATTTGAATCTAATTGAGTATATCATTCCAACGAATCCGAAAAATCAAAATTTCATAGCGGGAATCAAAAGATATGTCCAGTTGAAATTTCAGAATAGTCACTATGGAATTCAGGCCCTAAAAAAAATGGGAATTTTGCAAACGACCTCGGAATTCGACGAAACCACTTTTGTTGGATCCGTGATGTCAAGTTATTGCTAGATTCCAATTTTCATATGTTTTCGAATCAATATGTGAGCGTGGCAAAGGAAAACGCGTTTGGTCAGTTTTAGTTGATTTTAATCGACTGGAAAATGGCCATTTTCAAACGGTCTCTGAATTCGATGAAACTAGTTTTGTTAGGACCGTATCGTCAATACGAAGCTAGAAAATATTTTTCTGGAATTTTTAGAGACTGTATGTGGCCCCGGTAAATTGAAATGTACGTTCAATTTGAATATATACTGAATTATATGTTGATTTTGGCGGAAACTGATCGAAATGATCGAATTAGATAGCGAAACATATCCCATTGTGTTCGAAGAGGGGGGGGGGGGGTAATACGCTAGGGACGACAGTCGGTGGGTTCGATTTCGAGTTGGAAATAAAAACTTTCTTTTTGGTGTTAGAAATAAAATAAATATATAAAATATTACATAACCTAGGGCCCCCTTCCCCTCTTCTCTCTCTTCTTTCAACAGAAATCAAATTAAAAAAAAGGGGCGCGCTATCATGCAACCACCCCCCTAATCGTCGTCGCCGCCGCCGGAGGTCTCCCCAACGCCGCCGCCTCCTCTTCTTCTTCCCCCCTGGACCTCCGTGCCTCCCTCCTCCTCTTCTTTCCCCCAACCCCCAAAACCTGCGAGCCCAATCCGCCCCGAAACCCTAGCCGCCGCCACCCCAGCTCCATCGCACGACCTCCCCCTCTTCCTCCCTTGTCGCCTAGCTCCGCCCACCGTGAATCCCCTTTCCCCCTTCGTTGGCAAAACACTGTAAGTGTTTACACTTGTTTATTTTTCTTTATTTTCTTTTTTCTTTTTTTTGTTTTGTTTATTATTCATAATATAAAGTAGATTTTTATGTAAGGAAAAATCAGATTTTTAACATAGGAAAAATCAGGTTTTCAACATATAAAGGATAAGATTTTTCAATGTGTAAAGGCAAAATCTTTATATAGTAAAAGGCAAGATTTTTATATATTGAATAGCAAAGTAAAAATTCGATTTTTATACATTGAATAGCGAAGTAAAAATTCGATTTTTATATATTGAATAGCGAAGTAAAAATTCGATTTTTATATATTGAATAGCGAAGTAAAAATTCGATTTTTATATATTGAATAGCAAAGTAAAAATTCGATTTTTATATATTGAATAGCAAAGTAAAAATTCGATTTTTACATATTGAATAGCAAAGTAAAAATTCGATTTTTATATATTGAATAGCAAAGTAAAAATTCGATTTTTATATATGTAGTGAATATGGATGACGAAGGTGACAAAAGAAGAAACGGCGGAGATTTTCTATGTATGAAGAGTCGTGGCGTTGGTTTAGCTAGTCGGTGAGAACTCCCTACCTTTAATTTTGTTTTTTAGTTAATTATATATACCAGGATGCAGACGGTGTTTAGAAGCACCCGACACTCGTCGTCCACAGACCATGGACGGCATGTATGCTTGGTTGTTTGATTTTGATGTGTAGTTGATTGTGTAATGTGATGTGAAATGAAATAAAACATTTATATAGTTGAAATAAAATATTTTATAGTAGAAAATATTTTATAGTTAAAAATAGAAATTTTAACGTGTATATGAAATAAAATAAACAAATCGGACGATTTGTTTATATACACACATTTGACTGATATTGATTGGGATGATATATTTTACACATCGCCCAACTGCACAAATAAAATCTGTGTTTGATTGTTTGAAACCCCACACGGGTATTGGGATGATATATGACATACACTAATCCCAATATTTAGCTGCATGTTGATCGATTGATTGACAGACTGTTATAAGCGTTGAATATTTATATTTGATGCTTATACAGTGTAGAATTGTAACACCCCACGTCCATTAATGTCACTCACAAAGGGAATGCATTAACTTCCATGGAGGTTTTAAGTGAATATAGAACAGAAAAATTACAACAAGACAGATAATAAGTAGTACTTGGAAATCTAAAACATCATTTTATTGCAGCGGAATTTAAACATGTTTATTACATCATAAAACCATAAATCAGAGTCAAGTACAATATCCATCTTGATAAACAAAATACATAATCCCATTACATAAATAGCCATAAAAAAGATAACAAGCTGGACTTTACTTCAACGGTCCAAGCTTTCCAAAGAGATATGAAGGAATCCAATTAAACTCCACTAGAGTTGGGCCCAACCTGAGGACCTGGAGGGGAAAAAAGGATAGAAATGGAGGGGGTCATACATAAAGTCTGGCGAATATGATAATTCTAACAATACTACTATCAAAATAACTAGACTAAGGCATAAGCTAGAAGACAAGTAAATGTCTATGAACTATTAGGTATGGAAGAGCAGATAAAGATAACGTTAAAGGCACACTTAATTACTAACGAATAATTACTACACTGCACCACACCAGTCACCCTCAAAGTTGATCCCACTTGCTTCACACAGAAACTATATAAATAGCCTTGCGTACCCCTAGCTGACTACATAGGTGCCGTCTGCCCCTATCTCCACTAGGTGTACCCCACTACCCACTTTCGATCGGCTCCCTACTCGTAGATACCCGTGCTTGCCCCATAGTGGGGTGTATCCCTCCCCTAAAGTGGCAAATCGATACAACTTGAGAATGCACGGCTTATACCTACACGATGCAACAACGTCTTACCTACCAGCCCGGGTCCACACACGCATATTAATCCCGTTGGACTTGCGTTGCCACCGCTACCCCGTTTTGGCCTCTTATAGTCAAGCCCAGTATGCGTGTCCCGTCCTCGACTTGGGTCGAGCCCACAAAGATACGTTTGGGTTACTGTAACACCCCGTATGTTGAATAACTAGCTATAATATAAAACAAGGCAGAATTAAATTTAAAAATCTGAATCAGGAGAAACGGGCTATTCCATTGCGTTCGTCTCGGAAAAATACGCAAAATAGAGTCCGAGTTTTCGAAAATCGGAGTCCGTATGACCTAGATAAGGCCCAAAGAAGTTTTCAGAAATTTAAAACAGATTTTAAAACAAAAATTTCAAAATTTCAGAAGTGGCGGGAAAATTCCCGCCAGACCCAGGGAGTCGACCTGGGGGTCGACAGGGGTGCCGACCTGCCCACCAGGTTGACTAGGGTGTCGACCCTAGTGTCGACCTGGGGGTCGACCTCCCTGGTCGAGCCCAGGTGACCTGGGTGCACCAGTTTGTCTTTTGGGCTGTGTTTTGGTGGCTAGGACGAGATCTGACGGCTATAATTTGATTTTGGGTTAATCTAATGGCCGAAAACACCTAGCTAATCTATAAATACACCCTAAGACTATCCTAATTCATACTAAAAATAGATACAACACCGTTATGCCGTCAAAATGCAACTTGAAGGAGCCTCCATCAATATAAAGAGGAAGATAGCTTCTCAAATCAACTTCTAATCAAATCTAGCAACTTAATCTTCTTCTTAGGAGTGCTAATCAACAAGTGGTGAGTTTTCTATAACCTTAATGACCAATTATTGAAATGATTATGATAGGATATAATGAGGTTATGGCTATGAATGTGGATCAATGCAAGTTATGCAAGTTATATGCAATGTGTTAATGATGTTATGCATGTTATGCAAGTTATATGCTATGTGTTAATGATGTTTGCATGTTAGGCAAGTTATATGCTATGTGTTAATGATGTTATGCATGTTATGCAAGTTATATGCTATGTGTTTGTGATGTTATGCAAGTTATGCAAGTCATATGCTACATGTTCATGATGTTATGCAAGTTATGCAAGTCATATGTTACATGGTCATGATGTTATGCAAGTTATGCAAGCTATATGCTATATGATCATGATGTTATGCAAGTTATGCAAGTGTTCATGATGCTAGTTGCTATGATAAACATTGATCCATTATGACACCATGATTATGTAAGTTTGGTGTATGATTATATGCAAGTTCATATATGATATGTTATGCAAGTTTTGTGTATGATTATATGCAAGTCCATATATGACATGTTATGCAAGTTTGGTGTTTGATGATATGCAAGTAACATGTGCAAGTTTACACCTTAGTATGATATGCATACATATGCAAGTTAACCCCTTTGTATGTCATACATACATATGCAAGTTTACCCCTTTGTATGACATAAATAACTTATGCAAGTTAACCTCTTTATGACATATGTGATTCATGCAAGTTTGGGTTGATTATTTATGCTAGTTGGGTGGATGCTATATGCATGTTGACACCTTTTAAGCCCATGTTAATGTTATGCAAGTTGAACCCATTGTATTTGTGATGAATCTTCCCTTTTATGTCATGTTAGCGAAATACGTGAGGAACGATGGGGTTAATATACATGTTAATGAAATGGTGTGAAGTTGGTATGATTGTGCATACCATAATGTGGATGGACATAATTGAGTCAATTATGTACATCATTAAAATTGGAGTTAATTAGGGAAAATTAATTCGAAATATGGGGGTGATTAATTAGGTGTAATTAATCGACTAAGACACGAGGTTGGACCCTTTTGTAGCATAAGACTGCCCGGAACCGACCGACAAATCCAGCGGCTACAAATGATTGGCCCAATGTGAGAGGTCTTAGGCACAAACTAAATACGTGACAAGTGTATAGACACGAGGTTAGACTCGGTTATGGCGTAAGGCTGCCCGGACCCAACCGGCAAATCCAGCTGCCATAAAAGATAGTCTAATGTGAGAGGTCTTTACAATGGTTACGTTCTTAATCAATTAAGAAACACTTAACCAGATAAGCATGTAGTGGGCATGAGGGGTTAAGTGGGTGCCTTGGGTGGCATGTGGAAATCAAGAAAGTGCCTTGGGTGGCATGTGGAAATCTAGTGGGTTGCCTTGGGTGGCAATAGAAAATACGATTAGAATACTTAACCAAGTGGAAACATGTAATTACACATGATTAAAGGGTTAAGTGGGATGCACTAGATAAAAGGGACAAGCTTAGGTGGGTAGCTTGTGGGGGCCCATTTCACCCAGTAACCCATATGCATCTTATTGGGCTCGACCCATATCGAGGACGGGACACGCGTACTGGGCTTGATTATAAGAGGCCAAAACGGGTTAGCGGTGGCAACGCAAGTCCAACGGTTTTCATATGCGTGTGTGGACCCAGGCTGGTAGGTAAGACGTTGTTGCATCGTGTAGGTATAAGGCGTGCACCATTGGTTGTACCGGTTGCCACTTTGGGGAGTGATACACCCCACTGTGGGGCCAGCACGGGTATCTACGGTAGGGAGCCGATCGCTTGGGAAGTAGTGGGTACACCTAGTGGAGATAGGGGCAGATGACACCTATGTAGTCAGCTAGGGGTACACGAAACTACAGGGTAAATTTTCTAAGTCCTTGGGTGGGATCAACCTTTAAGTAGGAATGACTGGTGTGGTGCAGTTAGTATTACCCTTGGGTGGGTAGATGCGTCTTTACCGTTATCTTAGTTCATCCTATGTCTAGTTGGCTACTTAGTGTAGTCATTTATCCCCAGTCATCCCGTGCCAAGTTTATATCATACCCTAATTACTTTAATGATGTGTTGTTAAAGTTATAGGGCTCACTCAGACTTATGTCTGACCCCGTTGTTTTTATCATTTCCCCCCTCAGGTCCTCAGGTTGGGCCTATCACTAGTGGGCTTTGATTAGATTTCTTTATCTATCTTCTGGAGCTTGGACCGTGATGTAAAGCCCAGCTTATCTTTTATTTTATGGCTATTGTTTATGTAGTGGGATTATGTACTTATGTTTTTATCAGGATGGATATTTAGTACTTGACTCTTTATGGTGTTGTAACTAAACATGTTTACCTTCTGCTGCAATGAAATGATGTTTTAGATTTTCAAGTATTTATATCTGTCTTGTTGTAATTTTTTTGTTCTATACTCACGTAAAATGCTCCACCGAAGTTAAGGCATTCCCTTAGTGAGTGACCTTAGCGGGTGTGGGGTGTTACACATGGTAGCAGAGCGAAGGTTACCAGAACAGATAAATTTTTTAGAAAACTATTTTTTTAAAAACATTTTTGGAAGAAGTATTTTCAAAAACATGTCTTTTAAGAGAAAAGTTTTTGAAAGAAAAGCATAATCCCCAATAGCCATATCTTTATCTTTCGAATTCTCCGTTTTGAATCTTTCCTTTTTCGTTTCAGCATGGCTGAATATCTTAACTTTCCGGAGGGTGTGACGATACCAGTATGGTATAGGAGATTGATGGAGGCTAGGGCCGCCACTGCGAGTCCAGCAAATGTTCCTCCACCAACGGTAGCACCTGATCTTCCTCCTCCCCCTCCTCCTCCTCGCACGGATACTTTTGCTAAGACTTGCAAGGAATTTAAAGCTATGGGAGGGAAACCTTTTCAAGGATCAGAAACTTTTGTGGAAGCTAAGGAATTGCTTAAGGAGGTGGAAGAGTTGATAGATATCTTTGAGATGGAAGAAGGAAAGAAAGTCAAGTTAGCTGCTTGGTTAATGAATGGAGAGGCCTCATTCTGGTGAGAGGTCACTAATGGAGAGCGCCCCGTTGACTCTTGGGCGGATTTCAGGCAAAGATTTGTAGCAAAGTTTCTCTCAAGGGCGGAGGAAAATTTGTATATGGAAAGATTCTTGACACTAAAGCAAGGAAACCTCTCGGTGAAGGAGTATGTCAACAAGTTTAATCAATTGGCAAGGTTTGGCATAGACATGGTGAATACACCGGAGAAGAAGGCTTTGAGGTTCGTTAAGGGCTTAAATGAACCGATGCATGGTTTGGCTATGACTCACATCCCTATGGGGGCCACCTTTGAGAAGTTAGTAGATATGGCACTCATGCATGAGGAAGAGAAGGGTCCCAATGCTAATAAGGCACCCAAGAAGAAAGGAGATCAGAAGAGACCTCAACAGCAACAGTAAAACAAAGGTGGGAAAGGCAACGGTGGCAAGGGAAAGAAGAAGTGCTTCAATTGTGGGATACCAAGCCACCTAAGCAAAGATTTTCGAAAGAAGAAGAAGACGGGCTGCTTCCACTGTGGCGAAGCAGGGCATCTAGTGAAGGATTGCCCTAAGAAGGGACAAAGGACGGGATCTACCTCAGGAGGACAGGTGCAAGCTCTTATGGCACCAGGTCAGGCTAGGGGGCAAGTTCAGGCTCTCGCGGTTCCACCGATTCAGGAAAGAGGTAGAACTATTTCTGTTGAAAGTCTGGTTTTTCTGTTTGATCATCATGTCCGTACATTGTTTGATTCTGGCGCATCGCATTCGTTTATCTCATCATCATTAGTTGAGTCACTGCACTTAGACACCAGTCTAGTAGATGATCCCTTGGTTGTTTCAAACCCAATTGGGGGCTCCACTTATTTGTCCATGATATGTTTGGGTTTGAAGATTTCTATACTTAGCGTTGAGTTTAGATGTGATGCTTTTGTTTTGGGCTTCACGGGCTATGGGTTGATTTTGGGCATGGACTGGTTATCCAGTAATGGTGCCGTTCTAGATTGCGAAAGGAGAGTTGTTAGGCTCACGACCCGCTTGGGTAACACTCTCGAGATCTCTTGTAATCCCATGGAATCTGTTATGCTAAGTTATCTTGAATTGCTTGACGCTTCGGTCGAGAGTTTGCGATCTGTTAGAGTGGTCCGGGAGTACTCGGATGTGTTTGAGGAGGTGAAGGGCTTACCTCTGAAGCGGGAGATAGACTTCTGAATATATCTGGTGGATAATGCTAAACCAGTATCTTTACCAGTGCGCCACATGGCTCCTCGTGAGAGGAGGGAACTCCATAAGCAAGTAGGGGAGTTGCTTGAGAAGGGGTTCATAAGACGAAGTATATCGGAGTGGGGTGCTCCAGTAGTTTTTGCTACGAAGGCGGATGGATCCCTCAGACTTTGTGTAGACTATAGAGAACTCAACAAGCTCGCAAAGAAGAATAGACACCCATTGCCGAGGATTGATGATCTCTTTGATCAGTTGGTTGGCGCCTCAGTGTTTTCGCAGTTGGACTTGGCCACGGGGTTTCATCAGTTGAGAGTGGCAGAGGATAGCATAGACAAGACTGTCTTTAGGACTCCGGATGGTTTCTATGAGTGGCTGGTGATGCCATTTGGTTTGACGAACGCCCCTGCATACTTTGTTGATTTGATGAGTAGGGTGTTCAGGGAGTTCCTTAATAAGTTCGTGGTGGTCTTTGTGGATGACATCTTAGTATTTTCTAAGAGTGAAGAAGAACATGCCCTACATCTTATGGAAGTGTTGGAGACTCTTCGAGCGCATAGCCTTAAGGATAAATTCTCTAAATGTCACTTCTGGAGGAAGGAAGTGCGGTTCTTGGGGCACGTGGTCTCCAAGGAAGGGATAGCTGTGGATCCCGCGAAGGTAGTGTCCATCCAAGATTGGAAGGTTCCGAAGAATGCTACCGAGGTGAGGAGTTTCTTGGGGTTGGCTGGCTACTATAGGAAGTTTATCAAGGACTTCGTGAAGATATCAGCCCCATTAACTCGCTTGACAAAGAAGAATCTAGTCTTCGTATGGGACGTAGATTATGATGATGCGTTCCGACGGTTAAAGAGAGCTTTAACCACAGCTCCAGTCTTAGTGTTGCCAGACGGGAGTAAGCCATTTGTTGTCTATACCGATGCTTCTGGGACAGGACTGGCGCAGTCTTAATGCAAGAGGGAAGGGTAATAGCCTATGGTGGAAGGCGGTTGAGAGCGGATGAGAAAAATTACCCTACCCATGATCTAGAGTTGGCCGCTATTGTTTTTGCGCTTAAGATTTGGCGCCATTATCTTCTTGGTGAGAGATTCGAATTGTTCACTGACAACAAATCATTGAAGTACTTGTTTTCTCAGAAGGATTTGAACTTGAGATAGCAAAGGTGGATGGAGTTCTTAGCATCCTATGATTTCGAGATAGCGTATACCCCTGGCAAGGGTAACGTCGTGGCGGACGCCTTGAGTAGAAAAAGGTTGTCCTTGATTCCATTGTTCGTGGAACGACGAAGCTTGGAATTTATCTCGATGTTTGATTTCAGACCTTCCGTTGATTATATACCCGGTTTGCTAGCATCCTTGGAGGTCAGACCTACTCTTTTGGGACGGATTGGCGAGGCACAGCGGGACGACCCACACTTGGTTGAGTTGGTAGAGAGGCTCATAAGGGGGGAGTCGTCCAGCCATTTGAGTAGGTACACCCTAGACGATAGGGGGTGCTTGCGTAGAGATGGTAGACTTTGTGTACCGCAAGACGAGGGTTTGAGAAAGGCTATTCTTGATGATGCACACCGTTCTAGTATGACCGTTCATCCCGGTGGGGACAATATGTACCAAGACATGAAACGAGTTTTCTTTTGGGCCGGTATGAAGAAAGATGTGGCCGAGTATGTCGCTAGATGCTTGGTGTGCCAACAAGTGAAAGCGGAGCAAAAGAAACCTGGTGGGTTGCTTCACCCATTGGAAGTTCCGCAATGGAAGTGGGATAGCGTCTCGATGGATTTTATTGATGGGTTACCTAGATCGAGGAAGGGTAATACGGGAATTTGGGTTGTGGTAGACTGACTTACTAAGAGCGCCCATTTTATACCCGTAAAGAGCAAGAGGACTGCTCCATGGCTAGCTTCAGTATATCTTCGAGAGATAGTTCGATTGCATGGGGTACCCTCTATCATAGTGAGTGATTGAGATCCTATCTTCACTAGCGAGATTTGGAAGAGTTTGCAAGAAGCAGTGGGGACTCAGTTGTGTCTGAGCACCGCATATCATCCTCAGACGGACGACCAGACCGAGAGGGTGAATCGTGTTCTAGAAGGCCTTTTGAGGCTTTGTATCTTGGATTTTGGAGGTACATGGGAAGAGCATCTTCCATTGGTGGAGTTCGCGTATAATAACAGCTTTCAGTCCAGTATTGGTATGGCTCCTTTCGAAGCTCTTTATGGAAGGCCTTGTCGATCACCTACATGTTGGTGGGAATCTACGGATAAGATCTTGCTTGGGCCTGATATGGTTAGGGAGACTTCGGAGAAGATTGACTTGATTCGAAGAAGGTTGAAAGCAGCGCAAGATAGACAGAAATCTTACGCGGATAAGAGGAGGACGGATCTGGAGTTTGATGTTGGGGACATGGTCTTTGTCAAAGTATCTCCATTACGGAATGTTGTTCGCTTTGGGTCCGTTGGGAAGTTAGCTCCAAGATTTGTAGGACCGTTTCCTATTAAGGGAAGGATTGGACGTATGGCATATAGAGTGGATTTACCCGAGAGACTTAGTGGGGTACATGACGTATTCCATGTGTCACATTTGAGGAAGTTCCTACATGAGACCGCAGAGGTGGTAGAGCCGAGCTTACTTAGGGAAGTGGAGGTAGAGCGTGATGCAACTATTCGACGAGCTCCTACCCGCATCCTTGGGTCAGAGATTAGGAAGTTGAGGAACAGAGAGGTCCGACTAGTCAAAGTGCAATGGGGAGAGGATGAGAGCAATGCTACTTGGGAGACAGAAGCGAAGATGCGCTCACTATACCCATTCCTTTTTGAGGGTATGTCTTTTAACTTCTCCTTTACCGTTTGTCCAGTACTTATCTTATCTTTAGTATGTCCTCTCATTAGTACCTTTGACATTTAGATAGGGTAAACCTATGGTTGAAACATGTGTTTGAGACATGTTATGTTTGATGGATGCGTGTGGATGCAAGTGGTTGCTAGTGGTTGCTCGTGGATGCATATACACACACTTTAGGCACTAGATCGGCTCAGTCACTTCATATTGCATATAATTGTGTGTAGGTAGCTATATTAATGGATGTATAATGATTGTGCTATCATATGGATGATGCATTTTTGTGAATGGTTGTGCACGCATGTAGTAATAGTATGTGTCGATAGGGTTCTTTCGCATACATATTTGATGCATGGCACTATCATGGTTTGCATTAAGGAGGTCAACTGAATCAGTAGACCGCCTGATTTTGCATTAGACAGGGAACATATACACACACTCTTTGCATATGTTCATACAGCATTAGAAACCCTAAGGACAATGGATGCCAGTGTTTGATGGTTTGAGTAGATGGTTGTTTGGTTGGTAGGATACGTTCTTCTTGACTTAAAGATTTCGGGGATGAAATCCTTTAAGTAGGGGAGAATGTAACACCCCGTATGTTGAATAACTAGCTATAATATAAAACAGGGCAGAATTAAATTTAAAAATCTGAATCAGGGGAAACGGGCTAAGCCATTGCGTTCGTCTCGGAAAATACGCAAAATAGAGTCCGAGTTTTCGAAAATCGGAGTCCGTATGACCTAGATAAGGCCCAAAGAAGTTTTCAGAAATTTAAAACAGATTTTAAAACAAAAATTTCAAAATTTCAGAAGTGGCGGGAAAATTCCCGCTAGACCCAGGGAGTCGACCTGGGGGTCGACAGGGGTGTCGACCTGCCCACCAGGTCGACTAGGGTGTCGACCCTAGTGTCGACCTGGGGGTCGACCTCCCTGGTCGAGCCCAGGTGACCTGGGTGCACCAGTTTGGCTTTTGGGCTGTGTTTTGGTGGCTAGGACGAGATCTGACAGCTATAATCTGACTTAGGGTTAATCTAATGGCCGAAAACACCTAGCTAATCTATAAATACACCCTAAGACTACCCTAATTCATACTAAAAATAGATACAACACCGTTATGCCGTCAAAATGCAACTTGAAGGAGCCTCCATCAATTTAAAGAGGAAGATAGATTCTCAAATCAACTTCTAATCAACTCTAGCAACTTAATCTTCTTCTTAGGAGTGCTAACAAGTGGTGAGTTTTCTATAGCCTTAATGACCAATTATTGAAATGATTATGATAGGATATAATGAGGTTATGGCTATGAATGTGGATCAATGCAAGTTATGCAAGTTATATGCTATGTGTTAATGATGTTATGCATGTCATGCAAGTAATATGCTATGTGTTAATGATGTTATGCATGTTATGCAAGTTATATGCTATGTGTTAATGATGTTATGCATGTTATGCAAGTTATATGCTATGTGTTTGTGATGTTATGCAAGTTATGCAAGTCATATGCTACATGTTCATGATGTTATGCAAGTTATGCAAGTCATATGCTACATGTTCATGATGTTATGCAAGTTATGCAAGTCATATGTTACATGTTCATGATGTTATGCAAGTTATGCAAGCTATATGCTATATGATCATGATGTTATGCAAGTTATGCAAGTGTTCATGATGCTTGTTGCTACGATAAACATTGATTCATTATGACACCATGATTATGTAAGTTTGGTGTATGATTATATGCAAGTTCATATATGATATGTTATGCAAGTTTGGTGTATGATTATATGCAAGTCCATATATGACATGTTATGCAAGTTTGGTGTTTGATGATATGCAAGTAACATGTGCAAGTTTACACCTTAGTATGATATGCATACATATGCAAGTTAACCCCTTTGTATGTCATATATACATATGCAAGTTTACCCCTTTGTATGACATAAATAACTTATGCAAGTTAACCTCTTTATGACGTATGTGATTCATGCAAGTTTGGGTTGATTATTTATGCTAGTTGGGTTGATGCTATATGCATGTTGACACCTTTTAAACCCATGTTAATGTTATGCAAGTTGAACCCATTGTGTTTGTGATGAATCTTCCCTTTTATGTCATGTTAGCGAATTACGTGGGGAACGATGGGGTTAATATACATGTTAATGAAATGGTGTGAAGTTGGTATGATTATGCATACCATAATGTGGATGGACATAATTGAGTCAATTATGTACATCGTTAAAATTGGAATTAATTAGGGAAAATTAATTCGAAATATGGGGGTGATTAATTAGGTGTAATTAATCGACTAAGACACGAGGTTGGACCCTTTTGTAGCATAAGACTGCCCGGAACCGACCGGCAAATCCAGCGGCTACAAATGATTGGCCCAATGTGAGAGGTCTTAGGCACAAACTAAATACGTGACAAGTGTATAGACACGAGGTTAGACTCGGTTATGGCGTAAGGCTGCCCGGACCCAACCGGCAAATCCAACTGCCATAAAAGATAGTCTAATGTGAGAGGTCTTTACAACGGTTACGTTCTTAATCAATTAAGAAACACTTAACCAGATAAGCATGTAGTGGGCATGAGGGGTTAAGTGGGTTACTTAGGTGGCATGTGGAAATCAAGAAAGTGCCTTGGGTGGCATGTGGAAATCTTGTGGGTTGCCTTGGCTGGCAATAGAAAATACGATTAGAATACTTAACCAAGTGGAAACATGTAATTAAACATGATTAAAGGGTTAAGTGGGATGCACTAGATAAAAGGGACAAGCTTAGGTGGGTAGCTTGTGGGGGCCCATTTCACCCAGTAACCCATATGTATCTTATTGGGCTCGACCCATGTCGAGGACGGGACACACGTACTGGGCTTGATTATAAGAGGCCAAAACGGGTTAGCGGTGGCAACGCAAGTCCAACGGGTTTCATATGCGTGTGTTGACACAGGCTGGTAGGTAAGACGTTGTTGCATCGTGTAGGTATAAGTCGTGCACCATTGGTTGTATCAGGTTGCCACTTTGGGGAGTGATACACCCCACTGTGGGGCCAGCACGGGTATCTACGGTAGGGAGCCGATCGCTTGGGAAGTAGTGGGTACACCTAGTGGAGATAGGGGCAGACGGCACCTATGTAGTCAGCTAGGGGTACACGAAACTACTGGGTAAATTTTCTAAGTCCTTGGGTGAGATCAACCCTTAAGTAGGAATGACTGGTGTGGTGCAGTTAGTAATTACCCTTGGGTGGGTAGATGCGTCTTTACTGTTATCTTAGTTCATCCTATGTCTAGTTGGCTACTTAGTGTAGTCATTTATCCCCAGTCATCCCGTGCCAAGTTTATATCATACCCTAATTACTTTAATGATCGTGTTGTTAAAGTTATAGGGCTCACTCAGACTTATGTCTGACCCCGTTGTTTTTATCTTTTCCCCCTCAGGTCCTCAGGTTGGTCCTAGCACTAGTGGGCTTTGATCAGATTTCTTTATCTATCTTCTGGAGCTTGGACCGTGATGTAAAGCCCAGCTTATCTTTTCTTTTATGGCTATTGTTTATGTAGTGGGATTATGTACTTATGTTTTTATCAGGATGGATATTTAGTACTTGACTCTTTATGGTGTTGTAACTAAACATGTTTACCTTCTGCTGCAATGAAATGATGTTTTAGATTTTCAAGTATTTATATCTGTCTTGTTGTAATTTTTCTGTTCTATACTTACTTAAAATGCTCCACCGAAGTTAAGGCATTCCCTTAGTGAGTGACCTTAGCGGGTGTGGGGTGTTACAGTTACTGGTTGAAATGGGCCCCCCACAAGCTACCCTCCTAAGCTTGTCACCACTAGTATATCCCACTTAACCATCTTAGTCATGTTCATTTACATGTGTGTTTGGTTAAGTCTTACTAATCGTATTCACATGCCATTAAGGGCAACCATTAGATTCCTCATGCCACCCAAGGCACCTACTTAACCCCCATGTCCCACCTTACATGTTTATCTGGTTAAGTATTTCTTAATTCATTCAGGCCATATCCTCATAAAGACCTCTCACATTAGACTGGAATTTATGGCAGCTGGATTTGCCGGGCGGGTCCGGGCAGTCTTACACCATAAAAGAGTCTAACCTCGTGTCTTTACAACTGTTATGCTTTAATTTAGGCCTAGGACCTCTCATATTGGGCTGACATTTGTGACCACTGGATTTGCCGGGCGGGTCCGGGCAGGTTTACGTCACAAACGAGTCCAACCTCGTGTCCTAAGCATTAATTATCACTTATAATCTTTTACCCCAGTTTTGAATATATCCCTATTCAAATCATTAATTACTTCCAATTTTAATGTTGTCCATAATTGACTCAATTATGGCCATCCACTTATGGCATGCAAAATCATATCAATTGCACCCCAACTTCTTAATATTAAATCCTTAATATTACCCCTACCCCACGTTATACGTTCGCTTATTCAACGCGGAATATACGTTACACTCGAAGAGTCTAACTCATAGCACAAAGATAAATTATCACAACATATAGACAAATAAAAAAATCTAATCATGTAGGGGTGAAACTTGCATAAAACTACACATGTTAAGGATCTATAAGTGTCAACTTATTAAATGTCACAATTTACATGATATGATCATAACCCAAATTCATGTATAAACTTGCATATGGGATTTTATGCAACATAATGATGGTGTGAACTAGCATCTAATACATAGAATTCACATATGTCATAGCATAATTCTAGATGTCATAATTCTAGATCTAAATAGATGTCATGGCATATGTTCATAATCTTTACTAATCAATCTACACTTGCATATGTGACTTGTCATATAGATCCACATAGCCCAAACATTATGATTTGATTAACATGAACTAATTAGCATAGATAATAACATCATGACTTTATAACATGTATGATTTATCACAATTTAGCATAGAAAACTACAACCTATACAATATCATCATAGCATGATTTACAACATATAGGATATCATCATCACATAACATAGGATTCACCACATACATGATAGCATAAGGTTTACAACAACATATATGACAATTCACATCATTCACTTATAATCTGTTCATAACTTAATCTAATTAGCTTAATAATAATCTTGTTAAGATCATCATACTCACAATTAGAAGAGAAAAAGAGTCTTGATTTGCTTTAGAGTTGAGTAGAATTAGGGTTTGATTAGCTTTCTTCCTTCTTAGTTGGCAGCGGCTACACTGAGTTCCATGGCGGCGGTATGACGGTGGTTATTCTATTTTTCATGTGAGTTTAGAGTGAGAGACTACCTTAGTATTTATAGAGTTCAGGATTTATTTAGACCGCCATATCAACTCAGAACTAAACTGAACCGTTTAATTTGCCAACTCAGCCCTAAAGACACATCAGCAGCTCAAGATTGGGCTCAGTCAAAACCCTAGCCGCCTGGACAGGTCGACACCCAGGTCGACTGCCTAGTCGACTGCCCAGTCGACCTGGGGGGGGTGTCGACTGCCTAGTCAACTCCCCGGTCGACCTGGGGTGTTGGGCGGGAATTTTCCCGTCTAGCCTGTTTGACTTCGAATTTTGAATTTTAAATTTCCTGAAATCTATTTTGAATTTTCTGAAACTTCTGATGGCTATAACTTCTTTATACGAAGTCCAATTCACGCAAACTCGGACTCTATTTCAACCAGAATTCCGAGACGAACACAATGGCGCAATCCGTTTCCCACAATTCTCATGTCTGAGATTAGTTATTCTTTAATTTGTGAATATTAATATTAACAGAATTACGGGGTGTTACATTCTCCCCTCCTTAAAGGATTTCGACCCCGAAATCTTCAAGTCAAGAAGAATGTATATCCTAATATCCAACCGTCCATCTACTCAACCATCAAACGCAGGCATCCATTGTCCTTATAGACTTCTAATGCTTTCATGTTTAAATGCACAGTGTGTGTATATGTCCATATCTAATGCAAAATCAGGCGGTCCACTGAATCAGTTGACCTCCTTAATGCAAATCATGATAGTGCCATGCGTCCATTATGTATGCGATAGAACCCTATCGATACATATTATTTCTACATGCATGCACAACCATTCACCAAAATGCGGTATCCATATGATAGCACAACCATTATACATCCATTTTACTAAATACAGCCATTTATATGCAATATGCAGTATGAAGTGACTGAGTCGATCTAGTGCCTAATAGTGAGTGTGTATATGCGTCCACGAGCAACCACTAGCAAACACTTGCATCCACTTTGCATCCATCATACATAACATGTCTCAAACACATGTTTCAACTGTAGGATTATCCTAACTAAAGGTCAAAGATACTAGCGAGAGGGTATACTAAAGATAAGATAAGTACAAGCTAAGCGATAAAGGAGAAATTAAAGGACATACCCTCAAAAAGAAAAGGGTATCGTGAACGCATCTTCTCTTCTGTCTCCCAAGTAGCGTTGCTCTCATCATCTCCCCATTGCACTTTGACTAGTCTGACCTCTCGATTCCTCAACCTCTTGATCTCCGACCCAAGAATGCATGTAGGAGCTCGTCGAATCGTCGCATCACGCTCTATCTCCACCTCTCTAAGAAAGCTTGGCTCTACCACTTCTGCGGTCTCATGTAAGCACTTCCTCAAATGTGACACATGGAATACGTCGTGTACACCACTAAGTCTCTCTGGCAACTCCACTCTATACGCCATCTGTCCAATCTTCTCTTTAATAGGAAACGGCCCTACGAACCTTGGTGCTAATTTCCCAACGGACCGAAAGCGAACAACGTTCCGTAATGGAGACACTTTGATGAAGACCATGTCCCCAACATCAAACTCAAGATCTGACCTCCTCTTGTCCGCATAAGATTTCTGTCTATCTTGCGCCGTCTTCATCCTCCTTCGAATCAAGTCAATCTTCTCTGAAGTCTCTCTAATCATATTGGGCCCAAGTAAGATCTTATCCGTAGATTCCCACCAACATGTAGGTGAACGACAAGGTCGTAGATAAAGAGCTTCGAAAGGTGCCATGCCAATGCTAGATTGAAAGCTGTTATTATATGCAAACTCTACCAATGGAAGATGCTCTTCCCATGTACCCCCAAAGTCTAGGATACATACCCTCAAAAGATCCTCTAGAATGCGATTCACCCTCTCGGTCTGGCCGTCCGTCTGAGGATGATATGCGGTGCTCAAACATAACCGAGTCCCTACCGCCTCTTGCAAGCTTCTCCAAAATTCGCTAGTGAAAATAGGATCGCGGTCGCTCACTATGCTAGAAGGAACACCATGAAAACGAACTATCTCTCGAACGTACACAGAAGCTAACCATGGAGCAGTCCTCTTACTCTTCACGGGAATGAAATGGGCGCTCTTAGTAAGTCTATCTACTATAACCCAAATCCTCGTATTACCCTTCCTTGATCGCGGTAATCCATCCACAAAATCCATCGAGACACTATCCCACTTCCATAGTGGAACCTCCAATGGGTGAAGCAAACCCACCGGGTTTCTTTTGCTCCGCTTTTACTTGCTGGCACACCAAGCATCTAGCGACATACTCGGCCACATCTTTCTTCATGCCGGCCCAAAAGTAAACTCGTCTCATGTCCATGTACATCTTGTCCCCATCGGGATGGATGGTCATGTTCGAATGATGTGCATCGTCAAGAATAGCCTTCCTCAAACCTTCGTCTCGAGGTACACAAAGTCTACTATCCTTACGTAACCAACCCTTATCATCTAGGGTATACCTACGGAGATGGCTTGATGACTCCCCTCTTTTGAGCTTTTCTACTAACTCAACCAACTGTGGGTCATCTCGCTATGCCTCGCCAGTCCGTCCCAAAAGCATAGGTCTGACCTCCAAGGATGCTAACAAACCGGGTACAAAGTCAATGGAAGGTCTAAAATCAAACGTAGAAATGAAATCTGAACTTCGCCGCTCAACAAACAAAGGACTTAAGGATAAACTTTTTCTACTTAAGGCGTCAGCCACCACGTTACCCTTGCCAGGGGTATATGTTATTTCGAAATCGTAGGACGTTAAGAACTCCATCCACCTTTGCTGCCTTAAGTTCAAGTCCTTCTGAGAGAACTAGTATTTTAGCGATTTGTGGTCAGTGAACAATTCGAATTTCTCGCCAAGAAGATAATGACGCCAAGACTTAAGCGCGAAAACAATAGCGGCCAACTCTAGGTCATGTGTAGGGTAATTTTTCTCATGCGCTCTCAACTGCCTTCCACCATAGGCTATTACCCTACCCTCTTGCATTAGGACTGCGCCTAGTCCCGTCCCACAAGCGTCAGTATAAACAGTAAATGGCTTACTCCCGTATGGCAGCACTAAGACTGGAGCTGAGGTCAAAGCTCTCTTTAAACGTTGGAACGCATCATCACAATCTACGTCCCACGCGAAGACTAGGTTCTTCTTCGTCAGGCGTGTCAATGGAGCTGATATTTTTGCGAAGTCTTTGATAAACTTCCTATAGTATCCAGCCAACCACAAGAAACTTCTCACTTCTGTAGCATTTTTAGGGACCTTCCAATCTTGGATGGCCACCACCTTCGCGGGATCCACAGCTATCGCTTCTTTGGAAACCACGTGCCCTAAGAATTGTACTTCCTTCCTCCAGAAGTGACACTTAGAAAATTTAGCTTTAAGGTTATGCGCTCGTAGGGTCTCCAACACTTCCCTAAGATGTAGGGCATGCTCTTCTTCATCCTTAGAAAACATCAGGATGTCGTCTACAAAGACTACCACGAATTAGTTAAGGTACTCCCTAAACACCCTACTCATCAAATCAACAAAGTATGCGGGGGCGTTTGTCAAACGGAAGGGCATCACTAGCCATTCATAGAAACCGTCCGGAGTCCTAAAGGCAGTCTTGTCTATGCTATCCTCAGCCACTCTCAACTGATGGAACCCAGTGGCTAAGTCCAACTATGAAAACACTGAGGCGCCAACTAACTGATCGAAGAGATCGTCAATCCTCGGCAGTGGGTGTCTGTTCTTCTTAGTAAGCTTATTAAGTTCTTTATAGTCCACACAAAGTCTAAGGGACCCATCCGCCTTCGTGGCAAATACTACTGGAGCACCCCACTCCGATATACTTCGTCTTATGAACCCCTTCTCAAGCAACTCCTTCACTTGCTTATCGAGTTCCCTCCTTTCACGAGGAGCCATGTGGCGTACTGGCAAAGATACTGGTTTTGCATTATCCACAAGATATATTCGAAAATCTATCTCCCAAGGCAAGCCCTTCACCTCCTCAAACACATCCGAGTATTGTCGGACCACTCTAACCGATCGTAGATTTTCCACAGACGCGTCAAGCGATTCTAGATAACTTAGCATAGCGGAACTTATGGGATTACAAAAGATTTCGAGAGCATCACCAAGGCGAGTCATGAGCCTAACTACTCTCCTTTCACAATCAAGAATGGCCCCATTTCTGGATAACCAATACATTCCTAAAATTAGCCCATAGCCCGTGAAGCCCAAAACATAAGCATCACATCTAAACTCAACGCTAAGTATAGAAATTTTCAAATCCAAACACATCATGGACAAATAAGCTGAGCCCCCAATTAGATTCGAAACAACTAAGGGATCCTCTACTAAATTGGTGTTTAAGTGCAGTTATTCAACTAATGATGTAGAGATAAACGAATGTGATGCGCCCGAATTGAATAAAGTAAGGACATGATGATCAAATAGAAAAACTAAGCTTTCTACAGAAATGGTTCTACCTCTTTCTTGCAGCGGTGTGACCACGAGAGCCTGAACTTGTCCCCTTGCCTGCCCTGGTGCCATAAAAGCCTGCACCTGTCCTCCCGAGGTAGACCCTGCCCTCTGCCCCTTCTTTGGGCAGTCCTTCACTGGATGTCCCGCTTCGCCATAGTGGAAACGACCAATATTCTTTTTCTTTCGGCAATCCTTGCTGAGATGGCCTGGTGTGCCACAGTTAAACCATTTCTTCTTTCCCTTGCCATTATTGTCTTTACCACCCTTCTTGTTTTGTTGTTGTGGTTTCTTCTGATCCCCTTTCTTCTCGGGTGCCTTATCAGCTTTAGTGCCTTTCTCCTCGTGCATGAGTGCCATGTCTACTAGCTTCTCAAAGGTGGCCCCCATAGGGATGTGGGTCATAGCCAACCCTTGCAACGGTTCATTCAAGCCATTAACAAACCTCAAAGCTTTATTCTCCGGCGTGTTCACTAAGTCCAAGCCAAACCTTGCTACCTGATTAAATTTGTTGACATATTCTTTCACTGATGAGCTTCCTTGCTTTAATGTCAAGAACCTTTCCATATATAGATTCTCTTCTGCCCTTGAGAGAAACTTCGCCTCAAACCTACGCCTGAAATCCACCCAACAATCAACAGGATGCTCCCTATTAGTGACCTCCCACCAAAACGAGGCCTCTTCCTTCATTAACCAAGCTGCTAATTTGACTTTCCTCCCTTCTTCTACTTCAAAGATTTCTAGCAATTCTTCCACCTCCTTAAGCCAATCTCTAGCTTCCACAAACGTTTCTGACCCTTGAAAGGGTTTTCCACCCATGGCCTTAAATTACATGCACGTCTTTGCAAAAGTATCAATGCGAGGAGGAGGAGGAGGAGGAGGAGCGGGTGTAACTGGTGGTGGAGGAACATTGGCTGGACCTGCAGTGGCCCTAGCCTCTAATAACCTCCTATACCATCTTGGTATCGTTACACCATCCGGAAGGTTAAGATCTTCAGCCATGCTGAAACGAAAAAGGAAAGATTCAAAATGGAGAATTCAAAAGATAAAGATATGGCTATTGGGGATTATGTTTTTCTTAAAAACTTTCCTCTTTAAATTACTCATCAAGACATGTTTTTGAAAACACTTCTTCCAAAAATACTTTAAAAAAATAGTTTTTCTAAAAAATTTATCTGTTCTGGTAACCTTAAGCTCTGATACCACGTGTAACACCCCACGTCCATTAATGTCACTTACAAAGGGAATGCATTAACTTCCATGGAGATTTTAAGTGAATATAGAACAGAAAAATTACAACAAGACAGATAATAAGTAGTACTTGGAAATCTATAACATCATTTTATTGCAGTGGAATTTAAACATGTTTATTACATCATAAAACCATAAATCAGAGTCAAGTACAATATCCATCTTGATAAACAAAATACATAATCCCATTACATAAATAGGCATAAAAAAAAGATAACAAGCTGGACTTTACTTCAACGGTCCAAGCTTTCCAAAGAGAGATGAAGTAATCCAATTAAACTCCACTAGAGCTGGGCCCAACCTGAGGACCTGGAGGGGGAAAAAGGATAGAAATGGAGGGGGTCAGACATAAAGTCTGGCGAGTATGATAATTCTACCAATACCACTATCAAAATAACTAGACTAAGGCATAAGCTGGAAGACAAGTAAATGTCTATGAACTATTAGGTATGGAAGAGCAGATAAAGATAACGTTAAAGATAACGTTAAAGGCACACCTAATTACTAACGAATAATTACTACACTGCACCACACCAGTCACCCTCAAAGTTGATCCCACTTGCTTCACACAGAAACTATATAAATAGCCATGCGTACCCCTAGCTGACTACATAGGTGCCGTCTGCCCCTATCTCCACTAGGTGTACCGCACTACCCACTTTCGATCGGCTCCCTACTCATAGATACCCGTGTTGGCCCAATAGTGGGGTGTATCACTCCCCTAAAGTGGCAACCCGATACAACTTGAGAATGCACGGCTTATACCTACACGATGCAACAACGTCTTACCTACCAGCCCGGGTCCACACACGCATATGAAACCCGTTGGACTTGCATTGCCAACGCTACCCCGTTTTGGCCTCTTATAGTCAAGCCCAGTATGCGTGTCCCGTCCTCGACTTAGGTCGAGCCCACAAAGATACGTTTGGGTTACTGGTTGAAATGGGCCCCCACAAGCTACCCACCTAAGCTTGTCACCACTAGTATATCCCACTTAACCCTCTTAGTCATGTTCATTTACATGTGCGTTTGGTTAAGTATTACTAATTGTATTTCACATGCCACTAAGGGCAACCACTAGATTCCTCATGCCACCCAAGGCACCTACTTAACCCCCAAGTCCCACCTTATATGTTTATCTGGTTAAGTATTTCTTAATTCATTCAGGCCATAACCTCATAAAGACCTCTCACATTAGTCTGGCATTTATGGCAGCTGGATTTGCCGGGGGGGTCCGGGCAGTCTTACACCATAAAAGAGTCTAACCTCGTGTCTTTACAACAGTTATGCTTTAATTTAGGCCTAGGACCTCTCAAATTGGGCTGACATTTGTGACCACTGGATTTTCCGGGTGGGTCCGGCCAGGTTTACGTCACAAACGAGTCCAACCTCGTGTCCTAAGCATTGATTATCACTTATAATCTTTTACCCCAGTTTTGAATATATCCCTATTCAAATCAATAATTACTTCCAATTTTAATGATGTCCATAATTGACTCAATTATGCCCATCCACTTATGGCATGCAAAATCATATCAATTGCACCCCAACTTCTTAATATTAAATCCTTAATATTACCCATACCCCATGTTATACATTCTCTTATTCAACGCAGAATATACGTTAGACTCGAATAGTCTAACTCATAGCACAAAGATAAATTATCACAACATATAGACAAATAAAATAATCTAATCATATAGGGGTGAAACTTGCATAAAACTACACATGTTAAGGATCTAAAGGTGTCAACTTATTAAATGTCACAATTTACATGATATGATCATAACCCAAATTCATGTATAAACTTGCATATGGGGTTTTATGCAACATAATGATGGTGTGAACTAGCGTCTAATACATAGAATTCACATATGTCATAGCATAATTCTAGATGTCATAATTCTAGACCTAAATAGATGTCATGGCATATGTTCATAATATTTACTAATCAATCTACACTTGCGTATGTGACTTGTCATATAGATCCATATAGCCCAAACATTATGATTTGATTAAAATGAACTAATTAGCATAGATAATAACATCATGACTTTATAACATGTATGATTTATCACAATTTAGCATAGAAAACTACAACCTATACAATATCATCATAGCATGATTTACAACATATAGGATATCATCATCACATAACATAGGATTCACCACATACATGATAGCATAAGGTTTACAACAACATATATGACAATTCACATCATTCACTTATAATCCATTCATAACTTAATCTAATTAGTTTAATAATAATCTTGTTAAGATCATCATACTCACAATTAGAAGAGAAAGAGAGTCTTAATTTGCTTTAGAGTTGAGTAGAATTAGGGTTTGATAAGCTTTCTTCCTTCTTAGTTGGCGGCGGCTACACTGAGTTCCATGGCGGCGGTATGACGGTGGCTATTCTATTTTTCATGTGAGTTTAGAGTGAGAGACTACCTAGGTATTTACAGAGTTTGGGATTTATTTAGACCGTCAGATCAACTCAGAACTAAACTGAATCGTTTAATTTGCCAACTCAACCCTAAAGACACATCAGCAGCTCAAGATTTGGCTCAGTCAAAACCCTAGCCGCCTGGACAGGTCGACACCCAGGTCGACTGCCCAGTCGACCTGGGGGGGTGTCGACTGCCCAGTCGACTCCCCAGTCGACCTGGGATGCTGGTCGGGAATTTTCCCGTCTAGCCTGTTTGACTTCGAATTTTGAATTTTAAATTTCCTGAAATCTGTTTTGAATTTTCTGAAACTTCTGATGGCCATAACTTCTTCATACGAAGTCCAATTCACGCAAACTCGGACTCTATTTCAACCAGAATTCCGAGACACAATGGCGCAACACGTTTCCCACAATTCTCACGTCTGAGATTAGTTATTCTTTAATTTGTGAATATTTATATTAACAGAATTACGGGGTGTTACAAGAATGCACTTTGGATGATGGTTGATTATTCATCGTTGTTATTGTATACATGTGTTGTAGAAAATCCATATACTTAACATTATATGGTAATTGAATGGGCCTCATTCCAGTTTTGAAAAAGAAATATTTGAAAAAGAAATATTTGAAAAAGAAATATTTGAAATAGAAATATTTGAAATAGAAATACTGAAAAAGAAATATTTGAAATAGAAATATTTGATTAGAAATATTTGAAATAGAATATTTGTAAATAAAAATATATGAAGCCGTGTTAATTAGATTGACGCCATTTTGACGCGAACGATATTTATATCGATTTTATTTATTTTATAATGAATATCGAAAGTGATTTCAAAATCTGATATTTTGAAAAGAATTGAAATTTGAATTAAGTTGAATAGAAATGAATTCGAATTAAAATTGAATAGAAATGAATTCAAATTGAAATTGAATATAAATGAATTCAAATAGAAATTGAATTGAATTGAAAACGAACTGAAATTGAATTAGAAATCAATTTGAATTGAAATCAATTTGAAATGAATTTAAAACGAATTTATAAGGAAATTGAATATGAAGTTGAAACCGTTTTGAAAATGAATTTATAACGATTTATAAAGTACGTTTTAAAAAGAAATCTACGAAGTATATATTATATATATAATATAATGGCCTGAATAGAACGCGCCGCGCCGCGGCAGTTCGCGAATTTCGACCATTGACTTCGAATGGATATTGCGGGAGATCCGACCGTCGGATTCTCCTAAAACCAGAACCATTGGGTTCGTATCGAAAAGATCTTTCTAACGAATTTTAGAAATTAGAAATCTAAAGGTTGGATTTGGAATTATGTCCAAATCAAATTTGGAAAAGGTCGTTGTAAGTGCAGTTCGCTGGCCATTGGTGGAAATCGACTGTACGGCCTTGATAAAATTATTAAAAATATCAATAATTTGTGTAAAATCATAAGAAATGATTTATGAAGAATTGGGATGAAAAACTCCATATTTGAAAAGATAAAAATAGATTTTTATCGAAATGAACTAGTTTTGAACTAGAATAGTAATTTATTTATTTTTAAAATAAATAAATTGGATTTGAAATGGTTTTGAAAATAACCAGAATTTCCAATGATTGCATTGGAATGGATTTGAATCGAAATTGTCTTCGGAATATTTCGATGTTGGATTTCGTGATTATACAGATGTTGTTATGGAAATCTGAAAGATATAGATATATATATCGTTATTTCCAATACGATATCTGTTGGACGTAGAATTTGATATTGAATATAAGCTGATATATTTTCTATTCAGACCCTTGTATTTAATATCAAATGTGATTTGGGTTTCTCATGAATGGTGTCTTCATTAACACTGTTCTTGAACCTAGTTGAGAAAAGATTAAATCTTTTTATTTGGATTTAATGAAGTGTACCAATTAAATAATATTTAATTGGAATTGAATTGATACTGATTTTTGGGTTTATCGTGAACAGTGTTTTAAATAACACTTTTTCTTTAACCCGATAATTAATGAAATGTGATTTTGGGTTTATCGTGAACCGTGTTTTAAATGACACTGATTCTTTAACCCAGTCACAGATTAAAACTAAGTGGAGTTTTATTGAATCTTTAATTAGATTGAAAAGATCGAGAATGGAGTATCACCAGTTTTGCTCCAGGCGATATTTAAATCTTTAATTAGATTTGAACGTGAAATGGTAATTGAATTTACCGATAACACCGTGGTGTTAGATATGAAGTATTACCAGATTTACTTCATGGGATGAATAGGTTAGGATTGGGAAATTAAAACAAATGATTACTTCGGTAAGGTTCGTTAATCCCGACTAGTTGAATCGAAATTCAGAAGAAGATTAAAGAATAAATTCAAGGAATTTATCTTTGATAAAATTAATGGGAACCTTTCCCTATGGATGTGAAATTTAGAAACTAACTGTCGGTTAGCTAAGCAGAATGGTTTTCTAGATATTGATCTGATGTTGGTTTCGGCCTTCGGGGTTAACATTTGGGGAATTATTCTCTTGATTAATTTACGGTTAGTGACTGATGAATTGGAATGAGGCATATGTTGTGTTTGTGGAACACTTATTTAAAATATACGCGAGTTATACGGAAAGACCGGGTTTATCCCATTCTGAATAACTGATACGACGATAAGTCGAAGATGAAGACGGTGGTCGAAGACCGGAGGTCATCATGTCGTTTGGATAATTACTGATGATCTTGATTTGGATGTACACCCAAGAAGATGGAAACAGTTAGTGATCGTCCAGACGTACTTGGAGATCGATGGACATGCAGGGTACTAGGTGCCTCCGGTTTCGTTCAGACCCAGAACGGAGCTGTAAATGGACTGTGTGTCTGACATTGGGTTTTAGTCTGTGTGATTGATTTCTATTAAATATATATATGTTTGGCGGCGGAGAATTTATTCTCTTGCTTAACGCCCTTCTCTGTGACGTACGAGCTCAGGGGTTATATACTGATGGATATCAAACGCATAGAGTGAATTGCCTGTGTGGCATGCCTAAGTGGCGAATGATCAAGGCTTCTGTTGAAAAGCAAAGTCTTGTTGTTGATGATCAAAGCACGGCCTTTGTGGCATAGCTTTGTGTAACGTTTACTTCGCGAGTTTCACACCCGGTATGAACCAAAAACGGGAGACGGACCTCAGGGAGGGCATGCGTTTCCTTCTAGCTAAAAAGTGGCGTCAGTGATTTTACACGCCCTGACGAGTTTGACTTATGTAGTTGTTGCTGTTGCGAGGCGCCTCGGTTTGATCGGATGATCTGGGTCCAATAGAGTCATTTGTTGGCTCACTTACGCCCCAAAGGGCGGGGAAACGCAGTGTTCAGGAATTTTAATCCGCATCGGTGGACCCGCCCTGCCGCTCCAAGGGTCACTCGAGCTCTGGTCCTGAGACATGGGCTAGATTGTCTCGAATCGGTGGAGGACTATCTTTTGCCTCGGTTCATAGATGGAAATCCAATTTCCAAATACGCGATTTTGCATTTTTAATTGTAGAACTAGTATGGCGACATGATATATGGTACCCATGCCGCCTATGATTGATACTTATGATTTGATGTTGTTTTATACACTATACACTGATAATAGTATCAAATGATTTGTTTTAAAACGTATCAAGCATTCTTTGGCTGTTATAAGGGAAAACCCTATCCCCCGGCTTGCGTTGCATTGTGTGATAGGACCTGGGTCATATAACAGCTTCATTTTTATTTATTTAGCATTGCGCTGTTTGTTTTATGCGCTGGTATTCTTGGGAGGAAACTCGTTCCATGTTATAAGGCGTGGTCCCTTAATTTACCTAACTTTAAAATAAAGATAAATAACTGTTTTAGTTCTCACACAAGTCCCATGACTGACCTGGAGTTTATTGTTTTAACCTAAACTCTGGGTGCCCTGATTTTGACACGGGCAGCTAGTAGTTTTGGTTTTGCAGATTTATATTCATAGGATCCTGATTTACAGCTGGAACGATACTCGGAAAGCTTTGTATCCGCGTATTACTTCTAGTTGTGTATTGTATTATTTTCTGCTACTATGTAATGTATTGTAATCTCTGATATTTATCGAATGTTATATTCATTTATACTCTGTATATTCTTGTAATTTGATGAATTGTTGTAATTAACAATGAAATGTTCTCCCGTCCGCGTTCTTCTGTGGATTGTTCTCGAACTATCCGCGCTTTCCTCACCGGGGAAGTTACGGGTTTTTACAGTTGGTATCAGAGCTTTGGTTTACAAAGCTCAGAGAACAAGACATGTTAGAACATACGAAAGAATTCATCAGAATTGGATTAGTAATATCCAACGGGAATGACTCGTTAGAGATGGGATCAGTAGTATCCTAGAACGAGTGTGAAGAGTATATTTTCGAAATGAAAACAAAATTTGTTTTGAAAATTTAAATTAACTATTCGTATTTGATTATTTATTTTATGTTGATTTGGACTATCCAGTATATAAAGATTTTGCATATACGTCTGATCCACGGATATTTGAAGTTTTAATATATTGGGTAGATATAGAATTACACTCTAGTCGCTCGAAGATGATTCTGATGATCGCTCGAGCATCATCAGAATTTATTTTCGTGTTTCGAAGGTGTGATATCTATATATTTCCTATTGTCTGGTGTGAGAACCAAAATTAGATAGGGCTTATTGTTGTGATTTGGCATCGAGAATGTTATTTTTGACTATGTATCAAAGTTATGAATTTTAAATGATAATTCACTAATTGTTTTCTGATTGTGTTGTTTGATTATTGTTTGAATTAATTAAGTTTTTAACCATTTAGCCAAATTGACCAAAAAGATGAATTGTATTGAAATTTGGTCGCATTTGCTTGCATATACATGTACTTACATTGAACAGGTCATAGCAAAGAGGCTAGAGCAGAAGAATAAAATTGTTTGCCCGACAAATAGGTACATGTTTACCATAATTTACTGTTTTGTTTGGGTGATAATGATTTTATGAGCCGATTTGCTAGCCGCTTGGCTTTTTCTTTTTCTTTTTGAGATCAGAGGGCCTGTATGGAAATTTCGGGATTTTCCCGGTGCTCCCGGTGCAGGGGAGGTTATGGCGAAATTTTTCGAAAATTTAGGGTGTTAGACAAATTTTTGAAAATTTTGAAAAGTTCTTAGAAATTGAAAAGTTGAAGAACTTAAGCCGTAGTGAAAATAATGAAAGTTGAGTTGATTAGTTAAACAACTTTCGGCTTTGTTCCTTTTCGGGGACGAAAAGTTTTAAGTGGGGGAGATTGTAATAACCCGGAAATCTGGGCCAATTTAAAATTTTTATTTTGGCAATTTTAGCGAATTTTGATTATTTAAAATGAATTATTTTAAATAATAACGAAGAAAAATTTAGTTTGAATGGAATTAGAATGTATATATTCATATACGTCGTCGTTAGAATATAAATATTTATTTATATATATAAAAGGAATTGAAAATGGCGCGGTAGTTCGATAATTCGATTTCAAACTTCAAATGAATGTACCGGGTGCAAAATAAACCGAATTTTAGTGAAACAAAAACTATTTGAATCTAATTGAGAATATCTTTCCAACGAATCCGAAAATTTAATAGCGGGAATCAAAAGATATGTCCAGTTGAAATTTCAGAATAGTCGCTATGGAATTCAGGCCCTAAAAAAATGGGAATTTTGCAAACGACCTCGGAATTCGACGAAACCACTTTTGTTGGATCCGTGATGTCAAGTTATTACTAGATTCCAATTTTCATAATTTTTCGAATCAATATGTGAGTGTGGCAAAGGAAAAAGCGTTTGGCCAGTTTTAGTTGATTTTAATCGACTGGAAAATGGCCATTTTTCAAACGGTCTCAGAATTCGATGAAACTAGTTTTGATAGGACCGTATCGTCAATGCGAATCTAGAAAATATTTTTCTGGAATTTTAGAGACTATATGTAGCCCCGGTAAATTGAAATGTACGTTCAAATTGAATATATACTGAATTATATGTTGTTTTTGGCGGAAACTGATCGAAACAATCGAATTGCCTAGCGAAACATATCCCATCGTGTTCGGAGGGGGGGGGGCGGTAATACGCTAGGGACGACAGTCGGTGGGTTCGATTTCGTGTTGGAAATAAAAAGTTGCTTTTTGGTGTTAGAAATAAAATAAATATATAAAATATTATATAACCTAGGCCCCCTTTCCCTCTTCTTTCAACAGAAATCAAATTAAAAAAAAGGGCGCGCTGTTGCGTAACCTCCCCCCCAATCGTCGATGCCGCCGCCGGAGGTCTCCCCAACGCCGCCGCCTCCTCTTCTTCCCCCCCGGACCTCCGTGCCTCCCTCCTCCTCTTCTTTCCCCCAACCCCCAAAACCTGCGAGCCGAATCCGCCCCGAAACCCTAGCCGCCGCCACCCCAGCTCCATCGCACGACCTCTTCTTCCCTTGTCGCCTAGCTCCTCCCACCATGAATCCCCTTTCCCCCCTTCGCTGGCAAAACACTGTAAGTGTTTACACTTGTATATTTTCTTTTTTGTTTTTTTGTTTTGTTTATTATTCATAATATAAAGTAGATTTTTATGTAAGGAAAAATCAGATTTTTAACATAGGAAAAATCAGGTTTTAAACATATAAAGGATAAGATTTTTCAATGTGTAAAGGCAAAATCTTTATATAGTAAAAGGCGAGATTTTTATATATTGAATAACAAAGTAAAAATTCGATTTTTATATATTGAATAGCGAAGTAAAAATTCGATTTTTATATATTGAATAGCGAAGTAAAAATTCGATTTTTATATATTGAATAGCGAAGTAAAAATTCGATTTTTATATATTGAATAGCGAAGTAAAAATTCGATTTTTATATATTGAATAGCGAAGTAAAATTTCGATTTTTATATATTGAATAGCAAAGTAAAAATTCGATTTTTATATATGTAGTGAATACGGATGACGAAGGTGACAAAAGAAGAAATGGCGGAGATTTTCTACATATGAAGAGTCGTGGCGTTGGTTTAGATTGTCGGTGAGAACTCCTCACCTTTAATTTTGTTTTCTAGTTAATGATATATACTAGGATGCAGACGGTGTTTAGTAGCAACCGACACCCATCGTCCACAGAACATGGACGGCTTATATGCTTGGTTGTTTGATTTTGATGTGTAGTTGGTTGTGTGATGTGATGTGAAATAAAATAAAACATTTATATAGTTGAAATAAAGTATTTTATAGTGGAAAATATTTTATAGTTAAAAATAGAATTTTTAACGTGTATATGAAATAAAATAAACAAATCGGACGATTTGTTTATATACACACATTTGACTGATATTGATTGGGACGATAAATTTTACACATCGCCCAACTGCACAAATAAAATCTGTGTTTGATTGTTTGAAACCCCACACAGGTATTGGGATGATATATGACATACACTAATCCCAATAATTAGCTGTATGTTGATCGATTGATTGACAGACTGTTATAAGCGTTGAATATTTATATTTGATGCTTATACAGTGTAGAATGCACTTTGGATGATGGTTGATTATTCATCGTTGTTATTGTATACATGTGTTGTAGAAAATCCAAATACTTAACATTATATGGTAATTGATTGGGCCTCATTCCAGTTTTGAAAAAGAAATATTTGAAAAAGAAATATTTGAAAAAGAAATATTTGAAATAGAAATATTTGAATAGAAATATTTGAAATAGAATATTTTAAAATAAAAATATATGAAGCCGTGTTGATTAGATTGACGCCATTTTGACGTGAATGATATTTATATCGATTTTATTCATTTTATAATGAATATCGAAAGTGATTTCAAAATCTGATATTATGAAAAGAATTGAAATTCAAATTAAATTGAATAGTAATGAATTCGAATTGAAATTGAATAAAAATGAATTGGAATTGAAATTGAATATAAATGAATTCGAATTGAAATTGAATTGAATTGAAAACGAACTGAAATTGAATTAGAAATCAATTTGAATTGAAATCAATTTGAAATGAATTTAAAACGAATTTATAAGGAAACTGAATATGAAGTTGAAACCGTTTTGAAAATGAATTTATAACGATTTATAAAGTACATTTTAAAAAGAAATCAACGAAGTATATATTATATATATTATATATATAATACAATGGCTTGAATAGAACGCGCCGCGCCGCGGCAATTCGCGAATTTCGACCATTGACTTCGAATGGATATTGCGGGAGATCCGACCGTCGGATTCTCCTAAACCCGGAACCATTGGGTTCGTATCGAAAAGAGCTTTCTAACGAATATTAGAAATTAGAAATCTAACGGATGGATTTGGAATTATGTCCAAATCAAATTTGGAAAAGGTCGCTGTAAGTGCAGTTCGCTGGCCATTGGTGGAAATCGACTGTACGGGCCTTCATAAAATTATTAAAAAATATCAATAATTTGTGTAAAATCATAAGAAATGATTTGTGAAGAATTGGGATGAAAAACTCCATATTTGAAAAGATAAAAATAGATTTTTATCGAAATGAACTAGTTTTGAACTAGAATAGTAATTTATTTATTTTTAAAACAAATAAATTGGATTTGAAATGGTTTTGAAAATAACCAGAATTTCCAATGATTGCATTGGAATGGATTTGAATCGAAATTGTCTTCGGAATATTTCGATGTTGGATTTCGTGATTATACAGATGTTGTTATGGAAATTTGAAAGATATATATATATATATATATATATATATATCATTATTTCCAATACGATATCTGTTGGACGTAGAATTTGATATTGAATATAAGCCAATATATTTTCTATTCAGAGCCTTGTATTTAATATCAATGAGATTTGGGTTTGTCGTGAATGGTGTCTTCATTAACACTGTTCTTGAACCCAATTGAGAAAAGATTAAATCTTTTTATTTAGATTTAATGAAGTGTACCAATTAAATAATATTTAACTGGAATTGAATTGATATTGATTTTGGGGTTTATCGTGAATAGTGTTTTAAATAACACTTGTTCTTTAACCCGATAATTAATGAAATGTGACTTTGGGTTTATCGTGAACCGTGTTTTAAATGACACTGATTCTTTAACCCAGTCACAGATTAAAACTAAGTGGAGTTTTAATGAATCTTTAATTAGATTGAAAAGATCGAGAATGGAGTATCACCAGTTTTGCTCCAAGCGATAGTTAAATCTTTAATTAGATTTGAATGTGAAATAACTGAATTTACCGATAACACCGTTGTGTTGGATATGAAGTATTACCAGTTTTACTTCATGGGATGAATATGTTGGGATTGGGAAATTAAAACAAATGATTACTTCGGTAAGGTTCGTTAATCCCGACTAGTTGAATCGAAATTCAGAAGAAGATTAAAGAATAAATTCAAGGAATTTATCTTTGATAAAATTAATGGGAACCTTTCCCTATGGATGTGAAATTTAGAAACTAACTGTCAGTTAGCTAAGCAGAATGATTTTCTGGATATTGATCTGATGTTGTTTTCGGCCTTCGGGGTTAATATTTGGGGAATTATTCTCTTGATTAATTTACGGTTAGTGACTGATGAAGGCGTATGTTGTGTTTGTGTAACACTTATTTAAAATATACGCGAGTTATTCAGAAAGACCGGGTTTATCCCATTCTGAATAACTGATACGACGATAAGTCGAAGATGAAGACGGTGGTCGAAGACCGGAGGTCTTCACGTCGTTTGGATAATTACTGATGATCTTGATTGGGCTGTACACCCAAGAAGATGGAAACAGTTGGTGATTGTCCAGACGTACTTGGAGATCGATGGATATGCGAGGTACTAGGTGCCTCCGGTTTCGTTAAGACCCAGAACGGACCTGTAAATGGACTGTGTGTCTGACATTGGATTTTAGTCTGTGTGATTGATTTCTATTAAATATATATCTGTTTGGCGGTGGAGAATTTATTCTCTTGCTTAACGCCCTTCTTTGAGACGTACGAGCTCAGGGGTTATATACTGATGGATATCAAACGCATAGAGTGAATTGCCTGTGTGGCATGCCTAAGTGGCGAATGATCAAGGCTTCTGTTGAAATGCAAAGTCTTATGGTTGATGATCAAAGCACGACATTTGTGGCGTAGCTTTGTGTAACGTTTACTTCGCGAGTTTCACACCCGGTATGAACCAAAAACAGGAGGCGGACCTCAGCGAGGGAATGTGTTTCCTTCTAGCTAAAAAGTGGGGTCAGTGGTTTTACACGCCCTGACGAGTTTGACTTATGTGGTTGTTGCTGTTGCGAGGCACCTCGGTTTGATCGGACGATCCGGGTCAGATGGAGTCATTTGTTGGCTCACTTACGCCCCAAAGGGCGGGGAAACGCAGTGTTCAGGAATTTTAATCCACATCGGTGGACCGGCCCTGTCGCTCCAAGGGTCACTCGAGCTCTAATCCTGAGACATGGGCTAGATTGTCTTCAATTGGTGGAGGACTATCTTTTGCCTCGGTTCATAGATGGAAATCCAATTTCCAAATACGTGATTTTGCGTTTTTAATTGTAGAACTAGTATGGCGACATGATATATGGTACCCATGCCGCCTATGATTGATACTTATGATTTGAAGTTGTTTTATACACTATACACTGATAATAGTATCAAATGATTTGTTTTAAAACATATCAAGCATTCTTTGGCTGTTATAAGGGAAAACCCTATCCCCTGGCTTGCGTTGCATTATGTGATAGGACTTGGGTCTTATAACAGCTTCATTTTTCTTTATTTAGCATTGCGCTGTTTTTTTATGCACTGGTATTCTTGGGAGGAAACCCGTTCCATGTTATACGGCGTGGTCCCTTGATTTACCTAACTTTAAAATAAAGATAAATAACTGTTTTAGTTCTCACACAAGTCCCATGACTGACCTGGAGTTTATTGTTTTAACCTAAACTCTGGGTGCCCTGATTTTGACACGGGCAGCTAGTAGTTTTGGTTTTGCAGATTTATATTCACAGGATCCTGATTTACAGCTGGAACGATACTCAGAAAGCTTTGTATCTGCGTATTACTTCTAGTTTTGTATTGTATTATTTTCTGCTGCTATGTAATGTATTGTAATCTCTGATATTTATCGAATGTAATATTCATTTATACTCTGTATATTCTTGTAATTTGATGAATTATTGTAATTAACAATGAAATGTTCTCCCGTCCGCGTTCTTCTGTGGCTTGTTCTCGAACTATCCGCGCTTTCCTCACCGGGGAAGTTACGGGTTTTTACACCATTGGATTGCCAGTGCTTTAAAACAAGTAAATCTTTTAAACATCGCAATGCTTTTTATAAAAATGAAGCCATTATAAGACTCAGTTCCCATTACACAATGCAACGCAAACCGGAGGATAGAGTTTTTACCTTATAATGGCCAAAATATGCTAGATACGAATAAAACAAAAGCTTTTGATATTATTACTAGTGTTTATATGTTTCAAAAACAAATTGAAATCATAAGTATCAATCATAGATGGCATTAATGCCCCATACCACTATGTCGCCATATATAGGTATACAATCAAAACCGCACAGTCACGTATTTGGAAATTGGATTTCCGTCATGAACCGAGGCAAAAGATAGTCCTTACCGAATTCGAGACTCTCTAGCCCAAGCCTTAGGACCCAGACTCAGGTGGGCCCTTGGAGCGACAGGGTCGGTCCATCGATGTGGATTAAAATGCCTGAACACTGCGTTTCCCGACCCTTTGGGTTGTAAATGAGTCCTATGACTCCATCGGCCCCACATAGTCACCGATATATCCGAGGCGCCTTGCAACAACAACAACCACACTGGTGAAAATAATATAAATGTCAGGGATGGTAGGTCACTGACACCTCCCTAGCTAGAAAGAAACGCATGTCCTCCCTGAGGTCCTCTCCCGTTTCTAGTTCATACCGGGGTGTGAGGCTCGCGAATCAACGCTATACACAAAGCTATGCCACACAGGCCGTGCTTTGATCATCCACCACAAGACTTTGCTTTTCAACAGAAGCCTTGATCATCTGCTACTTAGGCATGCCACAAAGGCAATTCACTCTATGCGGCTGATTTCTATCGATATATAACCTTTGAGCTCGTACGTCTCAGAGAAGGGCGTTAAGCAAGAGAATAAATTCTCCGCATCCAAACAGATATATATTTAATAGAGATCAATCAGCAAGAACAAAATCCAATGTCAGATACACAGTCCATTTACAAGTTTGTTCTGGGTTTGAACGAAACCGAAGGCACTATATACCTCGCATATCCATCGATCTCCAAGCACGTCCGGACGATCACCACTTATTATCTATATTTCGGGATGCCTCCCAATCAAGATATCAATTATCATCCAAACGAGGTGAAGATCTCTAGTCTTCAACCACCGTCTTCATCATCGACCTCTTATCGCCGATCAATTATTTGAAATGAGATTTAACTCAGACTTTCCAAATAATTCACGTATATTTAGAATTTAAATTAATTCATTTCAATGGTTAAATTATTCGACATCAATAATTCTATTATTAAATGTAATTTTCACACTAAACACATTAAACCATCAAATTACTAATAAACCAGGTAAATTCGGTTTATTTTCCATTCCATATCGTTTATAATATTTTATAACAATTTATCGCTATTTTAATTCATTTAAAAATAGCCAATTTCATTCAAACGACGCTTCAGGCCATAACGCGGTCGTGGCGCTATTTTTCTTCAGATTTGATTTACACATATATGAAAATCTTACCGTTGGATCTTCAAAAAATTTATATCATTAGAAAGATCTTTTCAAAACGAATCCAACGGTCTCAGTTTTGGGAAAATCCGACCGTCAGATCTCCCGAAACAATCGTTTGAAGTTTCGTTTTCAAAATACGAACTGCAGCGTCGTTATTCGATTTAATTTAATTATATTCATATATATATATATATAATCGATTGTGGCGTTGTTTTTCTTCAGATTTGAATTAAACATTCCGGACAATCCAACTTTTGGATCTTCACAAAGTGGGTGTCATTGGAAAGATATTTCCAAGGCGAACCCAACGGTTTCAGTTTCGGGAAAATCCAATGGTCGGATCTCCCGCACTAATCATTTGAAATCACGGTTTCAAAACACAAACTGCAGCTTCGTTATTCGATTTATTTTATTTATATTTATCTATATATAAATACAATTCATTCTTCGATTTCAAAACCATATTCACTTCATGTATTTGATAAAAATGATATTTTTATCCCACAGATATTTATTTCAACACATCACCATTTTTAACACTTCATATTCACAATAAAAATGTAGATTTTATTGTTCAATCTATATATTCAACACATGAAAGTTTTCGACCTCACACATACGATAAAAATATGATTTTTATCGTTCTAGTCCTTTATTCAACACATGAATTTTTCTATAGTTCATATATATAATAAAAATGTGATTTTTATTATAAAACAATTTATTTCAAAACACGATTATTTTATATAGTTTATATATATCATAAAAATGTGATTTTTATTGTAAAACAATTTATTTCAAAACACGATTATTTCATATAGTTTATATATATCATAAAAATGTGATTTTTATTGTAAAACAATTTATTTCAAAACACGTTATTTTATATAGTTTATACATAAGGCAAAAATATTATTTTTGGTGTTAAAACGATTTATTTAAAACACTAGTATTTTATATAATCTATATATATGATAAAAATTTTATTTTTATTTTTCAAAGAATTTATTCTATACACGAACTCCACTCAACACATGAATTTATTTCAACGCATGAAATTTATTTCAAAATTCAACACATGAATTTTATTTCAACATTCAACACATGAATTTTATTTCGATATTCAAATTTAAATCAAACACAGAAATATTTTAGAAAATTTCGGTAGCATAACGGCAGGGTAGTTAAAACTGGGACCGTACCTAGTACGACTCCTCGCTCTACCTTAAAGCCTCACAGCTTTTGACAATGGGGATTTTCAATATCTAGTTTGTACGCAGACGAATTTTCCCATATACTAATCCTATTGGGATTTCAACCACAATCAATTATTTCAAATCAACTAATCATGATATTCACCAAATTTTTACATCAACCAATAATCCAAACAATATCACAACCAATATATATCGTCCATGGTCTGTGGACGAGGGGAGTATATATATATATATATATATATATAGATAAACGTATGTAACTATTTTTCGATTTCATTTCAATATCATTTCAATTTATTTCAACGCACATATTCTTTTTACAATGCATATATAACTTATACATCAAATATACAACTTATACAATGCTTATACAAGAGGTGTACAATGCTTATATAACTCATACTTCGACTATATAATTTATACATCATTGATTCCATATCGTTTATAATTCAGAAATCTCATATTGCTTTCCGTGTTGCCAAAAATTGTAGAAGGCTCAGAAAAATATCCGATCTCTTCTAGAACGTAGAAGACGTACGCACGAGTCCACTATCTCTTGTTTCACTAGAATTCGACCACATAGCAAAAGGATATGATTTTTACAAGTTTGTAATGGTTTTAAAGTGTTAAAACTGTTTTAAATTAAAAAAGCCGATTACCTCAGCAAATTGATCAAAACTAGGTTTCGATTTAACTTCAAATCCGTGAAGTAGGAAGAGGATCGGGCTATGCAGCGTCGAAGGGGGAGGAGTGGCGTTCAGGCGCATGGGGGATGGGCCCACTCGGTGGCTCCAAGTGCTGCCGGCGGCAGTTGAAAGGCTCCGAATTTGGAGGCTTGCATCTCACGATTTACTTGACGAGAGGGGTGCTCTTGGTACTGATTTGAAGAGGGGGAGAAGCTCTACAGAATCCTCAACATCGGCCTTGAATTTTATTGAGTGGATTGGTCAGAAATCAAGAGAGAATGGGGGTGTTATTTTCTGCCATGCGTCGATCAGGGAGAGAGAATGTCGGGGGTGAGAGAAAGAGAGTGAGTTGGGCAATAGATTTTTTTATATTTACATATTTTAAAAATCCAAAAATACCCCTTATCTCATACGAACTCCAATCCAAACCCAACGACTGTCGTCCCTAGCTAAATACCCCCATTCCAAACACAATGGGATATGTTTCGAAGGCCCATTCAACTGTTTCAGTCAGTTTTCCTTCAAGTTAAAATATAAAACATTCAATATTTAATTTGAACGTACATTTCAATTTGCCGGGGCCACATATTGATCCCAAAAATTCCAGAAAAATAAATCTAGCTATGTTTTGACGATACGATCCCAACAAAACTAGTTTCATCTAATTCTGAGATCGTTTGAAAAATGGCACTTTTCTGGTCGATCCAATTTAACAGAAATCGACCAAACACATTTTCCTTTGCCATCTCACATACTAACTTCAAAAATTATGAAATTTGAAACCTATTAATAAATTGACATCTCGGATCCAACAAAAGTGGTTTCTTCGAATTTTGAGGTCGTTTGCAAAATGGTCGTTTTCACGGGCTATATAAACTCTATAACGACCTTTCTGAAAATTCGTTTGGCCATAACTTTTGCCTCCCACCATGAAACTTCAATTTTTCAAATTCGTTAGAAAGACGTTTGTAACACCCCGTAATTTTATAGCTTTAAAATTCACAAATTAAAGTATACTTAATTTTTAGAAAAGAATTAAGTGAAATGGGTTGCGCAGAGAAAGATATATATATATATTGATATATATATATATATATATATATAAATTAAAAATTAAATAAATAAATATGCGAAAAAGTTCAAAACAGCGAATTGGGAGGGCGAATAACCGAACCGGCCCATTTTTGAGGTCGACCCAAGCCACGCTGAGTCGACTAGGGGTTAATCCAGGGTGTTTGGCTGTCAACCCGTGGGCCGATTCGCTCAAATGCAGATTTTGCATTTGATTGGTTCTCATGGTTCAGGGTTAATCTAATGGTCCTAAATAACTTCCTACACCTATAAATACATCCTAATGCTAACCCTAAACCTAATTAAAATAGAATAGTTACCGTCGCCATGGAAATCAATGGAGCCGCCGCCAACTAAGAAAGAAGTAAAGAAAATTCAATTCTAATTCTCTCAACCCTAAAGCAAAACAAAACTCTTTCTTTTTTTCTCTAAATTGTGAGTATGATGATCTTAACAAGATTATTATCATTTTAATTAGGTTGAGTTATGAATGGATTATGAGTAGATGATGTGAATTATCATATATGTTGTTGTAAACCCCTTTTGCTATCATGTATATTGAAAATCCAATGTTATGTGATGATGATATCTTATATGTTGTAAATCATGCTATTGTGATGTTATGTATGTTGAAATTTTCTATCCTAAGTTGTGATGAATCATACATGTTAAAAAGGCCATGATGTTACCATCTATGCTAGTTAGTTCATATTAATTAAATCATCATGTTTGGGTTATGTTGATCTATATGACAAGTCACATATGCAAGTTAGATTGATTAGAAAAGTTATGAACATATGCCAAGACATCTATTATGACATCTATAATTATGCTATGACATATGTGATATCCTATGCTAGTTCACACCATCATTATGTTGCCTAAAAACCCCATATGCAAGTTTATGTATAGATTTGGGCTATGATCATATCATGTAAATTGAGACATTTAACAAGTTGACAACTTTTGATCCTTAACATGTGTAGTTTATGCAAGTTTCACCCCTATTATGATTAGATTTATTTTCAATGTCTATATGTTGTGATAATTTATCTTTGTGCTAGGTGTTAGACTATACAAGTCTAGCCTATATTATACGTTGAATAAGCGAACGTATAAACGTGGGGTAGGTGTAATATTAAGGATTTATATTAAAAAGTTGGGGTGCAATTGATATGACTTTGCATGCCATAAGTGGATGGCCATAATTGAGTCAATTGTGAACATCATTAAAAGTTGACTTAATTAATAATTTGAATAGGGAATTATTAAAACTGGGATAAAAGATTTTAAGTGTTAATCAATGCTTAGGACACGAGGTTGGACTCGTTTGTGACGTAAACCTGCCCGGACCCGCCCAGCAAATCCAGTGGTCACAAATGTCAGCCCAATGTGAGAGGTCCTAGGCCTAAACTAAAGCATAACGGTTGTAAAGACACGAGGTTAGACTCTTTTATGGTGTAAGACTTCCCGGACCCGCCCGGCAAATCCAGCTGCCATAAATGCCAGTCTAATGTGAGAGGTCTTTATGAGGTTATGGCCTGAATGAATTAAGAAATATTTAACCAGATAAACATGTAAGGTGGGACATGGGGGTTAAGTAGGTGCCTTGGGTGGCATGAGGAATCTAGGGGTTGCCCTTAGTGGCATGTGAAAAACGATTAGTAAGACTTAACCAAACACACATGTAAATGAACATGACTAAGAGGGTTAAGTGGGATATACTAGTGACAAGCTTAGGTGGGTAGCTTGTGGGGGGCCCATTTCGACCAGTATCCCAAACGTATCTTTGTGGGCTCGACCCAAGTCTAGGATGGGACACACATGCTGGGTTTGACTGTAAGAGGCCAAAACGGGGAGCGGTGGCAACGCAAGTCCAACAGGTTTCATATACGTATGTGGACCCGGGCTGGTAGATAAGACGTTGTTGCATCGTGTAGGTATAAGCGGTGAATTCTCAAGTTGTATCAGGTTTCCACTTTAGGGGAGTGATACACCCCACTGTGGGGCCAGCACGGGTATCTACGAGTAGGGAGACGATCGAAAGTGGGTAGTGGGGTACACCTAGTGGAGATAGGGGCCGACGACACCTATGTAGTCAACTAGGGGTACGTAAGGCTATTTATATGTTTCTGTGTGAAGCAAGTGGGATCAACCTTTAGGGTGACTGGTGCGGTGCAGTGTAGTAATGTGCGGTGCACTATAGTAATTATTCGTTAGTAATTAGGTATGCCTTTACCGTTATCTTTAACGTTATCTTAAACGCAATCTTTATCTTCCTTAGAGTTCATAGACATTTACTTGTCTTCAAGCTTATGCCTTAGTCTAGTTATTTTGATAATAGTATTGTTAGAATTATCATACTCGCCAGACTTTATGTCTGAACCCCTCCATTTCTATCCTTTTCCCCCCTCCAGGTCCTCAGGTTGGGCCCAGCTCTAGTGGGGTTTGATTGGATTGCTTCATCTCTCTTGAAAAGCTTGGACCGTTGAAGTAAAGTCCAGCTTGTTATCTTTTTAATGGCTATTTATGTAATGGGGTTATGTATTTTGTTTTATGAAGATGGATATTGTATTTGGTTTTATGATGAAACAAACATGTTTAATTTCCGCTGCAATAAAATGAAGTTTTAGATTTCTAGGTACTATTTATTATCTGTCTTGTTGTAATTTTTCTGTCCTATATTCACTTATAACCTCCATGGAAGTTAATGCATTCCCTTTGTGAGTGACATTAATGGACGTGGGGTGTTACACGTGGTATCAGAGCTTAAGGTTACTAGAACAGATAAAAATACTTTAGAAAAATAGTTATTTTTGGAAGAAGTGCTTTCAAAAACATGTTTTAATGAGAAATTTAAAGAGAAAAGTTTTTAAGAAAAACATAATCCCCAATAGCCATATATCTTTATCTTTCGAATTCTCCATTTTGAATCTTTCCTTTTTCGTTTTAGCATGGCTGAAGATCTTAATCTACCCGACGGTGTAACATTACCAGAATGGTATAGGAGGCTATTGGAGGCTAGGGCCGCTGCAGGTCCAGCCAATGTTCCTCCACCACCAGTTGCACCCGTTCCTCTGCCTCCTCGCGTAGATACTTTTGCAAAGACGTGCAAGGAATTCAAGGCTATGGGTGGAAAACCATTTCAAGGGTCAGAAACGTTTGTGGAAGCTAGAGATTGGCTTAAGGAGGTGGAAGAATTGCTAGAAATCTTTGAAGTAGAAGAAGGGAGGAGAGTTCGTTTAACAGCTTGGTTGATGAAGGGAGAGGCCTCGTTTTGGTGGGAGGTCACTAATGGGGAGCGTCCTGTTGACTCTTGGGCGGATTTCAGACGTAGGTTCGAGGCGAAGTTTCTCTCAAGGGCGGAAGAAAATCTATATATGGAAAGGTACTTGACATTGAAGCAAGGAAGCTCATCAGTGAAAGAATATGTCAATAAATTTAATCAGTTAGCAAGGTTTGGCTTGGACTTAGTGAACACGCCGGAGAAGAAGGCGCTGAGGTTCGTGAATGGCTTGAATGAACCATTGCAAGGGTTGGCTATGACCTACATCCCTATGCGGGCCACCTTTGAGAAGTTAGTAGAAATGGCGCTCATGCATGAGGAGAAAAGCGCTAAAGCTGATAAGGCACCCAAGAAGAAGGGGGATCAGAAGAAACCACAACAGCAAAACAAGAAGGGTGGAAAAGACAATAATGGCAAGGGAAAGAAGAAGTGCTTTAACTGTGGAACCCCAGGCCATCTCAGCAAGGATTGCCGAAAGAAAAAGAAGACAGGCTGTTTTCATTGTGGCGATGCGGGACATTTAGTGAAGGACTGCCCAAAGAAGGGGCAGAGGGCAGGAGCTACCTCGGGAGGATAGGTGCAGACTCTTATGGCAACAGGGCAGGCAAGGGGACAAGTTCAGGCTCTCGCGGTCCCACCGCTGCAAGAACGAGGTAGAACCATTTCTGTTGAAAGCTTAGTTTTTCTGTTTGATCATCCTGTCCGTACCTTATTCGATTCGGGCGCATCACATTCGTTTATCTCTACATCATTAGTTGAATCACTACACTTAAACACCAGTTTAGTAGAGGATCCCTTAGTTGTTTCGAATCCAATAGGGGGCTCAGCTTATTTGTCTATGATGTGTTTGGATTTGAAAATTTCCATACTTAGCGTTGAATTTAGATGTGATGCTTATGTGTTGGGCTTCACGGGCTATGGGCTAATTTTAGGAATGGATTGGTTATCCAGAAATGGGGCCGTTCTTGATTGTGGAAGGAGAGTAGTTAGGCTCGTGACTCGCCTTGGCAACACTCTCGAAATCTTTTGTAATCCCATAAATTCGGTTATGCGAAGTTATCTATAATCGCTTGACGCGTCTAAGGAAAATCTACGATTTGTTAGAGTGGTCCGAGAATATTCGGATGTGTTTGAGGAGGTGAAGGGCTTGCCTCCGAAGTGGGAGATAGATTTTCGAATATATCTTGTGGATAATGCGAAACCAGTATCTTTGCCGTTACGCCACATGGCTCCACATGAAAGGAGGGAACTCGGTAAGCAAGTGAAGGAGTTGCTTGAGAAGGGGTTCATAAGACGAAGTATATCGGAGTGGGGTGCTCCAGTATTATTTGCCACGAAGGTGGTTGGGTCCCTTAGACTGTGTGTGGACTATAGAGAACTTAATAAACTTACTAAGAAGAACAGACACCCACTGCCGAGGATTGACGATCTCTTCGATCAGTTAGTTGGCGCCTCAGTGTTTTCGCAGTTGGACTTAGCCACTGCGTTCCATCAGTTGAGAGTGGCTGAGGATGGCATAGACAAGACTGCCTTTAGGACTCCGGACGGTTTCTATGAATGGCTAGTGATGCCCTTCGGTTTGACAAACGCCCCAGCATATTTTGTTGATTTGATGAGTAGGGTGTTTAGGGAGTACCTTAAAAAATTCGTGGTAGTCTTTGTAGATGACATCTTGATCTTTTCTAAGGATGAAGAAGAGCATGCCCTACATCTTAGGGAAGTGTTGGAGACTCTTCGAGCGCATAAGCTTAAGGCTAAATTTTCTAAGTGTCACTTCTGGAGGAAGGAAGTACGGTTCTTGGGGCACGTGGTTTCCAAAGAAGGGATAGCCGTGGATCCCGCGAAGGTGGTGGCCATCCAAGATTGGAAGGTCCCTAAAAATTCTACCGAAGTAAGAAGTTTCTTGGGGTTGGCTGGCTACTATAGGAAGTTTATCAAAGACTTCGCAAAGATATCAGCTCCATTGACACGCTTGACGAAGAAGAACCTAGTTTTCACATGGGACGTAGATTGTGATGATGCGTTCCAACGTTTGAAGAGAGCTTTGACTTCAGCCCCAGTCTTAGCATTGCCAGACGGGAGTAAGCCGTTTACCGTTTATACTGATGCTTGTGGGACAGGACTAGGTGCAGTCTTAATGCAAGAGGGTAGGGTAATAGCCTATGGTGGAAGGCAGTTGAGAGCGCATGAGAAAATTTATCCTACACATGACCTAGAATTGGCCGCTATTGTTTTCGCGCTTAAGTCTTGGCGTCATTATCTTCTTGGCGAGAAATTCGAATCATTCACCAACCATAAGTCTTTAAAATACCTATTCTCTCAAAAGGACTTGAACTTAAGGCAGCAAAGGTGGATGGAGTTCTTAGCGTCCTACGACTTCGAAATAGCCTATACCCCTGGCAAGGGTAACGTGGTGGCAGATGCCTTAAGTAGAAAAAGATTATCCTTAAGTCCTTTTTTTGTTGAGCGGCGAAGTTTAGAATTCATTACGATGTTTGACTTTAGACCTTCCGTTGACTTCGTACCGGTTTGCTAGCATCCTTGGAGGTCAGACCTACGCTTTTGGGATGGATTGGCGAGGCACAATGAGACGACCCACAGTCAGTTGAGTTAGTAGAAAAGCTCAAAGGAGGGGAGTAATCAAGCTATCTCCGTAGGTATACCCTAGATGATAAGGGTTGGTTACGTAGGGACGGTAGACTTTGTGTACCAAAAGACGATGACCTAAGGAAGACTATTCTTGATGAAGCACATCGTTCGAAGATGACCATTCATCCCGGCGGGGACAAGATGTACAAAGACATGAAGAGAGTTTACTTTTGGGCTGGCATTAAGAAAGACGTGGCCGAGTTTGTCGCTAGATGCTTCGTGTGCCAACAAGTAAAAGCGGGGCAAAAGAAACCCGGTGGGTTGCTTCACCCAATGGAGGTTCCACTATGGAAGTGGGAAAGTGTCTCGATGGATTTTGTGGATGGGTTACCGCGATCAAGGAAGGGTAATACGGGAATTTGGGTTATAGTAGATAGACTTACTAAAAGCGCCCATTTCATTCCCGTAAAGAGTAAGAGGACTGCTCCATGGTTAGCCTCCGTATACGTTCGAGAAATAGTTCGTTTGCACGGTGTTCCTTCTAACATAGTGAGCGACCGAGATCCTATTTTCACTAGCGAATTTTGGAGAAGCTTACAAGAGGCGGTAGGGACTCAGTTATGTTTAGGCACCGCATATCATCCTCAGACGGACGGCCAGACCGAGAGGGTGAATCGCATTCTAGAGGATCTGTTGAGGCTATGTATCCTAGACTTTTGGGGGTACGTGGGAAGAGCATCTTCAATTGGTGGAGTTCGCATATAATAACAGCTTTCAGTCCAGCATTGGTATGGCACCATTCCAAGCTCTTTATGGACGACCTTGTCGTTCACCTACATGTTGGTGGGAATCTACGGATAAGATCTTACTTGGGCCCGATATGATTAGGGAGACTTTGGAGAAGATCGACTTGATTCGAAGGAGGATGAAAGCAGCGCAAGATAGGCAGAAATCATATGCGGATAAGAGGAGGACAGATCTCGAGTTTGAAGTTGGGGACATGGTCTTTGTCAAAGTGTCTCCATTATGGAACGTTGTTCGCTTTGGGTCGGTTGGGAAATTAGCACCAAGGTTTGTAGGGCCATTTCCTATTAAGGAAAAAATTGGACAGATGGCGTATAGAGTGGAGTTGCCCGAGAGACTTAGTGGTGTACACGACGTATTCCATGTGACACATTTGAGGAAGTGCTTGCACGAGACCGCGCAAGTGGTAGAGCCGAGCTTCCTTAGAGAGGTGGAGATAGAGCGTGATGCGACAATTCGACGAGCACCTACGCGCATTCTTGGGTCGGAGATCAAGAGGTTGAGGAATCGAGAGGTCAGACTAGTCAAAGTGCAATGGGGAGATGATGAGAGCAACGCTACTTGGGAGACAGAAGAGAAGATGCGTTCACGATACCCTTTTCTTTTTGAGGGTATGTCCTTTAATTTCTCCTTTATCGCTTAGCTTGTACTTATCTTATCTTTAGTATATCCTCTCGCTAGTATCTTTGACCTTTAGTTAGGATAATCCTATGGTTGAAACATGTGTTTGAGACATGTTATGTATGGTGGATGAAAAGTGGATGCAAGTGTTTGCTAGTGGTTGCTCGTGGATGCATATACACACACTATTAGGCACCAGATCGGCTCAGTCACTTCATATTGCATATTGCATATATATGGATGTATTTAGTAAAATGGATGTATAATGGTTGTATTATCATATAGTTGCATGCATATAGAATTAATGTGTATCATTAGGAATCTTTTGCATACATATTGGACGCATGGCACTATCATGAATTGCACTAAGGAGGTCGACTGAATCAGTAGACCGCCTAATTTTGCATTAGATATGGACATATACACACACTGTGCATATAAACATTAAAGCATTAGAAGTCTTTTAAGGACAATGGATGCTGGTGTTTGATGGTTGAGTAGATGGACGATTTGATGGTAGGATATACATTATTCTTGACTTGGAGATTTCGGGGACGAAATCCTTTAAGGAGGGGAGAATGTAACACCCCGTAATTTTATAACATTAAAATTCACAAATTAAAGTATACTTAATTTTTAGAAAAGAATTAAGTGAAATGGGTTGCGCAGAGAAATATATATATTGATATATATATATATATATATAAATTAAAAATTAAATAAATAAATATGCGAAAAAGTTCAAAACAGCGAATTGGGAGGGGGAATAACCGAACCGGCCCATTTTTGAGGTCGACCCGAGCCGCGCTGGGTCGACTAGGGGTTAATCCAGGGTGTTTGGCTGTCAACCCGTGGGCCGATTCGCTCAAATGCATATTTTGCATTTGATTGGTTCTCATGGTTCAGGGTTAATCTAATGGTCCTAAATAACTTCCTACACCTATAAATACATCCTAATGCTAACCCTAAACCTAATTAAAATAGAATAGTTACCGTCGCCATGGAAATCAATGGAGCCGCCGCCAACTAAGAAAGAAGAAAAGCAAATTCAATTCTAATTCTCTCAACCCTAAAGCAAAGCAAAACTCTCTCTTTTCTTCTCTAAATTGTGAGTATGATGATCTTAACAAGATTATTATCATTTTAATTAGGTTGAGTTATGAATGGATTATGGGTAGATGATGTGAATTATCATATATGTTGTTGTAAACCCCTTTTGCTATCACGTATATTGTAAATCCAATGTTATGTGATGATGATATCTTATATGTTGTAAATCATGCTATGATGATGTTATGTATGTTGAAAGTTTCTATGCTAAGTTGTGATGAATCATACATGTTAAAAAGGCCATGATGTTACCATCTATGCTAGTTAGTTCATATTAATTAAATCATCATGTTTGGGTTATGTTGATCTATATGAAAAGTCACATATGCAAGTTAGATTGATTAGAAAAGTTATGAACATATGCCAAGACATCTATTATGACATCTAGAATTATGCTATGACATATGTGATATCCTATGCTAGTTCACACCATCATTATGTCGCCTAAAAACCCCATATGCAAGTTTATTTATAGATTTGGGCTATGATCATATCATGTAAATTGAGACATTTAACAAGTTGACACCTTTCGATCCTTAACATGTGTAGTTTATGCAAGTTTAACCCCTATTATGATTAGATTTATTTTAATTTACTATATGTTGTGATAATTTATCTTTGTGCTAGGTGTTAGACTATACAAGTCTAGCCTATATTATGCGTTGAATAAGCGAACGTATAAACGTGGGGTAGGGGTAATATTAAGGATTTAATATTAAAAAGTTGGGGTGCAATTGATATGATTTTGCATGCTATAAGTGGATGGCCATAATTGAGTCAATTATGAACATCATTAGAAGTTGACTTAATTAATAATTTGAATAGGGAATTATTAAAACTGGGGTAAAAGATTTTAAGTGCTAATCAATGCTTAGGACACGAGGTTGGACTCGTTTGTGACGTAAACCTGCCCGGACCCGCCCGACAAATCCAATGGTCACAAATGTCAGCCCAATGTGAGAGGTCCTAGGCCTAAACTAAAGCATAACGGTTGTAAAGACACGAGGTTAGACTCTTTTATGGTGTAAGACTGCCCAGACCCGCCCGGCAAATCCAGCTGCCATAAATGTCAGTCTAATGTGAGAGGTCTTTATGAGGTTATGGCCTGAATGAATTAAGAAATATTTAACCAGATAAACATGTAAGGTGGGACATGGGGGTTAAGTAGGTGCCTTGGGTGGCATGAGGAATCTAGGGGGTGCCCTTAGTGGCATGTGAAATACGATTAGTAAAGCTTAACCAAACACACATGTAAATGAACATGACTAAGAGGGTTAAGTGGGATATACTAGTGACAACTTAGGTGGGTAGCTTGTGGGGGGCCCATTTCGACCAGTATCCCAAACGTATCTTTGTGGGCTCAACCCAAGTCGAGGACGGGACATGCATGCTGGGTTTGACTGTAAGAAACCAAAACGGGGAGCGGTGGCAACGCAAGTCCAACGGGTTTCATATGCGTGTGTGGACCCGGGCTGGTAGATAAGACGTTGTTGCATCGTGTAGGTATAAGCCGTGCATTCTCAAGTTGTATTGGGTTGCCACTTTAGGGGAGTGATACACCCCACTGTGGGGCCAGCACGGGTATCTACGAGTAGGGAGCCGATCGAAAGTGGGTAATGGAGTACACCTAGTGGAGATAGGGGCAGACGACACCTATGTAGTCAGCTAAGGGTACGCAAGGCTATTTATATGTTTCTGTGTGAAGCAAGTGGGATCAACCTTTAGGGTGACATGTGCGGTGCAGTGTAGTAATGTGCGGTGCAGTATAGTAATTATTCGTTAGTAATTAGGTATTCCTTTACCGTTATCTTTAACGTTATCTTAAACGCTATCTTTATCTTCCTAAGAGTTCATAGACATTTACTTGTCTTCCAGCTTATGCCTTAGTCTAGTTATTTTGATAATAGTATTGTTAGAATTATCATACTCGCCAGACTTTATGTCTGACCCCCTGCATTTCTATCCTTTTTCCCCCTCCAGGTCCTCAGGTTGGGCCCAGCTCTAGTGGAGTTTGATTGGATTGCTTCATCTCTCTTGGAAAGCTTGGACTGTTGAAGTAAAGTCCATCTTGTTATCTTTTTAATGGCTATTTATGTAATGAGATTATGTATTTTGTTTTATGAAGATGGATATTGTACTTGGTTTTATGATGAAACAAACATGTTTAATTTCCGCTGCAATAAAATGAAGTTTTAGATTTCCTAGTACTATTTATTATCTGTCTTGTTGTAATTTTTTTGTTCTACATTCACTTATAACCTCCATGGAAGTTAATGCATTCCCTTTGTGAGTGACATTAATGGACGTGGGGTGTTACAACGTTCACTAACAGATTTAAATATTTTTGGTTTCACTAAAATCCGTTTTATTTTGCACCCAGTACAGTCAGTCAAAGTTTGAATTCGAATTTTGAAACTGCCGCGCCATTTCAGGCCTTGTTTATAATTAGAAATAATTATATTTATTTTCAAACATCGATTCAAACATACTTTTATTCGTTATTATTTAAAATAATCTATTTAAAATATTTAAAATCCACTAAATTAGCCAATTTAAAATTTTCAAACTGGTTCAGATTTTCCGGGTTGTTACAAATGCAGGAGAGAGGTCCTCGCATATCCATCGATCTCCAAGTACGTTTGGACGATCACCACTTATTACCTTGTCTTGGGTGTATGGCCCAATCAAGACTTCAGTAATCATCCAAACGATGTGAAGATCTTCTGTCTTCGACCACCGTCTTCATTGTCGACTTATGGTCGTCGTAATAATTATTTAGAATGGGTTAAACCCGGTCTTTTCGAATAACTCGCGTATTTTATAATCAAGTGCTATAAAAACACATCATACCCCTCATTCCAATTCAGAATATTCTTTTAATAAAATATTCACATTATTAGGGCAGGTTCCCATTGATTTTATCAAAGATAAATTCTTTTAAATTTATTCTTTAGTCTTCTTTTGAATATCATTTCACAAGATTTTATTAACTAGTCGGGATTATTGAACCTTACCACAATAATCATTTATTATTTTCCAATCCCACCTATTCGTCCCATGGAGCAAAGCTGGTAGCACTCCATATCTAACACCCACTGTGCTCTGGGTAAAATTAATTACCCTTCTTCGTTCAAATCTAATTAAAGATTTAACTATCGCTTGGAGTAAAACTGGTGGTACTCCATTTTCGATCATTTCAAATATTTGATAAATTTGATCAGGAAAATATTAACAAGGACAAAATTGAAGGCCTTTTTAACCATAAGGACAGCCCACTAAAATTTTACTCAAAAGGACAATACACTGTTTCTTTTCTTCTTTACGTGCGTTTATTTCTTCTTCCTCCGCAATCGGCTATCTCACAATTCTCGATCTCGTCTTTGATTTCCAAAGCGAATTTTTTTCTTTTTCATATTCTATCTTCAGCAATCGTCTTCTAATATGTATATCGATCGCGACTTTCAATTTTGATTAATTCGATCTTGCGCGTATTCGATTGCTGAAATCGTTCACGAAATTAGGGTAAATTAAGGTAAATTCGATTGCTATGATTCGTTTGGCAGTAAATATGATGTCTTCATTTTTTGATTTCATGAATTCGTCGAAGAAAATCGAATGAGAGAGATGAAGGAGAAACAATTCGTCGTTGTATACTTTTTTTTATGGTGAAGTTAGCAGCAGTTTTTAGTTATCATTTTTCTATTTTTTTTAGGAATCATTTTTCGTGTTTTAACAGTGTTATGCTTTTGTGTTTATAATTTTGGTGCTATATCAGTTTTGTACATGTACTGTTGTATTAGCTTTGCAGCTCAATCGAAACTATGTCATTTTAATCAATCAAAGTGGGATGTAAACATTTTTTGTATTAGTTTTCCTTTAAAATATCAAAGCAGTTTTTAGGTATCATTTTTATATTTTTTTAGGTATCACTTTTGTATTTTCTAGTTGAATTTACATCATAGCAGTTTTTAGGTATCATTTTTATATTTTTTTAAATATCACTTTTATATTTTCTAGTTGAATTTACATCATAGCAGTTTTTAGGTATCATTTTTATATGTAAATATTTTTGTTTATTTAACACTGTTTTATGTTCGTTTGTTATGTTTTTAATGTTGTATTTATTTTGTAGTTGTATTGTTGCATTATCTAAGTATTATAGTAAGTAATTTTTGTGTTACTTTTCATTTAAAACATTACAGCAGTTTTTAGGTATCATTTTTATATTTTTTTGGGTATCATTTTTACTGTATTCACTGTGCTATGTTTTTTTAGTTATTTTTTGTTGCTGTATTAATTTTTTTGCTGTACTGTTGCACTAGCTTTGTAATTCAATTGAATTTATTTCATTTTAATCAATCAAATTATGATTCAAACATTTTCTGTATTGCTTTTGTTGTTAAAATATTAAAGCAGTTTTTAGGTATCATTTTTATATTTTTCTAAGTATCATTTTAATGGCTTTGTGTATGAGAACTGTGGCAAGTAGGTAGATTTGTGTTGTTTGCTTTGGTAATTGACTTTTTTTGATACACAACATTAATTCTAACTGATACCCACTGATAAAAAAATAACAGCCATCTAGTCAATTCAAATCTTACAAAAATAATATTTATTCTCAATAATACCTACTGATTTAAAAAATAATAGCAATCGATTCAATTCAATTATCACAAAAATGAGATTATTCTCAATAATACACAATAATACCCACTTGTATCATATGATACCTACAACTATACATAACTAATATACTAGGATACATTGTTTTCCTACACAATATAGGTACATTCAACACTGCTCCCCATTCCAAGAATGCATTCATGCATTTACTTTTATTTTTACTCAATCCAGTCTTGAATTCAAGTAAATTCCAGCAGCATGCAGTATCTGCAAGAATTTCATACACAATCAAAACTTATACCAACATAATAATGTAAATTCAACTAGAAAATATAAAACTGATACCTAAAAAAATATAAAAATGATACTTAAAAATCGCTATGATGTAAATTCAATTAGAAAATACAAAACTGATACTTAAAAAAATATAGAACTGATAACTATAAATTGCTATGATGTAAATTCAACAAGAAAATATAAAACTGATACCTAAAAAAATATAAAACTGATATCTAAAAAAATATAAAACTGATACCTAAAAACTGCTATGATGTAAATACAACTACAAAATATAAAAATGATAACTAGAAAAATATAAAACTGATACCTAAAAACTGCTATGATTTAAATTCACCTAGAAAATATAAAAATGATACCTATAAAAATATAGAACTGATACCTAGAAACTGCTTTGATATTTTGAAGGAAAACTAGTACAAAAAATGTTTACATCCCACTTTGATTGATTAAAATGACATAATTTCGATTGAGTTGCAAATCTAATGCAACAGTACAAGTTCAAAACTGATATAGTATCAAAACTATAAACAAAACAGCATAACACTATTAGTACAAGAAAAATGATCCCTAAAAAAATGGAAAAATGATACCAAAAAACTGCTGCTAACTTCACTGTAAAAAAAAGTTTTTTCCAGCGATTTTTTTCTCATTCATCTCTCTCGTTTGATTTTCTACAATGAATTCACGAATTCAAAATATCACGAAATCATAATTACTGCCAAACGAATCATAACAATCGAGTTTACCCTAATTTCTTGAACGATTTCAGCAATTGAATATGCGTTAGATCGAATTAATCAAAATTGAAAGTCGCGATCGATATACATGTTAGAAGATGATTGCTGAAGATCGAATCGAAGAAGAGAGAAAGGAGCGATGCGCGGATTTGAAATCTGAGAAGAGAGAAAGGAGCGATGGAAAGTTTTAGTTAGGGTTATGTCCTTTTGGATAAATTTTTAAGCGCGTGTCCTTATGGATAAAATTTAGGGTCCTTTTGTCCTTGTCGTTAATTGTCCCAAATTTAATTATCTCATTTCATTTAATCTAATTAAGAATTTATTAAAACTCCAATTTGGTTTTAATATCAAAAATCATTGCCTTATAATTATTCAAATTTAAGAAATAATCTTATCTTTAACTGGGTTAAAGAACTAATGTCATTTAAAACATGTTTCATGATAAACCCAAAATCCCATCTCATTAATTGTGGAATCTTCAAAGAAATCAGATCAATATATAATTGATATAAATTTCCGTATCAGACTAATAATATAAATGGATTAGCGGCAAGGCCTTTTAAATTCTGTATATAGTAACGGTCTTCATTCACAGAAGCTCATCTCAATTATTACCAAATCAAATTCCATTCAATTCCAATTAAATATATAAAATTGGAAAACTTCACTTTAGAAAATTTCCATTTAAATCTTAATAAAAGATTTATAAATTTCAAATTATATTTTCACTGTTAATTGGGTTAAAGAACAAATGTCGTTTAAAACACAATTCACGATAAACCCACAATCAACTTTCATTTCAATTCCAATTAAATATTAACTAATTGGTAAATTTATCTAAATCTTAATTAAAAGATTTAATTTATTCTCAACTGAGTTTAAGAACAGTGTTATTTAAGACACCATTCAGGACAAACCCAAAAATCCAATTTATTTTATTTAATTCCAATTAAATATTAATTGGAAAACTTCATTAAATCTTAATTTAAAAATTTATTCTTTTCTCAACTGGGTTTAAGATCAGTGTTATTGAAGACACTATTCACGATAAACCCAAAATCCACTTTGACATTAAATAAAAGCCTCTGAATAGAAATTATATCGGCTTATATTCAATATCAAATTCTGAAACAAAAAATATCGTATTGGGAATAACAATATTTATATATCTTCCATTCCTCAACAATATTCGTAAAATCATGGAATCAAATATCGAAATATTCCGAAGATAATTTCCATTCAATTCATACTTTGGAAAATTATGGTTATGTTAAAACCACTATTTATCCAATTTATTATTTCTAAAGTAATTGGATTATTATTCTAGTTAATAACTAGTTCATTTCGATAAAAATATATTTTTATCTTTCCAAACTTAGAGTTTTTCATCCAAAATCCTTCCAAGTTATTAATTATGGTTTTACATAATTTTCCCATATTTTTAATAATTTTATCAAGGCCCGTAGAGTCGGTTTCCAATAACGGCCACCGAACTGCATCCATGGCGACCTTTCCAAATTTGATTTGGACATAATTCCAAATCCAAACATTAGATTTCAAATCTCTTATATTCATTGGAAAGCTCTTTTCGATATAAACCCAATGGTTCCAATTTTAGGAGAATCTGACGGTCAGATCTCGCGTTACATTAATCTGAAGTTAATGGTCGAAATTCGTGAACGGTCGTTGCGCGGTGCGTTCTATTCAGGCCAATAAATATATATAATATATATATTATATATATTTCATAGATTTCCATTTAAAATGGATTTTATAAAATATTTACAGATTCATGTTAAAGCGATTCCAACTTCTTTTTTAGTCTTAAATCAAAATTGAATTTGAAATCACTTCTTTTCGATATTCATTTTAAAATGAACAAAATCGATTGATAAACCCGTTCGGATTAAAATGGCGTTTTCTACTTACCTCGGCTTAACATTTTGATATTTTTGTGTCCATCCAAAATCGGACATCAAAATTATAATTTTATTCTTTACTAACTAATAACTACTCCATAGCATGTAAATTTTATTCATTGCATAAATACGTTAAAATTTTTATTTTTAACGAACAAACATTTATTTTATTACATGCAAATTTTGTACATTTCATGTTCATGTTAAAAATAATATTTTTAATGAACAAACATTTTTAATGGACAAACATAAATTTCAAGACATGTAAATTTTAATGGTTCTTACATATACATGTTGAAAGTGATATTTTTAAAGAACAAAAATATATTTCAAGACAAGTGAATTTTATTCACTTCACATACATGTTAAAAATAATATTTTTATCTAACAAACATATAATTCAACATATGATTATTTTTATTACTTCATTAACATGTTAAAGATGATATTTTTAACTAACAAAAATATAATTCAACATATGATTATTTTTATTACTTCATTGAATATTATCTTAAAATATTCATTATGTTAAAGTGTTCTTTATTTTAAAAATTCTTTATTTTAAAATATTCTTTATTTCAAAATATTTTTATTTCAAAATATTCTTTATTTTAACATATTCTTTATTTTAAAATATTCTTTATTTCTGAATCAGAATGCGACTCAAACAATTACCATATAGTTTCAGTTATATGGTTTTCATACATTGCATGTATTCAACAATAATGACAAATAATCATTAAACAATCCATTCACAACCAAAGTGAATTTTACAACTGTGTGAGCATTAAAATAAATAAATAACGCTCATCACAGCCTGTCAAACCATCAATTGATATACAACTAAATATTGGGATTAGTGTATGTCAAATATCATCCCAATACCCGTGTGGGGTTTTCAAACAACAACAGTCTGTTTAAATAAATCATTGGTTAATAAATTTAACCAATTCTAATTTGATTTGAATTATTCTTCTACTTAGCCAAATTTACTGTTTAAATTATAAACAAATATTTATAATCTAATTTCAACTACCACATTAATGTTAACATTATTTTTGATATGTTAATCATTTCGACATCACAAACAACACACAATACAGTCAATTCAATCCAAACAAACAATCATGGTTTGTACAATAAATAGTGTCAGGTGCTACTAAGCACCGTCTGCATCATAGTATATATTTAACTGTAATATAAATTGAGTGAGAAAGAGTCTCAACTTTGGTTTTCCACTCCTCTATTCTTCATTGGATGATTTTGATTCCGCTCTCCTTCCAATTTGTTTCACATGATTTTTATATTAAAAACCACATTTTTATTTTAACGCTATAAAGATAAAAATCACATTTTTATTGTTATTCTATTTACATAAAAATCACCTTTTTATTCTATATAAAAATCCGATATTTATAATTTCTTCATAAAATAAAAATCATATTTTTATTTCAATGACATATGCGCAAAAATCATATTTTTATTTTGTAACAGTAAGGAATTTCGCTCGATCCAAATCGATTGTTAAACCGACCAAGGCCGTTCGAAACCCCTGATCGTTTTGAGAACACGACAAATCGGAATGCAAACAGAAGAACATTTCATTGTTTATTACAACAATTCCATCAGAATACAAGAATATACAGAATATGAATAAATATTATACAACAGAAAAATATCAGAGATTTAAATTACATTTAAATACATAGCAGCGGAAAAATAATACAAAACACAACTGAAAGTAATACACGGATACAGAGCTTTCCGAGCATCATTCCAGCTGTAAATCAGGATCCTGTGAATATAAATCTGCAAAACCAAAACTACTAGTTGCCCGTGTCGAAAATAGGGGCACCCAGAGTTTAGGTTAAAACAATAAACTCCAGGTCACTCATGTGACTGGTGTGGAACTAAAACAGTTATTAATCTTTATTTTTAAAGTTAGGTAAATCAAGGGACCACGCTGTATAACACGGAACGGGTTTCCTCCCAAGAATACCAGTGCATAAAATAAACAGCGCAATGCTAAATAAAGAAAAATGAAGCTATTATAAGACCCAGGTCCCATCACACAATGCAACGCAAGTCGAAGGATAGGGTTTTACTTTATAATAGCCAAAGAATGCTTGATATGTTTAAAAACAGATTATTTTGATTTTACTATAAGTGTATAGTGCCAAAACAATTTCAATCATAAGTATCAATCATAGGCGGCATAGCTACCATCTACTATGTCGCCATACTAGGTTCTACAAATAAAACCGCAAATGTCGTATTGGAAATTGGATTCCATCATGAGTCGAGGCAAGGGGCAAGCTCCTCTCCGATTCGAGAAACTCTAGCAAATGTCTCAGGACCACACACGGCGATCCCTTGGAACCTCCAAGGTCGGTCCTCTCTTACTTTTGAGGATTGGCAATTCCTGAACACACGTTTCTCGGTCCTATAGGACCTATATATAATGGTCTATACGTCGGCACACATAGTGCCAGTTATCGGCCATGTATTCGAGGCGCCTCGCATTCCAACAACCACACAAGTGAAAAGTATATAAATGTCAGCCAGTTTAAGCACTGACACCACCACTAGCTAGAAAGAAACGTCGTGCACTCCTTGGGTCCTTATCCCGTTTTTGACTCATACCGAGGTGTGAGGCTCGCGAATTCACGTCGTACACAAAGCTGTGCCACACAGGCTGTGCTTTGATCATCAACCACAAGACTTTGCTTTTCAACAGAAGCCTTGATCATTTTCCACTTAGGCGTGTCACACAGGAAATTCACTCCATGCGACTGATGTCCATCGATATACAACCTCTGAGCTCGTACGTCTCAGAGAAGGGCGTTGAGCAAGAGAATAAATTCTCCGCCGCCAAACAGATGTATATTCAATAGAGATCAATCAACATAGAATAAAATCCAATGTTAGACACACAGTCCATTTACAAGTTCGTTCTGGGTCTGAATGAAACCGGAGGCACTTTCCTCGCATATCCGTCGATCTCCAATTACGTCTGGGCGATCTCCAACATATTCCCTCATCTTGGGTGTACAGCCCAATCAAGATTGCCAGGAATCATCCAAATGACGTGAAAACTTCCGGTCTTCAACCACCGTCTTCATCTTCGACTTATCGTCGAATCGGTTATTCAGAATGGGTATAAACCCGGCCTTTCTGAATAACCCGCGTATATAATAAACAAGTGTTACACAAACACAACATACGCCTCATTCCAATTCAGAATATTCATTTATTCAAAAATTCACATTCTTGGGGAAAGGTTCCCATTAATTTTATCAAAGATAAATTCTTCTAAATTTATTCTTTAATCTTCCTTTGGATATCATTTCAAACCACGTTAAGGTTTTCCAAACTAGTCGGGATTAGTGAACCACACCGAAGTAATTATTTATTTTATTTCCCAATCCCAACCTATTCATCCCATGGAGCAAAACTGGTAATACTCCATATCTAACACCACGGTGTTAGCGGTAAATATTAATTACCATTTCACATTGAAATCTAATAAAATATTTAACTATCACTTTGGAGAAGAACTGGTGATACTCCATCCTCGATCACTTTAATCTAATTAAAGATTCATTAAAACTCCATTTAGTTTTAATCTTCCCACTAATCAATATCCTGTCTTTAACTGGGTTAAAGAGCCGATGTCATCTAAAACACGATTCACGATGAACCAAAAATCACTTCCCATTGTTAATCGGGTTAAAGAACATGTGTAATTCAAAACACCGCTCACGATAAACCCAAAAACCAATTTAAATTCAATTCCAATTAATATTATTTAATTGGTACATTTCATTAAATCTAAATTGAAATATTTAATTTTTTTCTCAACTGGGTTTAAGAACAGTGTTAATGAAGACACCATTCACGACAAACCCAAATCACATTTGATATTAAATACAAGGCTCTGAATAGAAAATATACCGACTTATATTCAATATCAAATTCTGAAACCAACAAATATCGTATTGGAAATAACGATATATAATATATCTTTCAAATTTCCACAACCATACTGTATAATCACGAAATCCAACATCGAAATATTCCGAAGATAATTTCGATTCAAATCCATTCCAATTCATGTATTGGAAATTCTGATTATTTTTAAAACCACTTTGAATCCATTTTATTTATTTAAAAATAATTGGATTTTTATTTCTAGTTATAAACTAGTTCATTTCGATAAAAAACTATTTTTACTTTTCAAATTTGGAAATTTTCATCCCAATTCTTCACAAATCATTTCTTATGATTTTACACAAATTATTGATATTTTTAATAATTTTATCAAGGCACGTATAGTCGATTTCCATCAACGGCCATCGAACTGCACTTACAATGACCGTTTCCAAATTTGATTTGGACATATTCCCAAATCCCACCGTTAAATTTCAAATCTCTAATATTCATTAGATAGCTCTTTTTGATACGAACCCAACGGTTTCGGTTGTAGGAGAATCCGACGGTCAGATCTCCCAAAATGTCCATTCGAAGTCAATGGTCGAAATTCACGAACTGCCGTGGCGCGGCTCGTTCTATTCAGGCCATTATATATAATATATATATTATATATATATATTTCATCGATTTCCTTGTAAAACGTATTTTATAAATCGTTTTAAATTCATTTTCGAAACGATTTCAACTTCATATTCAATTTCGAATCAAAATTGAATATTCCACATCATCGATATACAAATGATAATATTTTCAAAACGTTATATTTTGAAATCATTTCCTTTTCTATATTCATTATAAAACGAATATAATCGATATAAATATCGTTCGCGTCAAAATGGCGCATATCTAATCAACATGGCTTTATATATTTCAAAAACTTCGTTATTCTATTCAACAAATGAATATTTATTCTATTCAACACATGAATCTATATTTCTTTCAACACATGAATATTCTCAACACATGAGCACTGTCAACACATGACTATTTTTGTTATTTAATATATTTTATAAAATTTTGATAAAGATGTAAATTTTATTGTTAAAATATTTTACTCAATACATGAATATTTTCAACACATGAATATCGTCAACACATGACTATTCCTTCTATTCAACACATGAATCTATATTTTATAACATTCTTTATTTTCTCAATTGGAATGAGGCCCAATCAATTACCATATAATGTTAATTATATGGATTCCGTACAACACATGTATATAATAGCAACGATAAATAATCAACCATCATCCAAAGTGCACCACACCACTGCATAAGCATTAAATATAAATAATTAACGCTTACACAGTCTGTCGACCAATCGATCGACATACAACTAAATAATTGGGATTAGTGTACGCCAAATATCATCCCAACACCCGTGTGGGGTTTCAATCCACAAACACCGAATATTATTTGTGCTGTTGGGTGAACTATAAAATTTATCGTCCCAATCAATGTCCTTCAAATAAGTGTACATAAACAAACCGTCCGGTTTGTAAATGAATATTTATTTATTCACATTCACATTAAAAATTATATTTTTAACGATAGATAATTTATTTCAACACATGAATATTTTCTTATCCATTTCACATCAATATCACAAACCAACTTCACAACACATCAAACAAGCATACAAGTCGTCCATGGTCTGTGGACGACGGATGTCGGGTGCTGCTAAGCACCGTTTGCATCCCAATATATATTTAACTAGAAAACAAGATTTAAAGTGAGAAGTTCTCACCGACTAGCTAAACCAAACGCCACGACTCTTCATATGTAGGAAATCTTCGCCGTTCTCGCCTTTTGTCACTTTCGTTGCCCTTATTCACTACATATATAAAAATCACATTTTTATATTGTTGCTATGTATATAAAAATCACAATTTTATACCGTTACTATATAGATAAAAATTCTATTTTTATAACGGTGTTCATATAATAAAGATCATATTTTTATATCGCCACTCATATCAAAATCACATCTTTGCTTCTTCTACATAATAAAGATCGAATTTTTAATACTTCTATAATATAAAAATCATATTTTTAATCTTCTACTTATATAAAATAATATTTTTAATCTTCCTATTGTATAAAAATCATATTTTTAAATAAAAAAAATGATAACCTTTGCATACATAAAGATCTCATTTTTATGTTGATAAAAATCCATTCTTTTTATTTTAAAAAAAAATCACCTCTTTATCTAAGTAAAAATCACAACTTTATCTACAATAAAAATCCGATCCCTACATACAATAAAAATCATATTTTTTAATTATAGAATCATTTCAAAAATCGTATCTCTACCTAAATAAAAATCCCTTCTTTTTCTTCATGAAAATCCCTTCTTTTCCCTTATATAAAATCATTTTTTATATACACAAGTAAATATAATTGAAATAAAAATTAAAAAACTTACTTTCATTGAAGAAATCGAATGATAGGAGAGGGGAGAAGCAAGGGGGAGGAAGGAGGAGGGGCACAGGAGGGGTTGTGGCCTTCTTTGGTGGTGGCGGCAGGCCAGAAATGGCGGCGGCGGTCTCAGGGCTAGGGGAGGATGAATTGGGAGATGGAGAACGAGGAGAAGGAGGAGGAAGGAGGTGCAGGGTGGCGATGGCGAACGGCGGTGGATGGAGGTGGGGGAGCGGCTGCATTTTTCCCCTTTTATGTTTTATTTTCTTCTGAATTGATTTTGAACGTGGAAGGGTAAAGGACGAAGAGAGAGAATATATATTTTTTATTTTATATTACTTTATTTTCTAAATTGTTGAATTTTCATTCGAACATGAAATCAAACCCAACGACTGTCGTCCCTAGCTAAATACCCCCATTCCAAACACAATGGGATATGTATCGTAAGCCAGTTCGGCCGTTTCGATCAGTTTTCGTCAAAATCAAAATATAAATCTATATATTGAATTTGAACGTGCATTTCAATTTACTGGGGCCACATACGGACTCTAAAAATTCCAGAAAAATATTTTCTACCTTCGTATTGACGATACAGTCCTAACAAAACTAATTTCGTCAAATTCTGAGACTGTTTGAAAAATGACCATTTTTTAGTCGATCGAAATTGATTAAAACTGTCAAAACACGTTTTCCTTTGCCACGCTCACATATTGATTCGAAAAATTACGAATTCTGGAATCTAGCAATAATTTGACATCCCGGATCCAACAAAAGTGGTTTCGTCGAAAACCGAGGTCGTTTGCAAAATTTCCATTTTTAAGGGCCAGAATTCCATAGCGACTATTCTGAATTTTCAACTGGACATAACTTTTTATCCCCGCTATGAAGTTTTGATTATTCGGATTTGTTGGAAAGATATTCTCAATTAGATTCTAATATTTTTGGTTTCGACAAAATCCGGTTTATTTTGAATCTTGCACATTCATTTGAAATTGAATTTTCAAACTATCGCGCCATTTTCAATTCCTTTTATAATTAAAAATAAACATTTATATTCTATCGACGATTCAAATAAATATATACGTTCTAATTCTATTCAAAATAATTTTTTGTCGTTATTATTTAAAATAATTCATTTTAAATATTCAAAATTCCTCAAAATTACCAAAATAATTTTTTTAAATTGGCTTAGAATTTCTGGGTTGTTACATATTTCAAAGTTGTACATATAAAAACCCAATTTTTATTACAACTCTAGTTATATAAAAATCATATTTTTATACTATGTTATATATAATAAAAATTATATTTTTATAATCAAATTTTTATTCTAATGTTATGCATATAAAAGTCACATTTTATCCTATGTTTATATTTTAAAAACAATGCTATTTTTATTTTTAAAAACAATTCTTTTGCTAGTTTTAAAACCATGGTATTTTTATTTTTAATACTGCTCTATATTGTTTAAAAATCATATTTTTATTTATGCTCTATATATATATATATATATATATATATTATAAAAACACATTTTTATATACGTTATTTATAATCAAAAATAACATTTTTATATATGCGATATATATTTAAAAACCATGCAATTTATATTTAAAAAAACATATTTTTAAATCATGCTTTTCATATAAAAATTACATTTTTATTTCAATGTTATTTACTTTCAAAAATTAATTACATAAATCATTAATTAAACAATGTTTTTATATTTTAAAATCTGAAATTAAACAATGTTTTTATATTTTAAAATCTGAAATTAAACTAAGTATAAGTTAAATAAGAAAATAAAACCTTTCTCTGTTAATTCCTTCTTTATTATTTCTGTTTGACACCGCAAAAACCTATCACCATCTGAACAAAATCGCTACCGCCTGAAGCCCTGCGCTGCTGATCGGAGTTCGTCACTGGAACCACCTTCGAGTCGGCCCCCTACACCGTGCGTGCCACCTAATCCGAAGCCCCCACCTGCTTCCTAAAATGTTTCAAACGATGAGGATTTGAGCAGCAATTTCTTGCGATCCGCCAAACAACTTCAGATCGTGAACATTGGTTTACTAGAGCTCGCTTTGCTCTTGAATTTTGCTGTTGAGTTCGTGATTTAATTCAAGGTATTTTGAGAGAAAAGAGTGAATTAAATTCGGAGCGTGGTGGCCATCCGTTTCACCTGCCGGCGGCTTCAAACCGGAGGGCTAGGGTTTAATTTGGGGGGTGTATTTATATAATTTTATTTTATTATTTTTAATCCTTTTTAATTCCAAAAATACCTGTTTACGATACGAACTCCAAATCAAACCCAACGACTGTCTCCCCTAGCTAATTACCCCCATTCCAAACACAATGGGATATGTTTCATAAGCCAATTTGACCGTTTCAGTCAATTTTTTTATCAAAATTAAATTATAAATCAATATATATTGAATTTAAATGTACATTTCAATTTACCTGGGCCACATACTGACTCCAAAAATTCCAGAAAAATAAATCTAGCTATGTTTTGACGATACGGTCCCAACAAAATTAATTTCGTTGAATTTGGAGACCATTTGAAAAATGGTCATTTTCTGGTCGATCCATTTTAAACTAAAACTGGAAAAACACATTTTCTTTTGCCAGGCTCACATATTAATTCCAAAAATTATGAAAATTGGAATCTAACAATAATTTGACATTCTGGATCCAACAAAAGTGGTTTCATCGAAAACGTAGGTCATTTGCAAAATGTCTATTTTTAAGGACTTTATATTATTTGAAATATATATACATTCCATAGCGACTATTCTGAATTTTAAAATGGATATAACTTTCAATTTATATTATGAAATCAGAATTTTTCACATTCATTAGAAAGGTATAATCAAACAGATTTAAATATTTTTGGTTTTACTGGAATCCGATTTATTTTGAATTCTGTAGATTTAGTTAAAGTTCAAAATCAAATTTTCAAACGGCGGCGCCATTTCAAACCCTATTTATAATTAAAATAAATTTGTACGTTCTAATTCTGATTCAAATAAATTTTTAGTCATTATTATTTAAAATAAATCATTTTAAATATTCAAAATCTATTAAAATTGTTAAAATATAAAAATTAAATTGGTTCTAAAATTAAGGGTTGTTACAATCTCCCCCACTTAAAATCTTTTCGTCCTCGAAAAGGAACTGAGCTGAAAGTTGTTTATCTAACCGACTCAACTTTCATTTTGGCTTTCATTCTTCAACTTTTCAATTTCTAAGAATTTTCAAATTCTTCAAAAATATGGCTAACACCTTAAATTTTCGAATTTTTTTGGCATAACCTCCTTTGTACAGGGAGTCCTTTAAAACCAGCACTTGCCTCGCAGGGCCCTCATAAATCCAAAAGAAAACGAAAAAGCCAACCGGCTCAAAAAATCATCATACCCCAAGAAATTAGTAAACATGTACCTATTTGTCAGGCATACAATTTTATTCCTCTTCTCTAGCCTCCTTGCTATGACCTGTTCACACATATATATGTATGCAATTCCAAACAATTTCATTTCAGTTCAAATTTTGATTCAATATGGCTCAATTTTATTTCATTCCCATATTAGTTAAATTAATTATCGTTCCAATATTTTTATTAATCGAACTAATAATCAAACAACACAACCAGCAATCAATTTGTGAATTAGCTTTTCAAATACATAACTTGAATATATATTCAAAAATCATCTTTTTGGTGTTAAATCACAACAAATAACTCTATCTAGGTTTTGGTTCTCACACTAATCAGTTGGAAATATATAGATATCCCACTTTCGAATACTCGAACATAAATGCTGATGATGTCATGCTCATCATCAAAATCATGTTCGGCCAACTAGAGCGTGATTTTATATCTATCCAGTATATTTGGGGCTTTGTATACACGTTTGCAAGGCGTATATGCAAAATCTTCATATACTCGATTGTCCAAATTCAAAATAAAATAAATATTCAAATATGTATAATGAGATTTAAATTTTCAAAACAAAATTTGTTTTTTTTTTTGGAAAATAATACTCTTCTAACTCATTTTAGGATAGTACTGATCCCATCTGTTACGAGTCATTCTCATTAGATATTACTAATCCAATCTCTAATGAATTCTTTCGTTTGGTTCTAATGTGTCTTGTTCTCGAGCTCTGTAAACCAAAGCTCTGTTACCAAATGAAACGACCCAAACTTCCCCATAAAGGAAATCCCGAATTGAATTGAGAACACGACAAATCAGAACACAAACAGAAGAACATTTCATTGCTTATTACAAAAATTACATCAGAGTACAAGAATATATCAGAATACGAATAAATATTACACATTGGAAATACAATATCAGAGATTTAAATTACAAAGCAGCTAAAAAATAGTACATAACACAACTGAAGGAAATACACGGATACAGATCTTTCCGAATATAGCTTCAGCTGTAAACCAGGATCCTGTGAATATAATATCTGCAAAACAAAAAGTAATAGCTGCCCATAGGGAAAATATGGGCACCCAGAATTTAGGTTAAAACAATAAACTCTGAGTCAGTCATGGGACTGGTGTGAGAACTAAAACAGTTATTAGCTTGATTTTAAAGTTGTGTAAACCATGGGACCATTTAACACGGAACGGGTTTAATCCACATGAATCTTAGTTCAAGATAAAACAACGTAATGCTTTTTGGAAAAATGAAGCTATTATAAGACTCAGGTCTCATAACACAATGAACGCAGTCGATGATAGAGTTTTCCCTTATAATAGCCAAATATGATTGATATGAGAAATTTCATCTTTTATTATTACTATAAGTGAAGAAATCTACTTCAAATATAAATGTATCAATCATAGGCGGTGTAGGTACCATTATATTATGCCGCCATACATATATTTACAACTAAAACCGAATATCGCATTATGGAAATTGGGTTTTCATGTGTGAACCAAGGCAAGCGATCGTCCTTACCGATTCAAGACTCTCTAGCTTGAGCCTTAGGATACAGCCACGATTGCACCTGCTGTTAGCGATAGGGTTGGTCATCCATCGATGATTAGCAATATCATAAATTATATGTTAGCCGGCCCTATGGGGCATTGTAATAACCCAAAAATCTGAGCCAATTTAAAATTTTTATTTTGGCAATTTTAGCGAATTTTGGATATTTAAAATGAATTATTTTAAATAATAACGACGAAGAAATTTAATTTTAATAGAATTCGAACGTATATATTATATATATCGTCCTTAGAATATAAATATTTATTTTAAACTATAAAAGGAATTGAAAATGGCGCGGTAGTTCGATAATTCAATTTCAAACTTCAAATGAATGAACCGGGTGCAAAATAAACCGGATTTTAGCGAAACCAAAAATAATAGAATCTAATTGGGAATATCTTTCCAGCGAATCCGGAAAATCAAAATTTCATAGCGGGAATCAAAAGTTACATCCAGTTGAAAATTCAGAATAGTTGCTATGGAATTTTGGCCCTTAAAATTGGAAATTTTGCAAACGACCTCGGATTTCGACGAAACCACTTTTGTTGGAACCGTGATGTCAAGTTATTGCTAGATTCCAATTTTCATAATTTTTGAATTCAATATGTGAGTGTGGCAAAGGAAAACACGTTTGACCAGTTTTAGTTGATTTTAATCGACTGGAAAATGGCCATTTTCCAAACGACCTCAGAATTTGATGAAATTAGTTTTCTTAGGACCGGATCGTCAATACAAAGCTAGAGATAATTTTTCGGGAATTTTTATAGTTAGTATGTGGCCCCGGTAAATTGAAATGTACGTTTAAAATAGAATATATAGATTGGAATTTTAATTTAAACGGAAACTAATCGAAATGATCAAATTGGCCTATGAAACATGTCCCATTGTGTTCGGAATGGGTGTATTACGCTAGGGATGACAGGCAGAGGGTTTCGTTTTGAGTTCGAAATAAAAAGTTACTTTATGGATTTAATATTAAAATTAAATTAATAAAAAAAACCTCACCCTTTATCTCTCCTCAGCCCCCCGTTTACCTTTCAGAAATCGAAAAAAAGGGGGCATGGGCGTCGTGCCCTAACCACGTCGATGCGCCGCCAGAGGGAATCCCGAGCCCCCCGCGCCTTCTCCCTACTCTCGAGCCTCCCCCCTTCCTCCTTGCGTTGAGCGCGATCCCGCTTCCCCCCTTCCTGAAGCCGACGAACCCACCCCCTCAGACCCGCGAGTAACCCTAACCCCCCTAGCCTCATGCGCGAACCCCTCCTTTTGTTCGATGGTCTTCCGCCCTCCACCAGCCACCATCTTGACGCAGCCCCCTCCAGTTCACCGAGAGCTCCACTCGTCAGACAAAAAAAAACAGTAAGCTTATATTCATTTTATTATCAGTTTTAAAATCAGTTTTTACATAAAATAATTTATTTTAAAAATAAAAACATATGGTTTTTATATAAGTAGTTTTAAATCTAAAATACGATTTTTAATTTATGAAATAGCTTTGATTTTAATTTATAAAAATAGCATATAGTATAAATCAGTTTTGTTCATTATTAATATGAATTCAAATTTTTATTGATGATAAAGTTTCAACTTTTATAGAGAAAGGTTTAATTTTTATTCATTAGAAAGGTTCGATTTATATTATAGATAAAATAAATATAATTTTTATAATATAGAAAGGTTAAAAATATAATTTTTATACTAGTGGCTTATTAAAAATATAATTTTTATATAAGTATGATAATAAAAAAAATAGATCTTTATATAAGAGGTAGCAATATAAAAATATAATTTTTATATAGAAAGAGGCGTTGTAAATATATGAAGTGAAATAAAAATCTGAACTTTATTTTTATCATGAAGTAGAGAGAATATAAAAATGTGATTTTTATATATGTATCAAAAACGGACGACGAAGGTGACAAAATGCTAGTGGCGAAGATTTCCTACATATGCAGTGTCGTGGCGTTTGGATTAGCTATCGGTGAGAACTCCTTACTTTTATTTCTATTTCTAGTTTGAAATATATACTAGGATGCAGACGGTGTTTAGTAGCACCCGACACCCATCGTCCATAGACCATGGACGGCTTGTATGCTTGTTTGTTTGATTTTGATGTGTAGTTGATTGTGTGATGTGATGTGAAGTGAAATAAAATATTTATATAGTTAAAAATATTTTATAGTTGAAAATAGAATTTTTAACGTGTATTTAAAATGAAATAAAAATAAACAAATTGGACGATTTGTTTGTATACACACATTTGACTGATATTGATTGGGACGATAAATTTTACACATCGCCCAACTGCACAAATAAAATATGTGGTTGATTGTTTGAAACCCCACACGGGTATTGGGATGATATATGACATACACTAATCCCAATAATTAGTTGTATGTCGATCGATTGATTGACAGACTGTTATGAGCGTTAAATATTTATATTTGATGCTTATACAGTATAGAACGCACTCTGGATGATAGTTGATTATTTATTGTTGTTATTTTATACATGTGTTGTAGAAAATCCGTATAATTAACACTATATGGTAATTGATTGGGCCTCATTCCAGTTTTGAGATAGAATATTTGAAATAGAATATTTGAATAGAAATATTTGAAAATAGAAATAGTTGAAAAAGAAATATTTGAAATAGAATATTTGAAAATAGAAATATATGAAGCCGTATTGATTAGATTGACGACATTTTGACGTGAAAGATATTTATATCGATTTTTATTCAAATTGAAATGAATATTAAAGTGAATTGAAATTCGAATTAAATTGAATTGATTTGAAATTCGAAATAAACTGAAATGAATTGAAATTCGAATAGAATTGAAATTCAAATTAAATTGAAATAGAATTGAAATTGTTTTGAAATGAATTCGAGTTGAAATTGAATAGAATCAAATTAGAATTGAAATTGAATAGAATTGAATTTGAATTGAAATTGAATAGAAATGAATTCGAATTGAAATTGAATTAATTTGAAATTCAAATTGAATTCAAAACGAATTGAAATTGAATTAAAAATCGATTTGAATTGAAATCAATTTGAAATGAATTTAAAACGAATTTGTAAGGGAAAATTCAATTTTGATTTGAATTTGAAAAGGAAGTCGAAATCGATTTAAAAACGAATTTAAAACGATTTATCAAATTCGTTTCGTAAGGAAATCGACGAAGTATATATTATATATATTATATATTTAATATAATGACCTGAATAGAACGCGCCGCGCCGCGGCAGTTCGTGAATTTCGATCATTGACTTCGAATGGATATTGCGGGAGATCCGACCGTCGGATTCTCCTAAAACCGGAACCGTTGGGTTCGTATCGAAAAGAGCTTTCTATTGAATATTAGAGATTTGAAATCTAACGGATGGATTTGGAATTACGTCCAAATCAAATTTGGAAAAGGTCGCTATAAGTGCAGTTCGATGGCCGTTGATGGAAATCGACTGTACGGGCCTAAATAAAATTATTAAAAATATCAATAATTTGTGTAAAATCATAAGAAATGATTTGCGAAGAATTGGGATGAAAAATTCCTTATTTGAAAAGATAAAAATAGATTTTTATCGAAATGAACTAGTTTTGAACTAGAATTATAATTCTATTTATTTTAAAAATAAATAAAGTGGATTTGAAACGGTTTCAAAGGTAACCAGAATTTCCAATAATTGAATTGGAATGGATTTGAATCGAAATTGTCTTCGGAATATTTCGATGTTAGATTTCGTGATGATACAGATATTGCTATGGGAATTTGAAAGATATATTAATATCGTTATTTCCAATATGATATTTGTTGGTCGTAGAATTTGATATTGAATATAAGCCGATATATTTTCTATTCATAGCATTGTATTTAATATCAAATGTGATTTGGGTTTGTCGTGAATGGTGTCTTCATTAACACTGTTCTTAAGCCCAGTGGAGAAAAAGATTAAATCTTTTTATTTAGATTTAATGAAGTGTACCAAATAAATAATATTTAATTGGAATTAAACTGGTATTGATTTTTGGGTTTATCGTGAGCAGTGTTTTAAATAACACTTGTTCTTTAACCCGATAATGAATTGAATGTGATTTTGGGTTTATAGTGAACCGTGTTTTAAATGACATTGGTTCTTCAACCCAGTTAAAGATAGGATATTGATTTCTGTAAAGATTAAAACTAAGTGGAATTTTAATGAATCTTTAATTAGATTGAAATGATCGAGAATGGAGTATCACCAGTTTTGCTCCAGGCGATATTTAAATCTTTAATTAGATTTGAACGGGAAATGGTAATTGAATTTACCGATAACACTGTGGTGTTAGATATGAAGTATGACCAGTTTTACTTCATGGGATGAATAGGTTGGGATTGGGAAATAAAATAAATGATTACTTCAGTGTGGTTCGTTAGTCCCGACTAGTTTGAATTGATATTCAAAGAAGATTAAAGAATAAATTTAAAGAATTTATCTTTGATAAAATTAATGGGAACTTTTCCCAAAGTATAAGAATATTTGAATAAAAGAATATTCTGAATTGGAATGAGGCGTATGTTGTGTTTGTGTAACACTATTTTAATATATACGTAAGTTATTCAGAAAGACCGGGTTTATCCCATTCTGAATAACTGATTCGACGTGGTGTCGAAGATGAAGACGGTGGTTGAAGACTGGAGGTCTTCACGTCGTTTGGATAATTACTGATGATCTTGATTGGGCTGTACACCCAAAAGGAGGGAAATAGTTGGTGATCGTCCAGACGTACTTGGAGATCGATGGATATGCGAGGTACTAGGTGCTTCCGGTTTCGTTCAGACCCAGAACGAACTTGTAAATGGACTGAGTGTCTGACATTGGATTTTAGTTTGTGTGATTGATTTCTATTAAATATGTATCTGTTTGGCGGCGGATAATTTATTCTCTTGCTTAACGCCCTTCTCTGAGACGTACGAGCTCAGGGGTTATATATTGGTGGATATCAAACGCATGGAGTGAATTGCCTGTGTGGCATGCCTAAGTGGCAATATGATCAAGGCTTCTGTTGAAAAGCAGAGTCTTGTGTTCGATGATCAAAGCACGGCCTTTGTGGCGTAGCTTTGTGTAGCGTTGATTCGCGAGCCTCACACCCCGGTTGTGAACCAAAAACGGGAGAGGACCTCAGGGAGGGCATGCGTCTCTTTCTAGCTAGAAGTGGCGTCAGTGGTTTTACACGCCCTGACGAGTTTTACTTATGTGGTTGTTGCTGTTGCGAGGCGCCTCGGATATATCGGTCGTTCTCGAAACGATGGAGTCATTCGTTGGCTCATTTACGCCCCATAGTGTGCGGAGACGTAGTGTTCAGGATTTCGTCTAATCCACATCGGTGGACCGGCCCTGTCTCTCTAAGGGTCGATGCGTTCTGTCCATGAGACTCGGGCTAGACAGTCTCAAATCTGTAGAGGACGATCCCTTGCCTCAGTTCATAGAAGTAAATCCAATTTCCAATACGTGACTTTGCGATTTTATTTGTAGAGCCTAGTATGGCGACATAGTGGGATGGGGCGCTTATGCCGTCTATGATTGATACTTATGATTTGAAGTTGTTTTATACAATATGCACTTATAATAGTATCAAATGATTTGTTTCAAACGTATCAAGCATTCTTTGCTATTAGAAGGTAAAAACCCTATCCTCCGGCTTGCGTTGCATTTTGTGATGGGACCTGGGTCTTATAATAGCTTCATTTTTTTATTTAGCATTGTGCTATTGTTTTATGCACTGGTGTTCTTGGGAGGAAACCCGTTCCGTGTTATACGGCGTGGTCCCTTGATTTACCTAACTTTAAAATAAAGATTAATAACTGTTTTAGTTCTCACACCAGTCCCATGACTGACCTGGAGTTTATTGTTTTAACCTAAACTCTGGGTGCCCTTATTTTGACATGGGCAGCTAGTAGTTTTGGTTTTGCAGATTTATATTTACAGGATCCTGGTTTACAGCTGGAATGATATCCAGAAAGCTTTATATCCGTGTATCTTCTTCAGTTGTATTTTGTATTATTTTCCGCTGCTATGTAATGTATTTAATCTCTGATATTTATCGAATGTATTTCATTTATTCATACTCTGTATATTCTTGTATTCTGATGGAATTGTTGTAATATACAATGAAATGTTCTTCCGTCTGCGCTCTTTTGTGGCTTGTTCTCATAATATCGAATGAATTTTTGTAATATACAGTTGGTATCAGAGCTTTGGTTTACAAAGCTCAGAGAACAAGACACATTAGAACCATACGAAAGAATTCATTAGAAATTGGATTAGTAATATCCAACGGGAATGACTCGTTAGAGATGGGATTAGTAGTATCCTAGAACGAGTGTGAAGAGTGTATTTTTAAAGTGAAAACAATTTTTGTTTTGAAAATTTAAATCAATTATTCGTATTTGATTATTTATTATATATTGATTTGGACAATCAAGTATATAGAGATTTTAGTATACGTCTGATCCACGTGTATTGACGCTTCGAATATATTCGATAGATATATAATCACACTCTAGTCGCCCGGAGATGATTCTGATGATAGTTCGAACATCATCAGAATTGGTATTCGAGTTTCGAAGGTGTGATATCTATATATTTCCTATTGACTAGTGTGAGAACCAAAATTATATAGGGCCTATTGTTATGATTTGGCATCAAAAATGTGATTTTTTACTATATATCAAGGTTATGAATTTGAAACGCTAATCAACTAATTGATGGATGGTTGTGTAACGACCCGGGAAAAAGCTCGACGCTCGAGTCTTCAACAACAATACATAAACCCGTATCGCTTGCCAAAAACCCAAGTATCGACCCCCCAGAATGTCATGAGAAAGAAGTTAGAGGGTAAGAATAGAAAGAAAGAATGTTAGAATAGAAGAAAGAAGAAGAACACATCAGAATCTCACAGCGGAACGAGTAAAATATAATATCAAACTCTGTATACAAAGGAACCGTATATACATACCAATCATCAGAGTACAACATATAACTGTCACAGCGGAAACGTATCTGAAAATAGCTAACGGTGAAGCCGCCTGCTTCTAGCTCCTGAAACTCCAAGCGAAACCTAACCTGGAACATACTCAGTCTGACCCGAGCACATTTGATTTAAAACAAAATACACCGGGTCAGTCTAGAATACCATCAGTGATAAATTCACAGAACACACACTTGTTTAACTTTGAAATCCATTTGAAATAAAAGGATAATACTAAGACCAGTCCACACATAAACACGGACGGTTTTTACCTTACTATAACCCAAACCATTTTTGAAATCATACTTTGATCTGATATTATCATAATGTCTAAATACAAGTAAATATCAATCTAGAGGAATGCTTACATCTCACGCTCCCCATATATAGTATACAATCAAAAACCGCGGGCGCTTATTGGATATTGGATTCCAACTATGACAAGGTATGGGACCACCTTCCGCACGTTTATCTCTAGAGGCGAATACACTGGGTTCAACAAGAATGTCTTGCAACCCGACCCTCACATGACCGACCACTCATTTCGCTTGAGTGTATCGAATGTATATCACCGACGGTTGGGCTCAAACCACCATCTCCCGTAAAGGGACAGCATCGATAGATTAAAGAAGAAAAAGGAATTTATCTAGATAGGTGATACGTACACCCTAATTGGAGCGACCCACATAGCCATGCTGCCTGCCCGATTTTTGTCATTTCCCGGTTGATGAGGCTTGAGGCTAGAATTCTTTTTCGAACATATGGCCACCATTCACTTTGAATGTAACATCGTCCGATCCGCCAAACATCACTAATTGACGTCCACAAAAATACTCTAGTCATTTGGCTAGAGAATAACCATTTCTCCGCCATCAACTATGGTACGTTTGGAGAAATCAACGTACGTGACCCCTTTGGAAATACTCTGTCAAACACTCGTCCATACAAGTCATCCAGGAACAGGATGAACCAGAGGCACCCTCCTACTGCATCTCGTATAGGAATCACCCCATGGATCAGTAGCGAGTAGTCCTTGCAACCCGTAGATTCAACCACGACAGAATCACAAATCGAGTAACTCTGGTTGCAAGCTAGAGAGATTCGACCAGTAGTCTTTCCGCTTATGAAGATCCACGGTCTTCACTTGCTCCGTCTTCAATCGACGTCTTCACGTATTTGTTGGTCGGAATGGTTTTTGAATATAAATTCGATCCTGGTCTTTCCATACCAACAATCATATTTGTTCAGGTTTGATAGTCGGTGTTTTAACTATCAAAATCAATAGTGTGAACACAATGAGTTTTATGATTCAGTACTTGGCATGACTTGGTCTGTTTAAATATATTTGACAAAATCGTTAATCAACTCTATTATTCGACTTAACTCTAACTTGACTAACTCGACTTGATTACTCCTATCGATTAACTAATACTCGAGTTAACCCCATTCGCTTGACTCTAGATCGCAGCGATCACAATGGTTACGCCTGATTCCCTCAGGAAACATCCGACCGCCGTAGGCTATCTGCAGCCCTGCGAATTACGCTAGCAGTCGTATGCAATGGCAACTCTTCTTGAAAAACTATGTTTGACTAACCCTACCTCAAATACTGTATTCGACCAACTCTAATTGAATAAACAAATATTCAATATAATTTGAAAACAATATTCTTATTTCCTTTGAAACTAATATTTCAATATTATTTCCTAAAATCTTACAGTAGAGTTCGATATCCCTTGTATAGGGTAAAACTAATCTTAACACCTCCACTCGTTCCAAACAAATACTATTACTCGATAATAGTGAAGCCAACCAAGTTGGGGTATTTTAGTTACCTCTCAGACCTTGATCGACAACGTTCTCATCTCAGAATAATACCATTTTGTCACTTAACCATTTCACCAAAATCTTATTTACCATCTCGATTTCAAATATGGTTTATAAACCATTTCTTACATTTGAAATTCACTCTTTCAATAAACCTTTTAACATATCATTTTGGTTTTAAAACCCTTTTCAAAAACCCCGCTTGGATTCCCTTATACAAAATTAAATAACTTCTTATATTTCATTTTAAAAAAACTCTTGCCATTACCATATTCCAATATATTATCATCTCTCTTAAAAATTTACATTCAATTGAATTCGATTTATTCAATTAAGTGAACTCCCAATATTTACTTTCCAATTTCGTTTACAAAGCTCATTTTCACACTTGGGTTATAAATCCCTTATAACGCCCTTATTTGACTTCAATCGAACTTGTTGCCACTAAATAATATCTAACTTGAATTCCAATTAAAAATCACTACATCAAATCATTATTAATGAAAATAATGATTAGCTTTAACATTTACTATATGAAAAATAGTTAACCTTGCCATTAATTAAAATTAGAATAGTCATTACCTTTAAAGCTGATTAAATAATGATTTACTTATTATCACTAACCAATTAATAATTTCTTTTATAAACTCGATTAAAATATTTATTTATAAATTTCCCATTTAATTACTTGTCTAAAATGAGTGAAAAACTTTAATTTAATTATAAAATAATTTATAACTTTAAACTGCATCGTTTCACCGAACGGTCGAACAACGTTTAAAACACATTTTAAGCCATTCACTGCCTATTACCAAATCAACACTGTCGGTTGATTTTAAACACAACACGGGTGATTATTTGTTCAACCATCATGTTCAAACAGGTTTTTCAACCATAGGGGTTTAAACAGTTCAAATATCAACAATAGAAACAAGCAAACAACACATATAATATTTGAGGAATCCGGTCGGATCCCTCCAACATGTTCTGCCCTGCATCACAGCTCGTTAAACATTTCATAATAATATATGAAATAAATTCAACCATCTATAGATAACAGCAACCAATAATCAGCCAATAGCAACCAGTCAACCAATTTATATTTTTAAAGGTAAATTATATTTTAACATGAATTTACCACATCACAAAATTGCAGAAGGTGTGAGAATTAACTCACCAGAGTTTGTTATGGTCGACGGTTGACGCGTTTGTCGCTTTTAATTTGGGACGACCGTCCAAAATTAGCTGAATTTTCCACTGCGTCGGATTGACTCCTAGTCAGTGCCATCGGGTAGGTCTCGTCCCCGCGATCCCAATGGATCTTGTTTCGTTAAATTTCGTTAACGTATGCAAAAGTTATGATATTTACAATATTTACCTAATTTAAATGAATATATATTTAATTTAATTAATTAAATTATTATTATCTAAATAAATTCCTAATTGCGTTATTAGCCAAATTACCTTCCCTGCCATCTAAAAAATCCTACTTTCCCATCTCTAGCCATATCCAATTTTTAAAATTGAAAAACCATTTTAATATTAATTAAATTTAATTTCCAAATAAAATATTTAAAAATACTCATTTAATTATAACTTAAAAATTATAACCCGGATCAAAAATCTACTGTAACTCATTTTAAAGTATTTTTCGATAAGAATCCAACGGTCCTTGTTTCGTGGAAATCCGACTTGTTTTGGAAAAGTTATAAGCTTTTAAAGTTTATAATTAAAAATTACGAAAATGCCCTAGTATATTTTAAATTCGAATTCAGAATAGTGTTTTGTGTTAGTTTCAACACCTTCCGGTCTCATGTTGGAGTATCAAACGATAACGGTTTTCAGAAATTCTTCCACCATCTGGTCATGTTTTTAACGTACTTCAATCCTATGTATTCAAATCAAAAATCGGAGTTCGTTTAGATTTTCAAATAATTTATTTAAATTTTGTTTCCCTAGTAACTTTCTATATCCGTTATAGGATTTTCCTAGACTTCATATTTAGCTAATATCCTATGTTTAGAATTTTCCTAGATAGGTCTAAGGTTCCAGTTTTGCCGTTAGCATTAGCAAATTCCAATTACCGTCAAAATTTAGTTCGAATTTTGGTCTTTTATTTTTTTCTTTTCCACATACAGATGCCATTTTTGACGTAACTTGGTTGGTTACCTAATTTTATCATTTCGGATTTAATAAAACTGATTTCATCGAAATCTGAGTTCGTTAGCTACTACTTCCTTTTTAAACGTACTATTTTTAATTCAAAATTTATCCTTTTATACTGCCAGTTCACATTATTTTGCAGATCCACTAAATTTCTACCTTTTCGGAATAAAATATTATTATATTAATAAAATATTCAAAATTATTGAAATTAAACCATTTAAAATTCCAAAACAATATAAAAAAAACATTTTCAAATTATTAAACTAAATGGTCAAAAATCTGGGCCGTTACATTCCTTCCCCCTTAAAATAATTTCGTCCCCGAAATTCCTAAGGCAGAAAGAATGTTGCAAATCCACTATCTTTACAAATATATTTAATTAAAAATCGATTTTATTTTCAAAATTAATCCAATCAGTTTTAAAAGCAAATTATTTCAACTAATCAAATTTTCAAAAATCTTCAAAAATATTCCAACACCTTAAATTTTGGAAATTTTTTGGCAAAGTCTCCCCTGTACGGAGGGCATCTGCAATATCGCAGATTCAAAAAATATGTATACGTCGACTCTCATGGTCGGAAAATCCAAAATTCAAACTCAAACCCCAAAGAAAACCAAAAATTTCATATTTGCGTCGGCGTACCTTTTGGCGAGCGCTATTACGTGATAAGCGATAATTTATATGCGAGCTTGCTTAATTATTGTGCAGTTCTAATCAACTGGATTTAATTAACTCCAGACTTTTCGCTCTTGAACTGATTTAAAGCTGAATTGGCTATTTAGCACCTGTTCTTTCTCAAACAAATTCATCAGTCATCAAACAAAATAAGTTACATTCAAAATATCCATATCATTCACATCAACAACTTATACACACAATTCAATCCACACAGGATTACAATTATCATTTATTTCTTTAATTGTCCATTCGAATTTATTTATCTAGATTGATTTATTCAAATTATTAATTTCATTTTGGTTTCCAACCAAGTTTACTCAGGTTCATATTCAAGTAACCAACAACACATTCCAAAAATATCACACAATCAACACATCCAATTGACTTCCCATACTATAATAATCTTTACCTTTATTTATTATAAAATAAATTAGGCAAAAATAGTAATTTCAAAAATAATTTTATATCAAAATACAAATACGCTCCCTCGTATATACACTCAGACTCAATCTAGGGCGTTACTAACCCCATCTCTATTGAGTCGCACCACAGAGCCAAGGTTATCTCTAAACCAATAGCTCTGATACAACTGTAACGACCCGGGAAAAAGCTCAGCGCTCGAGTCTTCAACAACAATACATAAATCCGTATCGCTTGCCAAAAACCCAAGTATCGACCCCCCAGATTGTCATGAGAAAGAAGTTAGAGGGTAAGAATAGAAAGAAAGAATGTTAGAATAGAAGAAAGAAGAAGAACACATCAGAATCTCACAGCGGAACGAGTAAAATATAATATCAAACTCTTTATACAAAGGAACTGTATATACATACCAATCATCGGAGTACAACATATAACTGTCACAGCGGAAACGTATCTGAATATAGCTAACGGTGAAGCCGCCTGCTTCTATCTCCTGAAACTCCAAGCGAAACCTAACCTGGAACATACTCGGTCTGACCCGAGCACATTTGATTTAAAACAAAATACACCGGGTCAGTCTGGAATACTATCAGTTATAAATTCACAGAACACACACTTGTTTAACTTTGAAATCCTTTTGAAATAAAAGGATAATAGTAAGACCAGTCCACACATAAACACGGACGGTTTTTACCTTACTATAACCCAAACCATTTTTGAAATCATACTTTGATCTGATATTATCATAATGTCTAAATACAAGTAAATATCAATCTAAAGGAACGCCTGCATCTCACGCTCCCCATATATAGTATACAATCGAAAACCGCGGGCGCTTATTGGATATTGGATTCCAACTATGACAAGGTATGGGACCACCTTCCGCACGTGTATCTCTAGAGGCGAATACACTGGGTTCAACAAGAACGTCTTGCAACCCGGCCCTCACATGACCGACCACTCATTTCGCTAGAGTGTATCGAATGCATATCACCGACGGTTGGGCTCAAACAACCGTCTCCCGTAAAGGGACAGCATTGATGGATTAAAGAAGTAAAAGGAATTTCTCTAGATAGGTGATCATACACCCTAATGGGAGCGACCCACATAGCCATGCGGCCTGCCCGATTTTTGTCATTTCCTGGTTGATGAGTCTTGAGGCTAGAATTCTTTTTCGAACATATGGCCACCATTCACTTTGAATGTCACATCTTCAGATCCGCCAGACATCACTAATTGACGTCCACAAAAATACTCTAGTCATTTGGCTAGAGAATAACCATTTCTCCGCCATCAACTATGGTACATTTGGAGAAATCAACGTACGTGACCCCTTTGGAAATACTCTGTCAGACACTCATCCATACAAGTCATCCAGGAACAGGATGAACCGAAGGCACCCTCCTACTGCATCTCATATAGGAATCACCCCATGGATCAGTAGCGAGTAGTCCTTGCAACCCGTGGATTCAACCATGACAGAATCACAAATCGAATAACTCTGGTTGCAAGCCAGAGAGATTCGACCAGTAGTCCTTCCGCTTATGAAGATCCACGGTCTTCACTTGCTTCGTCTTCAATCGACATCTTCACGTATTTGTTGGTCGGAATGGTTTTTGAATATAAATTCGATCCCGGTCTTTTCATACCAACAATCGTATTTGTTCAGGTTTGATAGTCGATGTTTTAACTATCAAAATCAATAGTGTGAACACAATGAGTTTTATGATTCAGTACTTGGCATTACTTGGTCTGTCTAAATATATTTGACAAAATCGTTAATCAACTCTATTATTCGACTTAACTCTAACTTGACTAACTCGACTTGATTACTCCTATCGATTAACTAATACTCGACTAAACCCCATTCGCTTGACTCTAAATCGCAGCGATCACAATGGTTACGCCTGATTCCCTCAGGAAACATCCGACCGCCGTAGGCTATCTGCAGCCTTGCGAATTACGCTAGCAGTCGTATGCAATGGCAACTCTTCTTGAAAAACTATGTTTGACTAACCCTACCTCAAATACTGTATTCGACCAACTCTAATTGAATAAACAAATATTTAATATAATTTGAAAACAATATTCTAATTTCCTTTGAAACTAATATTTCAATATTATTTATTTCCGAAAATCTTACAGTAGAGCTCGATATCTCTTGTATAGGGTAAAACTAATCTTAACACCTCCACTCGTTCCAAACTAATACTATTACTCGATAATAGTGAAGCCAACCAAGTTGGGGTATTTTAGTTACCTCTCAGACCTTGATCGACAACGTTCTCATCTCAGAATAATACCATTTTGTCACTTAACCATTTCACCAAAATCTACTTACCATCTTGATTTCAAATATGGTTTATAAACCATTTCTTACATTTGAAATTCACTCTTTCAATAAACCTTTTAACTTATCATTTTGGTTTTAAAACCCTTTTCAAAAACCCCGCTTGGATTCCCTTATACAAAATTAAATAACTTCTTATATTTCATTTTAAAAAAAGCTCTTGCCATTACCATATTCCAATATGTTATCATCTCTCTTAAACATTTACTTTCAATTGAATTCGATTTATTCAATTAAGTGAACTCCCAATATTTACTTTCCAATTTCGTTTACAAAGCTCGTTTTCACACTTGGGTTATAAATCCCTTATAACGCCCTTATTTGACTTCAATCGAACTTGTTGCCACTAAATAATATCTAACTTGAATTCCAATTAAAAATCACTACATCAAATCATTATTAATGAAAATAATGATTAGCTTTAACATTTACTATATGAAAAATAGTTAACCTTGCCATTAACTAAAATTAGAATAGTCATTACCTTTAAAGCTGATTAAATAATGATTTAATTATTATCACTAACCGATTGATAATTTATTTTATAAACTCGATTAAAATATTTATTTATAAATTTCCCATTTAATTACTTGTCTAAAATGAGTGAAAAACTTTAATTTAATTATAAAATAATTTATAACTTTAAACTACGTCGTTTCACCGAACGGTTGAACGAAGTTTAAAACACATTTTAAGTCATTCGCTGTCAATTACCAAATCAACACTGGCGGTTGATTTTAAACACAACACGGGTGATTATTTGTTCAACCATCATGTTCAAACAGGTTTTTCAACCATAGGGGTTTAAACAGTTCAAATATCAACAATAGAAACAAACAAACAACACATATAATATTTGAGGAATCCGGTCGGATCCCTCCAACCTATTCTGCCCTGCATCACAGCTCGTTAAACATTTCATAATAATATATGAAATAAATTCAACCATCTATAGATAACAGCAACCAATAATCAGCCAATAACAACCAGTCAAACAATTTATATTTTTAAAGGTAAATTATATTTTAACATGAATTTACCACATCACAGAATTGCAGAAGTTGTGAGAATTAACTCAACAGAGTTTGTTCTGGTCGACAGTTGACGCGTTTGTCGCTTTTAATTTGGGACGACCGTCCAAAATTAGCTGAATTTTCCACTGCGTCGGATTGACTCCTAGTCAGTGCCATCGGGTAGGTCTCGACCCTACGATCCCAAAGGATCTTGTTTCGTTAAATTTCGTTAACGTATGCAAAAGTTATGCTATTTACAATATTTACCTGATTTAAATGAATATATATTTAATTTAATTAATTAAATTATTATTATCTAAATAAATTCCTAATTGCGTTATTAGCCAAATTACCTTCCCTGCCTTCTAAAAAATCCTACTTTCCCATCTCTAGCCATATCCAATTTTTAAAATTGGAAAACCATTTTAATGTTAATTAAATTTAATTTCCAAATAAAATATTTAAAAATATTCATTTAATTATAACTTAAAAATTATAACCCGGATCAAAAATCTACTGTAACTCATTTTAAAGTATTTTTCGATAAGAATCCAACTGTCCTTGTTTCGTGGAAATCCGACTTGTTTTGGAAAAGTTATAAGCTTTTAAAGTTTATAGTTAAAAATTACGAAAATGCCCCTGGTCCAAATTCAAAATAGTGTTTTGTATTAGTTTCAACACCTTCCGGTCTCATGTTGGAGTATCAAACGATAACGGTTTTCAGAAATTCTTCCACCATCTGGTCATGTTTTTAACGTACTTCAATCCTATGTATTCAAATCAAAAATCGGAGTTCGTTTAGATTTTCAAATAATTTATTTAAATTTTGTTTCCTTAATAACTTTCTATATTCGTTATAGGATTTTCCTAGACTTCATATATAGCTAATATCCTATATTTAGAATTTTCCTGGATAGGTCTCAGGTTCCATTTTTGCCGTTAGCATTAGCAAATTCCAATTACTATCAAAATTTAGTTCAAATTTTGGTCTTTTTTTTCCACATACAGATGCCATTTTTGACGTAACTTGGTTGGTTACCTAATTTCATCATTTCGGATTTAATGAAACTGATTTCATCGAAATCCGAGTTCGATAGCTACTACTTCCTTTGTAAACGTACTATTTTTAATTCAAAATTTATCCTTTTATACTGCCAGTTCACATTATATTGCAGACCCACTAAATTTCTACCATTTGGGAATAAAATATTATTATATTAATAAAATATTCAAAATTATTGAAATTAAACCATTTAAAATTCCAAAACAATATAAAAAAACATTTTCAAATTATTAAACTAAATGGTCAAAATCTGGGTCGTTACGGTTGTGTTGTTTGATTATTGGTTGATTAATTAAAATGTTGAACCTTTAAACAAATTGTATCAAATAGTGAGTTGTATTGAAAATTAGTCGCATTTGCTTGCATATACATGTATATCTATTGAGCAGGTCATAGCAAGGAGGCTAGAGAAGAGGAATAAAATTGTTTGCCCGACAAATAGGTACATGTTTATTGTATTTGTTGAGTTTTGGGTGATTTTATGAGCCGATTGGCTTTTTCTTTTTCTTCTGGATTGAAGAAGGCCATGGGAGGCTATATGAAATATCCCGAAGTCCCCGGTGCAGGGGAGGTTATGGCGAAATTTTTCGAAAATTTAGGGTGTTAGCCAAATTTTTGAAAATTTTGAAAAGTTCTTAGAAACTGAAAAGTTGAAGGACTTAAGCCGTAATGGAAATATTGGAAGTTGAGTTGATTTGTTAAACAGCTTTCGGCTTCGTTCCTTTTCAGGGACGAAAAGTTTTAAGTGGTGGAGATTGTAATAACCCGAAAATCTGAGCTAATTTAAAATTTTTATTTTGGCAATTTTAGCGAATTTTGGATATTTAAAATGAATTATTTTAAATAATAACGACGAAGAAATTTAATTTGAATAGAATTCAAACGTATATATTATATAGATCGTCGTTAGAATATAAATATTTATTTTAAATTATAAAAGCAATTGAAAATGGCGCGGTAGTTCGATAATTCGATTTCAAACTTCAAATGAATGTACCGAGTGCAAAATAAACCGGATTTTAGCGAAATCACAAATAATAGAATCTAATTGGGAATATCTTTCCAGCGAATCCGGAAAATCAAAATTTCATAGCGGGAATCAAAAGTTACGTCCAGTTGAAAATTCAGAATAGTCGCTATGGAATTCTGGCCCTTAAAATGGAAATTTTGCAAACGACCTCGGATTTTGACGAAACCACTTTTGTTGGAACCGTGATGTCAAGTTATTGCTAGATTCCAAATTTCATAGTTTTTGAATTCAATATGTGAGTGTGGCAAAGGAAAACGCGTTTGACCAGTTTAAGTTGATTTTAATCGATTGGAAAATGGCCATTTTGCAAACGACCTCAGAATTTGATGAAATTAGTTTTGTTAGAACCGGATCGTCAATACGAAGCTAGAGATAATTTTTCAGGAATTTTTAGAGTTAGTATGTGGCCCCGGTAAATTGAAATGTACGTTTAAAATAAAATATATATAGATTGGAATTTTTATTTAAACGGAAACTGATCGAAACTGATCGAAACGATCAAATTGGCCTATGAAACATGTCCCATTCTGCTCGGAATGGGGATATTACGCTAGTGATGACAGGCGGTGGGTTTCATTTTGAGTTCGAAATAAAAAGTTACTTTATGGATTTAATATTAAAATTAAGTTAATAAAAAAAACCCTCACCCTTTATCTATCCTCAGCCCCCCGTTTACGTTTCAGAAATCGAAATAAATAAAAGGGGGCAAGGGCGTCGTGCCCTAACCCCGTCGCTGCGCCGCCGGAGGGAACCCCGAGCCCCCCGCGCCTTCTCCCTCCTCTCGAGCCTCCCCCCTTCCTCCTCGCGTTGAGCGCGATCCCGCTTCCTGTGACAACCCCATTTCCCGTACAGACGGAGACAAGGGTAATCTTTGGAATATAACACAGAAACAGATAATAGAAGAACAGAAATAAATAAATACACCAGATAATGAACAATAGAATATACTGGATAAAAGTAATCATCAGAGTTACACAGTATACAGGATCATACTTAGTACAAATACAGTTCAGTTATACATATATGTCTACAGCGGAAACAAACAAAATATGTACAATAGGAGCTGAACAGCATAAAAAGAGATAAATGGTAGAATCCATCTTCAGCTCCAGCTATACAGAAAGAACCAGCTAAACCTGAATACAAGGCTGCCCGTGCAGAAAAAGGGGCACCCGAGTTTGAAAGTGAAACAAACTACGAGTCAGTCATGGGACTGGTATGAGAAATCTACTCAACACATTTATAATATGGCTAATCACAGGACCACGCCACTTTCGTGGAACGGGTTTACTCCATTGGATTGCCAGTGCTTTAAAAACAAATCTTTCTTTTAAACATCGCAATGCTTTTTATAAAAATGAAGCCATTATAAGACTCAATTCCCATCACACAATGCAACGCAAACCGGAGGATAGAGTTTTACCTTGTAATGGCCAAAATATGGTTGATACGAATAAAACAAAAACAATTGATATTATTACTAGTGTTTACATGTTTCAAAACAACTTCGAATCATAACTATCAATCATAGACGGCATGGGTACCATATATCATGTCGCCATATATATACATATATATATACCGCACAGTCACGTATTTGGAAATTGGATTTCCATCTTGAACCAAGGCAAAAGATAGTCCTTATCGACTTCGAGACAATCTAGCCCATGTCTTAGGGTCAGAGCGCGTTGACCCTTTGGATCGTCAGGGCCGGTCCACCGATGTGGATTATTATACCTGAACACTATGTTTCCCCGCCCTTTGGGGCGTAAACGAGCCAACGAATGACTCCATCGGACCCGGATCGTCCGATCAAACCGAGGCGCCTCGCAACTGCAACAACCACATAAGTCAAACTCTTAAGGGCGTGTAAAACCACTGACGCCACTTCTAGCTAGAAAGAAACGCAGGCCCTCCCTAATGTCCTCTCCCGTTTCTGGTTCATACTGGGGTGTGAGGCTCGCGATTTTACGTTATACACAAAGCTACGCCACACAGGCGGGGATTTGATCATCACCATAAGACTTTGCTTTTCAACAGAAGCCCTGATCACTGCATTTTAGCATGTCACACAGGCAATTTACACCGTGCAACTGATGGCTATCAATCACACAGAATAAATTCCAATTTCAGACACACTATCCATTTGCAAGTCCGTTCTGGGTCTGAACGAAACCGGAGGCACTATATACCTCGCAAACCCATTGATCACCACGTACGTCTGGACGATCACCACTCATTATATCGGGATGCCTCCCAATCAGGACCTCGGTTACCATCCAAACGAGGTGAAGATCTCCGGTCTTCGACCACCGTCTTAATCTTCGATTTCTTATCGTCGATTCAGTTATTCAGAATGGGATAAACCCGGTATTTCTGAGCAACTCGCGTATATAATAAACAAGTGCAACACTAACATACACAGGCATCTTTTCAATTCATTAGTCACTAACCGTCAATCAGTAAGAGAACGATTTCCCAAATATTAACCCTAAAGGCCGAAACCAACATCAGATCAACACCCAGGAAACCATTCGACTTAGCCAACCTTCAGTTAATGTAACACCCCGCGAATTCTATAACTATGAAACTAACAAATTAAAGTATAATTAATGTTAATCAAAGAACTAAGGGAAACGGGATACGCCATTGCGTTCGTCTCGGAAAAATACGCGAAATAGAGTCCGAGTTTTCGAAAAACGGAGTCCGTATGAAGAAGATATGGCCTTCGGAAGTTTTTGAATTAAATTTAAAATTCAAACAGAATAAAATAATTAAAAATCGGGCCCAATGGGCCAGGGTGGATAAACACCCGCCTAGGCCACCCAGGTCGACTGGGCTGTCGACCTGGGCTACCCATGTCGACAGGGCTGTCGACAGCCCTGTCGACAGGGGTGTCGACCTGGTCGAGCCCAGCCAACCTGGCTGGCCAGGTCTGTGTTTGGCCGATTTTCTGTGGTCTGCTTTGTCATTAGGACTAGATGGCAGGCTCTAATTGGTCTCTCTATCGAATGAATGGCTACGATCAATCCAGGCAACATCAATGGTCCTAATCAGTTCCTAACCTCTATATAAACAACCCTAGACTAAACCCTAATCTATTCATTCAAAAATAAGATCATACCCGCCATGTTGCTGAGGAACGACAAAGAGTAGCCGCCAACTAGAGAGAGAATTAGGAGGAAAGTTCTAAAGCCTAAAGCAATTCAAGCAACCTAAGCAAATCAATTCAACAAAGGAATTTGCGTCTTCAATCCCTAAATTAGAGAATTCATCACACCATTGTAAGTAGAGTATTACTTTGGTATGAATAAACAATTGTGTTGGTTTGTATGCTTGAATTGTGGCAATAAAGTTATTCATATTTGTGCGTTCTTATCAATTTGAAATATTATATACGTTTGGATATTCTTGAATTATGTTATAAAGAACTACATGCGGTAGTTCTATGCAAGTATACGTTTGGAATATTTCGCAAATTATGTAATCCATGTTGAAGCTACATGTATGTAGTTGATTTAAATTTATGCAAGTTTGGGGTTTTGCTACTATGCCATCATGATGTATATTTTTGTGCATAAATCATGTTGTAAGTAATTAGAACAAGTTTGGTTATTATAATCCATAGGAAATTATGTTGAGAATTTGGCATCATGTATTAAGCCATGCTTTTGTACTAGAAAACCTATTTGCAAACTTATGAATATGGCTAGGCTATGAATGATATTTGGCATAATTGAAATCCATGATTAAGTCTATCTTGTTTACAAGAATTATATGATGACATATGTGGTACATGGCTAGGTTAGGTTCAAAAAGTCCCTTTTGTAAGTTTACATAACTAAAGTAAGAATCATGATTTCATGTTAGAAATATTTATGCCATGAACAAATTTAACTATACTTATGCCATGCTTATGTTTGACATTATGCCATGTTTATGCTAGAAGTATTTATGCCATGCTTATGTTTGACATTATGCTATGCTTATGCTAGAAATATTTATGCCATGCTTATGTTTGACATTATGCCTAAATAAAAATATAGGTTCATGTGTCAATAATGATATCTCAATTACAAGTTCACATGCTTTGGTTCATGTCACCTATGTTTTATGACCAAAGTATATGTCACTACTATGCAAGTACACCAGTTTCTATTTTGTATTCCCAACGTCATATTGCAAGTTCATACGCTCACCTTCCCCTTTTTGTGTATGTAATCACGCCATAATCCTCCCCTTTTCGCATGGCTAAATTGGGCTTTAAAAGGCTAAGCCCAATATATATATATAAACGGACGTATAAAACGGGGGAAAATAACGTTGGGTTAAAATTAATTAATGAATGAAAATATAAAATAGAAGGGCCCAAATTCAAGTATGGGTTGGGCCCATGATTGGTGTAACCTTTACACCATTAACTTAATAATGGGCCGCAAATATTTACATATAAGAAATAAAGAAGAATGACAAAATATGTAAATGTAGAAAATACGATGTGTTTAACCCGAGGTTGGATTGAGTTGTGATGTAAACCTGCCCGGAACCGCCCGGCTGTCCAGTAGTCACAACAATACCTATCCAATGTGGGAGGTTAAACATGGAGCCCAATAAGGACCCGAGGTTAGACTGAGTTGTGGCGTAAGACTGCCCGGAACCAACCGGCAACAGGCAACCACAACAATACCTGTCTAATGTGAGAGGTCAGGGCCTTAATAAGACAATTAAGGCTGAGTCAGGTTTGTTAGGATTAAGTAAACTAAAGACTTAATCAAAATGGAACATGCTAAACTAAACGGACTGGTGGGGGTTAGGTTAGAAAACACTTAACCAACTTAGCATGTTGGCTAGAGATAGAAAACCTAGTAACGGGGGACCCTTTTCAGCAGTAACCCTAAAAGGTGTACCAGGATACCCTGAAACTAGGCAGGGTGGGGCACGATTACTGGCCTGATTGTAAGAGGTCAAAGCGACGGCGGTGGTGTAGCAGTGTAGGTTCTAACGGAGTGCGGGCGTGCATACACTCCGGCGCAGAAAAATAAGGCACTGGACACCAGTAGAATACCTGTGCACTCTAAGGTTGTGTCGGGCCGCCACCATGGGACTTGATACACCCCATGGTGGGACCAGCATAGGTAACTACAACATCGGGGGCCGTAAGACACATGTAACTATGCGAGTAGGAGCCGATCATCATTGAATGGATCACATCACCCTGATTATGGGGTGCCAGTTGGAAACTAGTTTATATAGGTTCAGAGATTAACATGGGGTACGATGGTCTATTCGACCCTAGACAACTTAACCAAGTTTATAGTGCTTGCCCACTTCTTGTTTATACTTATCACACCCAGTTCTTTATTCATAGACAAAATAGTACTAGACTTACTCAGGCTTTATGTCTGACTCTACTTTTCTTTCGTCTTCTTTCTTCCGTTTCCCCCCCCCCCAGGTCCTCAGGGAGGGAACACAGCAGCTTGACCAGCCTTACCATCCAGCTTGAAGAAGAGAAATGTATTGCTTGGACCTTTTCACTTTGAACTATGGCTTTGGACAATCCACTATGGGGCCTTTGCAGTTTATCCATGTTTTATTTATGCTTCTTTAAAAGATGTAATCAAGACAGATTATGAAAGTGTTATGTTTTGGAAAGGATGTTGTTGTAACACGTATTTGACTTTATGAAATAAAGTTTGTTGTTCTTCCGCTGTTTACAAATATATGTTCTTATATCTGTCTTGTATATCTGTGACTTGTACTTATAAACCTCCACCAAAATTAGGGCATTCCCTTTGAGAGTGACCCTAACGGAGGTGAGGTGTTTCACTTGGTATCGGAGCCTAGGTTTACCAGATAAGATAAAAAGTTTTGGAAAATTTATTTTCAAAAAAGGAAATTTAAAGAAGCATTTTTAAAAGAAAAATATTATTTTATTTTAAAAAGGCAAAGTCCACTCCCCAAAGCCATAGGTATTATCTCTTATCCTTCGTTTTGAATCTATCCTTTTTGTTTCAGCATGTCCCAAGAACTTAACTTGCCGGAAGGGGTGCCAATACCTAGTTGGTTTAGACGGTTCTTAGAAGCAAGGGCCACTCAGCCAGGTCCTACCATTCCTCCTCCCCCAGCGGAAGGAAATCATCCAGCTGCAGCAGCACCTTTTCCTCCACCTCCTCCTCGGGGAAACACATTCGCTAAGATATGTAAAGATTTTAAAGCTATGGGAGGAAGGGATTTCCATGGAACTGAGTCCTTCGTGGCAGCTAGGAATTGGCTGAAAGAAACTGAGGACCTATTCATCATCTTTGAGGTAGAGGATAGACAAAAAGTACAATTGGCAGTGTGGCTATTGAAGGGCGAGGCTTCCTACTGGTGGGAAGTCACTAATGCTGAAAGACCAGTGGAGACATGGGAGGACTTTAGGGCAAGGTTTGAGACCAAATTTCTCTCAGATGCAGAAAGAAGTTTGCAGTTAGAAAAATTCTTATTTCTTAAGCAAGGGGACAAGACAGTCAGAGAGTATGTGAATCAGTTCGATGAGCTGGCTAGGTTTGGGCTTGACCTAGTCAACACCCCGCACAAGAAGGCTCTCCGTTTCGTCAAAGGGTTGAATGAGCCATTACACAGTTTGGCCATGACCCATATACCCATGGGAGCCACGTATGAAAGATTGGTGCAAATGGCATTGCTGAATGAAGAGGATAAGGGCAAGAAGAAAGAAGGTTTGCAGCCCAAGAAGACAGACTTTAAGAAGGGCGGGAAAGGCAACAAAGAGAAGAGGAAGTGCAATTTCTGTGGCAAAGTGGGGCACTTAGTAAAGGACTGCCGGAAAAAGTAGGCCAAGGAAAATGGTGGGTGCTTTTCTTGCGGTGAGACGGGCCATAGGGCTAAGGACTGCCCAAAGAAACGAGGACAGGGGCAGAGGGCTGGATCCACCCCAGGGGCACAGGTTCATGTGCTGGAAGCGCCACCTCTGCAACAGCGAGGTATAAATACTTCTGTAGAAAGTGTAGTTTATCTTTATGATCACCCCGTTCGCACTTTATTTGATTCTGGCGCATCACACTCCTTTATCTCGTCTGCTTTAGTAGAATCTCTGCACCTAGAAACTAGTATGGTAGAGGACCCCTTAATTGTTACAAACCCAATTGGGGGCCCAGCTCATTTGTCTATGATCTGTGTGGGATTGAAAATTTCTATTCTAAGTGTAGAATTCCTATGTAGTGCCTTTGTTTTGGGCTTTTCGGGTTATGGTTTGATTTTGGGTATGGATTGGCTATCCAGTAATGGGGCCATCCTTGATTGTGAGAAAAGGGTTGTTAGGCTCCTAACCCAACTCGGTAATACTTTGGAAATTTCTTGTAATCCCTCGTATGCGGTTATGCTTAGTTATCTTGAATCGCTAGATGCCTCTGTTGAAAATTTGCAATCAGTTAGAGTGGTCCGGGAATATCCAGATGTCTTCGAAGAGGTGAAGGGCTTGCCTCCGAAGCGGGAAATAGACTTCCGCATATATCTTGTAGATAATGCAAAGCCCGTTGCGTTGCCCGTTAGACATATGGCTCCACGAGAAAGGAAAGAGCTCAGTAAACAGATTAAAGAGCTTCTAGAAAAGGGGTTCATTAGGAGGAGCATTTCAGAATGGGGCGCTCCGGTGGTGTTCGCTACAAAGGCGGATGGTTCACCCCGTCTATGTGTTGACTATAGGGAGCTCAAAAAGCTAACGAAAAAGAATAGGCACCCTCTCCCTAGAATTGACGATTTGTTTGACTAGCTTGTAGGAGCGTCTGTTTTCTCCCAACTCGATTTAGCAACCGGTTTTCATCAGCTAAGGGTGGCTGAAGATAGCATCGATAAAACGACGTTCAGAACCCCAGACGACTTCTTTGAATGGCTTGTCATGCCTTTCGGCTTGACAAATGCACCTGCGTACTTCGTGGACCTAATGAGTAGGGTATTTAGAGATTTCCTCAACAAATTCGTAGTGGTCTTCGTAGATGATATCCTTATCTTCTCAAAGAGTGAAGAGGAACATGCTCAGCACTTAAGGGCAATCATGGAAACTTTGCGAGTCCATCAACTAAAAGCCAAATTCTCCAAATGCCACTTTTGGAGAGAAGAGGTGAGGTTCCTTGGGCACATAGTATCCAAACAAGGGTTAGCAGTGGACCCTGCGAAGGTAGTGGCGGTACAAGATTGGAAGACACCAAGGAATGCAACTGAGGTCCGAAGCTTCCTAGGACTAGCAGGTTTCTATCGAAAATTCATAAGGGATTTTGCGAAAATCTCAGCTCCACTCACGAAATTGACTAAGAAGAATCTAGTGTTCAATTGGGATTTGGATTGCGAGTTTGCTTTCCAACGACTAAAAAGGGCTCTCACAACAGCCCCAGTTTTGACGCTGCCAGATGGAAGCAAGATGTTCACTGTTTATACGGATGCATATGGGACAGGGCTAGGCGCCGTCTTAATGCAAGAAGGAAGGGTAGTAGCTTATGGCGGGAGGCAGTTGAAAGTGCACGAAAAGAACTACCCAACACACGATCTTGAGTTAGTCGCCATCGTCTTTGCACTCAAGTCTTGGCGACACTATCTCCTAGGTGAGAAGTTCGAACTTTACACTGACCATAAATCGTTGAAATATCTTTTCTCGCAGAAGGATCTTAATTTGAGGCAACAAAGATGGATGGAGTTTCTTGCCTCGTACGATTTCGAAATCTCCTATACTCCGGGCAAAGGCAACGTAGTGGCAGACGCGTTGAGCCGAAAGAAATTGACCCTAAGCCCGTTGTTTGTTGAAAGACAAAGCCTAGAGTTTATAGCCAGCTTCGACTTTAGGCCTTCCTCCGATTTCGTACCAGGCTTGCTAGCATCTCTCGAAGTGCGCCCAACTTTAGTGGATTCGGTAGGGGCAGCACAACGTGAAGACCCTCAGCTTGTGGAAACAATTGATAGGCTAATTAGGGGTGAGACTTCAAGTCACCTCAACAGATACTCCATCGACGATAAGGGTTTGCTAAGGCGAGACGGAAGACTATGCGTCCCACAGACAAAAGATTTAGTAAAGAAGGTTCTAGAGGAAGCACATCACTCCAAGATGACGATACACCCAGGCGGAGATAAAATGTACAAAGACATAAAAAGGACTTTCTTCTGGAACGACATGAAAAAGGACGTGGCAGAGTTCGTTTCTAAGTGTATGGTGTGCCAACAGGTTAAAGCGGAACAGAAAAAGCCTGGCGGACTACTACATCCTCTGGAGGTCCCGCAGTGGAAGTGGGATAGCATCTCAATGGACTTCATCGATGGGCTGCCTAGGTCTAGGAGAGGCAACACTAGCATTTGGGTAATAGTGGATAGGCTTACTAAAAGCGCCCACTTTTTACCTGTCAAAAGTAAAAGAACTGCCTCATCCCTAGCATCACTTTACCTTAAGGAAATCGTTCGACTCCATGGAATACCATCTGGCATTGTTAGTGACCGAGACCCCATCTTCACCAGTGAATTTTGGCGGAGTCTGCAGGAAGCAGTAGGAACGCAGTTATGCTTGAGCACAGCCTATCATCCCCAAACCGACGGCCAAACAGAGAGAGTGAACAGAGTTTTGGAAGACCTTTTAAGGCTATGCGTCCTTGACTTCGGAGGGACATGGGAAGACCACCTTCCTTTGGTGGAATTTGCCTACAACAACAGCTATCAAGCAACCATCGGAATGGCGCCCTTCGAAGCTTTATATGGAAGACCGTGCCGATCGCCCACTTGTTGGTGGGAGTCTACTGATAAGCTCATACTTGGACCAGATATGATCCGAGAGACTTCAGAGAAAGTAGACTTAATACGAAGAAGGATGAAGACGGCCCAAGACAGACAAAAGTCCTATGCCGACAAGAGAAGGACCGACCTTGAATTTGAAGTTGGAGATAGAGTTTTTCTCAAGGTATCACCGCTAAGGAACGTTGTTCGTTTTGGAACCACAGGAAAGCTAGCACCAAGGTTCGTAGGGCCATTCCCTATCATCGAGAAAATTGGGAAAATGGCCTATATATTAGAGCTACCCGAGAAGTTGGCTGGAGTCCACAACGTTTTTCACGTTTCACATCTCCGAAAATGTCTTCATGAGTCCGCTGAAGTGGTAGAGCCAAATATCCTCGAAGAGGCCGAAGTGGAACGCGAAGCAACCATAAGGAAGGTTCCAACCCGCATCTTAGGAACGGAAATAAAGAAGCTACGCAACCGCGAAGTCAAGCTCGTCAAAGTTCAGTGGAGCGACGCCGAGGGAGACGCGACCTGGGAAACTGAAGCTAGAATCCGTACAGTCTACCCTTTTCTGTTCGAGGGTACATCCTTGATCTTTCATTTTCCTTAAGTTGCGCTTTTATCTATCTTTTTAGGTATATTTCCTCGACCTTATCTTTTAGGTAGAAACCCTTTGGATGGAAACATGTAATTGAAACATGTTATGGATGATGGTTGCAAGTGGTTGCAAGTGATTGCTAGTGGTTGCTCGTGGTCGCATATACACACACAATCTAGGTTTTTAGATCGGCTCAGTCACTTCATATTGCATATGCATATATGTTTGCATTCATATGTGGTTGAACTTTAATGTGTTGTCATGTGGATGTTGCATTTGTATTGAATGATTGTGCACTCATGTAGAATCAAGAATAGGAAGATTTGCATACATAATGGATTCATGGCACTTACATAACTCGCATTAAGGAGGTCAACTGAATCAGTAGACCGCCTGATTTTGCATTAGATAAGTTCATATACACACACTTCGCATATGATCATGAAGCATTAGAAGTCTTTTAAGGACAATGGATGCTCGTGTTTGATGGATGAGTAGATGGATGATTGGATGTTAGGATATACATTCCTCCTAACTTGAAGATTTCGGGGACGAAATCCTTTTAAGTGGGGGAGAATGTAACACCCCGCGAATTCTATAACTATGAAACTAAAAAATTAAAGTATAATTAATGTTAATCAAAGAACTAAGGGAAACGGGATACGCCATTGCGTTCGTCTCGGAAAAATACGCGAAATAGAGTCCGAGTTTTCGAAAAACGGAGTCCGTATGAAGAAGATATGGCCTTCGGAAGTTTTTGAATTAAATTTAAAATTCAAACAGAATAAAATAATTAAAAATTGGGGCTAATGGGCCAGGGTGGATAAACACCCGCCTAGGCCACCCAGGTCGACTGGGCTGTCGACCTGGGCTACCCATGTCGACAGGGCTGTCGACAGCCCTGTCGACAGGGGTGTCGACCTGGTCGAGCCCAGCCAACCTGGCTGGCCAGGTCTGTGTTTGGCCGATTTTCTGTGGTCTGCTTTGTCATTAGGGCTAGGTGGCAGGCTCTAATTGGTCTCTCTATCGAATGAATGGCTACGATCAATCCAGGCAACATCAATGGTCCTAATCTGTTCCTAACCTCTATATAAACAACCCTAGACTAAACCCTAATCTATTCATTCAAAAATAAGATCATAGCCGCCATGTTGCTGAGGAACGACAAAGAGTAGCCGCCAACTAGAGAGAGAATTAGGAGGAAAGTTCTAAAGCCTAAAGCAATTCAAGCAACCTAAGCAAATCAATTCAACAAAGGAATTTGCGTCTTCAATCCCTAAATTAGAGAATTCATCACACCATTGTAAGTAGAGTATTACTTTGGTATGAATAAACAATTGTGTTGGTTTGTATGCTTGAATTGTGGCAATAAAGTTATTCATATTTGTGCGTTCTTATCAATTTGAAATATTATATACGTTTGGATATTCTTGAATTATGTTATAAAGAACTACATGCGGTAGTTCTATGCAAGTATACGTTTGGAATATTTCGCAAATTATGTAATCCATGTTGAAGCTACATGTATGTAGTTGATTTAAATTTATGCAAGTTTGGGGTTTTGCTACTATGCCATCATGATGTATATTTTTGTGCATAAATCATGTTGTAAGTAATTAGAACAAGTTTGGTTATTATAATCCATAGGAAATTATGTTGAGAATTTGGCATCATGTATTAAGCCATGCTTTTGTACTAGAAAACCTATTTGCAAACTTATGAATATGGCTAGGCTATGAATGATATTTGGCATAATTGAAATCCATGATTAAGTCTATCTTGTTTACAAGAATTATATGATGACATATGTGGTACATGGCTAGGTTAGGTTCAAAAAGTCCCTTTTGTAAGTTTACATAACTAAAGTAAGAATCATGATTTCATGTTAGAAATATTTATGCCATGAACAAATTTAACTATACTTATGCCATGCTTATGTTTGACATTATGCCATGTTTATGCTAGAAGTATTTATGCCATGCTTATGTTTGACATTATGCTATGCTTATGCTAGAAATATTTATGCCATGCTTATGTTTGACATTATGCCTAAATAAAAATATAGGTTCATGTGTCAATAATGATATCTCAATTACAAGTTCACATGCTTTGGTTCATGTCACCTATGTTTTATGACCAAAGTATATGTCACTACTATGCAAGTACACCAGTTTCTATTTTGTATTCCCAACGTCATATTGCAAGTTCATACGCTCACCTTCCCCTTTTTGTGTATGTAATCACGCCATAAGCCTCCCCTTTTCGCATGGCTAAATTGGGCTTTAAAAGGCTAAGCCCAATATATATATATATAAACGGACGTGTAAAACGGGGGAAAATAACGTTGGGTTAAAATTAATTAATGAATGAAAATATAAAATAGAAGGGCCCAAATTCAAGTATGGGTTGGGCCCATGATTGGTGTAACCTTTACACCATTAACTTAATAATGGGCCGCAAATATTTACATATAAGAAATAAAGAAGAATGACAAAATATGTAAATGTAGAAAATACGATGTGTTTAACCCGAGGTTGGATTGAGTTGTGATGTAAACCTGCCCGGAACCGCCCGGCTGTCCAGTAGTCACAACAATACCTATCCAATGTGGGAGGTTAAACATGGAGCCCAATAAGGACCCGAGGTTAGACTGAGTTGTGGCGTAAGACTGCCCGGAACCAACCGGCAACAGGCAACCACAACAATACCTGTCTAATGTGAGAGGTCAGGGCCTTAATAAGACAATTAAGGCTGAGTCAGGTTTGTTAGGATTAAGTAAACTAAAGACTTAATCAAAATGGAACATGCTAAACTAAACGGACTGGTGGGGGTTAGGTTAGAAAACACTTAACCAACTTAGCATGTTGGCTAGAGATAGAAAACCTAGTAACGGGGGACCCTTTTCAGCAGTAACCCTAAAAGGTGTATCAGGATACCCTGAAACTAGGCAGGGTGGGGCACGATTACTGGCCTGATTGTAAGAGGTCAAAGCGACGGCGGTGGTGTAGCAGTGTAGGTTCTAACGGAGTGCGGGCGTGCACACACTCCGGCGCAGAAAAATAAGGCACTGGACACCAGTAGAATACCTGTGCACTCTAAGGTTGTGTCGGGCCGCCACCATGGGACTTGATACACCCCATGGTGGGACCAGCATAGGTAACTACAACATCGGGGGCCGTAAGACACATGTAACTATGCGAGTAGGAGCCGATCATCATTGAATGGATCACATCACCCTGATTATGGGGTGCCAGTTGGAAACTAGTTTATATGGGTTCAGAGATTAACATGGGGTACGATGGTCTATTCGACCCTAGACAACTTAACCAAGTTTATAGTGCTTGCCCACTTCTTGTTTATACTTATCACACCCAGTTCTTTATTCATAGACAAAATAGTACTAGACTTACTCAGGCTTTATGTCTGACTCTACTTTTCTTTCGTCTTCTTTCTTCCGTTTCCCCCCCCCCCCCCAGGTCCTCAGGGAGGGAACACAGCAGCTTGACCAGCCTTACCATCCAGCTTGAAGAAGAGAAATGTATTGCTTGGACCTTTTCACTTTGAACTATGGCTTTGGACAATCCACTATGGGGCCTTTGCAGTTTATCCATGTTTTATTTATGCTTCTTTAAAAGATGTAATCAAGACAGATTATGAAAGTGTTATGTTTTGGAAAGGATGTTGTTGTAACACGTATTTGACTTTATGAAATAAAGTTTGTTGTTCTTACGCTGTTTACAAATATGTGTTCTTATATCTGTCTTGTATATCTGTGACTTGTACTTATAAACCTCCACCAAAATTAGGGCATTCCCTTTGAGAGTGACCCTAACGGAGGTGGGGTGTTTCAGTTAATTTCTAAATCACATCCATATCGTTTATAATATTTTATAACGATTTATCACTATTTTTATTTATTTTAAAATAGCCAATTTATTCAAAACGACGCTTCGGGCCATAACGCGACCGTGGCGCTGTTTTTCTTCAGATTTGATTTACACATATCTGAAAATCTAACGATTGGATCTTCACAAAATTTACATCATTAGAAAGATCTTTTCAAAACGAATCCAATGGTTCCAGTTTCGGGAAAATCCGACGGTCGGATCTCCCGGTACAATCATTTGAAGTTTCGATTTCAAAATACGAACTGCAGCGTCGTTATTCTATTAAATATAATTATATTTATATTTATATATATATATATATAAATATAATCGATTTTGACGCTGTTTTTCTTCGAATTTGAATTAAACATTCCAGACAATCCAACCATTGGATTTTTACAAAGTTGGTGCCATTGGAAAGATTTTTACGAAGCGAACCCAACGGTTGAGATTTCAGGAAAATCCGATGGTCGGATCTCCCGTACTAATCGTTTGAAATCACGGTTTAAAAATACGAACTGCAACGTCGTTATTCGATATATTTTAATTCTATTTATATATATATATATATATATATATATATATCGATTCTTCGATTTCAAAGCTACATTCTTTTCATACATTTGATAAAAAATGATATTTTTATCTAACTGTCTTCTATTTCAACACTTCACTATTTTTAACGATTCGTGCATATAATAAAAATGTGATTTCTATTGTAAAACAATTCATTTCAAAACACTATTATTTTATATAGTTCATATAGTTAATGAAAATAGGATTTTTATTATAAAACAATTTATTTCAAAACGAGATTATTTTATATAGTTCATATAGATGATAAAAATGTGATTTTTATTATAAAACAATTTATTTCAAAACGAGATTATTTTATATAGTTCATATAGATTATAAAAATGTGATTTTTATTATAAAACAATTTATTTCAAAATATGAATACCATTCAACACATGAATTTCAATTCAACGAATGAATATCGATTCAACACATGAAGGTTTTCTATAGTTTATATATAGATAAAAATGTGATTTTTATATTTAAAACACGAATACCATTCAACACATGAATTTTAATTCAACGAATGAATATCAATTCAACACATGATGGTTTTCTATAATTTATATATATAGATAAAAATGTGATTTTTATATTTAAAACACGAATACCATTCAACACATGAATTTCAATTCAACGAATGAATATCGATTCAACACATGAAGGTTTTCTATTCAACGAATAAATATAGTTTCAGCAATTGGAAATAATTCAAACACATGAATATTATTCAAAATTTCGGCAGCATAACGGCAGGTAGTTAAAACTGGGACCATCCCTAGTACGGCTCCTCGCTCTACCTTAAAACCTCGCGGTTTTTGACAATGGGGATCATGCATCTAGTTCGCACGCAGGCGGCATGTATATATTTATTTCATTTCCACAAACTAATCCTATGTGGTTTCAACCAAATATTTCTCAACCACAAATGGGTATTTTTCAACCACAATCAATCAATATCAACCACAAACAATTCCAATCAACCATTCGCTATCAATCAATTTTCACACCAATCACAACCAATAAATATCGTCCATGGTTTGTGGACGAGGGGCATATATATATATATATTTATATATAGCAATTCACTTCTATTTCAACACATATATAATTTTTACAACGTATATATAACTTACATCGAACGTACAACTTATACAACGCTTATACATGAGGTGTACAACGGTTATATAACCCACACATCGACTATATAATTTATACATCGTCGTTTTTCATATCGTTTATAAATTAGAAATCTCACATTGGGTTCCACTCCACCAAAAATAGCAGAAGGCTCAGAAAAATATGCGGTCTCTTCTAGGAGGTAGAAGACGTCCACATGAGTCCACTGTCTCTTGTTTCACTGAATTTCGACCATAAAGCAAAAAGATATGATTTTTCAAAGTTTGCAACACTTTATAACTGTTGAAATTAGTTTAAATAATATAAACCGTATACCTTTTTAATGTGTTCAAATTAGGTTTTTGTTTTGCGCTCAATCCAAAGCACTTCAGGTCGATCGGGTTTTACAGCGTCGTAGAGCTTCGAAGGGGCTTGCCGCCGATGGTGGTAGCGTGCTGATCGATCTGCAGTGGCGAGCACGGCGGCGCTCCAAATAGGCCAACTTCCTGGCGCTGGTTCTCGCTGGAGACGAGACGAGGTAGGTTGAGGGTAGGACGGATTTGAAGAGGAAGGAGAGGGGAATAAAATCCTTAACTGGAGGCGAGGATGATGATGATCGGAGCGACTGGGAATCGATGGGGAAGCCTGGAGCTTTTTCCACCGTCGAGGGTTGAAGGGGGAGAGAGAATGTCGGGGGGGGGGTGTTCTTACGTGGACAAATGATTTTTTATTTATTTATAAAGTTTTAGAATCTGAAAATACCACTTGCCTCCTGCGAACCCCAATCCAAACCCAATGACTGTCGTCCCTAGCGTTTTACCCCCATTCCGAACACAATGGGATATGTTTCGTAGGCCCATTCAACTGTTTTAGTCAGTTTTCCTTCAAATTAAAATATATACCATTTAATATTCGATTTGAACGTACATTTCAATTTTCCAAGGCCACAAACTGATTCAAAAAATTCCAGAAAAATACGTCTGGCTATGTTTTGACGATACGGTCCCAAAAAACTAGTTTCGTCGAATTCTGAGACCGTTTGCGAAAAGGCTCATTTCTGGCCGATCCAATTTAACTACAATTGACCAAAACACATTTTCCTTTGCCACGCTCACATATTAGCTTCAAAAATTATGAAATTTGAAACCTAGCAATAACTTCACATCCCTGATCCAACAAAAGTGGTTTCGTCGAATTCCGAGGTCGTATGCAAAATGGCCAATTTCACGGGCTATATAAATTCCATAGCGATCTTTCTGAAAATTCATTTGGCCATAACTTTTGCTTTCCGCTATGAAAATTCGATTTTTCAGATTCGTTAGAAAGGTATTCACTAACAGATTTAAATATTTTTGGTTTCACTCAAATCCGTTTTGTTTTGCACCCAGTACAGTCCGACAAAGTTTGAATTCAATTTTTGAAACTGCATCGCCATTTCAGGCCTTGTTTATAATTAGAATTAACTATATTCGTTTTCAATTGTTGATTCAAACTCAGTTTTTATTGCTATTGTTTAAAATATTTATTTTAAATATTTAAAATCCATTATTTTAGCCAATTTAAAAATTTTAAATTGGTTCAGATTTTCCGGGTCGTTACACTTCCCCCCTTCTTGAAGCCGACGAAACCCCCGCCCCTCAGACCCGCGAGTAACCCTAACCCCACCTAGCCTCATGCGCGACCCCCTCCTTTTGTTCGATGGTCTTCCGCCCTCCACCAGCCACCATCTTGACGCAACCCCCTCCAGTTCACCGAGAGCTCCACTCCTCAGACGAAAAAAAACAGTAAGCCTGTATTCATTTTATTATCAGTTTTAAAATCAGTTTTTACATAAAATAATTTATTTTAAAAATAAAAACATATGGTTTTTATATAAGTAGTTTTAAATTTAAAATACGATTTTTAATTTATGAAATAGCTTTGATTTTAATTTATAAAAATAACATATAGTATAAATCAGTTTTGTTCATTACTAATATGAAATCAAATTTTTATTGATGATAAAGTTTCAACTTTTATAGAGAAAGGTTTAGTTTTTATTCATTAGAAAGGTTCGATTTATATTATAGATAAAATAAATGTAATTTTTATAATATAGAAAGGTTAAAAATATAATTTTTATACTGGTGGCATATTAAAAATATAATTTTTATATAAGTATGATAATAAAAAAAATTCAATCTTTATATAAGAGGTAGCAATATAAAAATATAATTTTTATATAGAAAGAGGCGTTGTAAATATATGAAGTGAAATAAAAATCTGAACTTTATTTTTATCGTGAAGTAGAGAGAATATAAAAATGTGATTTTTATATATGTAGCAAACACGGACGACGAAGGTGACAAAATGCTAGTGGCGAAGATTTCCTACATATGCAGTGTCGTGGCGTTTGGATTAGCTATCGGTGAGAACTCCTCACTTTTATTTCTATTTCTAGTTTGAAATATATACTAGGATGCAGACGGTGTTTAGTAGCACCCGACACCCGTCGTCTACAGACCATGGATGGCTTGTCGGATTCTCCTAAAACTAGAACCATTGGGTTCGTATCGAAAAGAGATTTCTATCGAATATTAGAGATTTGAAATCTAATGGTTGGATTTGAAATTACATCCAAATCAAATTTGGAAAAGGTCGTTGTAAGTGGAGTTCGATGGCCGTTGATGGAAATTCCATATTTGAAAATTTTGTGTAAAATTTGTGAAGAATTGGGATAAAAAATTCCATATTTGAAAAGATTAAAATAGATTTTTATCGAAATGAACTAGTTTTGAACTAGAATTATAATTCTATTTATTTTTAAATAAATAAATTGGATTTGAAAAGGGTTTTAAAAGTAACCAGAATTTCCAATAATTGAATTGGAATGGGCTTGAATCGAAATCGTTTTCGGAATATTTCGATGTTGGATTTCGTGATTATACAGATATTGCTATGGGAATTTGAAAGATATATTAATATCATTATTTCCAATACGATATTTGTTGGTCGTAGAATTTGATATTGAATATAAGCCGATATATTTTCTATTCAGAGCCTTATATTTAATATCAAATGTGATTTGGGTTTGTCGTGAATGATGTCTTTATTAACACTATTCTTAAGCCCCGTGGAGAAAAAGATTAAATCTTTTTATTTAGATTTAATGAACTGTACCAATTAAATAATATTTAATTGGAATTGAACTGGTATTGATTTTTGGGTTTATCGTGAATAGTGTTTTAAATATCACTTGTTCTTTAACCCGATAATGAATTGAATGTGATTTTGGGTTTATAGCGAACCGTGTTTTAAATGAAATTGGTTCTTCAACCCAGTTAAAGACAGGATAATTATTTCTGTAAAGATTAAAACTAAGTGGAGTTTTAATGAAACTTTAATTAGATTGAAATGATCGAGAATGGAATATCACCAGTTTTGCTCCAGGCGATAGTTAAATCTTTAATTAGATTTGAATGGGAAATGGTAATTGAGTTTACCGATAACACCGTGGTGTTAGATATGAAGTATGACCAGTTTTACTTCATGGGATGAATTGGTTGGGATTGGGAAATAAAATAAATGATTACTTCGGTGTGGTTCTATAATGACCCGAAAATCCGGACCAATTTGAGCTGACCAAATAACACAAGTCCAACCCCAAATTGCACTGGAAATTCAAGAAATTAATAGAAAGAAGATAGAGGGTGAGGAAAGATAAGGTAGAACTAATAAAATAGAGGAAGAAGAAGAACATCATCAGAGTAACACGAATCTCATAGCGGAACGTATAACATATAATATATAACATAACTTTGAAATATAAAAGTTATGTATACCATAGCACTTATCAGAGTACAACACTTACAACACAGCGGAAATAAACTATAGCTATATGATCCTGAAGCCTCCTGCTCCAGCTCTTCAAGTATATCTGTAAATCCCGACTACTTGACTGCCCGCACAAATTTAGGCACCCAAGAGTTTAGGTAAACAAAACAAAATAAACTCCGGGTCAGTCATGGGACTGGTATGAGTAAAACAGTTTAAAACAGTTTGAACAAGTAAACGATATCTCATAAACCACGCCGTATAATGGAACGGTTTTTCCCTTATGAGATTCCAAAATATCTTTATATCAAAACCTTTTGATATTATAATAATGTCTATCAGCCACAATATATTAATCATCTAGCCGAAACGCTTTCATCTCACGTTCTACATATATAGTATACAATCAAAACCGCAAGCACGTATTGGGTAATGGATTTCCAACTATGACAAGGTATGGAACCACCTTCTGATCAGTGTACTCTAGGAATGATACACTGGAGTTCAACAAGAACATCTTGCAACTCAGCCACACATAACCGACCACTCATTTCTCTTGAGTGTATCGAATGTACATCACCAACGGTTGGGATCAACAACCGTTCCTGTATATATATATGGGACAGCATTGATAGATTAAAGAAACAAATGAATATTCTCTAGATAGGTGATTATACACCCTACTTCGGTGCGACCGACTTAGCCATGTTGCCTGCCCGATTTCTGTCATTTACCGGATGTGAGGCTGGAAGCTACGCTTATCTTTTCACATACCACATCTTCATTCACTGAGAATGTCACATCGTCATACCCTCTAAATCACAAATTGATTTCCCCAAAAATACCACGGGTATAAGCTAAGAGAAACGAATTCCTCCGCCACCAACGTAAAAACATTTGAAACAATCAACTTACGTGATCTACCAGATATACTCTGTCAGACCTTCGTTCATATAAGTTATCCTGGGACTGGACAAACCGAAGGCACTATTCAGTATATCCATCTTAGTCGCTGTTATCTAAGGTTTATACAACAGCCCTTGCACTTTACTCCGTCTTCAATAAACCTTTGGCATATATGATTCGCCAAGCTTATGCCAGTACAGAGTGGTTCTTTGAATGATAATCCAACCGGTCTCTCCATATTAACAACGTTAAAATGGTCAAAACTTCGATAGTCTGTGATTTAACTATTAAAGAAAAACAAGTGTGGAAACAACGATCTTATTTCCAAATGGAAATTCTATCGAACAATCATCAATATATATATATATATATATATATATATATATATTCTATTTGCTTAATTTCTATGTTTAGAAAATACATGTTATTAACATAGGAAAACATTTCCATGTTATCTACACATCACTATTCTTCCACAACTATCAGTCCCTAACTGTAAACTAATATGAGAACGATTTCCTAAGTATAAACCCCGAAGGCCGAAACCAACATCAGAACGATACTCAGAAAACCATTCGACTTACTAATCTCTAGTCAGTTTCTAATTTTGCTTAACTCTATATCTTTAACTCTATTTGATAACTCTAACTGATTAACTCTGATTAATTAACTCTATTTCCTTTTAAAATATCGTATTTATTTTCTAAATAAATATTTCCTTTATAATCCTATTTATTCTAACAAATAAATATCTCCTTTATTCTATTTGTAAATGGTTTACAAATATTTCTCTTCCTATTTGTTTGACAAATAATTTCCCTTATATTTGATTTACCAATATATATCCTTTTACAAAAATCCTTTTATTTATATATATATATATAATCCATTGATTTTATATAAATAAATTTATTTCAAAATATACTTTGAAAATCCCTTTTCCACATTCTGGTATTTCTTATGGTATTTAACACCCCATATAACAACGATAAATATCGTCCAAACACACATAATCAATAATAGATTATATATCACATCATATATCACAATATATTAATCACAGTAAAAGTAAATGTTGAGGAATCCAATTGGATTCCTCCAACCTGTTTCCCTGCATCACAAATGTTAAACAATATAAACAACATCACTTTCTGTTCCATATGATATATTCTGTTAAACTGAATCAATATAGAAATTCAACTAACTGACTAGCCGTTCAATCAAACAGTCAACACATAGTAAATCAGACAATTTCTAATAGTTCTGAAAATACAACATGAAATTATAAACTGTTTAGAGTTGGTGAGATTTACTCACATTGGACGTTAACCACTGAATAACGGTTTGCGTTATTTGACTCAGTCGGACAATTTATTTTGCCATAAATTGTAATGTGATCCAATTGACTCGCGGTCAGTTCCATTGTGTAGTGTCCGTCCATACGATCCTAACGTGACTGACGGTTCGAATTTCTGATTTTGTATGACAAAGATATTAAGTTTACAATTTTAATACACAATATTAAATTAAATAAACTAAACCTATTAACCAAACGTGCTTTACCCATTTATTCAGCCCATCACCCATCATTAAAACTGAGGCCCGCACCCTACCTTTCTTCCCCAATTCCATCGATCACCTTCTCCTCAAAACACAGCCATTCATGAAATCCTTTGGCTCCCAAAATCACCAACTCCACTTCATGAAAACCAAAGCTAAAACCTCCGAAGAACTTCTCTACCCGACCTCCTTCATTCCCATTCGAAAATCCCTAACTCGCACATGCTATCGAAATCCCATCGAACATCAAGGTACTGTTGCGCTCCCTACTTCGAGCGACGAGTTTGGTTCCAGAATTTCACCAAAAACCCTCGGTTGATGCCAAATCCAATAACGAACTCAACTCCGGCATTCAATTAGCAACTTGTCGCCTCAATACTTCTACAACTCTAACCCTAGACCTTGAACTCTACAGGACAGCGAACCCGGACGAAGTCGAACTAGGTGAAACACATACCAGTTTGAAGAGGGTCATCCGAGAAATTCAAATATGTATAAAATGTGATTTATAGATTTTGTATGAATTTCTTTTGATTTTATAATGGGTGATTTGTGTTTTGCTGAGAGCAAAAAGTGACGACGCAATATTTGGCCAAGGAGAAAGTGAAATTAGGTTTAGGAGGAAATGTGTTCTATTTATAGGGTGCTTAAATATTTTATTATTAGTTTATAATATTTTATTCAAGTCATTTTCTAATTTATCTGTCTTCTAAAAATTCCTGTGACCACATAAAATATTCAAAAATCACCAAACTGGACATGCAGCTACAGTTCGACATTACGGTCCCAACGAAACTGGTTTCGTCAAATTCCGACTCCGTATGCTCACATAATGTATTTTTAACTGTAAAAATACTGACTGTTTTCCACACTAAAAATCCGTACGGCCACACACTGACTCTAAAAATCACGAAACTGGAAATCTAACAACTGTTTGACATTGCGGATCCAACAAAATTAGTTTCGTCGAATTCCGACTTCGTTTGCAAAAGTGGCTATTTTTAAAGATCTAAATAGCCTATTTAAATATATAAATATAATTAAATTTAATATTTAAAAATAAATATTATCGTCTATATTCACTGTGGAATACCTTACAGCTTCAGAATATTCCTATATGGATTTACAACTCGATATTACATCGTCAAAGTTATATCGATGTTCGATTTCTATTTAAATCCTTATATAAAATATAATTAAATCGTTATGGTCAGGGCGCTGCATTTCTGAGAATTTGATTTGGAAGTAAATCAAAATCTACATGACGAAATCCTGAGTTTTCTCTTCCAATAGAAAGATATACTTCACCAGCTCCACACATTTCCTGTTTCACAGAAATCCGATTTAAAACGAACCCTGTATACTCAGTTGAAGTTCAAATCGCCAAATAGGGAATTGCCACGCCATTTCAAGCTCTATTTTAATTATATTAAAATTCTACGTTCAAACAGACGTCGATTGAATATATTCGTCAATATAATTCAACTCTAAGCTGAACTAAATCCTAGGGACGACCCAGTTCACAGAATATTGTGATTTCCAATATTTTTGATTATTTCTGAATTAAATATATTATTTAATTTTAATTACATAACGACTATAATTTAATTATCGATGATTTAATTCCCTAAATCACTATTTATATAATTAAATAAATTAATTATAATACCTCTGACAATGCGGGTCATTACAATCTTCCCCACTTAAAATAATTTCGTATTCGAAATTGCTAAGTTAGAGGACGACCCTGTCTGTAATGACCCGCATTGTCAGAGGTATTATAATTAATTTATTTAATTATATAAATAGTGATTTAGGGAAATAAATCGTCGTTAATTAAATTGTAGTGAATATTTAATTAAATTAAATAATAGAATAATATATTTAATTAAGAAATAACCAGAAATAGTGAATTGGCAATATAATGTGAACTGTGTCATCCTTAATATTTAATTCAGCTTAGAGTTGAAGTATATTGACGAATATATTCAATCGACGTCAGTTTGAACGTATAATTATATTATAATTAAAATAGAGCTCGAAACGACACGGCTGTTCGCTATTTGGCGATTTGAACTTCAACTGAATATACAGGGTTCGTTTTAAATCGGATTTCTATGAAACAAGAAACGTGTGGAGCTGGTGGAGTATATCTTTCTAGTGGAAGAGAAAAATCGGGATTTCGTCGGGTAGATTTTTATTTACGTCCAAATCAAATTCTAGAAAAGTCGCTGTGGAATTCCTTTATAATTTATAAAGGAATTATTTATATTTTAAAAAGGAATTTCAATATAAATCGAATATCGGGTTGACCCAGAAGTGAATATCAAGTTAGAAATTCACATAGGAATATTATAGAGCTATATGATATTCCACTGTGAATATATACAATAATATTTATTTATAAATATTTAATTTAATTATATTTAAATATATTTATATATTTAAATGGGTCATCCAGAGCTTTAAAAATAGCCACTTTTACAAATGAAGTCGGAATTCGACGAAACTAATTTTGTCGGATCCGCAACATCAAATTATTGTTAGATTCCAAGTTTGGTGATATTTAGAGTCACTGTGTGGCCGTACGGACTTTTAGAATGGAAACAGTCAGTATTTTGATAGTTAAAATTACACTGTGTGAGCATACGAAGTCGGAATTCGACGAAACCAGTTTCGTTGGGACCGTAATGTCGAACTGTAGCTCCATGTCCATTTTTGTGATTTTTGGGTATCATATGTGGTCACAGCAATTTTAAAGGACAAATACATACCATGTTTGATTATAAATGATTAAAATAAAATATCTTGAAATATATACCGACCCTATAAGTACCCAACCTTCATCCTAAACCTAATCTAAAGTCCACGCATTTTTTTTCTTCTTCAGCCGCCAGCACTTTCTCAAGAAATACCGCAAGGAAAAAATCCAAAACAAAATGAAGAAAAATCCAGAAATCGCAAATTAATTTCCTATGAGTTGGTATTGTCTGGCTCTTCAATTCTAGAAGGGTTTCATTGAGTTCGAAGTTCGTTTTGTGGAGCAGGTTTTCAGCAGCACTAACCTAGGGTTTTGGTTTTGGGAAATAGCAGCCCCAATTCGCAAATTCAAGTTCGGATTTGGACTGAGCGAACCGAATGCATTTGCTTTGATTTTTGTGGGGTTTTTCCAAGTTTAAAAGCATCGCAGCTTCTTGGTTCTGGCGTGAAATCTCTGAACGTCGGATACAAATGGAAGGCGACGAGTTGCCTTGGGTGAGTGCGGATTTGTAGAGACAAAGATGAGAGGGTGATTGGTAATTTTGGTTTGACAAATAGTGAAGTGAATGAGGGGATTGAAGGAAGTTTGTAGCGACTATGGTGGAGGGATTCTTTCTGGAGTGCGTCGGATGTAAATCGGAGAGGAGGGATAAATATCCAAAGCGGGTCTGGGCCTTGAAGGGGGGATGGGCTGATTATTTTGGGTTAGGCCCAATGGGTTTTTAATTTAAGTTCTATTTAAATCTAATATAGTGTACTAACTGGTGATGTCCGTATCTAGCTCGTACGAAGTCCGATTGACGAACCATAAATCGCGTTGGGATTGTATGGACGGACACTACACCATGGAGCTGACTGGAAGTCCATCCGAGCTCGTTACAATTTATGGTGAAATAAATTGTACATCGCAGTCAAATAAACGCAAACCGTTATTTAACGATTAACGCGCCAAAGTGAGTAAAACTCACCAACTCTGAACAGTTATATTTTTATAATGTATCTTTAGAACTGTTAATCATCTATTGACTACTGTGTGTTGGTTGATTGATTGAACTGCTAGTCAGTTAGTGAAAATTATATATATATATATGTGTAATTATATATATAAATCGTTAAATATTTTTATATATTGATTCTGCTATCAGAATAATTTATATTGAAATGAAAGTGATGATAATCATATTGTGTAACATCTGTGGACGCTGGGAGATAGGTTGGAGGGATCCGACTGGATTCCTCAAACAGTTATTTTATTGTTTTTCATATATTGTTATATGATGTGTATAAAATCTGTGGGCAATTATATGTGCTTGGACGATATTGAACATTGTGATTTGATATGATTGAATACCATAACATACCGAAATGTTGATAAGGGGATTTTCAAAGAGATATTGAAAATAGAATATTTATAAAATGGGATATTTATAAATAAGAGATATTTATAAAGTGGAATATTTATAAATAAGAAATGTTTATAAATTGGAATATTTATAAATAGGAGATATTCAAAAAAGAAATAATTACAAAACATTTTCTTTTTGAAATGGAAAGGCCTGTGTGGTGAGTTTGGGGATTTTCCTGATGCTCCCGTTATAAAGGAGGTTATGGCGAATTTTTCAGAGAATTTAAGGAGTTAGAATATTTCAAGAATAAATTTGAAAAGGAAATATTTGTAAACCATTTACAAATAGAATTGAAAAGGAAACGTTATAAAAAGGAAATCATTTTTAAAGTGTAGAACTGTTATTTAAAAGTAAATCTTTTCAAATGAATAAAACGTTGTTAAAAAAGGAAATCTTTATAAAGTGAATAAAGTAAATCGAATATGGTATTCGAAAGGAGTTAAATCGAATATGGTATTCGAAGGGAGTAAATCGAATATGGTATTCGAAAGTTAGTAAAAGGAATATGCTATTCGAAAGGGGTTAGTCGAGTCGAGTTAGTTGAATAGAGTTAACTAGTTCATTAGAGTTAACAAGTTCAGTAGAGTTAACCAGTTCAGTAGAGTTAACCAGTTCAGTAGAGTTAACCAGTTTAGTAGAGTTAACCAGTGAGTTAAGTGAGTCAAGTTAACCAGTGAGTTAAGTAAGTCAAGTAAATCAGTTGGAGTTAATCGATTTGAGTTAAGATTTTCGAGTTGATAATCGAGTTAAGTTATCGAATACCACTTATTCGAAGTAGAAGTTATCAAATATAGTTATTTGAGATAGTGTTAGTCAAACAGAGTTATTCAGGATAAGTTGCCATCTCGTGCGACTGCTAGCGTAATTCGCAGGGCTGTAAATAGCCTACGGCGGTCGGATGTTTCCTGAGGGAGTCAGGCGTAACCATTGTGATCGCTGCGATCTAGAGTCAAGCGAATGAAGTTAAATCGAATATTAGTTATTCGATAGGAGTTAAGTTCTTGAGTTAGATTATCGAGATAAGTTAATCGAGTTAAGTTCTTGAGTTAGATTATCGAGATAAGTGAGTCGAGTTAAGTTCGTCGAGTTAAATTAATCGATGTTAGTTTTACCGAAAGGAGTTAATAGATGTTAGTTTCATCGAAAGGAATTAATCGATGTTAATTTCATCGAAAGGAGTATCGATGTTAGTTTCATCGAAAGGAGTATCGATGTTAGTTTCATCGAAGGGAGTTTCGAATTTAGTTATTCGAAAAGGAGTTATTGATTTGTTAAATCGAAAGGGAAGATTATCGAATATCGTTTATTCGAGAGGAGATTATCGAATGTACTTTATTCGAAGGAGTTATCGATTATTATTTAATCGAAGTGAGTTATAGAATATCAGTTAAATCAAAGGAGTTAATCGAATATAGTTTATTCGAATAGAGAAAAGGAGTTAATCGAATATAGTTTATTCGAATAGAGTAAATGAGTTAATCGAATATAGTTTATTCGAATAGAGTTAGAGGAGTTATCGAATATAGTTTATTCGATAGGAGTTAACTGAATTAGTTAAGTTAAACTAAGTGAATTAGTTAAGTGAATTGGTTAAGTTAACTAAAGTGAATTAGTCGAGTTAATCAAAGTGATTAGTTCAGTTAATCGAGATAAGTAAATCAAATTAGGTTAATCGAGTTGAATTAGTCAGTCGAGTTAATAAATGGAGTTAGTCAAACCAAGTAAAACCAGTTAGAGTTAATTAATTAAGTTTGACCAGTTAGAGTTAATCAATCAGAGTTAATCAAATAGAGTTAAGTAAAATTAGAACTGACTAGAGATTAGTAAATTGAATGGTTTTCTAAGTGTCTATCTGATGTTGGTTTCGGCCTTCGGGATTTATACTTAGGGGATTGTTCTCATACTAGTTTACAGTCAGGGACTGATAGTTGGGGAAGAGTAGTGATTTGTAAATAAGCAGATGGAAACGTTTTCCAGTGTTAATAACATATATTTTCTAAATATAGAAAATAAGGCAATGTGAATATATATATAGATATATGTTGATGATTGATCGATATAATTTCCATTTGGGAATGATATCGTTGTTTGCACACTTGTTTTTATTTGATGGTTAAATCACAGACTATCGAAGTTTTGACCATTTTAACGTTGTTAATATGGAGAGACCGGTTGGATTATTATCCGAAGAACCACTCTGTATTTGCATAAGCGTTGCGAATCATATAAGCCAAAGATAATTGAAGACGGAGTAAAATGCAAGGGCTGTTGTATAAGTCTTAGATAATAGTGACTAAGATGGATATACTGAATAGTGCCTTCGGTTTGTCCAGTCCCAGGACACTTGTATGGACGAAGGTCTGACAGAGTATATCCAATGGATCACGTAATTTGATGTGTTCAAACGTATTCACGTTTGGTGGCGGAGGAATTCGTTTCTCTAAGCTGTATACCCGTGTTACTTTTGGATAAATCAATTTGTGATTTGGCGGGTATGACGATGTGACATTCTAAGTGAATGAGGATGACTTGTGTTGATGAATGTCTGACTTAGTATTTCCAGAAAGGTCACGTACATTGATTTCTTCAACCGTACCAAGAGTGGAAGTGGAGAAGGAAACTTCTTTAGCTAACACGTAATGTACTGTTGTAGATGCCAATTAGTGATTTTCGATGGATCTGAGAATGTGAAATTCGAAGTGAATCTGATGTAATGATAAAGCGTAGCTTCTAGCCTCATCAACCCGTAAATGACAGAAATCGGGCAGGCAGCATGGCTAAGTCGGTCGCACCAAAGTAGGGTGTATAATCACCTATCTAGAGAATATTCATTTGTTTCTTAATCTATCAATGTTGTCCCATATATATACGGGAACAGTTGCTGATACGAACCGTTGGTGATATACATTCGATACACTCAAGCGAAATGAGTGGTCGGTCATGTGTGGCTGGGTTGCAAGATGTTCTTGTTGAACCCAGTGTATTCCTCTCTAGAGGTACACTAGCAGAAGGTGGTTCCATACCTTGTCATAGTTGGAAATCCATTACCCAATACGTGCTTGCGATTTCGATCCTATATTATTTATGTAGAACGTGAGATGAAAGCGTTTCTGCTAGTTGATATCTATTTGTACATAGACATTATTATAATATCAAAAGGTTTTTGATATAAAGATATTTTGGATTCTCATAAGGGAAAAACCCGTTCCGTTCTGCGGCGTGGTCTTATGAGATATCGTTTACTTGTTCATATACCTATTTAAACTGTTTTACTCATACCAGTCCCATGACTGACCCAGAGTTTACTTTGTTGTTTTCCCTAAACTCTTGGGTGCCTAAATTTGTACAGGCAGTCAAGTAGTTGGGATTTACAGATATACTTGAAGAGCTGGAGCAGGAGGCTTCTGGATCATATAGCTATAGTTTATTTCCGCTGTTTTGTAAGTGTTGTACTCTGATAAGTGCTATTGTATACATAACTGTTATATTTCCAAGTTATGTTATCTATTATATGTTATTCGTTCCGCTGTGAGGTTCGTGTTACTCTGATGTTGTGTTCTTCTTCTTCTTCTTATATTCTAAGTTTCTATCTTATATATTCTCACCCTCTAATTTCTTTCATTAATTACCGGGATTTTTCGATGTTTTGGTTATCGACATCGAGCTTATGTCGATAACCAAAGTCACTTAATATCTGGGTCGTTACAGTTGGTATTAGAGCTTAAGTTAAGAATTTACCTTGGCTCTGTGGCGTGACTCGGTAGAGATAGGGTTAGTAATACCGTAGATTGAGTTTGATTGTATATATACGAGCGAACGTATTTGTTATTTGATATAAAAATTTGTTTTATATTGTGGGGATTCATTGGTTGAGTTGTTGATGAGTTCTGGTCGATCAGTTTGATCCACTGTATCGGTAGGAGTTTAAAAACACTCGAATACGATGGGTCGACACGATATGTTTTGAAAAGAGGGTAAATTAAAATAAATTTACCCAAATTATATCCTGATACAGAGGGAATATATATATTAGAGATATTGGTTGTTATTATAATCGAGCAAGATTATAAATTAAATGATTTTGTAATTAACCAACCAGAATCCATATGAGTGAAATATATGGAATCGAAATAAATTAAATCGGAAATTTAAATCAGAATTGGATTTAAAATCCCAGAGTTTGGAAAAGTGTTTGTAAATAAATCTGGATTAAGTACAAGAGAATTTTAAAATCCTGGGAGATTTTAAATTGTTACAAACATTGAAAGGATATTTTGAAATGAGTTTCAAAATGGAAATGATTTAGAAATGGTTTTAGAAGTGATATAGTATTGAACTCACTTCGATAGCTGGAAAATAATTCTGATGATGACTGCAGCATCATCAGTGTTCATTTTCAAGTTGATAAGTGACGGATTACCACCAAGGATTTTGTTTTTGAATTGTTTGAGAAAAACAAATTGTTTTGGTACTTTGAAATAAACACTTTGATTTTTGATATGATAAAGTGATTTAAAATTCCCAGGAAAAGATTGTTGAATTAAAACCAATTTGAATTGAAGGTTGGAAAAGCAATTGGAATTAAAATTTGAAATCAAGAATTGGACTTTGATTTGAAATGAAATTCGACTTAGGTATAAGCGAATGGTTGAATTTGTGGATAAGAATTGATTGGAGTTTGATTGGAAATACACCGGTATATGTTGGATTGATAAAAGGTAAAAGTGATAGAGTTGATATACCTGACAAAAAGGTACAAGTTTATATTTGATATAAGCATGAGATTTATGAGCCGATTTGGCAAGCCGCTTGGCTGTTTGATTTTCTTTTGGGTTGGAGATGGCCTAGAGAGGCGAGTTGTGGTTTTACCGATAGGGATGTACAAAGGAGGTTATGGCGAAATTTTCCGAAAATTTAAAGTGTTAGAAAATTTTCAAAATTTTTGAAAATTTTAGTTAGTCTGAATGAATTAATATTTTAGTCAATATAAATTGGTTTAGTTGGAATCAGAAATAAGGGGTAAACAAATCTTAGGGATTCCAATAGATAGGGTCGTCCTCTAACTTAACAATTTCGAGGACGAAATTATTTTAAGTGGGGAAGAATATAATGACCTGCATTGTCGGAGGTATTATAATTAATTTAATTATATAAATAGTGATTTAGGGAAATAAATAGTCGTTAATTAAATTATAGTGTATATTTAATTAAATTAAATAATAGAATAATATATTTAATTCAGAAATAACCAGAAATAGTGAATTGACAATATAATGTGAACAGTGTCATCCTTAATATTTAATTCAGCTTAGAGTTGAAGTATATTGACGAATATATTCAATCGACGTAAGCTTGAACATATATTATATTATAATTAAAATAGAGCTTGAAACGACGCGGCAGTTCGCTATTTGGCGATTTGAACTTCAACTGAATATACAGGGTTCGTTTTAAATCGGATTTCTATGAAACAGGAAACGTGTGGAGCTGGTGGAGTATATCTTTCTAGTGGAAGAGTAAAATCGGGATTTCGTCGGGTAGATTTTTATTTACGTCCAAATCAAATTCTAGAAAAGTCGCTGTGAAATTCCTTTATAATTTATAAAGGAATTATTTATATTTTAAAAAGGAATTTCAATATAAATCGAATATCGGTTTGACCCAAAAGTGAATATCAAGTTAGAAATTCACATAGGAATATTATAGAGCTATATGATATTCCACTGTGAATATATACGATAATATTTATTTATAAATGTTTAATTTAATTATATTTAAATATATTTATATATTTAAATGGGTCATCCAGAGCTTTAAAAATAGCCACTTTTGCAAACGAAGTCGGAATTCGACGAAACTAATTTTGTTGGATCGGCAACATCAAATTATTGTTAGATTCCAAGTTTGGTGATTTTTAGAGTCACTGTGTGGCCGTACGGATTTTTAGAATGGAAAACAGTTAGTATTTTGACATTTAAAAATACACTGTGTGAGCATTCGAAGTTGGAATTCGACGAAACCAGTTTCGTTGGGACCGTAATGTCGAACTGTAGCTGCATGTCCATTTTTGTGATTTTTGGGTATCGTATGTGGTCACAGGAATTTTAAAGGACAAAAACATACCATGTTTGATTATAAATGATTAAAATAAAATATCTTGAAATATATACCGACCCTATAAGTACCCAACCTTCATCCTAAACCTAATCTAAAGTCCACGCATTTTTTTTCTTCTTCAGCCGCCAACACTTTCTCAAGAAATACCGCAAGAAAAAAATCCAAAACAAAATGAAGAAAAATCCAAAAATCGCAAATTAATTTCCTTTGAGTTGGTATTGTCTGGCTCTTCAATTCTAGAAGGGTTTCATTGAGTTCGAAGTTCGTTTTGTGGAGCAGGTTTTCAGCAGCATTAACGTAGGGTTTTGGTTTTGGGAAATAGGAGCCCCAATTCGTAAATTCAAGTTCGGATTTGGACTGAGCGAACCGAATGCACTTGCTTTGATTTTTGTGGGGTTTTTCCAAGTTTAAAGAAGCTTCTTGGTTCTAGCGTGAAATCTCTGAACGTCGGATACAAATGGAAGGCGACGAGTTGCCTTGGGTGAGTGCGGATTTGTAGAGACAAAGATGAGAGGGTGATTGGTAATTTTGGTTTGACAAATATTGAAGTGAATGGGGGGATTGAAGGAGGTTTTTAGCGACTATGGTGGAGGGATTCTTTCTAGAGTGCATCGGATGTAAATCAGAGAAGTGGGATAAATATCCAAAGCGGGTCTGGGCCTTGAAGGGGGGGATGGGCTGATTATTTTGGGTTAGGCCCAATGGGTTTTTAATTTAAGTTCTATTTAAATCTAATATAGTGTACTAATTGGTGATGTCTGTATCTAGCTCGTACGAAGTCTGATTGATGAACCGTAAGTCGCGTTGGGATCGTATGGACGGACATTACACCATGGAGCTGACAAGAAGTCCATCCGAGATCGTTACAATTTATGGCGAAATAAATTGTCCGTCGTAGTCAAATAAACGCAAACCGTTATTTAATGATTAACGCGCCAAAGTGAGTAAAACTCACCAACTCTGAACAGTTATATTTTTATAATGTATCTTTAGAACTGTTAATCATCTGTTGACTGCTGTGTGTTGGTTGATTGATTGAACTGCTAGTCAGTTAGTGAAAATTTTATATATATATACATACATATGTAATTATATATATATATATAAATTGTTAAATATTTTTATATATTGATTCTACTATCAGAATAATTTATATTGAACTTAAAGTGATGATAATCATATTGTGTAACATCTGTGGATGCAGGGAGACAGGTTGGAGGGATCCGACTGGATTCCTCAAACAGTTATTTTGTTGTTTTTCATATATTGTTATATGATGTGTATAAAATTTGTGGGTAATTATATGTGCCTGGACGATATTGAACATCGTGATTTGATATGATTGAATACCATAACATACCGAAATATTGATAAGGGGATTTTCAAAGAGATATTGAAAATAGAATATTTATAAAATGGGATATTTATAAATAAGAGATATTTATAAAGTGGAATATTTATAAATAAGAAATGTTTATAAATTGGAATATTTATAAATAGGAGATATTCAAAAAGGAAATAATTACAAACCATTTTCTTTTTGAAATGGAAAGGCCTGTGTGGCGGGCTTGTGGATTTTCCCGATGCTCCCGTTACAAAGGAGGTTATGGCGAATTTTTCAGAGAATTTAAGGAGTTAGAATATTTCAAGAATAAATTTGATAAGGAAATATTCGTAAACCATTTACAAATAGAATTGAAAAGGAAACGTTATAAAAAGGAAATCATGTTTAAAGTGTAGAACCGTTATTTAAAAGTAAATCTTTTCAAATGAATAAAACGTTGTTGAAAAAGGAAATCTTTATAAAGTGAATAAAGTAAATCGAATATGGTATTCGAAAGGAGTTAAATCGAATATGGTATTCGAAGGGAGTAAATTTAATATGGTATTCGAAAGTTAGTAAAACGAATATGCTATTCGAAAGGGGTTAGTCGAGTCGAGTTAGTTGAATAGAGTTAACTAGTTCAGTAGAGTTTACCAGTTCAGTAGAGTTAACCAGTCCAGTAGAGTTAACCAGTTCACTAGAGTTAACCAGTTCAGTAGAGTTACCCAGTGAGTTAAGTAAGTCAAGTTAACCAGTGAGTTAAGTGAGTCAAGTAAATCAGTTGGAGTTAATCGATTCGAGTTAAGATTTTCGAGTTGATAATCGAGTTAAGTTATCGAATACCACTTATTCGAAGTAGAAGTTATCAAATATAGTTATTTGAGATAGAGTTAGTCAAACAGATTTATCCAGGATAAGTTGCCATCTCGTATGACTGCTAGCGTAATTCGCAGGGCTGTAAATAGCCTACGGCGGTCGGATGTTTCCTGAGGGAGTCAGGCGTAACCATTGTGATCGCTGCGATCTAGAGTCAAGCGAATGAAGTTAAATCGAATATTAGTTATTCGATAGGAGTTAAGTTCTTGAGTTAGATTATCGAGATAAGTTAATCGAGTTAAGTTCTTGAGTTAGATTATCGAGATAAGTGAGTCGAGTTAAGTTCGTCGAGTTAAATTAATCGATGTTAGTTTCATCGAAAGGAGTTAATCGATGTTAGTTTCATCGAAAGGAATTAATCGATGTTAATTTCATCGAAAGGAGTATCGATGTTAGTTTCATCGAAAGGAGTATCGATGTTAGTTTCATCGAAGGGAGTTATCGAATTTAGTTATTCGAAAAGGAGTTATCGATTTGTTAAATCGAAAGGGAAGATTGTCGAATATCGTTTATTCGAGAGGAGATTATCGAATGTAGTTTATTCGAAGGAGTTATCGATTATTAGTTAATCGATGTGAGTTATAGAATATTAGTTAAATAAAAGGAGTTAATTGAATATAGTTTTTTCGAATAGAGAAAAGGAGTTAATCGAATAAAGTTTATTCGAATAGAGTAAACGAGTTAATCGAATATAGTTTATTCGAATAGAGTTAGAGGAGTTATCGAATATAGTTTATTCGACAGGAGTTAAGTGAATTAGTCAAGTTAAACTAAGTGAATTAGTTAAGTGAATTGGTTAAGTTAACCAAAGTGAATTAGTCGAGTTAATCAAAGTGATTAGTTCAATTAATCGAGATAAGTAAATCAAGTTAGGTTAATCGAGTTGAATTAGTTAGTCGAGTTAATAAATGGAGTTAGTCAAACCAAGTAAAACCAGTTAGAGTTAATTAATTAAGGTTGACCAGTTAGAGTTAATCAATCAGAGTTAATCAAATAGAGTTAAGTAAAATTAGAACTGACTAGAGATTAGTAAATTGAATGGTTTTCTAAGTGTCTATCTGATGTTGGTTTCGGCCTTCGGGATTTATACTTAGGGGATTGTTCTCATGCTAGTTTACAGTCAGGGATTGATAGTTGGGGAAGAGTAGTGATTTGTAAATAAGCAGATGGAAACATTTTCCAGTGTTAATAACATATATTTTCTAAACATAGAAAATAAGGCAATGTGAATATATATATATAGATATATGTTGATGATTGATCGATATAATTTCCATTTGGGAATTATATCGTTGTTTGCACACTTGTTTTTCTTTGATGGTTAAATCACAGACTATCGAAGTTTTGACCATTTTAACGTTGTTAATATGGAGAGACCGGTTGGATTATTATCCGAAGAACCACTCTGTATTGGCATAAGCATTGCGAATCATATATGCCAAAGATAATTGAAGACGGAGTAAAATGCAAGGGCTGTTGTATAAGTCTTATATAACAGTGACTAAGATGGATATACTGAATAGTGCCTTCGGTTTGTCCAGTCCCAGGACAACTTGTATGGACGAAGGTCTGACAGAGTATATCCAATGGATCGCGTAAGTTGATCTGTTCAAACGTATTCACGTTTGGTGGCGGAGGAATTCGTTTCTCTAAGCTATATACCCGTGTTACTTTTGGATAAATCAATTTGTGATTTGGCGGGTATGACGATGTGACATTCTAAGTGAATGAGGATGACTTGTGATGATGAATGTCTGACAGAGTATTTCCAGAAAGGTCACGTACATTGATTTCTTCAACCGTACCAAGAGTGGAAGCGGAGAAGGAAACTTCTTTAGCTGACATGTAATGTACTGTTGTAGACGCCAATTAGTGATTTTCGATGGATCTAACAATGTGGCATTCGAAATGAATCTGATGTTATGATAAAGCGTAGCTTCTAGCCTCATCAACCGGTAAATGACAGAAATCGGGCAGGCAGCATGGCTAAGTCGGTCGCACCGAAGTAGGGTGTATAATCACCTATCTAGAGAATATTCATTTGTTTCTTAAATCTATCAATGCTGTCCCATATATATACGGGAACGGTTGATGATCCCAACTGTTGGTGATATACATTCGATACACTCAAGCGAAATGAGTGGTCGGTCATGTGTGGCCGGGTTGCAAGATGTTCTTGTTGAACCCAGTGTATTCCTCTCTTGAGGTACACTAGCAGAAGGTTGTTCCATACCTTGTCATAGTAGGAAATCCATTACCCAATACGTGCTTGCGATTTCGATTGTATATTATTTATGTAGAACGTGAGATGAAAGCGTTTCTGCTAGTTGATATCTATTTGTACATAGACATTATTATAATATCAAAAGGTTTTTGATATAAGGATATTTTGGATTCTCATAAGGGAAAAACACGTTCCGTTCTGTGGCGTGGTTTACTTCCGCAATATATTAATCATCTAGCAGAAACGCTTTCATTTCATGTTCTACATATATAGTATACAATCAAAACCGCAAGCACGTATTGGGTAATGGATTTCCAACTATGACAAGGTATGGAACCACCTTCCGATCAGTGTACTCTAGGAACGATACACTGGAGTTCAACAAGAACATCTTGCAACTCAGCCACACATGACCGACCACTCATTTCGCTTGAGTGTATCGAATGTACATCACCAATGGTTGGGATCAGCAACCGTTCCCGTATATAAATATAAATATATATATATGGGATAGCATTGATAGATTAAAGAAGCAAATGAATATTCTCTAGATAGGTGATTATACACCCTACCTCGGTGCGACCGACTTAGCCATGCTGCCTGCCCGATTTCTGTCATTTACCGGATGTAAGGCTAGAAGCTACTCTTATCTTTTCACATACCACATCTTCATTCACTTAGAATTTCACATCGTCATACCCTCTAAATCACAAATTGATTTCCCCAAAAATACCATGGGTATAAGCTAAGAGAAACGAATTCCTCCGCCACCAATGTAAATACGTTTGAAACGATCAACTAAAGTGATCTACCAGATATACATTGTTAGACCTTCGTCCATACAAGTTGTCCTGGGACAGGACAAACCGAAGGCACTATTCAGTATATCAATCTTAGTCGCTGTTATCTAAGGTTTATACAACAGCCTTTGCACTTTACTCCGTCTTCAATAAATGTATGATTCGCAACGCTTATACCATTACGGAGTGGTTCTTTGGATAATAATCAAACCGGTCTCTCCATATTAACAACGTTAAAATGTTCAAAACTTCGATAGTCTATGATTTAACTATCAAAGAAAAACAAGTGTGCAAACAACGATCTTATTTCCAAATGGAAATTCTATCGAACAATCATCAACATATATATATATATATATTCTATTTCCTTAATTTCTATGTTTAGAAAATACACGTTATTAACATTGGAAAACATTTCCATGTTATCTACACATCACTATTCTTCCACAACTATCAGTCCCTAACTGTAAACTAGTATGAGAACGATTTCCTATGTATAAACCCCAAAGGCCGAAACCAACATCAGATCGATACTCAGAAAACCATTCGACTTACTAATCTCTAGTCAGTTTCTAATTTTGCTTAACTCTATATCTTTAACTCTATTTGATTAACTCTAACTGATTAACTCTGATTAATTAACTCTATTTCCTTTTAAAATATCATATTTATTGTCTAAATAAATATTTCCTTTATAATCCTATTTATTCTAACAAATAAGTATCTCCTTTATTCTATTTGTAAATGGTTTACAAATATTTCTCTTCTTATTTGTTTGACAAATATTTTCCCTTATATTTGATTTACCAATATATATCCTTTTACAAAAATCCTTTTATCTATATATATATATATATATATAATCCATTGATTTTATATAAATAAATTTATTTCAAAATATACTTTGAAAATCCCTTTTCCACATTCTGGTATTTCTTATGGTATTTAACACCCCGTATAACAACGATAAATATCGTCCAAACACACATAATCAACAACAGATTATATATCACATCATATATCACAATATATGAATCACAGTAAAAATAAATGTTGAGGAATCCAGTTGGATTCCTCCGACCTGTTTCCCTGCATAACAGATTTAAACAACATAGGTAACATCACTTTCAGTTCCATATGATATATTCTGCTAAACAGAATCAATATAGAAATTCAACTAACTGACTAGCAGTTCAATCAAACAGTCAACACATAGTAAATCAGACAATTTCTAACAGTTCTTGTAACGACCCAGGGGTTTTCGGCTTCGAAAATCAACATAAATACCTTACCATATCTCATGTCGATCCTCCAAATACCGAGAACACCGGATTGTTAATGAAAGAATTTAGAGGGTGAGATAAGAAAGAAAGAATTATAAGAATAGAAGAAGGAGAAGAACACAACACAGAGTCTCACATCGCAGCGGAAACAAAATATAATATAGAAATAAATCTTTATTGAGAGCTTTAAACTTACAATCATCAGAGTACAACACACATCTGGACAGTTTTGGTAATCTGTCCTCATAGATATATATATATATATATATCACACAGCGAAATATCATTCGTCTGAACGTCTTCAGCTCGTCACTGGATTTCATGGTACCTGATCACCTGAACCTGTACATCCGGGCTAACTCGAGCATTTACAAAACACCGGGTCAGTCTGGTGAACCAGAGTGAGAAAAACTCGCACAGCATTAAGGGTATCACACAACTTGATTTTAAAATTAAAATCCTTTCGAAAGAAAAGGATAATCGTAAGACCAAATCCACACATAAATACGGACGGTTTTTACCTTACGATAACCCAAAACATCTTTTGAAATCATATATTGATCTGATATTATGATAATGTCTATATACAAATAATTAACAAATCTAGAGGAACGCTTGCATCTCACGCTCCCCATATATAGTATACAATTGAAAACCGTGGGCGCTTATTGGATATTGGGTTTCCAACTTGACAAGGTATGGGACCACCTTCCGCACGTGTATCTCTAGAGGCGAATACACAGGGTTCAACAAGAACATCTTGCAACCCGGCCCTCACATGACCGACCACTCATTTCGCTTGAGTGTATCGAATGTATATCACCAACGGTTGGACTCAAACCACCGTTCCCGAATGGGCAGAATCGATAGAATAAGAAACAAAAGGAATTTCTCTAGATAGGTGATTATACACCCTAATGGGAGCGACCCACATAGCCATGCTGCCTGCCCGATTTTTGTCATCTCCCGGTTGATGAGGCTTGGGGTCAGAATTTCCCTTACAGCACCTGGCCACCATTCACTTTGAATGCCACATCGTCAGATCCTCTGGGTACCACTAATTGACATCCCCAAAAATACTCTAGTTATTTGGCTAGAGAAAACCATTTCTCCGCCATCAACTACGGCACGTTTGAAGAAATCAACGTACGTAATCCTCTTTGGAAATACTCTGTCAGACACTCGTCCATACAAGTCATCCAGGAACAGGATGAACCGAAAGCACTCTCCTACTGCATCCAATATAGGAATCACCCCATGAATCAGTAGCGAGAAGTCCTTGCAACCCGTAGACTCCAACCACGAAAGAACCACAGTTTATCTCTGGGAGCTAACCAGAGATTATTAGTAGTCCTTCCGCTTATGAAGATCCACAGTCTTCAGTGCTCCATCTCGACCGTCTTCTGATATCTTCACGTATTTGTTGGTCGGAATGGTTTTCGAATATAAATTCGATCCCGGTCTTTCCGTACCAACAATCGTATTGGACAGATTTGATAGTCGGTGATTTAACTATCAAAATAAACAGTGTTTCAACTATGACACTCCAATGAGTTCACTGGTTCAGTATTCAGCAATCACATGGCCTTTTAATTAAACAAACTGATTCACTTCTGTTTAATAAAACTTCTACTCTTTTAATAATTTCAAATACGATAATCAAATTCTTATCACTAACCTCTTTTATGATTACCAACCAATATCATCTTCAGATAATCCTGATGTCGTTGGGGTATTTTAATTACCTCTCAGACCTTGATCAACAACGTTCATATCTTCTGAAAAATACAAGTTGTAATCAAACCCAAAATTCCATTCCAATCCCAAAACAATTCTCATTTAACTCTGATTTGGTTACACAACCCTATGCCCCATTTCTTTAACTAAATCCACTTATTTCCAATTTCCCTTCAAAACATTTGACCATTTAATGCTTTGGGAATTTCACTTAAAAAGTAATTCTCTAAAGCTTTATTAATTCAAAATAATAATTCACTTCGATCGTTACTACTTCAATGGTAAATTTTTTTTATTCACTAAAATAAATAATAAATCCCCTTTTTAAAATCCTATTAAAATTAAACAAATATTATTTAAATTATTTAATTGGATTAATCCAATCAAACTAATTCAATTACTAATTGCAGTTGAAAATGGTCAATTTGGTTAACTCTAAACATGGTTATCTCGTTAACCGATTCTAATCATTCCCTTCTTAAATTAATTAAGAATGTAATTAATTTTAAATATCTCATTTAATTATTTCTTAATGAAACAATATCCAAATTTAACCATTTGGTTAATTTCAAATCACTTAACTGATAATTTCTATCCAGTAAATAACAACTATTCAGCACCAGCCAATTAATAGAACAATTCAATCAGATCAAACAAATTCAAACCATTAAACACGTTTATGAATAAACGTGACCAACAAGGTAAGTTACCTTGGTTGGATCCAATCGTTGAAATAACGATTTGGTATTTTATTGAAATTAAACACGGTTTAATTTCAGTAGTTAAATCAACAGATAAATTTATAACTAGCAAACAGTCAACCATCAGCAAGCAGAGCACACAAAATAAAAACCCAATTTATATCAAATATAAATGAGAAACTGAGTGAGTTTAACTCACCTTTGATTCTCACTGTCTCCAACTTTATCTTGATTTTGTTCTGCTTGTAGTCACGATCGTAACACGAGTTATTCTGCCCCATTTCTGTCCATATATGAACGTTCGAATATTAACACCTTAGTTAAATTGGTTTAACTCTTAGTTATAAAATGAACTAATCCTATTTAATTAAACTAATTACCTCGTTATACAGATCCTAACTAATTTCCTATAATCCCTATTTGCAAATTAAATTATATTAATTAAAACGATAATCCTTAACCACATTTGTTAATAACTTCATTATATTAAACAAATAACTAAATATGTTTTAAGCTGATTAACGAAATTAACACGACCAATTTGACCTGCAAGGTACTGGAATGAAAGGGTTTTAAATTTCGTTAATTAGATCAATCTTATTTTAATTAGAAATCCTTTAATTAGTTAACCAATAAACTAAATCAAGCCTTTATTTAATCTAAACTTATATATTAAAACCCAAAACCGGCCTTACCTTTCTTCAGCCCAGCCCACCCGAAATGAACCAAGCCCGCTCCATTTCCTTTTAACCCTAGAAACCGTCTGATCCTTCATTCATCCTCAGAAAAACATACGCCGCCACTAAAAACCCAAACCCTTCCAACGTCGGTTCCCCTTTCTTCATAATTTTCGTCAGCCGTAAACCCTAGGAGAAACCGAGCAGATGATCCTCCTTCGTGCTTCCTTAGGCGACAACGGGAACCCCCTCTTCAACTCGATTTAAAACCCAGAGCTGCTACAGCCTTCCGCAACCCATCGTATAACTGAGACCGAATCCCTATCAAAAAGCTAAGTATTTTTATCCTCAAATTAATTTCTGTTTTTGATTTTATTTTCTTCCTCTTTGAATTCTATGTGGGTTGAATTCGGTTTTTCTATACCGAGTTGTTTGTGTATTGGAAAAAATGATGCGGTTCTTGATCATGACAGAACGATGTCAATTTGATTTTGAATCATAGGTTTCAGGTTTTTGTTCAGTCTAGTTCTTAGGGGTTTGTTCCTTCATTTCAGGCCAGCTATGATCGAATTGTTTTGAGTACGTATAGGCTAGATGAGGTTATGGCCTATGACTTGTTTATTTCAGTTGAGGTTTTTGAACTATGAAATGTACCCCGTGTCAACTATGGCAGACAAGATTTTCGTATTGTCTATTCTCCGGTACATGATGCCATTTGTATTGTCATTTCCACATATATTTGTTCTGTCGGATCTTGGTCTTGTCTTTGAAATATACTGTTTTCGATCAGCACATAATTTGTAGTGTATTTCACTGTTTCCTTAGCTGTTGCCTATTACTGATCCCTAGCTATAATTTTACTGTTTCCATGTGGTATTTGTTTCTCATTGACAGTTCATATTGGCTTGTTCGAGTACAGTTATCAAATTGAAACTTCAGATTTTTAGAAATTGGAGGTTGAAGTGACTATACATATACTTAGCTGTTTTGTTGCTGTTTTAATGCAGTACAGATTTGGTCCATACATCTATTTGGATCCTGTTGCATTCACTCTCTTCTTTATTTGATCTGAAATCTTTTATACATGCCTACACATGTTTTTTTTTTCTTTTTTTCTTTTTTTTTCTTAGCTGTTTATCCCTATAGATATAGCTATGACAATATATACACTCAACCGTTTCCTACAGCCATACCTGTACTGCTTTGATTCTGCAGTTTTGATGGCACCATACATATATTTGCTTTGATGGTACAATACATATATTAGTATTTGCTTTGCTGTAAAATCTGAGTTTGTATGTGGTATCCTTGTCATTGGGATTCTATAACTATCTCTATGTTTTTCTGGCTACTTAGCTGTTCTTTCCTTTTCTTTTCAAATCCTCATACATTTTATTATTAGCTATTAATAGCTGTTTCTCTTTTCATTTCAGGTTGATCTTCTGCTTGATGGAAGACATGTCAAGGTAGAGCAGTTCATGAATTTTGCCTATGAGATTGATGAGTTGTGTCTTGGGTTTTCAGGGTCTTTTTGAATTTGATTTGTATAATTTTTCTTTTTTTTTCTTTTCCACATTATTATACGTACCCTCTTGAAGAGTTTGGGATTAATGTATAAGTGTTGGCCGGATGAAATATGTAAATTAACTTGTTCAAATCCTTATTTCTTCCTTGTCTCATAACTGTACTTTGACTGCTGTACTTATGCATCTTTTATATAATTTCTTTTCTCTGTTCTACTGTTGCTTTACTGTTTTTCTTTCATTACTATATTTTTCTTGTTTTGGTCCATTTGATTTGCTGTTTCCATGGAGAGCATTTGATATTTATTTTTGTCATTCTTTGTTGGACCGTACTGTTTGCACCTTACTTGGTTGTTCCTTCGGATCGACCGTTTTCAATTCTCTACTAAGATAAACACAAATTACTAGTGGTATTTATAACATTTAAAGAAAAGAGGAACGAATACATGTTTTTTTCTTGTTGAAACCGGCTATACTTGTATAACATGTTAAATCGTTCATACCATGCAAACTAAATTTCAAACAATTTTAATTAAATAAAAATAACTGATATTATCGAATATATTTAAAATGAAAACGTCGAATGAGGCTAAGAAGGTTAAGATGGAAAAACTCCACATCCAGACATTTGGTTAACGATGTCGAAAATATATATATACATATATAACCGTTAAAAAAATATTATTATATTATTAATATAATTAAAATATCCAAAATAGTCAAATCCCATTATTTAAACTCAAATAAATATTTTAAATAAATAAAATATTTCAAATAAATGGTCAGAAAATACGGGACATTACATTCTTCCCTCCTTAAAATAATTTCGTCCTCGAAATTGCTAAAGTAAGAAAAATGTGGTAAACCCCATTAGTTTTTAAAAATATACTATCTTCAAAGTAAAACCAAATTTATTTTGGTAACCAAAATTTTCAAAAATATTGAAAATACTCTAACGTATATATGAAATATTTAATTATCACTTCATTTACTGGGTTTTAGTTTATTTACTCTTCGTTAAACCATGGATAAATTTCATTCAGCCAGTCTGATAAGCGGACAATCATCAAATCAACGATCAAGGCACAACAATCCAATCAAATCAACTAAATTCACATCTACTTTAACAAATTTGAATATCAACCAATTTATATTTGATTGATTTCTATTTAGTTATTCTTCATTAAATTTCCAAATTTAAATCAATTTTATTTAATCATTTCTTAATTTAATTCCCATAGAATTAATAATGATTTAATTCGACTTCACTAACCCAGTTAAGTTTCAAATTAAAATCCTTAATCCAATTTGAATTTATTCAAAATCAACTAACACACCATGTCTAATCAATTTGAGAAAATGATTTCTTTTCAATACAAAAATAAATTTCGGGTAAAATTATTTCATCTACCCCCTTTACAAAACAATATTGTGCCCCTTATCAGTCAACGCTTTTCAACACTTGAACCAATCAATAACACAATACAAAACATTTGTATATAAAATTTACAAATACGCTCTCATATATATATATACACTCAAACTCAATCTAGGGTGTTACTAATCCCATCTCTATCGAGTTACGCCACAGAGCCAAGGTTATTACTAAACCAATAGCTCTGATACCACTGTAACGACCCAGGGGTTTTCGGCTTCGAAAATCAACATAAATACCTTACCATATCTCATGTCGATCCTCCAAATACCGAGAACACCGGATTGTTAATGAAAGAATTTAGATGGTGAGATAAGAAAGAAAGAATTATAAGAATAGAAGAAGGAGAAGAACACAACACAGAGTCTCACATCGCAGCGGAAACAAAATATAATATAGAAATAAATCTTTATTGAGAGCTTTAAACTTACAATCATCAGAGTACAACACATATCTGGACAGTTTTGGTAATCTGTCCTCATAGATATATATATATATATATATCACACAGCGAAATATCATTCGTCTGAACGTCTTCAGCTCGTCACTGGATTTCACGGTACCTGATCACCTGAACCTGTACATCCGGGCTAACCCGAGCATTTACAAAACACCGGGTCAGTCTGGTGAACCAGAGTGAGAAAAACTCGCACAGCATTAAGGGTATCACACAACTTGATTTTAAAATTAAAATCCTTTCGAAAGAAAAGGATAATCGTAAGACCAAATCCACACATAAATACGGACGGTTTTTACGTTACGATAACCCAAAACATCTTTTGAAATCATATATTGATCTGATATTATGATAATGTCTATATACAAATAATTAACAAATCTAGAGGAACGCTTGCATCTCACGCTCCCCATATATAGTATACAATTGAAAACCGTGGGCGCTTATTGGATATTGGGTTTCCAACTTGACAAGGTATGGGACCACCTTCCGCACGTGTATCTCTAAAGGCGAATACACAGGGTTCAACAAGAACATCTTGCAACCCGGCCCTCACATGACCGACCACTCATTTCGCTTGAGTGTATCGAATGTATATCACCAACGGTTGGACTCAAACCACCGTTCCCGAATGGGCAGAATCGATAGAATAAGAAACAAAAGGAATTTCTCTAGATAGGTGATTATACACCCTAATGGGAGCGACCCACATAGCCATGCTGCCTGCCCGATTTTTGTCATCTCCCGGTTGATGAGGCTTGGGGTCAGAATTTCCCTTACAACACCTGGCCACCATTCACTTTGAATGCCACATCGTCAGATCCTCTGGGTACCACTAATTGACGTCCCCAAAAATACTCTAGTTATTTGGCTAGAGAAAACCATTTCTCCGCCATCAACTACGGCACGTTTGAAGAAATCAACGTACGTAATCCTCTTTGGAAATACTCTGTCAGACACTCGTCCATACAAGTCATCCAGGAACAGGATGAACCGAAAGCACTCTCCTACTGCATCCAATATAGGAATCACCCCATGAATCAGTAGCGAGAAGTCCTTGCAACCCGTAGACTCCAACCACGACAGAACCACAGTTTATCTCTGGGAGCTAACCATAGATTATTAGTAGTCCTTCCGCTTGTGAAGATCCACAGTCTTCAGTGCTCCATCTCGACCGTCTTTTGATATCTTCACGTATTTGTTGGTCGGAATGGTTTTCGAATATAAATTCGATCCCGGTCTTTCCGTACCAACAATCGTATTGGACAGATTTGATAGTCGGTGATTTAACTATCAAAATAAACAGTGTTTCAACTATGACACTCCAATGAGTTCACTGGTTCAGTATTCAGCAATCACATGGCCTTTTAATTAAACAAACTGATATACTTCTGTTTAATAAAACTTCTACTCTTTTAATAATTTAAAATACGATAATCAAATTCTTATCACTAACCTCTTTTATGATTACCAACCAATATCATCTTCAGATAATCCTGATGTCGTTGGGGTATTTTAATTACCTCTCAGACCTTGATCAACAACGTTCATATCTTCTGAAAAATACAAGTTGTAATCAAACCCAAAATTCCATTCCAATCCCAAAACAATTCTCATTTAACTCTGATTTGGTTACACAACCCTATGCCCCATTTCTTTAACTAAATCCACTTATTTCCAATTTCCCTTCAAAACATTTGACCATTTCATGCTTTGGGAATTTCACTTAAAAAGTAATTCTCTAAAGCTTTATTAATTCAAAATAATAATTCACTTCGATCGTTACTACTTCAATGGTAAAAAAAAATTATTCACTAAAATAAATAATAAATCCCCTTTTTAAAGTCCTATTAAAATTAAACAAATATTATTTAAATTATTTAATTGGATTAATCCAATCAAACTAATTCAATTACTAATTGCAGTTGAAAATGGTCAATTTGGTTAACTCTAAACATGGTTATCTCGTTAACCGATTCTAATCATTCCCTTCTTAAATTAATTAAGAATGTAATTAATTTTAAATATCTCATTTAATTATTTCTTAATGAAACAATATCCAAATTTAACCATTTGGTTAATTTCAAATCACTTAACTGATAATTTCTATCCAGTAAATAACAACTATTCAGCACCAGCCAATTAATAGAACAATTCAATCAGATCAAACAAATTCAAACCATTAAACACGTTTATAAATAAACGTGACCAACAAGGTAAGTTACCTTGGTTGGATCCAATCGTTGAAATAACGATTTGGTATTTTATTGAAATTAAACACGATTTAATTTCAGTAGTTAAATCAACAGATAAATTTATAACTAGCAAACAGTCAACCATCAGCAAGCAGAGCACACAAAATAAAAACTCAATTTATATCAAATATAAATGAGAAACTGAGTGAGTTTAACTCACCTTTGATTCTCACTGTCACCAACTTTATCTTGATTTTGTTCTGCTTGTAGTCACGATCGTAACACGAGTTATTCTGCCCCATTTCTGTCCATATATGAACGTTCGAATATTAACACCTTAGTTAAATTGGTTTAACTCTTAGTTATAAAATGAACTAATCCTATTTAATTAAACTAATTACCTCGTTATACAGATCCTAACTAATTTCCTATAATCCCTATTTGCAAATTAAATTATATTAATTAAAACGATAATCCTTAACCACATTTGTTAATAACTTCATTATATTAAACAAATAACTAAATATGTTTTAAGCTGATTAACGAAATTAACACGACCAATTTGACCTGCAAGGTACTGGAATGAAAGGGTTTTAAATTTCGTTAATTAGATCAATCTTATTTTAATTAGAAATCCTTTAATTAGTTAACCAATAAACTAAATCAAGCCTTTATTTAATCTGAACTTATATATTAAAACCCAAAACCGGCCTTACCTTTCTTCAGCCCAGCCCACCCGAAATGAACCAAGCCCGCTCCATTTCCTTTTAACCCTAGAAACCGTCTGATCCTTCATTCATCCTCAGAAAAACATACGCCGCCACTAAAAACCCAAACCCTTCCAACGTCGGTTCCCCTTTCTTCATAATTTTCGTCAGCCGTAAACCCTAGGAGAAACCGAGCAGATGATCCTCCTTCGTGCTTCCTTAGGCGACAACGGGAACCCCCTCTTCAACTCGATTTAAAACCCAGAGCTGCTACAGCCTTCCGCAACCCATCGTATAACTGAGACCGAATACCTATCAAAAAGCTAAGTATTTTTATCCTCAAATTAATTTCTGTTTTTGATTTTATTTTCTTCCTCTTTGAATTCTATGTGGGTTGAATTCGGTTTTTCTATACCGAGTTGTTTGTGTATTGGAAAAAATGATGGGGTTTGGTATTTATACTTGCGGTTCTTGATCATGACAGAACGATGTCAATTTGATTTTTAATCATAGGTTTTAGGTTTTTGTTCAGTCTAGTTCTTAGGGGTTTGTTCCTTCATTTCAGACCAGCTATGATCGAATTGTTTTGAGTACGTATAGGCTAGATGAGGTTATGGCCTATGACTTGTTTATTTCAGTTGAGGTTTTTGAACTATGAAATGTACCCTGTGTCAACTATGGCAGACAGGATTTTCGTATTGTCTATTCTCCGGTACATGATGCCATTTGTATTGTCATTTCCACATATATTTGTTCTGTCGGATCTTGGTCTTGTCTTTGAAATATACTGTTTTCGATCAGCACATAATTTGTAGTGTATTTCACTGTTTCCTTAGCTGTTGCCTATTACTGATCCCTAGCTATAATTTTACTGTTTCCATGTGGTATTTGTTTCTCATTGACAGTTCATATTGGCTTGTTCGAGTACAGTTATCAAATTGAAACTTCAGATTTTTACAAATTGGAGGTTGAAGTGACTATACATATACTTAGCTGTTTTGTTGCTGTTTTAATGCAGTACAGATTTGGTCCATACATCTATTTGGATCCTGTTGCATTCACTCTCTTCTTTATTTGATCTGAAATCTTTTATACATGCCTACACATGTTTTTTTTTCTTTTTTTCTTTTTTTTTTCTTAGCTGTTTATCCCTATAGATATAGCTATGACAATATATACACTCAACTGTTTCCTACAGCCATACCTGTACTGCTTTGATTCTGCAGTTTTGATGGCACCATACATATATTTGCTTTGATGGTACAATACATATATTAGTATTTGCTTTGATGTAAAATCATAGTTTCTATGTGGTATCCTTGTCATTGGGATTCTATAACTATCTCTATGTTTTTCTGGCTACTTAGCTGTTCTTTCCTTTTCTTTTCAAATCCTCATACATTTTATTATTAGCTATTAATAGCTGTTTCTCTTTTCATTTCAGGTTGATCTTCTGCTTGATGGAAGACATGTCAAGGCAGAGCAGTTCATGAATTTTGCCTATGAGATTGATGAGTTGTGTCTTGGGTTTTCAGGGTCTTTTTGAATTTGATTTGTATAATTTTTCTTTTTTCTTTTTTTCTTTTCCACATTATTATACGTACCCTCTTGAAGAGTTTGGGATTAATGTATAAGTGTTGGCCGGATGAAATATGTAAATTAACTTGTTCAAATCCTTATTTCTTCCTTGTCTCATAACTGTACTTTGACTGCTGTACTTATGCATCTTTTATATAATTTCTTTTCTCTGTTCTACTGTTGCTTTACTGTTTTTCTTTCATTACTATATTTTTCTTGTTTTGGTCCATTTGATTTGCTGTTTCCATGGAGAGCATTTGATATTTATTTTTGTCATTCTTTGTTGGACCGTACTGTTTGCACCTTACTTGGTTGTTCCTTCGGATCGACCGTTTTCAATTCTCTACTAAGATAAACACAAATTACTAGTGGTATTTATAACATTTAAAGAAAAGAGGAACGAATACATGTTTTTTTCTTGTTGAAACCGGCTATACTTGTATAACATGTTAAATCGTTCATACCATGCAAACTAAATTTCAAACAATTTTAATTAAATAGAAATAACTGATATTATCGAATATATTTAAAATGAAAACGTCGAATGAGGCTAAGAAGGTTAAGATGGAAAAACTCCACATCCAGACATTTGGTTAACGATGTCGAAAATATATATATACTTATATAACCGTTAAAAAAATATTATTATATTATTATTATAATTAAAATATCCAAAATAGTCAAATCCCATTATTTAAACTCAAATAAATATTTTAAATAAATAAAATATTTCAAATAAATGGTCAGAAAATACGGGACATTACAGTTCTAAAAATACAACATGAAATTATAAACTGTTTAGAGTTGGTGAGATTTACTCACATTGGACGTTAACCGCTGAATAACGGTTTGCGTTATTTGACTCAGTCGGACAATTTATTTCGCCATAAATTGTAACTTGATCCAATTGATTCGCGGTCAGTTCCATTGTGTAGTGTCCGTCCATACGATCCTAACGCGACTGACGGTTCGACTTTCTGATATCGTATGACAAAGATATTAAGTCTACAATTTTAATACACAATATTAAATTAAATAAACTAAACCTATTAACCAAACGGGCTTTACCCATTTATTCGTCCCATCACCCATCATAAAAACTGAGGCTCGCACCCTACCTTTCTTTCCCAATTCCATCGATCACCTGCTCCTCAAAACACAGCCATTCACGAAATCCTTTGGCTCCCAAAATCACCAACTCCACTTCATGAAAACCAAAGCTAAAACCTCCGACGAACTTCTCTACCCGACCTCCTTCATTCCCATTCGAAAATCCCCAACTCGCACATGCTATCGAAATCCCGTTGAACAGCAAGGTACTGTTGCGCTCCCTACTTCGAGCGACGACTTTGGTTCTAGAATTTCACCAAAAACACTCGGTTGATGCCAAATCGGATAACGAACTCAACTCCGGCATTCAATTAGCACTTTGTCGCCTCAATACTTCTACAACTCCAACCCTAGACGTCGAACTCTACAGGACAGCGAACCCGGACGAAGTCGAAGTAGGTGAAACACATACTAGTTTGAAGAGGATCATCCGAGCAATTCAAATATGTATAAAATGTGATTTATAGATTTTGTATGAATTTCTTTTGATTTTATAATGGGTGATCTGTGTTTTACTGAGAGCAAAAAGTGACGGCGCAATATTTGGCCGAGGAGAAAGTGAAATTAGGTTTAGGAGGAAATGTGTTCTATTTATAGGTTGCTTAGATATTTTATTATTAGTTTATAATATTTTATTCAAGTCATTTTCTAATTTATCTGTTTTCTAAAAATTCCTGTGACCACATAAAATATTCAAAAATCACCAAACTGGACATGCAGCTACAGTTCGACATTACGGTCCCAACGAAACTGGTTTCGTCGAATTCCGACTCCGTATGCTCACACAATGTATTTTTAACTGTAAAAATACTAAATGTTTTCCACTCTAAAAATCCGTACGGCCACACACTGACTCTAAAAATCACGAAACTGGAAATATAACAACTGTTTGACATTGCTGATCTAACAAAATTAGTTTCGTCGAACTCCGACTTCGTTTGCAAAGTGGCTATTTTTAAAGCTCTAAATAGCCTATTTAAATATATAAATATATTTAAATATAATTAAATCTAATATTTAAAAATAAATATTATCGTCTATATTCATAGTGGAATACCGTACAGCTTCATAATATTCCTATATGGATTTACAACTCGATATTACATCGTCAGAGTTATATCGATGTTCGATTTCTATTTAAATCCTTATAAAAAATATAATTAAATCATTATAGTCAGGGCGCTGCATTCCTGAGAATTTGATTTGGACGTAAATCAAAATCTACACGATGAAATCCTGATTTTTCTCTTCCACTAGAAAGATATACTTGACCAGCTCCACACGTTTCTTGTTTCATGGAAATCCGATTTAAAATGAACCCTGTATACTCAATTGAAGTTCAAATCGCCAAATAGCGAACTGCCGCGCCATTTCTAGCTCTATTTTAATTATATTAAAATTCTACGTTGAAACTGACGTCGATTGAATATATTCGTCAATATAATTCAACTCTAAGCTGAACTAAATCCTAGGGACGACCCAGTTCACAGAATATTGTGATTTCCAATATTTTTGATTATTTCTGAATTAAATATATTATTTAATTTTAATTACATAACCACTATAATTTAATCATCGACGATTTAATTCCCTAAATCACTATTTATATAATTAAATAAATTAATTATAATACCTCTGACAATGCGGGTCATTACAGGTTCGTTAATCCCGACTAGTTTGAATTGATATTCAAAGAAGATTAAAGAATAAATTTAAAGAATTTATCTTTGATAAAATTAATGGGAACTTTTCCCAAAGTATAAGAATATTTGAATAAAAGAATATTCTGAATTGGAATGAGGCGTATGTTGTGTTTGTGTAACACTGGTTTAATATATACGTAAGTTATTCAGAAAGACCGGGTTTATCCCATTCTTAATAACTTATTCGACGTGATGTCGAAGATGAAGATGGTGGTTGAAGACCGGAGGTCTTCACATCGTTTGGATAATTACTGATGATCTTGATTGGGCTGTATACCCAAGAGGAGGGAAACAGTTGGTGATCGTCCGGACGTACTTGGAGATCGATGGATATGCGGGGTACTAAGTGCCTCCGGTTTCGTTCAGACCTAGAACGAACTTGTAAATGGACTGTGTGTCTGACATTGGATTTTATTCTGTGTGATTGATTTCTATTAAATATATATCTGTTTGGCGGCGGATAATTTATTCTCTTGCTTAACGCCCTTCTCTGAGACGTACGAGCTCAGGGGTTATATATTGGTGGATATCAAACGCATGTAGTGAACTGCCTGTGTGGCATGCCTAAGTGGCAATATGATCAAGGCTTCTGTTGAAAAGCAGAGTCTTGTGGTCGATGATCAAAGCACGGCCTTTGTGGCGTAGCTTTGTGTAGCGTTGATTCGCGAGCCTCACACCCCGGTTGTGAACCGAAAACGGGAGAGGACCTCAGGGAGGGCATGCATCTCTTTCTAGCTAGAAGTGGAATCAGTGGTTCTACATGCCCTGACGAGTTTGACTTATGTAGTTGTTGCTGTTGCGAGGCACCTCTGATATATCGGTCATTCTCGAACCGATGGAGTCATTCGTTGGCTCATTTACGCCCCATAGGGCGGGGAGGCATAGTGTTCAGGATTTCGTCTAATCCACATCGGTGGACCGGCCCTGTCGCTCCAAGGTTCAATGCATTCTGTCCCTGAGACTCGGGCTAGACAGTCTCGAATCGATAGAGGACGATCCCTTGCCTCGATTCAAAGAAGGAAATCTAATTTCCAATACGTGACTTTGTGATTTTATTTGTAGAGCCTAGTATGGCTACATAGTGGGATGGGGCGCTTATGCCATCTATGATTGATACTTATGATTTGAAGTTGTATTACACAATATGCACTTATAATAGTATCAAATGATTTGTTTTAAACATATCAAGCATTCTTGGATATTATAAGGTAAAAACCCTATCCTCCGGCTTGCGTTGCATTGTGTGATGGGACCTGGGTCTTATAATAGCTTCATTTTTTTTATTTAGCATTGCGCTGTTGTTTTATGCACTGGTGTTCTTGGAAGGAAACCCGTTCCGTGTTATACGGCGTGGTCCCTTGATTTACCTAACTTTAAAATAAAGATTAATAACTGTTTTAGTTCTCACACCAGTCCCATGACTGACCTGGAGTTTATTGTTATAACCTAAACTCTGGGTGCCCTTATTTTGTCACGGGCAGCTAGTAGTTTTGGTTTTGCAGATTTATATTTATAGGATCCTGGTTTACAGCTGGAACGATATCCGTAAAGCTTTGTATCTGTGTATCTTCTTCAGTTGTATTTTGTATTATTTTCCGCTGCTACGTAATGTATTGTAATCTCTAATATTTATCGAATGTATTTCATTTATTCATACTCTGTATATTCTTGTATTCTGATAAAATTGTTGTAATATACAATGAAATGTTCTTCCGTCTGCGCTCTAATTTGTCGTGTTCTCAAAACAATCAGGAATTTCGAACGGTCTTGATCGGTTTAGCGGCTGATTCGGATCGAGTGTAATTCCCGGTCGTCTCAGGCATAAAATAATATGGTCAGTATATCGACCAGAACATCCATCGAACCCGTAATGATCGATATATCTGAAGTGCCTCTCTATCCATCAAGTAATAAGCAACATCCACATGAGTAAACAGTCTGGGCTCCATATCATGACGTTACTCCTAGCTATAAACTAACATATATCCATTTCCCTGAAGTCCTCATCCCGTATCTGGTTCATACCAGGGTGCGATATCGCTAAGTAACGCTATACACAAAGCTATGCCTAAATAAGCTGTTGTTTGATCATCAACCACAAGGCTCTTCTTTTCAACAAAATCCTTGATCATTTGCATCTTAGCATGTCACATTGTCAGTCCATACCATACCACTGATTTCTGCCAATAAATAACCTCTAAGCTCGTACGTCTCAGAGAAGGGTGTTAGGCAAGAGAATAAATTTTCCGCCACCAAACAGATATATATTTAGCAGAGATCAATGAATACACTATAAATGTATACAACGTCAGACACACCATCCATTTACAAGTCTATTCTGGGTATGAATGAAACCGGAGGCACCTTATTCCTTGTTCCATATATCCAACACAGGAGAGAGGTCCTCGCATATCCATCGATCTTCAAGTACGTTTGGACGATCAACACTTATTACCTTGTTTTGGGTGTACGACCCAATCAAGACATCAGTAATCATCCAAATGATGTGAAGATCTCCAGTCTTCAACCACCGTCTTCATTGTCTACTTTTGGTCGTCGTAGTAATTATTCATAATGGGTTAAACCCAGTCTTTCCGAATTACTCGTGTATTTTATAATCAAGTGCTATAAAAACACATCATACGCCTCATTCCAATTTAGAAAATTCTTTTAATAAAATATTCACATTATTAGGGAAAGGTTCCCATTAATTTTATCAAAGAAAAATTCTTTTAAATTTATTCTTTAATCTTCTTTTTTATATTATTTCTCAAGATTTTATTAACTAGTCGGGATTATTGAACCTTACCGCAATAATCATTTATTATTTTCCAGTTCCAACCTATTCATCCCATGGAGCAAAGCTGGTAGCACTCCATATCTAACACCCACTATGCTCTGGGTAAAATTAATTACCCTTCTACGTTCAAATCTAATTAAAGATTTAACTATCGCTTGGAGTAAAACAGGTGGTAGTCCATTTTTGATCATTTCAAGTATTTGATAAATTTAATTATCTCATTTCATTCAGTCTAATTAAGAACTTATTAAACTCCAATTTGGTTTTAATATCCAAAATCATTGCCTTATAATTATTCAAATTTAAGAAATTAATCTTATCTTTAACTGGGTTAAAAAACTAATGTCATTTAAAACACAGTTCACGATAAACCCAAAATCCCATCCCATTTATTATGGATTCTTCACAAAAATCAGATCAATATATAATTGATATAAATTTCCGTATCAGACTAATAATATAAATGGAATAGCGACAAGGCCTTTTAAATTCCATATATAGTAACGGCCTTCATTCACATAAGCTCATCTCAGTTATTACCAAATCGAATTCCGTTCAATTCCAATTTTATATATAAAATTGGAAAAATTTACTTTGGAAAATTTCCATTTAATTTTTAAATAAAGATTTATAAATTTCAAATTATATTTTCACTGTTGATTGGGTTAAAGAACAAATGTCGTTTAAAACACATTTCACAATAAACCAACAATCAACTTTCGTTTCAATTCCAATTAAATATTAACTGATTGGTATTAAGATTTAACCTTTTCTCAACCGAGTTCAAGAATAGTGTCATTTAAGACACCATTCACGACAAACCCAAAAATCCAATTTATTTTATTTAATTCCAATTAAATATTAGTTCAAAAACTTCATTAAATCTTAATTTAAAGATTTATTATTTTCTCAACTGGGTTTAAGAACAGTGTTATTGAAGACACCATTTACGACAAACCCAAAATCCACTTTTACATTAAATAAAAGGCTTTGCATAGAAATTATATCGGCTTATATTCAATATCAAATTCTGAAATCAAAAAATATCGTATTAGGAATAATGATATTTATATATCTTCCAAATTCCTCAACATATCCATATAATCATGGAATCCAATATCGAAACATTCCGAAGATAATTTCCATTCCAGTTCATACTTTGGAAAATTCTGGTTATGTTAAAACCATTACAAATCCAATTTATTATTTCTAAAATAATTGGATTATTATTCTAGTTAATAACTATTTCATTTCGATAAAAATATATTTTATCTTTTCAAACTTAGAATTTTTCATCCAAAATCTTTCCGAATTATTAATTATGATTTTACATAATTTTCCCATATTTTTAAGAATTTTATCAAGGCCCGTACAGTCGGTTTCCAATAACGGCCACCGAACTGCATCCATAGCGACCTTTTCCAAATTTTATTTGGACATAATTCCAAATCCAACCATTATATTTCAAATCTCTTATATTCATTGGAAAGCTCTTTTCGATACGAACACAATGGTTCGGTTTTGAAGAATCCAACGGTCGGATCTCCCGTTACATTAACCTGAAGTTAATGGTCGAAATTAGCGAACAGTCGCTGCCGGGCGCGTTCTATTCAGGCCATTAAATATATATAATATATATTATATATATTTTGTTGATTTCCATTTAAAATGGATTTTATAAAATATTTATATATTCATGTTAAAACGATTCCAACTTCTTTTTCAATCTTAAATCAAAATTGAATTTGAAATCACTTCTTTTCGATATTCATTTTAAAATGAATAAAATCGATCGATAAACCCGTTCGGGTTAAAATGACATTTGCTACTTACCTCGGCTTCACATTTTTATATTTTTGTGTCCATCTAAAATCGGACATCAAAATCATAATTTTATTCTTCACTAACTAATAACTACTCCATAGCATGTAAATTTTATTCATTCCATAAATACGTTAAAATTTTAATTTTTAACGAACAAACATTTATTTCATTACATGTAAATTTTGTACATTTCATGTTCATGTTAAAAATTATATTTTTAATGAACAAACATTTTTAATGGACAAACGTATATTTCAAGACATGTAAATTTTAATGGTTCTTACATGTACATGTTGAAAATGATATTTTTAATGAACAAAAATATATTTCAAGACATGTAAATTTTATTCACTTTACATGCATGATAAAAATAATATTTTTATCTAACAAACATATAATTCAACATATGATTATTTTTATTACATCATTAACATGTTCAAGATGATATTTTTAGCTAATAAAAATATAATTCAACATATGATTATTTTTATTACTTCAATGAATATTATTTTAAAATATTCATTATGTTAAAATGTTCTTTATTTTAAAAGATTCTTTATTTTAAAATATTCTTTATTTCAAAATATTCTTTATTTTAAAATATTCTTTATTTTAAAATATTCTTTATTTCTGAATCGGAATGCGACTCAAACAATTACCATATAGTTTTAGTTATATGGTTTTCATACAGTGCATGTATTCAACAATAATGATAAATAATCATTAAACAGTCCATTCACAACCAAAGTGAATTTTACAACTGTGTGAGCATTAAAATAAATAAATAATGCTCAACACAGCCTGTCAATCCATCGATTGACATACAATAAATATTTGGATTAGTATATGTCAAAAATCATCCCAACACCCATATGGGGTTTTCAAACAACAACAGTCTATTTAAATAAATCTTTAGTTAATAAATTTAACCAATTCTAATTCAGTTTGAATTATTCTTCTACTTAGCCAATTTTATTGTTTAAATTATAAATAAATATTTATAATCTAATTTCAACTACCACATTAATGTTAACAATATTTTTGATATGTTAATCATTTCAACATTACAAACAACACAAAATACAGTCAATTCAATCTAAACAAACAATCATGGTTTGTACAATAAATGGTGTCGGGTGCTACTAAGCACCGTCTTCATCCTAGTATATATTTAACTGTAATATAAATTGAGTGAGAAAGAGTTCTCACCTTTGGTTTTCCACTCCTCAATTCTTCATTGGACGATTTTGATTCTGCTCTGCTTCTAGTCAGTTTCATCAAAATCTGTTTCACACGATTTTTATATTAAAAATAACATTTTTATTTTAACTCTATATAGATAAAAATCACATTTTTATTGTTACTCTAATTACCTAAAAATCACCTTTTTATTCTATATAAAATTCTGATCTTTATAATGTTCTTCATATAATAAAAATCATATTTTTATTTCAATGACATACGCGCAAAAATCATATTTTTATTTCAAAGTTGTACATATAGAAACCTAATTTTTATTACAACGCTAGTTATATAAAAGTCATATTTTTATACTATGTTATATATAATAAAAATTATATTTTTAAAATCGTATTTTTATTCTAATGTTATGTATATAAAAGTCACATTTTTATCCTATGTTTATATTTTAAAAACAGTGCTATTTTTATTTTTAAAAACAATTCTTTTGCTAGTTCTAAAACTATGGTATTTTTTTAATACTGCTCTATATAGTTTAGAAATCATATTTTTATTTATGCTCTATATATATAATTAAAACATATTTTTATATATGTTATTTATAATGAAAAATAACATTTTTATATACGCAATATATATTTAAAAACCATGATATTTATATTTAGAAAAACATATTTTTAAATCATGCTTTTCATATAAAAATTACATTTTTATTTCAATGTCATTTACTTTCAAAAATTAGTTACATAAATCATTAATTAAACAATGTTTTTATATTTTAAAATCTGAAATTAAACTAAGTATAAGTTAAATAAGAAAATAAAACCTTTCTCGGTTAATTCCTTCTTTCTCGTTTCTGTTTGACACCGCAAAAACCCATCACCATCTGAATAAAATCGCTGTCGCCTAAAGCCATGCGCTGCTGATCGGAGTTCGTCACTGGAACCACCTTCGAGTCACCCCCGTACACCATGCGCGCCGCCCAATCTGAAGTTCACACCTGCTCTCTAAAATGCCTCAAATGTTGAGGATTTGAGCAGCAATTTCTTGCGATCTGCCAAAACACTTCTGATCGTGACCGTTGGTTTACTAGAGCTTGCTTTGCTCTTGAATTTTGCTGTTGAGTTCGTGATTTAATTCGAGGTATTTTGAGAGAAAAGAGGGAATTAAATTCGAAGCGTGGTGGCCATCCGTTTCATCTGGCAGCTTCAAACAGGAGGGCTAGGGTTTAATTTGGGGGGGGGTATTTATATAATTTTTATTTTATTATTTTTAATCCTTTTTTATTCCAAAAATACCTGTTTACGATACGAACTTCAAATCAAACCCAACGACTGTCGCCCTTAGCTAATTACCCCCATTCTGAACACAATGGGATATGCTTCGTAAGCCAATTCGACCACTTTAGTCAGTTTTTTAATCAAAATTAATTTATAAATCAATACAAATTGAATTTAGATGTACATTTCAATTTACCGAGGCCACATACTGACTAAAAAGTTCCAAAAAAACAAATCTAGCTATGTTTTGACAATATGGTCCTAACAAAACTAATTTCGTTGAATTTGGAGACCGTTTGAAAAATGGTCTTTTTCTGGTTGATCCAATTCAGACTGAAACTAACAAAACACGTTTTCTTTTGCCACGCTCACATATTAATTCCGAAAATTATGAAAATTGGAATCTAGCAATAATTTGACATTTTGGATCCAACAAAATTGGTTTAATCGAAAATAGAGGATGTTTACAAAATGGCTATTTTTAAGGCCTTTATATTATTTAAAATATATACACATTCCATAGCGACTATTCTGAATTTTAAACTGGACATAACTTTCAATTTATATTATGGCATCCAGATTTTTCACATTCGTTAGAAAAATATAATTAAATAGATATAATTATTTTTGGTTTTACTGAACTCTGATTTATTATGAATTCTGTACATTCAGTTAAAGTTCAAAATCAAATTTTCAAACTGCCTGTAACGTCCCAGAAATTTCGCTAGTTAAAATAATAAAATTAACGGCAAATAAATAGGAGAATTTTATTTGTTGAGATATATGTGGTAACTCGTAAAGGAATTAAAATTTAACATTTGCAAGAATTAGAATTGAACGGGATTATTTTGTGAATAGAAAATGAAACAGTTTAAAATTAAAATATTGTTGTGTACGAACGGAGTTGTATTACAATTAAATTAATTTTTATTGAATTCAGGATCAGGAAATGAAAGGGTACGTATGATTTTTGTCGTATTTGAAACTATGTTTACGATATAAATACTGAGTGCTCAACATCAGTTACGGTGCGGTTTTAATATTAAGTTAACCGTAAATAAATCTTTCCCCAAATGAATATCTCCTGGTACGTTGCCTCCCCGTATATCACCGTCCCTAGTTAAATACGTACGCTACTGTTCCTACCTTGATTCCCATAGTTCTACTTTTATAAATCGCAACCTTCATTCCTCAATTCCTTCAAAAAAATCGATCGATCTTCCACAATTTCATTCAGAGAAGAAAAATCATTTTTTTCTCTCCTCAAATTGGAATTTAATGGCCATCGCCTTCAGTTAAATTGCAATTTTCCCCTGTTAACACCAACTCCACTGCATCAAAATTAAGTTGCCGCCAACAAAGTCGTCTCCAAGGCGCTGCCATTCAGTCGAGGCCAAGTCGCTTTACCTACCTCCCACCGTACCCTTTGTCGCTGCCTGAAATCGGCTTTGGGGCACGACACCACAGGAATCAACTCGAGCCCGCTTACTTAGTCTGCCCACTGCTAAGTTCGGTGAGTTTCTTTTAGGAACTCATGATTGATTGATTCTACTTCAAGTACTTTAATTTTAATACAAACTAATTCTGATAGTATGGTTTTGTGGTGTTTCTGGCTTGGGTTTGAATTGATTGATAATGAATTGCTTGCGCAGTTGATTGGGTAAATAGCCGCGAACCCCAAATGATATTCTGCCCAAATATTGATTGTGTGATATATCTGAAAAATCCATTGTATGATTGATAACTTGGAAACACTCTGAATTGTTTCCTTGCTTTGAATTGTTTTGTGGTTGGTGGAATTGATTTCCTGCTTATATTTATACTCTGATTTCTAAACATATTTTTAATTTTTTGCCAAACTGATGTTGTGTTTAAATTTTACATGAAAAAGAAAAAAAAGAAAATAATAGACTTGTCGAAAAGAAAAAAATGCTAGTAGTCAGGATATGTTATACTCGGAATACTTGTTTAACATGAATTCATCACTGTTAGGCTTTGTTAAATCAAAACCTGGATGTTCATGAATATGTGTGCCCTGGCTTCGGCTGAAACTTGAAACCTGCATGTGATTTGATATAGATTGCAACCATCTTGGTAGCCTTGGTTTATACATACTCATTTTATATATGAGTCTCTGAAGAGTATTCCTATTAATTTCACATGATTATGGTCATTTTGTCATTCATTTTTTTAACTATCACCTGCACATAAACTGTTGACTGCTTATATGTTAAGACTCTTGATAAATTGAGAAATCTGTTATCACCTGCATATAAATTTTTGACTAGTTTGCACATATACTTGTGTACATCAAACCTGTTGGCTTATGTTAAGCATTATTAATACAAGTGTTAAGCATTCTTCCATTATTAATACAAGTTATCATGTGTTAATCATTATCTTATCTATATATTGGCCAGTTAGCTTATGTTGATCATTTATTTACTGCGTATGATCACTTTGGAACTACTGACATGTGCTTGAAGTCGTACCTTTATTTTTCACGACTTCTTAAACCAATTATGCACTTGAACTTTTTACATTTTCCTGTTCATGCAATACATACATGAACACCTGTTTATAGACTTATTTTTATACCCTTTTATGAGTAACTTGACTGTTGGTCACTAGAAAGATCCGACATACGATTTATGCTATCCTTAGAATTTCGAATTGGTCTGTGATAGGATGACTTTTGCTGTCATCATGCCACCTGTTTTTGAGCATTTAACATGCTACCTTCTTATCGAACTGGACCTATTTATATAATGGACTTATGAGTCTCCAATTTCGTACATTGTTAGACACATGTCACAAGCATAGTTCAAATAATGAAGTTTACTTACCTGTGAATGGGCCAGCCTCGTGTAAATTGCTAAAAGTGTTGAGTTGGTATTTTGATCAAACATAATCGATGGTGGCCGTAACCTGGAACTTGTATTTATGGAATACTTGCTTAATTGATTTACAGTTTTTGCCTCTATTAAGCTTTAGGTTTTAAGTAAGTGTATTCCTTGCTATAACACGAATCGTTCGAACCTTAAACATTTACTGGCACAAGTCACCATGCAAATCTGAATATGCACATGCCACCCCATAAAGCCTTTACTGTTGCACGTGAACACATATCACTTGGTTACATTATTAGCCTTCGATATGTTCCATTTGAATTTCAGTTCTCTGTAACTAAAGTTTATGACAGAATATCTAAGACATTTAAATGCTAAACCCAAAGAGAGTTTGTCATACTAGATATATTGCATGCATGGTCAAGCTGCAGAAAACTGTTACCCTTTTCACTAGTGTCAGCATATTACATTTTAGTGCCATTTAAAAACTCATGCAGACTATACAATATTGGGTTTAAACTGTCAAAGTAAATAGCTTCATTTGTGGCATGTATTCATGTCACTTACTGGTCTATGGAATTTGCAACATTTTTGCTTAGTTGATTTTGGGACTACCTGGTTTGAAATCCGAAAATGGACCTGAAACTCTTTTATATTTGTGTATGCTGTACCGATCTTCTCTATGATATCGTGCGTCCGTATCTTTGAATCAGTGACCATCGCTATACTTGTGTGGGTATATTTTAATCCAGGATGCTGCTGCAATATATGTGTGTACACATGTATATGCAAGCTCCAAAAATCACTTGTGCTATTATCTTGTGTTCGGGAAGCCATGGCGGTGCACATGTATTACATGGGTACACACGCAAGTTCCCATGACAAATTTCCCATGAAATTATTTGAGATCGGTAAGGGTAGACACTCCACTTTATATAGAATTTATATGAACAGATATCATAGCTGTTTGTTTGCATGTGTTATTAAATTTGCAGGATGCTGAGGCAGTGTACTCATGTATATCATCTATACATGAGTACATATGCAAGCTCCTATGTCCGCGCCTCTCGGAAAAGTGAAACTGATATAAATAAATACCGCCCCTCTTAAATTTACATACGACCTCTGTGTTGAGAATTTAGGATTGACTATTATATTTCATTTTCTATTGAAATTAATTTACTTGAACTATGATTAATCCCGACTCGAGCGTTTTATGTTTTTGCATGGAACGCTCGGGTCAGACCCGAGCAGTACAGGTTTAAAGAACACAGCTTAGGATCCGAAGGTTTGCAAAGCTGGGGATTTCAAGAATCGGCGCACTCTGAAGTTTTAAACAGTAATATTTTCCTTGTATACAACTGTACTTTTAAATTCCACTGTATAAAATAATCTTGTATAAAAATTATGGTTAATATATAAAAGTTTATTCCGTTGTTCAATACTGTGTTATTTATTTATTTTGTGTTTTCTGTGTTGATTCGGCGTTTAAACTCTGTAAGCTAAATAACGAACCGTCGGTTTGAATGTTTTAAGTTGGTCTAATTAGCAATTTGAAGCAGTCAAAAAGGCGGGTTGTTAGTTGGTATCAGAGCTTTGGTTTATTCAAAGTGTAGCTTATCGAGTTTAAATGAAAAGAATCGACACTAGTAAAATGATTTTTGAAATAAGAAAATTTTTGAAAAATAATAATAATATAGATTTTGAAAAATAAAATATTTTGGAAATATTTTGAAACTAATATAGTGGAGAAAAAGTTATTTTGAGATTTAAAATTCTTCGGAATCCCTAGTCTTCGAATCCGGATTTGCTAGAGCTATTCTTCAATAAGTTCCCTTAGGATTTGAACCTCGAATCCATCGTCGGATGTTATCTAAGGTAGATAAGTAGGAGAGAAACAATGAATTAACTTCGTTAAGCGTGAGTCTCAGAAATCAAAGATAACTAAAGTTGATTGTAAATAAGAATTCAATTTGAATAGAAAAAGGAGAATTTGAAATCGTTTCAAAGAAGAAACAATGAATTTTATTTTGAAATTAAGAATATAAGTTGATGAAAATAAAATAAAAAGGGGTTAAGTGAAGAGAGATAATAAGTGTCAACAATTAAATGGGAATAACGATGTTGTATTTAACATCTGTAGAATCCAAATAGCGAATTTAGCAATGTTTTCATGATAATAAAGTATATTTTCGTCAGAAAATGAAGATTTGCGAATATATTGAAATGTTTTCCCAATAATAATAAGAGATTTCGTAAAATTGTAAAAATATGAATATGATAATTGGAAATGTTTTTCAAAAAAAAAAGTGAGAGACTAACGAGTTTTGATAAATCAGAATGGTCAGGACTGAAGAGGAAAAGGCCGCACGGCGAGAACGAAGAGCGACAGAACGTAAAAGATGGGAAGAAGTAATGTTGGAATACGAGAAGAGAATTAAGGAAAAACAGACAGCCGACCCCTATGACAACATTATTTGTTACAGATGTCAGAAAAAGGGACATTACGCGGTTACGTGCGGAGAGAGAGACAAGGGAAAGAAGAAAGAAGGGAAAATTTACCGATCCAATATTTTTTGTTTTAAATGTAGAGAGAAGGGACATTTTCCCAGTCGTTGTCTTAAAGTGAGAAAGAAGAAGCCTGCCATCTCTGAGACATCTGGTGAACCAATCACTTGCTATCATCGTAAGCAAGTTGGACATATAGCTCGAAGCTGTTCCGAGAGACAACAAGGACGACAGGCAATGTTGCGTGTCGCTAGAGAGAAAACTGTGAAGTACGTAGATAAAGACGACTCCATCTCGTATTATTGCAAGAACTACAAGAAGTGAGGTCATGTGGATGAGGAATGAACTAATCCTTTGGTTGAGACTCCAGAAAACTGAATATCATTTACGTAGAGATGTGGATCATCGATCGAAAAGCAAACAAACAGATTGTAAATTCTAATTAAGTTAGCTCTGTTTCGTAATACTATCGTTTGTAATCCTAAATCTCCTATGTACGTGTTTTGAATAGATCGAGACTATGTATAATTATTTAAATATAATGGTTATGAAAATTTTGAACTCTATGAAATTGCTATTGATGGTTTAATCTCATTTGTATGATGTTATTTGAAATCTTGAAAGCGAAATATTTCTAAGTGAAAATTCTATTGATATCGTTATAATCAATGTTTTTCATAAAAGGAGTAGATTTGTAAACTAAATTCGAGTACTGCATAAGAAATGATTTGGTGAGTAATTAAGGAATTGAGTATAGCTCAAAGAGCGTGAAAATAAATGAAGCACTCATTCGGAAGATAAAGGAATTGTGTTGATCAAAATTGATTTCCAACTATATGAAATAAAATACTATATGTATATAGTATCGTATGTATTTCAAAATAAATATAAGGAAAGTACCTTCCTTCTCTATGAATTTCGAGATTAGTTGAGATATGCTGCGGGTGGTAGTAGGTTGTCCGGACATAAAACTCATGAGTTGCTGTTGAGCACGACTGCTAGCGTAATTCGCAGGGCTGCAGATAGCCTACGGCAGTCGGATGTTTCCTGAGGGAATCGGGCATAACCATTGTGATCGCTGCGATCTGTAGTCGTTAGAATTCGATCGTGTAGAGAAATTCACAGGGATGTGATGGCCTACGACGGACGGATGTTTCTTGGGGGAACCAAGTGTAACCATTGTGTCTACTGCGATCTACAGTCGTGATAAGGGTGTAATCCGCAGAACTGTGAAAGCTTACGGGTATGGATGTTTCCTGGGGGACCCAGGCGTAACCATTGTGTACCTACGGTCCACATGGCATATCTACAAGGGAAAGAGATATAACCATTAGAGTTACTAAAGGTAGAATGGGGCCATGCAATGTTTGAGATATCTTAGTGATAGTAAGCCACCTGTTTGATGCAACAGTTAGTCTTCGTGACTTGATTGGTCTTCGTGACCTGATTTGTCTTTGGGACCTGTTTTGTTCTCGTGACTTGAAGTATCTTCATTTCCTTGATTTGTTTCCATGATTCTGAGACAGAGCAATCAACGCTCAGTGACCTTAGAATGTCTTTTGATTCTAAAAATATCTTCCGTTGATCTGTCCATGACGAAATTCGCAAGGAAGCGATTTCCTACGGATACGGATGTTTTCTGGGGGATCCAGTCGAAACCATTGTGTATCTGCGGTTCATGAACAATCAACATATCAATATCACATTGGTACTTTCCGTATCTGTTTTAAAAGAGTTTCAAAATATTTTTGCTGGAAGTTGAAACAAGAATATTTAGTACTTGGAGATTTTAGTCGTGAGCCTGGCCAGCGTATGCCTAACATCTGTGAGAACGATAATAGACTTGTCAAACTTCGAGTTGTCAAATATTTTAAAATTGATATTTTGAAATAAAAATATTTCTATGATAGGTATTTTCGAAGTATTTTCAAGTCCATGGCTTTGAGATAATAATACAAATATTTTTTGTATAAAATTGATAAACGATTTCGGATCTTGGAAATTTTCAAGTTGATAATTTGTGACTTGAAAAAGAGATATTATTTACACTATTCAATGAGTATTGGAAAAGATTAAATGAATGGAATGTAAGGCGATTGGGTTGAACTTGAATTATACGGGATAAGTGCAACAACAGATAAGTGAATACAGATAGCTGAAATTTATGAAGGAATTAGGGGTAATTTGAGATGCACAAATCCAACCTATGCAGAAATAAAAACGTAAAAAGAGGGGTTTTGAAAAGTAATTATATGATGATATAGAATGAGAAATTGGGCGATCTCAAAAACAATTTGAGATAAAAATTAGTCTAAAGAAATTGAATATTGCTTAAAAAGCATGAAATTGAATAAAACCCAATAGGGAAGATAAAGAAAAATCGTACTTGATCAAGATTGATTATTTAAAAAAAGGAATTTGATTTTTCGAGTTAATTGCATATGATGGACAGACAAGGAGGATCGATGACTTAAATATCGATATTTGGATTAGTGGTGGAAAGTTTTCACCTAAAGATGGAAATTTGCAGTATACGTTGTTGTAACTCTAGCGATCTTTCCTTTTCGAGGACGAAAAGTTTTAAAGGGGGGAAGAATGTAACGTCCCAGAATTTTCGCTAGTTAAAATAATAAAATTAATGGCAAATAAGTAGGAGAATTTTATCTGTTGAGATATATGTGGAAATTCGTAAAGGAATTAAAATTTAACATTTGCAAGAATTAGAATTGAAGGGGATTATTTTGTGAACAGAAAATGAAACAGTTTAAAATTAAAATATCGTTGTGTACGAACGGAGTTGTATTACAACTAAATTAATTTTTATTGAATTCAGGATGAGGAAATGAAAGGGTACGTATGATTTTTGTCGTATTTGAAACTATGTTTACGGTATAAATACTGAGTGCTCAACGTCAGTTAGGGTGCGGTTTTAATATTAAGTTAACCGTAAATAAATCTTTCCCCAAATGAATATCTCCCGGTACGTTGTCTCCCCATATATCACCGTCCCTAGTTAAATACATACGCTACTGTTCCTGCCTTGCTTCCTATGGTTCTGCTTTTATAAATCACACCCTTCATTCCTCCATTCCTTCAGAAAAATCAATCGGTCTTCCCTAATTTCATTCAGAGAAGATAAATCATTTTTTCCCTCCTCAAATTGGAATTTAGTGGCCACCGCCTTCAGCTAAATTGCAACTTTTCCCCTATTAACACCAACTCCACCGCATCAAAATTAAGCTGCCGCCAACAAAGTCGTCTCCAAGGCGCAGCCTTTCAGTCGAGGCCAAGTCGCTTTACCTTTCTCCCACCGTACCCTTCATTGTTGCCTGAAATCGGCTTCGTAGCACGATGCCACTGGAATCAACTCGAGCCCGGTTACTTGCTCTGCCCACTGCTACGTTTAGTGAGTTTCTTTTAGGAACTCATGATTGATTGATTCTAGTTCAAGTACTTTAATTTTAATACAAACTAATTCTGATAGTATGGTTTTGTGGTGTTTATGACTTGGGTTTCAATTAATTGATAATGGACTGCTTGCGCGGTTGATAGGGTAAATAGTCGCGAACCCCAAATGATATTCTTCCCAAATACTGATTGTGTGATATATCTGAAAAATCCCTTGTATGATTGATAACTTGGAAACAATCTGAATTGTTTCCTTGCTTTGAATTGTTTTGTGGGTGGTGGAATTGATTTCCTGCTTATATTTATACTCTGATTTCTAAACATATTTTTATTTTTTGCCAAACTGATGTTGTATTTAAATTTTACATGAAAAAGAAAAAAAAATAGACTTGTCGAAAAGAAAAAAAATGCTAGTAGTCAGGATATGTTATACTCGAAATACTTGTTTAACATGAATTCATCACTGTTACCCTTTGTTAAATCAAAACCTGGATGTTCATGAATATGTGTGCCCTGGCTTCGGCTGAAACTTGAAACCTGCATGTGATTTGATATAGATTGCAACCTTCTTGGTAGCCTTGTTTTATACAGACTCATTTTTATATATGAGTCTCTGAAGTGTATTCCTATTAATTTCACATGATTATGGTCATTTTGTCATTCACTTGTTTAACTATCATCTGCACATAAACTGTTGACTGCTTATATGTTAAGACTCTTGATAACTTGAGAAATCCATTATCACCTGCATATAAATTTTTGACTAGTTTGCACATATACTTGTGTACATCAAACCTGTTGGCTTATGTTAAGCATTATTAATACAAGTGTTAAGCATTCTTCCATTATTAATACAAGTTATCAAGTGTTAATCATTATCTTATCTATATATTGGCCGGTTAGCTTATGTTGATCATTTATTTACTGCGTATGTTCACTTTGGAACTGCTGACATGTGCTTGAAGTCGTACCTTGATTTTTCACGACTTCTTAAACCAATTATGCACTTGAACTTTTTACATTTTCCTGTTCATGCAATACATATATGAACACCTGTTTATAGACTTATTTTTATACCCTTTTATGAGTAACTTGACTGTTGGTCACTAGAAAGATCTGACATACAATTTATGCTATCCGTAGAATTTCGAATTGGTCTGTGATAGGATGACTTTTGCTGTCATCATGCCACTTGTTTTTGAGAATTTAACATACTAACTTCTTATCAAACTGAACCTATTTATATAATGGACTTATGAGTCTCCAATTTCGTACATTGTTAAACACATGTCACTAGCATAGTTTAAATAAAGAAGATTAGTTACTTGTGAATGGGCCAGCCTCGTGTAAATTGCTGAAAGTGTTGAGTTGGTATGTTGATCAAACATAATCGATGGTGGCCATAACCTGGAACTTGTATTTATGGAATACTTGCTTAATTGATTTACAGTTTTTGCCTCTATTAAGCTTTGGGTTTCAAGTAAGTGTATTCCTTGCTATAACACGAACCGTTCGGCCCTTAAACATTTACTAGCACAAGTCATCGTGAAAATCTGAATATGCACATGCCACCCCATAAAGCCTTTACTGTTGCACGTGAACACATATCACTTGGTTACATTATTAGCCTTCGATATGTTCCATTTGAATTTCAGTTCTCTGTAACTAAAGTTTATGACAGAATATCTAAGACATTTAAATGCTAAACCCAAAGAGAGTTTGTCATACTAGATATATTGCATGCATGGTCAAGCTGCAGAAAACTGTTACCCTTTTCACTAGTGTCAGCATATTACATTTTAGTGCCATTTAAAAACTCATGCAGACTATACAATATTGGGTTTAAACTGTCAAAGTAAATAGCTTCATTTGTGGCATGTATTCATGTCACTTACTGGTCTATGGAATTTGCAACATTTTTGCTTAGTTGATTTTGGGACTACCTGGTTTGAAATCCGAAAATGGACCTGAAACTCTTTTATATTTGTGTATGCTGTACCGATCTTCTCTATGATATCGTGCGTCCGTATCTTTGAATCAGTGACCATCGCTATACTTGTGTGGGTATATTTTAATCCAGGATGCTGTTGCAATATATGTGTGTACACGTGTATATGCAGGCTCCAAAAATTACTTGTGCTATTATCTTGTGTTCGGGAAGCGATGGTGGTGCACATGTATTACATGGGTACACACGCTGGTTCCCATGACAACTTGCCCCTGAAATTATTTGAGATCGATAAGGGTAGACACTCCACTTGATATAGAATCTATATGAACGGATACCACAGCTGTTTGTTTGCATGTGTTATTAAATTTGCAGGATGCTGAGGCAGTGTACTCATGTATATCATCTATACATGAGTACAAATGCAAGCTCTTGTGTCTGTGCCTCTCGGAAAAGTTAAACTGATATAAATAAATACGCCGCTATTAAATTTACATACGACTTCTGTGTTGAGAATTTAGGATTGGCTATTATATTTCAGTTCCTATTGAAATTAATTTACTTGAACTATGATTAATCCTGACTCGAGTGTTTTATGTTTTTGCATGGAACGCTCGGGTCAGACCTGAGCAATACAGGTTTAAAGATCACAGCTTAGGATCCGAAGGTTTGCGAAGCTGGGGATTTCAAGAATCGGCGTGCTCTGAAGTTTTAAAAAGTAATATTTTCCTTGTATTCAACTGTACTTTTAAATTCCGCTGTATAAAATACTCTTGTATAAAAATTATGATTAGTATATAAAAGTTTATTCCGTTGTTTAATACTATGTTATTTATTTATTTTGTGTTTTCTGTGTTGATTCGGCCTTTAAACTCTGTAAGCTAAATAACGAACCGTCGGTTTGAACGTTTTAAGTTGGTCTAATTAGCAATTTGAAGCAGTCAAAAAGGCGGGTCGTTACATTGCCTCACCATTTCAAACTCTATTTATAATTAAAATAGATTTATACGTTCTAATTCTGATTCAAATAAATTTTTAGCCGTTATTATTTAAAATAAATCATTTTAAATATTCAAAATCTATTAAAATTGTTAAAATAAATTTTTTAAATTGGTTCTGAAATTCCAGGTTGTTACAGTAGTGACCGATAGGTCCAAGGTACCTCGCTTTCCAACAACCACATAAGTAAAAATGTTTGGGCTCCACACCATGACACCACTCATAGCTAGAAAGAAATTCATATCCTCCCTTTCGTCCTTCAACCCGTTTCTGGTTCATACCTGGGTGTGAAGCTCGCGAATTAACGCTATACACAAAGCTATGCTATTTAAAGTCATGCTTTGATCATCAACCACAAGATTCTGCTTTTCAACAGAAGCTTTGATCATTTGCATCTCAGCATGCCACACTGTCAATTCACGCCATGCGACTGATGTCTATCGATTATAACCTCTAAGCTCGTATGTCTCGGAGAAGGGTGTTAAGTAAGAGAATAAATTCTCTGCCACCAAACAGATATATATATATATATATATATATATTTAATAGAGATCAATCAACACAGAATAAAATCCAATGTCAGACACACATCCGTTTACTAGTTCGTTCTGGGTCTGAATGAAACCAAAGGCACCTTATTCCTCGTCCCATATGTCCAATACAGGAGAGAGGTCCTCGCATATCTGGTTGATCTCCAAGTACGTCCGGACGATCACCACTTATTACCTTGTCTTGGGTGTACATCCCAATCAAGAAATCAATAATCATATAAACGATGTGAAGACCTCCGGTCTTCAATGACACGACCCGAACTTCCTCGGTAAGGAAAGCACGGATTGCTTTGAGAACACGACATAATAGAATGCAGACAGAAGAACATTTCACTGTTAATTACAACAATTCCATCAGATACAAGAATATAAAGAGTATGAATGAATAAAATACATTCGATAAATATCAGAGATTACAATAAATTACATAGCAGCCGAAAAACAATACAAAACACAACTAAAAGTAATACACGGATACAGAGATTTCCGAGCATCGTTCCAGCTGTAAATCAGGATCCTGTTAATATAAATCTGCAAAACCAAAACTACTAGCTGCCCGTGTAGAAAATAGGGGCACCAAGAGTTTAGGTTAAAACAATAAACTCCAGGCCAGTCATGTGACTGGTGTGAGAACGAAAGCAGTTATTAATCTTTATTTTAAAGAAGAGTAATTCAAGGGACCATGCCGTATAACACGGAACGGGTTTCCTCCCAAGAACACAAGTGCATATAACAAAACAACGCAATGCTTTTTGGAAAAATGAAGCTATTATAAGACCCAGGTCCCATCACACAATGCAACGAAAGCCGGAGGATAGGGTTTTCCCTTATAATAGCCAAACATGCTTGGTACGTTCAAAACAAATCATTTGATACTATTATAAGTGTATAGTGTCAAAACAATTTCAATCATAAATATCAATCATAGACGGCATGCGTACCATATATCATGTCGCCATACTAGTTCTATAAATAAAACCGCAATATCATGTATTGGAAATTGGATTTCCGTCATGAGTCGAGGCAAGGGGCAAGCTCCTCTCCGTTCGAGACACTCTAGCAAATGTCCCAGGACCGCACATAGCAATCCTTGGATCTTCAGGGCCGGTCCTCTCTTACTTTTGAGGATTAATTATTCATGAACACACGTTTCCCGGTCCTAACAGACCTATATCCGAGGCGCCTTGTATCCAACAACCACACAGGTGAAAAGTATATAAATGTCAGCCAGTTTTAAGCACTGACACCACCCCTAACTAGAAAGAAACGTCGTGCTCTCCCTGCAGTCACTATCCCGTTTTTGACTCATACCGAGGTGTGATGCTCGCGAATTCACGCTATACACAAAGCTGCGCCACACAGGTCGTGCTTTGATAATCCACCACAAGACTTTGCTTTTCAACAGAAGCCTTGATCAATTGCCACTTACGCGTGCCACACTGGCAATTCACTCCATGCGACTGATGTCCATCGATATACAACCTCTGAACTCGTACGTCTCAGAGAAGGGCGTTAAGCAAGAGAATAAATTCTCCGCCGCAAAACAGATGTATATATAATAGAGATCAATCAACACATAATAAAATCCAATGTCAGACACACAATCCATTTACAAGTTCGTTTTGGGTCTGAACGAAACCGGAGGCACTTTCCTCGCATATCCATCGATCTCCAAGTATGTCTGGACAATCACCAACTATTTCTCTCCTCATGGGTGTACAGCCCAACCGAGATCATCAGTAATCACCCAAACGATGTGAAGACTTCCGGTCTTCAACCACCGTCTTCATCTTCGACATCTCGTCGAATCGGTTATTCAGATTGGGTATAAACCCGGCCTTTCTGAATAACCCACGTATATAATAAACAAATGTTACACAAACACAACAAACGCCTCATTCCAATTCAGAATATTCTTTTATTCACAAAATCACATTCTTAGGGAAAGGTTCCCATTAATTTTATCCAAGATAAATTCTTCTAAATTTATTCTTTAATCTTCCTTTGGATATCATTTCAAACCATATTATGGTTTTCAAACTAGTCGGGATTAGCGAACCACAACGAAGTAGTTATTTATTTTATTTCCCAATCCCAACCTATTTATCCCATGGAGCAAAACTGGTAATACTCCATAACTAACACCACGATGTTATCGGTAAATTTAATTACCATTTCACGTTCAAATCTAATTAAAGATTTAACTATCGCTTTGGAGCAAAACTGGTGATACTCCATTCCCGATGTAACGACCGGCATTTTTCAACGGTATAATTAATTTATTTAATTATTTAAATAATGGTTTGGTTATTTAAAATGACCAGAATTAAATAATATTGAATATTTAATTAAAATAAATAATATAATAATATATTTAATTTCTGAAATAGTCAGAAATAGTGGAATTCACGTTATGGCATGAACTGGATCATCTATGATATTTAATTCAGTTTAGAATTTGATTTAGAATGACGAATATATTATTTGAATGGCAGTTTGAACATATAATTATATTATAATTAAAATCGAGCTCGAAATAGCGCGGTAGTTCGCTATTTGGCGATTTGAACTTCAACTGAATGTACAGGATTCGTTTTAAATTGGATTTCCGTGAAACAAGAAACGTTCGGAGTTGGTGAACTATATTTTTCTAATGGAAGAGAAAAATCGAGATTTCGTCGTATAGATTGCAAGATATGCCCAATTCAAATTTTCAAATAGTCGCTATAGAATCGTTCGTCGACCATAACAGTTTATTTGAAATAACTCCATACTGGATTCGAATTTAGACAAGGTTCTTTTGAGACGTAGTGTTAAATTAATTTTTAGAATTTTACTATAATTTTTAATTAATTAAATGCGCAACTTTTTATTTGGAGTATTTTGCACCCTATATCAATATTTTGGGGTTTCACAGAATAAGTTAACAGACCTATTTTATTATATTTTTGGGATCGTGGCACATTGTTAATTATAACGGTATTTTTAGTTTTGCTTGTAATAACCTGTATGTGGTATTTTTGATTTGATTACTTTGTGCCAAGTTTAGAAAAATATAAAGAAGTAAAGTATAATCAAATTCTTTGCCTTTATTACGCAGGAATTGTACCCTCATGATATCGCATCAAAATTTAAAATATTGTGACCTAACACTCTAATATCCTATAGCCTACGGATTTAATTTATCAAGCTGTATGTATGCATGCCTATAAACTGATTTTTCATCGCATGCCTTTACCATAAAAACCACGGTGTAGTACACGATCTTTCTCCCATCAACCCTATCTAGTGAAAATCCATGCACGGCCAAATCAAAGCTTTTAAATCTGCAAACGTATAGATCATGAGAAAACTCAGCAAGTAAGAGTTGTTAAACCAGAGCAGACTTTAAAATGAAATACGCCTGTCCAGTTGAACCCTAAGCTGCCTTCATTTCAAAGTCTCCATGTTCGCAAGCAGGAAAATCGTATGCAGATTTATTTTTCTTTTGTGCTTCATGCCACTTTCCAAATCAATCAGTCATGGAAGCGAAAACTCATAGCTATTCCTACCCTAGCTACGTTCAAAAACCAGTATGCTAAGCATCCCACAGACCAACAAGTGACAATACATGGCGTCGACCTACCCTATTCTACTGTGTATTTCAACTACGTGGGTGCCAAGTCTCGCAAACACTATAAACGTACTATACCTTTCAGCCTTTGTCTCTCATTTTTCTCTTCTGGAAGAAAGCTTCGAACAGAAGCTTTTATGGATAAAAAGATAAAATAAAAATAAAAGAGAAATGTGTATATATATAAAAGGAGGAAGAGACTAAACTGCTGCTATATCTTCTTCATGTACACATATATACTCGCGTGTTGAAACTGGTGCTCTTTATTTTGGGGACGACACTTCTTGAGCAGCGCAGCGTGTATGGGGAAGCCTGTGTTCGACACTGAGCTAGGACAGACCGATGTTGAACTGGATAGCATGAGTGGTGGCGTGGGTTTCTAGGGGTGCAGTGCAACTGCCGGTTGTTTCAGGAAGGACGAGATCGGTAGGTTAACGATTTCGAGGTGTATGATTTGGTGATGAAGGGGGAGCGTTCATAAAGAGAAGTTAAACAGTGGAAGTGGCTTGAAATTTCGTGGGATGTGGATGGAGAAATTGTGTTTCAAAACAGCGGCCATGGTGAGTTCAAATGAAGAGGAGGCAGTCGTGTTTCTTTTGTGGAAGAAGAAAACAGTTGTTGGCTTTCTAAGGAGATGGGCTGAACGAAAATTTGAGGCCCAAAACAAAAAAAAAGAATGACGGAAGTATAATCGGTGACAAAAGGACAGGACATGCTAGAGCAAACTACTAGTTGGAGGACTCTGAAAAACTTTGCAGCAGTGAACCTATTTTGGCCTAGGTTAGAAGGGAAAAGCCCAATAGTAAATTATAATTTAAAGTTTAAGTTAAATAAAACAACATATATACTTGTTAATACCGTATCTTTCACATACGAGATCAGAATTTCAAATGGTCTGATTCATTGGGTCCGTAGAAAGACAAGCTACGGCATGAAGCTAGTTCGAAACCCTTTGGAGCTCGTTTGGATTTATGGCAAAATAAAATCCCCAATTCGAATCATCAACCGTAAATCGTTATTTAACGATAACCGTCCAAGGTGAGTAATCTCATTAACTCTGCTCAGTTAATATTTTTATAAAATATTTTTAGAAGTTATAAATAATGGTTGTTTACTGTGTGTTGACTGTTTGGTTGAACTGATAGTCAGTTGGTTGAAAAAAATAGATAACGATATAGATATACATCGTTAATCAAATATTGATTTTGTTTAGCAAAATATTTCATAGTGAAATGAAATTGATGTTAATATTATTGTCTAACATCTGTGGATGCAGGGAAACAGGTCAGAGGGACCCAACTGGGTTCCTCAACAGTTATAGTACTGTTTTTCCAAATATTTTGTTATATGATGTGATGTGAAACCTATTGTCGATTTCGTATGTTTGAATGATACCAATCATTGTTGTATGGTATGTTAAATACCATAAAGAATACTAGAATGTTAAAAATGAATTCTTCAATCTTATATTGAAAAAGAATTATTTATAAAATCAATAGAATTTATAAAAAGAAAACTATTTATTTAGGAAAATAAATAGAATAAAAAGGAATATTTATTTGTTAATTAACTAGATAGAACTGAAACGAAATATTTGTAATTATTTATAAATAGAATTAAAAGGTATATTTAGTTGAAAGTGAATAGAATAGAAAGAGGATATTTTTTTAAAACGAATAGAAGAGAAATAGTTAGATTATAAAAGGAACCACTTATAAAATCAATAGATTTTATAAATAGAAAATATTTTATAGGTAAATAGAATTATCAAAATAGGGATTTATTTGGTAAACAAATTGATTTTAAAAGGGAATAATTGAAATGTGACCATAATTGATTTTAAAAGGAGACTTTCGCATTCGAAATGTTTAGACCCGTGCTCCGCACATGGGTATAACGTGTTATGGATTTAAAGAAAGATTTTTAAATAAAATCTATTCTAACAGATAGATGGAGAGATAAATTTATAAATATTATTTTATAAATTAAATAAAATGTTTATCATTGGATAAATAGAATATATAGGTCAGGACTTATATATAGAAGTAAGAATCGATTTCAACATCGATATTTGAAACTGAATAAAAAGTAGAGTTAATTAGATAGAGTAAATCGAGTTAGAATTAATTGAATATTAGTTTTCCAATTAGAGTTGATCGAATATAGTTATTTGAGATAGAGTTAGTCAACATAGTTATTTAAGATGTGTTGCCATTTCGTACGACTGCTAGCGTAATTCGCAGGGCTGCAGATAGCCTACGACGGTCGGATGTTTCCTGAGGGAATCAGGCATAACCATTGTGATCGCTGCGATCTAGAGTCAAGCGAATGGTGTAAAATTGAATATTAGCCTTTCGAAATTAAGTTAAAACAACATAGTTATTTGAATATAAATTAATCGAATATTAATTATTAGAGAAGTGAGATACATTGAATACAAGTTTGCGAAAGAAAGATAAATCGAATATAGTTTATTCGAGAGAAAGAATTAAATCGAGTATAGTTATTCGAAAGAGAAAGTAATTGAATATAGTTTATTCAAAGAGAGCTATCGAATAGTGATTATTCGAGCGTGGATTATACATTAGGATTCGATTATATCGAATGGAGGAAAGTACTATTTCTTTCCAGTTTTTAAAGCAAGATTCAATTATCTAATAAAGTAATTATTTCTTTATTTAAACTAGTAGAGAAAAGTTGTATTTAAATATTTTATTTCAAAATAAAGGATTATAACACTATTGTTATAATCAAGGGATTTTTGTAATAGAAGAGGATTCGTAAATAGAAATCCGAGTGTTTCACAAGGAAGTTTCTTAAAGATTTAAAGTTTGAATTTTGTCTATTTCGAAGTTAGAAATGTCGCTCAGTTAAGGTCTGAGAGGTAATTATACCCCAACTTGATTGACTTCAGTTTTAACTAAGAAGTGGATAAGGTTCGATAGTGGAAGTTGGTTAAGTAAATTGAGTTATTGACCGTAATGGGTTAAGTTGGCATAACGATGTTTTTATTTAAACATCTGTTTAAATCCACTAAAGGAGATTTGGACATGTTTTCCAAATAAGGATCAGAAATGTTTTCCAATACAGGAAATAAGAAAAGGAAGTAAATACGGTAATGTTTCCCTAATGATCTATAAAGTATATTTTCAAAATTTAGAAAGTAAGAATTTACAAATAGATAGAAATTGGGAGATGGATAAATTAAAGATAATTTTATAGAAAGAGGAAAATGTGGAATGTTGATTGATCGATAGAGTTTCCATCTAGAAATAATATTGTTGGTTGCACACCTGTTTTTCTTTGATAGTTAAATCACCGACTATCGAAGTTTTTGACCATTTTTCCGTCGTCAATACGGAAAGACCGGGATCAGATTCATTATCTGAAAACCACTCTGTATGGACGTTAGCGTTGCGATCAAATATTGAAGACGGAGTTATGCAAGGGCTATCCTGTTTACAGAATAGTGCCTTCGGTTTGTCCAGTCCCAGGACAAACGTGAATGGATGAATGTCTGACAAAGTATATCCAAAGGATCGCGTAAGTTGATCTCCTCAAACGTACTTACGTTTGGTGGTGGAGGAATTCGTTTCTCTTAGCTTTATAACAGTGGTAGTTTTGGGGAAATCAATTTGTGATTTGGCGGGTATGACGATGTGGCATTCAAAGTGAATGGTGGTCAAGTGTTTCAAAAGATACGTGATGACCTCAAGCCTCATCAACCGGGAAATGACAGAAATCGGGCAGGCATGGCTAAGTGGGTCGCTCCCATTAGGGGCTGTATCACCTATCTAGAGAAAATCCAATTCATTCTTTGTCTATTCGATGCTGTCCCTTTTCGAGAAGACGGTGGGTAGCTCCCAACCGTTGGTGATATACATTCGATACACTCAAGAGAAATGAGTGGTCGGTCATGTGAGGGCCGGGTTGCAAGATGTTCTTGTTGAACAAAGTGTATTTGCCTCTAGAGATACACTATCGGCAGGTGTTCCCATACCTTGTTAAGGTCGGAATCAAATTTCTAATAAGAGCCCATGGTTTTTGTTTGTATACTATATATGTGGAACGTGAGATGCAAGTGTTCTGCTAGATTCTATTTACTTGTGATTAGACATTATTATAATATCAGAAAAGTATCGATTTGCAAAACTGTTTTTGGGTTATCGTAAGGTAAAAACCGTCCGTGTTTATGTGTGGATTGGTCTTACGATTATCTTTTCTTTTGAAAAGGATTTTGAAAAGTTAAACCGATGATTTGAGTTTACTCACACCAGTCCCATAACTGACCCAGAGTTTATTTTGTTTTGTTTTCCCTAAACTCTTGGGTGCCCGAATTTGTACGGGCAGTCAAGTAGTTCAGGTCCTTACAGATATACTTGGAGGAGCTTGAAGCAGGAGGCTTCAGGATTATATAGCTATTGTTATTCCCGCTGTGTGTAAGTTTTGTACTCTGATAATGTTATTCTATATATATACACTGTTTTATTGCAAAGTTATGTATGTATTATATTTTATTCGTCCCGCTGTGAGATTCGTTTTTACTTTGATTGTGTTCTTCTTCTTCTATTCTAAATTTCTATCTTATCTATTCTCACCCTCTAATTTCTTTCTATTAATGATCTGGAATGTTTGATGTCTGGATAGTCAACATAGTAGTTTGGTGTTGATTTTCGGAGTCGAAAATCCCAGTTCGTTACAGTGGTATCAGAGCTGAAGGTTAAGTGATTACCTTGGCTCTGTGGCGTGACTCAGTAGAGATGGGGTTAGTAATACCCTAGATTGAGTTTGAGTGTATATATACGAGAGAACGTATTTGTACATTTTATAAAATTGTTTTATATTGTGGAGATTTATTGGTTGAGTAGTTTATGAGTTCTGGTCGATCAGTTTGATCCACTGTATCGAGTAGGGTTTCTAGACACTCAAGTACGATAAACCAACACGATATGTTTTGAAAAAGGGTAAATGAAATAATTTTACCCAAAATATATTTTGATATAAAAGAAGGGTATATCCTGGGATTATTATCATATATTGGATGTGTTGGTTGATTAAAATTGAAATGGTTATATAAATAACCAATTTGAGTTCGTATAATACAAAAGCAGATTAATTAAATATGAATTAAATTAAAATAGGAATTAAAATTCTGAAAACTGGAGAAAGGTGTTTGTAAGTGGATTTGAGCTGAATATAAGAAATTTTAAAGATCTTGGGAAATTTTAAAATTTGTTTTACAAACTTTGGAAGGTTATTTTGAAAAAGATTTCAAATGGAAGTGTTTAAATATGGTTTTTAGAATGATATAGTATTGAACTCACTTCGATAGCTGGGAAATAACTCTGATGATGCTGGCCACATCATCAATGTTCATTTTCGAGTTCTAAGTGACGGATCACTACCAAATATTTTGATTTGAACCGTTTTGAGAAACAAGTGGTTTTGATTTCCAAAAAGGAGTATGGATTTTTGAAAAAACTAAACTGTTTAAAATCCCCAAGAAGATTGTTTTGAACTGAAAACAAATTTAAAGAAACTTCTGAAAGAAAATATGAATTGAATTGAAACTAATTAACTAGAAATTTATTTGGAATATAATATATAAAGTAAAATCAGGTTTTGAGTTGTGAGATAGAATCTGAAATGGTATGGGATTGGTGAGTTAGGGATTTGGAATCGAGAATGAAACTTGAGTTTGAAATGGTAATTGGCTTGTTTAAGCGAATAGATGTGTTAAGGATAAATTGATCAGAGATTGATTGGGATGACTTTGGTATATGCTGAATTGGCAGCAGAATAAAAAGATTTAATGATATGCCCAACAAAAAAGTACACATTTATTTTTATGGATATGAGGCTTTATGCGCCGAATCGGCAAGCCGCTTGGCTGTTTGGTTTTCTTTTGGGTTAGAGAAGGCCTAGAGAGGCGAGTTGGAGTTTGACCTATTGACCGGTACAAAGGAGGTGCTGGCGAAATTTTTCGAAAATCTCGGGTGTTAGAAAATGTACAGTATTTTTGAAAATTTTCGTTAGGAGGAAATAAATTAATAATTCAATTAGAATCAATTAATTCGGTTAAAACTGAAGTTAAAAGTGAAAGAATAGATTTTACCCCAGTTAATAAGGTCTGTCTTCTACCTTAGCAATTTCGAGGACGAAATTATTTTAAGGGGGGAAGAATGTAATGACCCGCATTTTTCAGCGGTATAATTAATTTATTTAATTATTTAAATAATGGTTTGGTTATTTAAAATGACCAGAATTAAATAATATTGAATATTTAATTAAAATAAATAATATAATAATATATTTAATTTGTGAAATAGTCAGAAATAGTGGAATTCACATTATGGTGTGAACTGGATCCTCTGTGATATTTAATTCACTTTAGAATTTGATTTAGAATAACGAATATATTATTTGAATGGCGGTTTGAACATATAATTATATTATAATTAAAATCGAGCTCAAAATAGCGCGGCAGTTCGCTATTTGGCGATTTGAACTTCAACTGAATGTACAGGATTCGTTTTAAATTGGATTTCCGTGAAACAAGAAATGTTTGAAGTTAGTGAACTATATTTTTCTAATGGAAGAGAAATCGAGATTTCGTCGTATAGATTGCAAGATATTCCCAATTCAATTTTTCAAATAGTCGTTATAGAATCATTCATTGACCATAACGGTTTATTTGAAATAACTCCATACTGGATTCGAATTTAGATAAGGATTTTTTGAGACGTAGTGTTAAATTAATTTTTTGAATTTTACTATAATTTTTAATTAATTAAATACGCAACTTTTTATTTGGAGTATTTTGCACCCTATATCAATATTTCGGGGTTTCACAGAGTAAGTTAACAGACCTATTTTATTATATTTTTGGGATCGTGGCACATTGTTAATTATAACGATATTTTTAGTTTTGTCCGTAATAACCCGTATGTGGTATTTTTGATTTGATTACTTTGTGCCAAGTTTAGAAAAATATAAAGAAGTAAAGTATAATCAAATTCTTTGCCTTTATTATGCAGGAATTGTACCCTCACGATATCGCATCAAAATTTAAAATATTGTGACCTAACACTCTGATATCCTATAGCCTACAGATTTAACTTATCAAGCTGTATGTCTGCATGCCTATAAACTGATTTTTCATTGCATGCATGTACCATAAAAACCACGGTGTAGTACACGATCTTACTCCCATCAAAAAACTCAGTCACCCTGTCCAGTGAAAAGCCATGCACGTGCAAATCAAAGCATTTAAATCTACAAACGTATAGATCATGATAAAACTCAGCAAGTAAGAGTTGTTAAACCAGAGCAGACTTTAAAATGAAATACACATGTCCAGTTGAACCCTAAGCTGCCTTCATTTCAAAGTCTCAATGTTCGCAAGCAGGAAAACCGTATGCAGATTTATATTTCTTTTGTGCTTCACGCCACTTTCCAAATCAATCAGTCATAGAAATGAAAACTCATAGCTGTTCCTACCCTAGCTACATTCAAAAACTAGTATGCTAAGCATCCCATAGACCAACAAGTGACAATACATGGCATCGACCTACCCTATTCTACTGTGTATTTCAACTACGTGGGTGCCAAGTCTCGCAAACACTATAAACATACTATACCTTTCAGCCTTTGTCTCTTATTTTTCTCTTCTGGAAGAAAGCTTCGAACAGAAGCTTTAATGGATAAAAAGATAAAATAAAAATAAAAGAGAAATGTGTATATATATAAAAAGAGGAAGAGACTAAACTGCTGCTATATCTTCTTCATATACACATATATACTCGCGTGTTGAACCTGGTGCTCATTATTTTGGGGACGACACTTCTTGAGCAGCGCAGCGTGTATGGGGAAGCCTGTGTTCGACACTGAGCTAGGACAGACCGATGTTGAACTGGATAGCATGAGTGGTGGCGTGGGTTTCTAGGGGTGCAGTGCAACTTCCGGTTGTTTCAGGAAGGACGAGATCGGTAGGCTAACGATTTCGAGGTGTATGATTTGGTGATGAAGGGGGAGCGTTCATAAAGAGAAGTCAAACAGTGGAAGTGGCTTGAAATTTCGTGGGATGTGGATGGAGAAATTGTGTTTCAAAACAGCAGCCATGGTGAGTTCAAATGAAGAGGAGGCAGTCGTGTTTCTTTTGTGGAAGAAGAAAACAGTTGTTGGCTTTCTAAGGAGATGGGCTGAACGAAAATGTGAGGCCCAAAACAAAAAAAAAGAATGACGGAAGTATAATCGGTGACACAAGGACAGGACATGCTGGAGCAAACTACTAGTTGGAGGACTCTGAAAAACTTTGAAGCAGTGAACCTATTTTGGCCCAGGTTAGAAGGGAAAAGCCCAATAGTAAATTATAATTTAAAGTTTAAGTTAAATAAAACAACATATATACTTGTTAATATCGTATCTTTCACATACGAGATCAGAATTTCGAACGGTCTGATTCATTGGATCCGTAGAAAGAAAAGCTACGGCATGAAGCTAGTTCGAAACCCTTTGGAGCTCATTTGGATTTATGGCAAAATAAAATCCCCAATTCGAATCATCAACCGTAAATCGTTATTTAACGATAAACGTCCAATGTGAGTAATCTCACTAACTCTGCTCAGTTAATATTTTTATAAAATATTTTTAGAAGTTATAAATAATGGTTGTTTACTGTGTGTTGACTGTTTGGTTGAACTGATAGTCAGCTGGTTGAAAAAAATAGATAACGATATAGATATACATCGTTAATCAAATATTGATTTTGTTTAGCAGAATATTTCATAGTGAAATGAAATTGATGTTAATATTACTGTCTAACATCTGTGGATGCAGGGAAACAGGTCGGAGGGACCCAATTGGGTTCCACAACATTTATAGTAGTGTTTTTCCATATATTGTGTTATATGATGTGATGTGAAATCTATTGTCGATTTCGTATGTTTGAATGATACCGATCATTGTTGTTTGGTATGTTAAATACCATAAAGAATACTAGAATGTTAAAAAGGAAATCTTCAATGTTATATTGAAAAAGAATTATTTATAAAATCAATAGACTTTATAAAAAGAAAACTATTTATTTAGGAAAATAAATAGAATAAAAAGGAATATTTATTTGTTAATCACCTAGATAGAACTAAAACGAAATATTTGTAATTATTTATAAATAGAATTGAAAGGGATATTTATTTGAAAGTGAATAGAATAGAAAGAGGAATTTTTTTTAAAAACGAATAGAAGAGGAATAGTTAGATTATAAAAGGAATCACTTATAAAATCGATAGATTTTATAAATAGCAAATATTTTATAGGTAAATAGAATTATCAAAAAGGGATTTATTTGGTAAACAAATTGATTTTAAAAGGGAATAATTGAAAAGTGACCAGAATTGATTTTAAAAGGAGAATTTCGCATTTGAAATGTTTAGACCCGTGCTTCGCACATGGGTATAACATGTTATGGATTTAAAGAAAGATTTTAAATTAAATCTATTCTAACAGATAGATGGAGAGACAAATTTATAAATATTATTTTATAAATTAAATAAAATGTTGATCATTGGATAAATAGAATATATAGGTCAGGACTTATATAGAGAAGTAAGAACCGATTTCAACATTGATATTTGAAACTAAATAAAAAGTAGAGTTAAGTAGATAGAGTAAATCGAGTTAGAATTAATTGAATATTAGTTTTTCAATTAGAGTTGATCGAATATAGTTATTTGAGATAGAGTTAGTCAACATAGTTATTTAAGATGTGTTTCCATTTCGTACGACTGCTAGCATAATTCGCTGGGCTGCAGATAGCCTACGGCGGTCGGATGTTTCCTAAGGGAATCAGGCGTAACCATTGTGATCGCTGTGATCTAGAGTCAAGCGAATGGTGTAAAATTGAATATTAGCCTTTCAAAATTAAGTTAAAACAGACATAGTGTAATGAAAAGGAATTTCGCTCGATCCTGACCAGTCGCTAAACCGACCCAGACCGTTCGAAACGCCTGATTGTTTCGAGAACACGACAAAATAGAACGCAGACGGAAGAACATTTCACTGTATATTACAACAATTCCATCAGATACAAGAATATACAGAGTATAAATGAATAAAATACATTCGGTAAATATCAGAGATTACAATACATTACATCGCAGCGGAAAAATAATACAAAATACAACTGAAGAAGATACACGGATACAAAGCTTTCCGGATATCGTTCCAGCTGTAAACCAGGTTCTTGTGAATATAAATCTGCAAAACCAAAACTACTAGCTGCCCGTGTCAAAATAAGGGCACCCAAAGTTTAGGTTAAAACAATAAACTCCAGGTCAGTCATGGGATTGGTGTGAGAACTAAAACAGTTATTTAAAACCTTACTTTAAATCAGACATATCAAGGGACCACGCCGTATAACACGGAACGGGTTTCCTCCCAAGAATACCAGTGCATATAACAAAACAGCGCAATGCCTTTTGAAAAAATGAAGCTATTATAAGACCCAGGTCCTATCACACAATTCAACGCAAGCCGGGGGATAGGGTTTTCCCTTATAATAGCCAAACATGCTTAGTACGTTTAAAACAAATCATTTGATACTACTATAAGTGCATAGTGTATAAAACGACTTCAAATCATAAATATCAATCATAGACGGCATGGGTACCATATATCATGTCGCCATACTAGTTTTACAATTAAAACCGCAAAGTCATGTATTTGGAAATTGGATTTCCATCTGCGAACTGAGGCTAGGGATCGTTCTCTACCGATTCGAGACAATCTAGCCCATGTCTCAGGCAAGCGCGCAGACAAGCCTTGGATCGTCAGGGCCAGTCCACCGATGTGGATTATTATGCCTGAACACTACGTCTCTCCGCCCTATGGGGCGTAAATGAGCCAACGAATGACTCCATCAGTCCCGCATCGACCGATATAACTGAGGCGCCTAGCAACAGCAACAACCACATAAGTCAAACTCGTCAGGGCGTGTAAAACCACTGACGCCACTTCTAGCTAGAAATAAATGCATGTCCTCCCTGAGGTCCTTCTCCCATTTTTCGTTCACAACCGGTGTGTGAGGCTCGCGAATTCACGTTACACAAAGTTGTGCCACACAGGCCGTGCTTTGATCATCAACCACAAGACTTTGCTTTTCAACAGAAGCCTTGATCATTTTCCACATAGGCATGCCACATAGGCAATTCACTCCATGCATTTGATATCCATCAATATATAACCCCTGAGCTCGTACGTCTCAGAGAAAGGCGTTAAGCAAGAGAATGAATTCTCCGCCGCCAAACAGACATATATTTAATAGAAACCAATCACACAGACTAAAATCCAATGTCATACACACAGTCCGTTTACACGTTTGTTCTGGGTCTCAACGAAACCGGAGGTACCTAGTACCCCGCATATCAATCAATCTCCAAGTACCTCTGGACGATCACCAACTGATTCCCTCCTCTCGGGTGTACGGCCCAATCAAGATCATCCGTAATCACCCAAACGACGTGAAGACCTCTGGTCTTCAACCACCGTCTTCATCTTCGACTTATCGTCGTATCAGTTATTCAGAATGGGGTAAACCCGGTCTTTCCGAATAACTCGCGTATATAATAAACAAGTGTTACACAAACACAACATACGCCTCATTCCAATTCATCAGTCAATAACCGTAAATTAGTAAGGGAACAATTCCCCAAATATTAACCCCGAAGGCCGAAACCAACATCAGATCAATACCCAGGAAACCATTCATCTTAACTAATCTTCAGTTAGTTGCTAAACTTCACATTCTTAGGGATAGGTTCCCATTAATTTTATCAAAGATAAATTCCTCAAATTTATTCTTTAATCTTCCTTTGAATATCGATTCAACTAGTCGGGATTAACGAACCTTACCAAAGTAATCATTTGTTTTAATTTCCCAATCCCAACCTATTCATCCCATGAAGTAAAACTGGTAATACTTCATATCTAACACCACGGTGTTATCGGTAAATTCAATTACCATTTCACGTTCAAATCTAATTAAAGATTTAACTATCGCCTGGAGCAAAACTGGTGATACTCCATTCTCGATCTTTTCAATCTAATTAAAGATTCATTAAAACTCCACGTAGTTTTAATCTTTAACTGGGTTAAAGAATCAATGTCATTTAAAACACGGTTCACGATAAACCCAAAATCACATCACATTTCAATCAGTCCCTAATCGTAAATTAGCAAGTGAGCAAATCCCTAAGTATTAACCCCGAAGGCCGAAACCAACATCAGATCAATACCCAAGAAACCATTCAACTTAACTAATCTCCGGTTAGTTTCTGATTTTCTTAACTCCGTTGGGTCAAAGAACAGTATTATTGAAGATACCGTTCACGACAACCCAAAATCACATTCCATTAATTATCGGGTTAAAGAACAAGTGTTATTTAAAACACTGTTCATGATAAACCCAAAAATCAATACTAATTCAATTCCAATTAATTATTCTTTAATTGGTACACTTCATTAAATCTAAATAAAAAGATTTAATCTTTTTCTCAACTGGGCTTAAGAACAGTGTTAATGAAGACACCATTCACGACAAACCCAAATCACATTTGATATTAAATACAAGGCTCTGAATAGAAAATATATCGGCTTATATTCAACATCAAATTCTACGACCAACAAATATCATATTGGAAATAATGATATAAATATATCTTTCAAATTCCCATAACAATATCTGTATCACCACGAAATCCAACATCGAAATATTTCAAAGACAATTTCGATTCAAATCCATTCCAATTCAATTATTGGAAATCCTGGTTATTTTCAAAACCATCTCAAATCTAATTTATTTATTTTTAAAAATAAATAAATTCTAATTCTAGTTCAAAACTAGTTCATTTCGATAAAAATCTATTTTTATCTTTTCAAATATGGAGTTTTTCATCTCAATTCTTCACAAATCTTTTATTATGATTTTACACAAATTATTCATATTTTTAATAATTTTATTAAGGCCTGTACAGTCGATTTCCATCAACGGCCATCGAACTGCACTTACAGCGACCTTTTTCAAATTTGATTTGGACATAATTCCAAATCCAACCATTAGATTTCAAATTTCTAATATTCGTTAGAAAGCTCTTTTCGATACGAACCCAACAGTTCCGGTTTTAGGAGAATCCGACGGTCGGATCTCCCGCAATGTCCATTCGAAGTCAATGGTCGAAATTCGCGAACTGCCATGGCGCGGCGCGTTCTATTCAGGCCATTATATATATATATATATATACATATATATATATATATTTCGTCGATTTCCTTTCAAAACGTATTTTATAAATCGTTTTAAATTCGTTTTCGAAACGATTTCTACATCATATTCAATTTCTAATCAAAATTGAATATTCCAATATAAATTCGTTTTAATTTCATCTCAAAACGATTTCAATTCAATTTCAATTTAATTCGAATCTCAATTCATTTCAATTTAATTCGAATTCATTACTATTCAATTTCAATTCAAATTCAATTCTATTCAAAATATCAGATTTTGAAATCACTTTCGATATTCATTATAAAATGAATAAACTCGATATAAATATCGTTGAGACGACCTGAACTTCCCCGTGAAGGAAAGCCCGGATAGAATTGAGAATAGGACAAAATGGAACGCATACGGAAGAACATTTCATTGTTATTACAACACTTCCATCAGATACAAGAATATACAGAGTATAAATGATTAAATTACATACAACAAATATCAGAGATTACAATAAATTACATAGCAGCGGAAAAATATACAAAACACAACTAGAAGTGATACACGGATACAGAGCTTTCCGAACATCGTTCCAGCTGTAAATCAGGACCCTGTGAATATAAATCTGCAAAACCAAAACTACTAGCTGCCCGTGTGGAAAATAGGGGCACCCAGAGTTTAGGTTAAAACAATAAACTCCAGGTCAGTCATGGGACTGGTGTGAGAACTAAAACAGTTATAATTCTTTATTTTAAAGTTCGGTAAATCAAGGGACCACGCCGTATAACACGGAACGGGTTTCCTCCCAAGGATACCAGTGCATAGAACAAACAACGCAATGCTAAATAAAGAAAAATGAAGCTGTTATAAGATCCAGGTCCCATCACACAATGCAACGCAAGCCGGAGGATAGCGTTTTTACCTTATAACAGCCAAAGCATGTTTGATACGTTTAAAACACATTATTTGATACTATTATAGGTGTATAGTGTCAAATCAATTTCACATCATAAATATCAATCATAGGCGGCATTAATGACCCATACCACTATGTCGCCATACTAGGTTCTACAAATAAAACCGCAATATCACGTATTGGAAATTGGATTTCCGTCATGAGCCGAGGCAAGGGGCAAGCTCCTCTCCGATTCGAGACACTCTAGCAAATGTCCCAGGACCCCACTATGATCCTTGGATCTTCAGGGCCGGTCCTCTCTTACTTTTGAGGATTAATTATTCCTGAACACACGTTTCCCGGTCCTTACAGACCTATATCCGAGGCGCCTCATATTCCAACAACCACACAGGTGAAAAGTATATAAATGTCAGGGCTGGTAGGTCACTGACACCAACCTAGCTAGAAAGAAACGTCGTGCTCTCCCTGCAGTCACTATCCCGTTTTTGACTCATACCGAGGTGAGAGGCTCGCGAATTCACGTTATATACAAAGCTACGCCACACAGGCCGTGCTTTGATCATCAACCACAAGACTTTGCTTTTCAACAGAAGCCCTGATCAATTGCCACTTACGCGTGCCACATTGGCAATTCACTCTGTGCGACTGATGTCCATCGATATACAACCTCTGAGCTCGTACGTCTCAGAGAAGGGCGTTAAGCAAGAGAATAAATTCTCCGCCGCCAAACAGATGTATATTTAATAAAGATCAATCAACACAGAATAATATCCAATGTCAGACACACAATCCATTCACAAGTTCAATCTGGGTCTGAACGAAACCGGAGGCACTTTCCTCGCATATCCATCCATCTCCAAGTACGTCTGGACGATCACCAACTGATTCCCTCATCCTGGGTGTACAGCCCAATCAAGATCAGCAGTAATCACCCAAACGATGTGAAGACTTCCGGTCTTCAACCACCGTCTTCATCTTCGACATCTCGTCGAATCGGTTATTCAGAATGGGTATAAACCCGGCCTTTCTGAATAACCCACGTATATGATAAACAAATGTCACACAAACACAACGAACGCCTCATTCCAATTCAGAATATTCTTTTATTCACAAAATCACATTCTTAGGGAAATGTTCCCATAAATTTTATCCAAGATAAATTCTTCTAAATTTATTCTTTAATCCTCCTTTGGATATCATTTCAAACCATATCATGGTTTTCCAAACTAGTCGGGATTAGCGAACCACACCGAAGTAATTATTTATTTTATTTCCCAATCCCAACCTATATATCCCATGGAGCAAAACTGGTGATACTCCATTCCTAACACCACGGTGTTATCGGTAAAATTAATTACCATTTCACGTTCAAATCTAATTAAAGATTTAACTATCGCTTTGGAGCAAAACTGGTGATACTCCACTCTCGATCACTTTTCAAATTTGATAATTTAAATTATCAATTCACATTTTTAATCTAATTAAAGATTCATTAAAACTTCACTTAGTTTTAATCTTTTCAAAATCAACATCTTGCCTTTAACTGGGTTAAAGAACCAAGGTCAAACCCAAATCACATTTGATATTAAAAACAAGGCTCTGAATAGAAAATATATCGGCTTATATTCAATATCAAATTCTGAAACCAACAAATATCGTATTGGAAATAACGATATAAAATATATCTTTCAAATCCCCATAACAATATTTGTATAATCACAAAATCCAACATCGAAATATTCCGAAGACAATTTCGATTCAGCTCCAGTCCAATCCACGTATTGGGAATATTGATTATTTTTAAAATCACTTCAAATTCAATTTATTTATTTAAAAATAAATTGATTTTAATTCTAGTTCAAAACTAGTTCATTTCGATAAAAATCTATTTTTATCCTTTCAAATGTGGAATTCTTCAGCCCAATTCTTTCCAATCCATATATTATGGTTTTACACAAATTATTGATATTTTAATAATTTTATCAAGGCCCGTACAGTCGATTTCCATCAACGGCCGTCGAACTGCACTTACAGCGACCTTTTCTAAATTTGATTTGGACATAATTCCAAATCCAACCGTTAGATTTCAAATTTCTAATATTCATTGGAAAGCTCTTTTCGATACGAACCCAACGGTTCCGGTTTTAGGAGAATCCGACGGTCGGATCTCCCGCAACGTCAATTCGAAGTCAATGGTCGAAATTCACGAACTTCCGCGGCGCGGCGCGTTCTATTCAGTCCATTATATATAATATATATATATATATATATATTATATATATTTCGTCGATTTCCTTTTTTTTAAAACGTATTTTATAAATCGTTTTAAATTCGTTTTCAAAACCATTTCAACACTATATTCAATTTCAGATCGATTTGACTTCAATTCAATTCGAATTCATTTTAATTTCATTTGAATTCATTTCTATTTTATTCGAATTCAAACTCACTTTCTATTCAATTCAAATTCTAATTCGTTTTCTATTCAATTCGAATCGAGTTCATTTTCTATTCAATTCGAATCGAATTCATTTTATATTCGATTCGAATTCATCTCAAATTGATTCAATAAAATTTCAATTTCAATTTTTATCTAATTCAATTTGAATTTCATTTCAAAATATTAGATTTTGAAATCACCTTTCCATATTCATTATAAAACGAATAAAATCGATATAAATATCGTTCGCGTCAAAATAGCGCAACTCTATTCAACACGGCTTTATATTTTTCAAAAACTTCTTTATTCTATCCAACAAAGGAATATTTATTCTATTCAATACATGAATCTATATTTCTTTCAACACACGACTAATCTCAACACATGAGTACTGTCAACACATCACTATTTTTGCTATGTAAAATATTTTATAAAACTATGGTATCTATCATTTGATTTTAATTAGACTCCACCGTAAAGTAGATTCTAATCTTAAATATGATAAAGATGTAATTTTTATTATTTAAAATATTTTACTCAACACACGAGTATTTTCAACACATGAACATCGTTAACACATGACTATTTTTATATTCAACACATGAATTTTCTTTTATAATATTCATTATTTTCCCGATTGGAATGAGGCCCAATCAATCACCATATAATGTTAATTATATGGATTCCATACAACACATGTATATAATAGCATTGAAAAATAATCAACCATCAACCAAAGTGCACTACACTGTATAAGCATCAAATATAGATATCTAACGCTTATAACAGTCTGTCAATCAATCGATCGACATATTTAATCAATCAGGATGAGTGAACTTCAAATTTCATCCCAACACCCGTGTGGGGTTTCAAACAATCAAACACTGATTTTAGTTGTGCAGTTGGGCGACGTGTAAAATTTTATCGTCCCAATCAATGTCTGTCAAATAGGTGTACATAAACAAACCGTCTGGTTTGTAAATGAATATTTATTTATTCACATACACGTTAAAATTATATTTTTAACGATCAAACTATTTTATTCAACCTATGAATATTCTATTCGGTTCATTTACAAATAAAAATGATATTTTTATTTTTCTAACTTATTTTAGAAAATTTCGGCGGCATAACGGCACGATACTAGAAACGGGACAAGGCCTAGCCTTATCCCCGGTCTAGTGAAGGCCCACGCCATTCACACATCAATCAAATCCATTCCATTTCACCAAACAATTCAATTCAAACCAAATAATCTAACCAACTACACAACCAAACAATTAAACAACAAGCCATCCATGGTCTGTGGATGACGGGTGTCGGGTGCTACTAAACACCGTCTGCATCCTAGTATATATATATAACTAGAAAAAGAATTTTGAGTAAGAAGTTCTCACCGAAAGCTATCCAATCATCTTGACTCTTCTTTTATAGAAATCTTCTTCATTCTCGCCTTTTATCATCTTCGTTGCCCGTAGTCACTACATATATAAAAATCACACATTTTTATATTTTGATGTCTTTAAAATAAAAATCACATTTTTATTCATTCTTTTTCAATTTAAAAGTCATATTTTTATAATCACTTCATATATTTAAAAATCGAATTTTTACTACGATGTTCAATATATAAAAATCATATTTTTACTATGCTATTCAATATATAAAAATCGAATTTTACTTCTCTATTTTCTATATAAAGATCTCGCCTTTTCAAATATAAAGATTTCGCCTTTATAAAAATATAGATTTCGCCTTTATAAAAATATAGATTTCGCCTTTATAAAAATAAAGATTTCGCCTTTATAAAAATATAGATTTCGCCTTTATAAAAATAAAGTTTTTATTTTTTTATAGTTCCTACTATGTAAAAGTCATATTTTTAACCCACTACATATGTAAAAATCTCACCTTTCTCCATTTAAAAATATCGTCTTTCTTCCTTTAAAAATCACGTCTTTTCTATTTTAAAAATCACGTCTTTTCTATTTTAAAAATCACGTCTTTTGCTTGCTAAAAACTGATTTTCCTACTATGTAAATACACACAAAAATTGATTTAAATTAAAAATAAAAACTGATTTAAATTAATCATAAAAGAAAGAACTTACTTTTCGAAGAGAGGGGGTGGTCTCAGCAACGTCGCGGTGGAAGGGGGAGGGATCAGCGGCTTAGGGTTTAGGGGGCGGCGGCTTTTCGGGCAGTTGAAGGAGGAGATGGAGGCGAGAGAGGGAGGAAGAAGAAGAGAGGGAGGCGGAGGTGGTTGGATGCGGGTTGGGGGGGCTTCTTGCATCGCGCGGCGCCTGGGGGGGGGGCTTTCGATGGAGGAGATGGAAACGGAGGAAGGGAAGAAGGAAGGAGGAAGAAGAGGAGAGGGAGGCGGCGGCAGAGGTGGCCCGCCTGAGGCGCGGCGGCGCTCATTGGAGGGGGCGGCGACGAGTCTCCCCCCGTCCGCCTCTTTCTCCTTTTTTTTTCTTTCGATCGAACTGAAGTGAAAAAAAGGGGGGCCAGCGGTTTATAAGGAGAAGAGGTTTAATTTATAATTTATTTAATTAATTTATTTTCAAAAGGTTGACTTTTACATACGACCTCTAAACGAGGCCCACCGCCTGTCGTTCATAGCGTTTTACCCCCATTCCGAACACAATGGGATATGTATCGTAGGTTGATTTGATCGTTTGAATCAGTTTCCGTTAAATTTACATTTAAATCACTATATTGAATTTTAAACGTACATTTCAAATTACCGGGGTCACATACTAACTAGAAAAATTCCAAAAAAATATTTTCTAGCTTCGTATTGACGATACGGTCCTAACAAAACTAGTTTCGTCGAATTCTGAGATCGTTTGAAAAATGGCTAATTTCCAGTCGATTAAAATCAACTAAAACTGGTCAAACGCGTTTTCCTTTGCCACGCTCACATATTGATTCGAAAAATTATGAAATTTGAAACCTAGCAATAACTTCACATCCCGGACCCAACAAAAGTGGTTTCGTCGAAATCCGAGGTCGTTTGCAAAATGTCCATTTTTAAGGGCCTGAATTCCATAGCGACTATTCAGAATTTTCAACTGGACATATCTTTTGATTCCCACTATGAAATTTGGATTGGTCGAATTCGCTGGAAAGATATTATCAATTAGATCCTAATGTTTTTGGTTTCACTAAAATCCGGATTGTTTTGCACCCGGTACATTCAATTGAAGTTTGAAATCAAATTATCGAACTACCGCGCCATTTTAAATTCTATTTATATTTATATATAAATATTTATATTCTAACGACGACGTATATAATATATACGTTCTATTTATATTCAAAATAAATTTTCCCGTCGATATTATTTAAAATAACTCATTTTAAATATACAAACTTCGCTAAAATCGCCAAAATAAAAATTTTAAACTGGCTCAGAATTTCCGGGTTATTACAATCTCCCCCACTTAAAACTTTTCGTCCCCGAAAAGGAACAAAGTCGAAAGTGGTTTGATTAATAAGCTCTACATTCGATCTGGCTTCCATTCTCCAACTTTTCAGTTTCTGAGAATTTTCAAATTTTCAAAAATTTGGCTAACACCCTAAATTTTCGAAAAATTTCGCCATAACCTCCTTTGTACGGGGAGCACGGGAAAATCCCGAAATTGCCATACAGGCCTTCTGATCTCAAAAAAGAAAAAGAAAAAGCCAATAGGCTCATAAAATCATCATCACCCAAACAAAGCAGTAAATTATGTAGTAAACATGTACCTATTTGTCGGGCAAACAAATTTTATTCTCTGCTCTAGCCTCCTTGCTATGACCTGTTCAATGTAAGTATATGTATATGCAAGCAAATGCGACCAATTTTCAATATAATTCAATATTTGATGCAATTAGGCATAATGGTTCAAAATTATCAAACAAATAAACAAACAACTCAAACATCAATCAATTAGTGGATTGGAGTTTCAAATTCATAATTTTGATATATATACAAAAATCATGTTTTTGATGCCAATTCACAACAATGTAAATCTATCTATATAGGTTTTGGATCTCACACCAGTCTAATGGAAATATATAGAAATCACACCTTCGAAACTCGAATATGAATACTGATGATGATGCATCATCATCAGAATCATCCCGGGATGTCTAGAATGTGATTCTATATCTATCCAGTATATTAAAACTTCGAATATACGTTCATGACGCGTATATGCGAAATCTTTATATATTGGACTGTCCAAATCCAAAATAAATAAATATTCAAATACGTATACAGCGATTTAAATTTTTAAAACAATATTGTTTTCATTTGAAAAATATACTCTTCACACTCGTTCTAGGATACTACTGATCCTATCTCTAACGAGTCATTCTAATTGGATATTACTAATCCAATATCTGATGAATTCTTTCGTATGGTTCTAATGTGTCTTGTTCTCGAGCTCTGTAAACCAAAGCTCTGATACCAAACTGAGACGACCCGAACTTCCCCATGAAGGAAAGCCCGGATAGAATTGAGAACAGGACAAAATGGAACGCATACGGAAGAACATTTCATTGTTATTACAACACTTCCATCAGATACAAGAATATACAGAGTATAAATGATTAAATTACATACGACAAATATCAGAGATTACAATAAATTACATAGCAGCGGAAAAATATACAAAACACAACTAGAAGTGATACACGGATACAGAGCTTTCCGAACATCGTTCCAGCTGTAAATCAGGACCCTGTGAATATAAATCTGCAAAACCAAAACTACTAGCTGCCCGTGTGGAAAATAGGGGCACCCAGAGTTTAGGTTAAAACAATAAACTCCAGGTCAGTCATGGGACTGGTGTGAGAACTAAAACAGTTATAATTCTTTATTTTAAAGTTCGGTAAATCAAGGGACCACGCCGTATAACACGGAACGGGTTTCCTCCCAATGATACCAGTGCATAGAACAAACAACGCAATGCTAAATAAAGAAAAATGAAGTTGTTATAAGACCCAGGTCCCATCACATAATGCAACGCAAGCCGGAGGATAGGGTTTTTACCTTATAACAGCCAAAGCATGTTTGATACGTTTAAAACACATTATTTGATACTATTATAGGTGTATAGTGTCAAATCAATTTCACATCATAAATATCAATCATAGGCGGCATTAATGACCCATACCACTATGTCGCCATACTAGGTTCTACAAATAAAACCGCAATATCACGTATTGGAAATTGGATTTCCGTCATGAGCCGAGGCAAGGGGCAAGCTCCTCTCCGATTCGAGACACTCTAGCAAATGTCCCAGGACCCCACTATGATCCTTGGATCTTCAGGGCCGGTCCTCTCTTACTTTTGAGGATTAATTATTCCTGAACACACGTTTCCCGGTCCTTACAGACCTATATCCGAGGCGCCTCATATTCCAACAACCACACAGGTGAAAAGTATATAAATGTCAGGGCTGGTAGGTCACTGACACCACCCTAGCTAGAAAGAAATGTCTTGCTCTCCCTGCAGTCACTATCCCGTTTTTGACTCATACCGAGGTGTGAGGCTCGCGAATTCACGTTATACACAAAGCTAAGCCACACAGGACGTGCTTTGATCATCAACCACAAGACTTTGCTTTTCAACAGAAGCCCTGATCAATTGCCACTTACGCGTGCCACATTGGCAATTCACTCCGTGCGACTGATGTCCATCGATATACAACCTCTGAGCTCGTACGTCTCAGAGAAGGGCGTTAAGCAAGAGAATAAATTCTCCGCCGCCAAACAGATGTATATTTAATAAAGATCAATCAACACAGAATAAAATCCAATGTCAGACACACAATCCATTCACAAGTTCGTTCTGGGTCTGAACGAAACCGGAGGCACTTTCCTCGCATATCCATCCATCTCCAAGTACGTCTGGACGATCACCAACTGATTCCCTCATCCTGGGTGTACAGCCCAATCAAGATCATCAGTAATCACCCAAACGATGTGAAGACTTCCGGTCTTCAACCACCGTCTTCATCTTCGACATCTCGTCGAATCGGTTATTCAGAATGGGTATAAACCCGGCCTTTCTGAATAACCCACGTATATGATAAACAAATGTCACACAAACACAACGAACACCTCATTCCAATTCAGAATATTCTTTTATTCACAAAATCACATTCTTAGGGAAATGTTCCCATAAATTTTATCCAAGATAAATTCTTCTAAATTTATTCTTTAATCCTCCTTTGGATATCATTTCAAATCGTATCATGGTTTTCCAAACTAGTCGGGATTAGCGAACCACACCGAAGTAATTATTTATTTTATTTCCCAATCCCAACCTATATATCCCATGGAGCAAAACTGGTGATACTCCATTCCTAACACCACGGTGTTATCGGTAAAATTAATTACCATTTCACGTTCAAATCTAATTAAAGATTTAACTATCACTTTGGAGCAAAACTGGTGATACTCCACTCTCGATCACTTTTCAGATTTGATAATTTAAATTATCAATTCACATTTTTAATCTAATTAAAGATTCATTAAAACTTCACTTAGTTTTAATCTTTTCAAAATCAACATCTTGCCTTTAACTGGGTTAAAGAACCAAGGTCAAACCCAAATCACATTTGATATTGAAAACAAGGCTCTGAATAGAAAATATATCGGCTTATATTCAATATCAAATTCTGAAACCAACAAATATCGTATTGGAAATAACGATATAAAATATATCTTTCAAATCCCCATAACAATATTTGTATAATCACAAAATCCAACATCGAAATATTCCGAAGACAATTTCGATTCAGCTCCAGTCCAATCCACGTATTGGGAATATTGATTATTTTTAAAATCACTTCAAATTCAATTTATTTATTTAAAAATAAATTGATTTTAATTCTAGTTCAAAACTAGTTCATTTCGATAAAAATCTATTTTTATCCATTCAAATGTGGAATTCTTCAGCCCAATTCTTTCCAATCCATATATTATGGTTTTACACAAATTATTGATATTTTGATAATTTTATCAAGGCCCGTACAGTCGATTTCCGTCAACGGCCGTCGAACTGCACTTATAGCGACCTTTTCAAAATTTGATTTGGACATAATTCCAAATCCAACCGTTAGATTTCAAATTTCTAATATTCATTGGAAAGCTCTTTTCGATACGAACCCAAAGGTTCCGGTTTTAGGAGAATCCGACAGTCGGATCTCCCGCAACGTCAATTCGAAGTCAATGGTCGAAATTCACGAACTGCCGCGGCGCGGCGCGTTCTATTCAGTCCATTATATAATATATATATATATATATATATATATATATATATATATATATATATTATATATTTCGTCGATTTCCTTTTTCTTAAAACGTATTTTATAAATCGTTTTAAATTCGTTTTCAAAACCATTTCAACACTATATTCAATTTCAGATCGATTTGACTTCAATTTAATTCGAATTCATTTTAATTTCATTTGAATTCATTTCTATTTTATTCGAATTCAAACTCACTTTCTATTCAATTCAAATTCTAATTCGTTTTCTATTCAATTCGAATCGAGTTCATTTTCTATTCAATTCGAATCGAATTCATTTTATATTCGATTCGAATTCATCTCAAATTGATTCAATAAAATTTCAATTTCAATTTTTATCTAATTCAATTTGAATTTCATTTCAAAATATTAGATTTTGAAATCACCTTTCCATATTCATTATAAAACGAATAAAATCGATATAAATATCGTTCGCGTCAAAATAGCGCATCTCTATTCAACACGGCTTTATATTTTTCAAAAACTTCTTTATTCTATCCAACAAAGGAATATTTATTCTATTTAATACATGAATCTATATTTCTTTCAACACACGACTAATCTCAACACATGAGTACTGTCAACACATCACTATTTTTGCTATGTAAAATATTTTATAAAACTATGGTATCTATCATTTGATTTTAATTAGACTCCACTGTAAAGTAGATTCTAATCTTAAATATGATAAAGATGTAATTTTTATTATTTAAAATATTTTACTCAACACACGAGTATTTTCAACACATGAACATCGTCAACACATGACTATTTTTATATTCAACACATGAATTTTCTTTTATGATATTCATTATTTTCCCGATTGGAATGAGGCCCAATCAATCACCATATAATGTTAATTATATGGATTCCATACAACACATGTATATAATAGCATTGAAAAATAATCAACCATCAACCAAAGTGCACTACACTGTATAAGCATCAAATATAGATATCTAACGCTTATAACAGCCTGTCAATCAATCGATCGACATATTTAATCAATCAGGATGAGTGAACTTCAAATTTCATCCCAACACCCATGTTGAAACACCCCACCTCCGTTAGGGTCACTCTCAAAGGGAATGCCCTAATTTTGGTGGAGGTTTATAAGTATAAGTCACAGATATACAAGACAGATATAGGAACACATATTTGTAAACAGCGGAAAAACAACAAACTTTATTTCATAAAGTCAAATACGTGTTACAACAACAACCTTTCCAAAAACATAACATAACACTTTCATAATCTGTCTTGATTACATTATTTTAAAGAAGCATAAATAAAACATAGATAAACTGCAAAAGCCCCATAGTGGATTGTCCAAAGCCATAGTTCAAAACAGGAAAGTCCAAGCAATACATTTCTCTTCTTCTTCAAGCTGGATGGTAAGGCTGGTCAAGCTGCTGTGTTCCCTCCCTGAGGACCTGGGGGGGAAACGGAAGAAAGAAGACGAAAGAAAAGTAGAGTCAGACATAAAGCCTGAGTAAGTCTAGTACTATTTTGTCTATGAATAAAGAACTGGGTGTGATAAGTATAAACAAGAAGTGGGCAAGCACTATAAACTTGGTTGAGTTGTCTAGGGTCGAATATACTATCGTACCCCATGTTGATCTCTGAACCCATATAAACTAGTTTCCAACTGGCACCCCAAAATCAGGGTGATGTGATCCATTCTATGATGATCGGCTCCTACTCGCATAGTTACATGTGTCTTACGGCCCCCGATGTTGTAGTTACCTATGCTGGTCCCACCATGGGGTGTATCAAGTCCCATAGTGGCAACCCGACACAACCTTAGAGTGCACAGGTATGCTACTAGTGTCCAGTGCCTTATTTTTCTGCGCCGGAGTGTGTGCACGCCCGCACTCCGTTAGAACCTACACTGCTACACCACCGCCGTCGCTTTGACCTCTTACAATCAGCCCAGTAATCGTGCCCCACCCTGCCTAGTTTCAGGGTATCCTGATACACCTTTTAGGGTTACTGCTGAAAAGGGTCCCCCGTTACTAGGTTTTCTATCTCTAGCCAACATGCTAAGTTGGTTAAGTGTTTTCTAACCTAACCCCCACCAGTCCGTTTAGTTTAGCATGTTCCATTTTGATTAAGTCTTTAGTTCACTTAATCCTAACAATCCTGACTCAGCCTTAATTGTCTTATTAAGGCCCTGACCTCTCACATTAGACAGGTATTGTTGTAGCTGCCTGTTGCCGGTTGGTTCCGGGCAGTCTTACGCCACAACTCAGTCTAACCTCGGGTCCTTATTGGGCTCCATGTTTAACCTCCCACATTGGATAGGTATTGTTGTGACTACTGGACAGCCGGGCGGTTCCGGGCAGGTTTACATCACAACTCAATCCAACCTCGGGTTAAACACCTCGTATGTTCTACATTTACATATTTTGTCATTCTCCTTTATTTTCTTATATGTAAATATTTGCGGCCCATTATTAAGTAAATGGTGTAAAGGTTACACCAATCATGGGCCCAACCCATACTTGAATTTGGGCCCTTCTATTTTATATTTTCATTCATTAATTAATTTTAACCCAACGTTATTTTCCCCCGTTTTACACGTCCGTTTATATATATATTGGGCTTAGCCTTTTAAAGCCCAATTTAGCCATGCGAAAAGGGGAGGCTTATGGCGTGATTACATACACAAAAAAGGGGAAGGTGAGCGTATGAACTTGCAATATGACGTTGGGAATACAAAATAGAAACTGGTGTACTTGCATAGTAGTGACATATACTTTGGTCATAAAACATAGGTGATATGAATCAAAGCATGTGAACTTGTAATTGAGATATCATTATTGACACATGAACCTATATTTTTATTTAGGCATAATGTCAAACATAAGCATGGCATAAATATTTCTAGCATAAGCATAGCATAATGTCAAACATAAGCATGGCATAAATACTTCTAGCATAAACATGGCATAATGTCAAACATAAGCATGGCATAAGTATAGTTAAATTTGTTCATGGCATAAATATTTCTAACATGAAATCATGATTCTTACTTTAGTCATGTAAACTTACAAAAGGGACTTTTTGAACCTAACCTAGCCATGTACCACATATGTCATCATATAATTCTTGTAAACAAGATAGACCTAATCATGGTTGCCAAATATCATTCATAGCCTAGCCATATTCATAAGTTTGCAAATAGGTTTTCTAGTACAAAAGCATGGCTTAATACATGATGCCAAATTCTCAACATAATTTCCTATGGATTATAATAACCAAACTTGTTCTAATTACTTACAAAATGATTTATGCACAAAAATATACATCATGATGGCATAGTAGCAAAACCCCAAACTTGCATAAATTTAAATCAACTACATACATGTAGCTTCAACATGGATTACATAATTTGCGAAATATTCCAAACGTATACTTGCATAGAACTACCGCATGTAGTTCTTTATAACATGAATAACATAATTCAAGAATATCCAAACGTATATAATATTTCAAATTGATAAGAACGCACAAATATGGATAACTTTATTGCCACAATTCAAGCATACAAACCAACACAATTGTTTATTCATACCAAAGTAATACTCTACTTACAATGGTGTGACGAACTCTCCAATTAAGAAATATGATTCCTTTGTTGAATTGATTTGATTTAGGTCGCTTTAAGCTTTAGAATTTTCCTCCTAATCCTCTCTCTAGTTGGCGGCTACTCTTTGTCGTTCCTCAGCAACATGGCGGCTATGATCTTATTTTTGAATGAATAGATTAGGGTTTAGCCTAGGGTTGTTTATATAGAGGTTAGGAACTGATTAGGACCATTGATGTTGCCTGGATTGATCGTAGCCATTCATTCGATAGAGAGACCAATTAAAACTTGCCACCTAGCCCTAATGACAAAGCAGACCACAGAAAATCGGCCAAACACAGACCTGGCCAGCCAGGTTGGCTGGGCTCGACCAGGTCGACACCCCTGTCGACAGGGCTGTCGACAGCCCTGTCGACATGGGTAGCCCAGGTCGACAGCCCAGTCGACCTGGGTGGCCTAGGCGGGTGTTAATCCGCCCTGGCCCATTGGGCCCGATTTTTAATTATTTTATTCTGTTTGAATTTTAAATTTAATTCAAAAACTTCCGAAGGCCATATCTTCTTCATACGGACTCCGTTTTTCGAAAACTCGGACTCTATTTCGCGTATTTTTCCGAGACGAACGCAATGGCGTATCCCGTTTCCCTTAGTTCTTTGATTTGAAATTAATTAGACTTTAATTTGTTAATTTCACAGTTATAGAATTTTCGGGGTGTTACACGTGTGGGGTTTCAAACAATCAAACACAGATTTTAGTTGTGCAGTTGGGCGACGTGTAAAATTTTATCGTCCCAATCAATGTCTGTCAAATAGGTGTACATAAACAAACCGTCTGGTTTGTAAATGAATATTTATTTATTCACATTCACGTTAAAATTATATTTTTAACGATCAAACTATTTTATTCAACCTATGAATATTCTATTCGGTTCATTTACAAATAAAAATGATATTTTTATTTTTCTAACTTATTTTAGAAAATTTCGGCGGCATAACGGCACGATACTAGAAACGGGACAAGGCCTAGCCTTATCCCTGGTCTAGTGAAGGCCCACGCCATTCACACATCAATCAAATCCATTCCATTTCACCAAACAATTCAATTCAAACCAAATAATCTAACCAACTACACAACCAAACAATTAAACAAACAAGCCATCCATGGTCTGTGGATGACGGGTGTCGGGTGCTACTAAACACTGTCTGCATCCTAGTATATATATATAACTAGAAAAAGAATTTTGAGTGAGAAGTTCTCACCGAAAGCTATCCAATCATCTTGACTCTTCTTTTATAGAAATCTTCTTCATTCTCGCCTTTTATCATCTTCGTTGCCCGTAGTCACTACATATATAAAAATCACACATTTTTATATTTTGATTTCTTTAAAATAAAAATCACATTTTTATTCATTCTTTTTCAATTTAAAAGTCATATTTTTATAATCACTTCATATATTTACAAATCGAATTTTTACTACGATGTTCAATATATAAAAATCATATTTTTACTATGCTATTCAATATATAAAAATCGAATTTTACTTCTCTATTTTCTATATAAAGATCTCGCCTTTTCAAATATAAAGATTTTGCCTTTATAAAAATATAGATTTCGCCTTTATAAAAATATAGATTTCGCCTTTATAAAAATAAAGTTTTCGCCTTTATAAAAATATAGATTTCGCCTTTATAAAAATATAGATTTCGCCTTTATAAAAAATATAGATTTCGCCTTTATAAAAATATAGATTTCGCCTTTATAAAAATAAAGTTTTTATTTTTTTATAGTTCCTACTATGTAAAAGTCATATTTTTAACCCACTACATATGTAAAAATCTCACCTTTCTCCATTTAAAAATATCGTCTTTCTTTCTTTAAAAATCACGTCTTTTCTATTTTAAAAATCACGTCTTTTCTATTTTAAAAATCACGTCTTTTCTATTTTAAAAATCACGTCTTTTGCTTGCTAAAAACTGATTTTCCTACTATTTAAATACACACAAAAATTGATTTAAATTAAACATAAAAACTGATTTAAATTAATCATAAAAGAAAGAACTTACTTTTCGAAGAGAGGGGGTGGTCTCAGCAACGTCGCGGTGGAAGGGGGAGGGATCGGCGGCTTAGGGTTTAGGGGGCGGCGGCTTTTCGGGCAGAAGAAGGAGGAGATGGAGGCGAGAGAGGGAGGAAGAAGAAGAGAGGGAGGCGGAGGTGGTTGGATGCGGGTTGGGGGGGCTGCTTGCATCGCGCGGCGCCTGGGGGGGGCTTTCGATGGAGGAGATGGAAACGGAGGAAGGGAAGAAGGAAGGAGGAAGAAGAGGAGAGGGAGGCGGCGGCAGAGGTGGCCCGCCTGAGGCGCGGCGGCGCTCATCGGAGGGGGCGGCGACGAGTCTCCCCCCGTCCGCCTCTTTCTCCCTTTTTTTTTTCTTTCGATCGAACTGAAGTGAAAAAAAGGGGGGCCAGCGGTTTATAAGGAGAATGTAACAACCCTGAATTTTGGGGCTAATTTAAAATTTTTATTTTAGAAATTTTAATGAATTTTTTTTTATTTAAAATAATTTATTTAAATAATAACGGATGAAAATGTATTTTATTTGCCATTTGTTACTATAAAAAGAATGGAATAAAAAGAATGTCTTTTTATTGTCACTTGTTTTACAATAATAAAATAAAATAAAAAATGAAATAAAGAGACTAGGTTTCATTTTGTCATTTGTTCACAACAACAACAAAAAAAATGTAATGATATAAAGTGTTCATGTTTTAAACTTATAAGCATGTTTACATTAAATAGTATATTTCAAAATAATGAATGGTTTAACAAAATTTGTTCGTGTTTAGAAAATAAGCTTTACATTAAAAAGTATATTTTAATGTATTGAATGTACATAAATATTTGTTTGCATTTAGAAAACAAGTTTTACGTTAAATTCATATTTTAATGTTAAGAATGTACATAAACATGAGTTCATGTTAGAAAACTTGTTTTACATCAAAATTATATTTTAATGTTTAAAATGATGTAACATAAAAATTTACATTTTTATGTAATAATGATTCATTAAAATGTTCATAGCTGGATAAATGTTTTAAACATAAAAGATTTCATTTTTTTTAATGTAATAAAAGAAAGATTAAAAAGATTATCACAAATTAATATTATATTTCGAACTTTGTCCATTTTAAATAATATCTAAATAGACTGTGCAATTTAATTTAATCTTAAACAAATAATTTATTTGTGTAGTGACATATCATCAAAACTAATTTATCAAATTATAAGTATAAATGGCGTAATAGACGTTAAATTTATTTCAATTATTATATACCAATTTATGTTGAACATCAATTAACTTTCCTTTTTATCCAACTTTCATAAGTAGCAAATTTTATCGTTTTGATTACTCAAAATTTTACCATAATTTAAAACGAATTCACATATGCAATTCAATGTTCATTATTACACTAATTTTCAATATATAAGGAATTCCAAAATTATAAATTTATTTTATATATTGCTTATTCAATGTTAATTTCAAATGTCATTGTAAAGTACTTTATCAAACAATCTTTCTTATGTTACCAAATACAAGTTATAATCATATATAACTATTGGAAGTTCATCACTTAATAAACTAGATTAAGTTCGTATCATATCGATTTGTGAAATGATTCCTAAATTTTTGATTTGATTCCACTTCAAGCATTATTCACAAAATCAATTCTTTATGTACAAGATGTATCATTAAATCACACATTACTCTCTTTAATTGTGTGATTTACTTTTGAAATTTGAAAAAAGAATATTTATCCTCCCCTTCAGACTTTCCTACTATCATTTTAGTAGGAACTAACATCCATCTCTCTATGGAAGTTTCTCTCTTTCCTCAGATTCTTCCTTCCGTGTATTAATTATCCAACTTATTAACTTCCTATTAAATTTCCAATTGATTCCTCATAAATGCATTTTGTTTGTTTTTATTAATGCTTAATCCAATGAACATTTATTCTTTATTTCAAATTCAGAATTTATATCTTCCTATAACTAGCCTTAATTGCCTTTTTAACACCTTTTGTTTCTTGTATCTCCAAATTAGTGACCACCAAGTACACCTTTCAAATTCAAATTTGCGATATTTCTTCGTACAAAAGTTTACACCGTTAACAACATATTTACTTCAGCAACTTATTCAAACATAACACATTTGTCATGCATAGGAATATTTTCACAGTCAAACTAACGGACATCCATTTCTAATTCAAATTCTTCCTCCTCCCTTCGAGCTAGATCACAAACTATACCTCGTTTCGAAGCCCCTCCTCTCCTCTTTCATCTCCGACCGAAATCACCTCCTTCCGTGGCCCGTAGCTCGAGGACCGAGGCTCCAAAGGGCGCGACTTGCGCACGCCGCCGGCCCCACCAGGCACCACCGCACCCTCCACCGTGCCAGGCGCGCATAGGCCTCTCCAAGCTCGACCTCCTCCAACTGACGGCACCTTAAACCGACGCTCCTACCTCCCGCAATCCGAATCCAAAGTTTGGAGCTTTTCTGAAAAATAACGGCCTACTTATCAGTGAAGGGAGAAAGGTTAACAAACCTTAATCACGTTATTTAATTTAATTTTAAATTAATCATTAATTTGTTTAATCCATAACTTCTTCGTTCGGACTCGAAATCTGAAAATTTCAGAAACGTTGTGATCGTGGTGAGCAGATCTACGCAGCTGGACTGAAACAGAGAAATTCTGAACACTTTGGATTTTGGACAAAAATTCGCAACGAATGTGAGAATTCCTTTGTTAAAATAAATTAATAAATTTAATTAATTTGTCTGCTGAAAATCACATGTTTAAGCTGTAGATCTATTGTGTTTGGTATGATTGATGATGTTTGTTATGTTGGATAATTATAGATCTATATATTCATCACATGTTATGGTATCACTTTTGTTTATTTTGAGTTGATCTATCTTATCAATTCAATGATAAAAGAAATATGCTTGCGATGAATGATTGAATTACTTTGTATGTCTCATATTGTTAAAATAAGATTGTTGTGAACAATTACATCATGTGTGTTTAATAAATATCTAGTGTGCGTTAAGATAATATGGTTGAGAACTAAATTATCACATTTGTTTGTTGAAAACCAATATAGCATGTTTGATTTAGAACAAATGGTTGTCACCAAAATATCATTTTTGTCCCATTAAGGATTTGTTAACAAAGAACATTTTGCATTTGAAATTTTACATGTTACTTATTTTAGATTCATGCTATGTAAAATAAAGTATCACTTGTGTTAGAATCAAGTTACTTTAGGAAAATATTACTTGTGTTAGTAATGAAATATTAGGATATAAAAATGTATTTTTAGTTAGAATATTAAAATATCATTTTTGTTATAAATATTAGGTTAGATTGTAAATATACTTCCATTAACCATTTATTTGTTAATAAAAAGGTCAATAGTATAAATACATTTTTGTCAACATGATGTTTATAAAAAAAAAAAATGTTTATGTAATTTTTGTTGTCAAAATAAAAAGAACAAATTTGACGCTACTTTTGTTGTCAAAATAAAAAGAACAAATTGGACGTTACTTTTGTTGTTAAAAATTAAAAGAGAAATTTTAACATTACTTTTGTTGTTAAAAATAAAAAAAAGAAATTTTAACATTACTTTTGTTGTTAAAATAAAAAGAGAAATTGTAACATTACTTTTGTTGTAAAAAAAAAAAAAAAGGACAATTTTAACATATTTTTGTGGTTAAAATTAAAAAGACAATTTTGACATGTTATCATCTTGTAAATTTAAAGACAAATTTTACGTTAATTTTGTTAACAAAATAAAAAGAACAAATTTTTTATGTTGTTTGTTAACAAGAATATAAAGACACAATTTTTATGTCATTTTGTTAACAAAACAAAAAGGACAAGTTTTTATGTTATTTTGTTTACATAGAAGGAAAGGACAAGTTTTAACATTAATGTTGTTTACATAAATAAAAGACAAAATTTTTGTAAACAAAAATAAAATGAATTATTTTCATGTTATTTTGTGTACATAAGAAAAGACAAAATTTTGTAAACAAAATAAAAGGGGTTATTTTAAGTCCATTTTTGAAGACAAAATAAAAAGACTATTTTTAACACATGATTTTGTTAATAAAATTAATGACAAGATTTTAACATAAATTTTGCAAATAGAATTAATGACAAGTCTTGTGTAACAAAAAAAAAAGAAAATTTTTTATATTATTTTGTCAACAAAACCAAGGAACGATTTTTATGTTATTTTGTCAACATAAATAAAAGGACGATCTTTATCTTTGACTTGTCTTCAAATTAAAATACCAAACTCTATCTTCATTTTATAAAATGCAAGTTAAATCTTTATGTATAAAACAAAATGTAAGTTTTAATTTTTATTTTCATTTACCAATAGAAATAAAGATGAGGACTTGATTATGATTCATCAAAAGTACACCAAATCATATTTGTATTAACATAGTTGAGATGACACCCAAACTTACATCGTGGTGTTAAAATAGTTGTGATGACACAATATACATTGTTGTATTAATCTTTGAATTATGACACCATCTACACCGTTGTGTTAATTTAAAGGATGACACAAAACCCATTGTTGTGTTAATGTAGTGTAATGACACAAAATTACCTTGTTGTGTTAATTTAGTGGTGATGACACAAATATAGTATTGTTGTGTTGATTTAGTTGTGATGACAAAATTCATCGTAGTATTAATTAAGTTGAAATGACTTTAAATTCCATTATCCCGTTATATAATTGAAATGAATCAAAATGGAAATACACATTCTTGTTTGCAAATTTAGTTGTAACAAAACATTTGTTAAAGATTGTATTTATTCTATTTGCATGTTTAGATGCAAATAAACATGGTAGTTAAAGGACTAAATTTATAGTTGCATATTTAGAAGACGAAATAAACATTTCGTTAAAAGAGTAATTAGTTAAAACAAAATAAAGTTAAAAACATGCATTTTCTTATGTATAAGAAAAAGAATCATTATTTTCTATGTTAAGAGAAATAGAAAAGAAAACATTATTTTCCTATGTAAAAAAAAAAAAAAAAGAAAGAAAACATTTTCTTTGTTAAAAGAAAAGAAAAATAATATTAATATTTTCTAATGTAAAATGAAAGGAAAATATTTACATTTCTAATGTAAAGAAAACAAAGAAAATAAACATTATTTTCTAATGTAAAGAAAATAAAAAATTATTTTCTAATGTAAAGAAAATAAGGAAAATGCACATTATTTCCTATGAAAAAGAAAATAAGATCAAAAAGAAACATTTTCTTATGTAAAAGAAAATAAGGAAAACATTGTTTTTGTCGCATTAGAATTGGCGGACAAAAATATCATTTTTATTTAATATAAATATATGCATAGTTAAAAACATTATTTTTGTCGCATTAGAATCGGCGGACAAAAATATAAACGTAATGATTTAAAGTAATAAATTATAATAGTGGAAAGCGCTACATGGTCTATATATTTATATATATAATATAAATTAAAACTAAGCGAAACACGCGCGGTAGTTCGCGTTTTGAAATCATAACTTTAAACGGTTATACCGAAAGATCCGACCGTCGGATTTTCCCAAAACTGGAACCGTTAGGACCGTTTTGGGAAGATCTTCCCAACGATGTAAGTTTCGTCAAAATCCAACGGTTAGATTTCAGGATATGTGTAAATCAAAATTGGCTGAAAACAGCGCCAGGGTCGCCCATCGACCCGAAGCGTCGTTAAATTAATTCTCGTTATCAAATATTAATAACGATATGAAATGTTTTCAAATTATATATATATATATATGCGAGAATCATTTGAGAAGACCGAGTTCAATCTCATTTCAAATGATTATACGACGTTTTAAATCTAAGAGTTGAAGACGGCGATTGAAGACCGACGATCTTCACATCGAATGGGTAACTAGCGTTGAGGTCCTTGATTGATTTGCTCCCAAGACGGGGCTAAGATGGTAGTTATCCGGACGTAGTGTTGATTCGTACGGATTTGACTTTCGCTCAGACCCAGAGCATAAGTTTATAAATGGATTGCGTGTCGGACCATATGGCATGCTAAGATGCAATGATCAAGGCTTTGTTGAAAAGCAGGCCTTGTGGTTATAGCGTTACTTCACGAACCTCACACCCCGGTATGAGTCTAAAACGGGAGAAGGGAACGCAGGGAGTGCACACGTTATCTTTCTAGCTAGAGTAATGTCAGGGACCTACCAGCGCTGACAGTTTACTCATTGTGGATGTTGGATTTTGAGGCGCCTCGTTATTTTTTATAGGCCGTTGGTGGTCATACTATAGGTCCAAAGGGACCGGGAAACGTGTGTTCAGGCATAACTAATCCACTGCCCATTGGCGGGGACCGGCCCTGCAGTTATCCAAGGGTTCACTGCGGGGGATCCTGAGGTATCTGCTAGAGTGCCTCGAATCGGTAAGGAGCTCCTCCCTAGCCTTGACTCATGTTGGAAATCCAAATCTCCAATACGCCCCATGCGGTTTTGATTGTATTACTAGTACGGAGGCATAATATATGGTACCTATGCTTCCTAGGATTGATACATTTATTTTGAATGATTTAAAATATATTATACACTAGTAATAATACGGAATTTGTACGTATTTAGCATGTTTAATCACCATAAGGTAAAACCCTATCCTCTGGTGTGCGTTGCATTGTGTGATGGGACCTGGGTCTTATGGTGATTCCATTTTTCCAAAAGCATTGCGTTGTTTAACGATTTACTTTAATTTATGCACCGGCAATCCATTGGAATAAAACCCGTTCCGCGAAAGTGGCGTGGTCCTTGGATTTGTCCTTATTAGTTAAATTAGTTTAGAATTCTCACACCAGTCCCATGACTGACCTGTAGTTTGTTCACTGGCAAACTCGGGTGCCCTCTTTTCCACACGGGCAGTCGAGTAGCTTTTTGCAGATATCTTTCTCTTTAGCAGGACCCTGGATTGAAGCCTAAAGCTGTGTCCAGAGCTTTGTAGTCTTCCGTTATTTAATGTATTAAAAGTATTGTAATTTTATCTTCCGCTGTAATTTTATTTCAATGTACTCTGATATATTCTGTACTTTGATGTAACATTATTATAATGTAATAAAAGTCTGCTGTTATTGTTCTGATGTTTTGTATTCCCAAAGTTAAAGTATTCGAAGATTCCCAACCTTTGGGTCAGACCTGTGTGGTTTATGGTCGATTCAAAGAGCGGGAATTTCCGGGTCTTTAGTAGTGGTATCAGAGCTCAGGTTAGCTCAAATCTTTGGGGTACAACTCGTTAGAACTGAACAAAAGACTCATCAGAGATTGGATTAGTAATGTCCAATAAGAATACTCATTAGAGATAGGATCAGCAGTATCCTAGAATGAGAAAACTCATTAGAGATAGGGTTAGTAATGCCCTAGAATGAGTTCAGAGTGATAAGCTTATAATTAACGTATTTTGATTATATATATAATCCTATTTCAGAAAATATGTTTTAAATATATAAAAGTATATATATTTGATAAGTTAGCCAACAAATGAAATTAATAATATTAAAATTAAAATTTAGTTAGTTAATTTAACTACTTTTAGCTAGTTCCTTTTCGAGGACGAAAAGATTTTAAGTGGGGGCGACTGTAACAACCCTGTATTTTGGGGCTAATTTAAAATTTTTATTTTAGAAATTTTAATGAATTTTTTTTTATTTAAAATAATTTATTTAAATAATAACGGATGAAAATGTATTTTATTTGCCATTTGTTACTATAAAAAGAATGGAATAAAAAGAATGTCTTTTTATTGTCACTTGTTTTACAATAATAAAATAAAATAAAAAATGAAATAAAGAGACTAGGTTTCATTTTGTCATTTGTTCACAACAACAAAAAAAAAATGTAATGATATAAAGTGTTCATGTTTTAAACTTATAAGCATGTTTACATTAAATAGTATATTTCAAAATAATGAATGGTTTAACAAAATTTGTTCGTGTTTAGAAAATAAGCTTTACATTAAAAAGTATATTTTAATGTATTGAATGTACATAAATATTTGTTTGCATTTAGAAAACAAGTTTTACGTTAAATTCATATTTTAATGTTAAGAATGTACATAAACATGAGTTCATGTTAGAAAACTTGTTTTACATCAAAATTATATTTTAATGTTTAAAATGATGTAACATAAAAATTTACATTTTTATGTAATAATGATTCATTAAAATGTTCATAGCTGGATAAATGTTTTAAACATAAAAGATTTCATTTTTTTTAATGTAATAAAAGAAAGATTAAAAAGATTATCACAAATTAATATTATATTTCGAACTTTGTCCATTTTAAATAATATCTAAATAGACTGTGCAATTTAATTTAATCTTAAACAAATAATTTATTTGTGTAGTGACATATCATCAAAACTAATTTATCAAATTATAAGTATAAATGGCGTAATAGACGTTAAATTTATTTCAATTATTATATACCAATTTATGTTGAACATCAATTAACTTTCCTTTTTATCCAACTTTCATAAGTAGCAAATTTTATCGTTTTGATTACTCAAAATTTTACAATAATTTAAAACGAATTCACATATGCAATTCAATGTTCATTATTACACTAATTTTCAATATATAAGGAATTCCAAAATTATAAATTTATTTTATATATTGCTTATTCAATGTTAATTTCAAATGTCATTGTAAAGTACTTTATCAAACAATCTTTCTTATGTTACCAAATACAAGTTATAATCATATATAACTATTGGAAGTTCATCACTTAATAAACTAGATTAAGTTCGTATCATATCGATTTGTGAAATGATTCCTAAATTTTTGATTTGATTCCACTTCAAGCATTATTCACAAAATCAATTCTTTATGTACAAGATGTATCATTAAATCACACATTACTCTCTTTAATTGTGTGATTTACTTTTGAAATTTGAAAAAAGAATATTTATCCTCCCCTTCAGACTTTCCTACTATCATTTTAGTAGGAACTAACATCCATCTCTCTATGGAAGTTTCTCTCTTTCCTCAGATTCTTCCTTCCGTGTATTAATTATCCAACTTATTAACTTCCTATTAAATTTCCAATTGATTCCTCATAAATGCATTTTGTTTGTTTTTATTAATGCTTAATCCAATGAACATTTATTCTTTATTTCAAATTCAGAATTTATATCTTCCTATAACTAGCCTTAATTGCCTTTTTAACACCTTTTGTTTCTTGTATCTCCAAATTAGTGACCACCAAGTACACCTTTCAAATTCAAATTTGCGATATTTCTTCGTACAAAAGTTTACACCGTTAACAACATATTTACTTCAGCAACTTATTCAAACATAGCACATTTGTCATGCATAGGAATATTTTCACAGTCAAACTAACGGACATCCATTTCTAATTCAAATTCTTCCTCCTCCCTTCGAGCTAGATCACAAACTATACCTCGTTTCGAAGCCCCTCCTCTCCTCTTTCATCTCCGACCGAAATCACCTCCTTCCGTGGCCCGTAGCTCGAGGACCGAGGCTCCAAAGGGCGCGACTTGCGCACGCCGCCGGCCCCACCAGGCACCACCGCACCCTCCACCGTGCCAGGCGCGCATAGGCCTCTCCAAGCTCGACCTCCTCCAACTGAAGGCACCTTAAACCGACGCTCCTACCGCCCGCAATCCGAATCCAAAGTTTGGAGCTTTTCTGAAAAATAACGGCCTACTTATCAGTGAAGGGAGAAAGGTTAACAAACCTTAATCATGTTATTTAATTTAATTTTAAATTAATCATTAATTTGTTTAATCCATAACTTCTTCGTTCGGACTCGAAATCTGAAAATTTCAGAAACGTTGTGATCGTGGTGAGCAGATCTACGCAGCTGGACTGAAACAGAGAAATTCTGAACACTTTGGATTTTGGACAAAAATTCGCAACGAATGTGAGAATTCCTTTGTTAAAATAAATTAATAAATTTAATTAATTTGTCTGCTGAAAATCACATGTTTAAGCTGTAGATCTATTGTGTTTGGTATGATTGATGATGTTTGTTATGTTGGATAATTATAGATCTATATATTCATCACATGTTATGGTATCACTTTTGTTTATTTTGAGTTGATCTATCTTATCAATTCAATGATAAAAGAAATATGCTTGCGATGAATGATTGAATTACTTTGTATGTCTCATATTGTTAAAATAAGATTGTTGTGAACAATTACATCATGTGTGTTTAATAAATATCTAGTGTGCGTTAAGATAATATGGTTGAGAACTAAATTATCACATTTGTTTGTTGAAAACCAATATAGCATGTTTGATTTAGAACAAATGGTTGTCACCAAAATATCATTTTTGTCCCATTAAGGATTTGTTAACAAAGAACATTTTGCATTTGAAATTTTACATGTTACTTATTTTAGATTCATGCTATGTAAAATAAAGTATCACTTGTGTTAGAATCAAGTTACTTTAGGAAAATATTACTTGTGTTAGTAATGAAATATTAGGATATAAAAATGTATTTTTAGTTAGAATATTAAAATATCATTTTTGTTATAAATATTACGTTAGATTGTAAATATACTTCCATTAACCATTTATTTGTTAATAAAAAGGTCAATAGTATAAATACATTTTTGTCAACATGATGTTTATAAAAAAAAAAATTGTTTATGTAATTTTTGTTGTCAAAATAAAAAGAACAAATTTGACGCTACTTTTGTTGTCAAAATAAAAAGAACAAATTGGACGTTACTTTTGTTGTTAAAAATAAAAAGAGAAATTTTAACATTACTTTTGTTGTTAAAAATAAAAAAAAGAAATTTTAACATTACTTTTGTTGTTAAAATAAAAAGAGAAATTGTAACATTACTTTTGTTGTAAAAAAAAAAAAAGGACAATTTTAACATATTTTTGTGGTTAAAATTAAAAAGACAATTTTGACATGTTATCATCTTGTAAATTTAAAGACAAATTTTACGTTAATTTTGTTAACAAAATAAAAAGAACAAATTTTTTATGTTGTTTGTTAACAAGAATATAAAGACACAATTTTTATGTCATTTTGTTAACAAAACAAAAAGGACAAGTTTTTATGTTATTTTGTTTACATAGAAGGAAAGGACAAGTTTTAACATTAATGTTGTTTACATAAATAAAAGACAAAATTTTTGTAAACAAAAATAAAATGAATTATTTTCATGTTATTTTGTGTACATAAGAAAAGACAAAATTTTGTAAACAAAATAAAAGGGGTTATTTTAAGTCCATTTTTGAAGACAAAATAAAAAGACTATTTTTAACACATGATTTTGTTAATAAAATTAATGACAAGATTTTAACATAAATTTTGCAAATAGAATTAATGACAAGTCTTGTGTAACAAAAAAAAAAGACAAATTTTTATATTATTTTGTCAACAAAACCAAGGAACGATTTTTATGTTATTTTGTCAACATAAATAAAAGGACGATCTTTATCTTTGACTTGTCTTCAAATTAAAATACCAAACTCTATCTTCATTTTATAAAATGCAAGTTAAATCTTTATGTATAAAACAAAATGTAAGTTTTAATTTTTATTTTCATTTACCAATAGAAATAAAGATGAGGACTTGATTATGATTCATCAAAAGTACACCAAATCATATTTGTATTAACATAGTTGAGATGACACCCAAACTTACATCGTGGTGTTAAAATAGTTGTGATGACACAATATACATTGTTGTATTAATCTTTGAATTATGACACCATCTACACCGTTGTGTTAATTTAAAGGATGACACAAAACCCATTGTTGTGTTAATGTAGTGTAATGACACAAAATTACCTTGTTGTGTTAATTTAGTGGTGATGACACAAATATAGTATTGTTGTGTTGATTTAGTTGTGATGACAAAATTCATCGTAGTATTAATTAAGTTGAAATGACTTTAAATTCCATTATCCCGTTATATAATTGAAATGAATCAAAATGGAAATACACATTCTTGTTTGCAAATTTAGTTGTAACAAAACATTTGTTAAAGATTGTATTTATTCTATTTGCATGTTTAGATGCAAATAAACATGGTAGTTAAAAGACTAAATTTATAGTTGCATATTTAGAAGACGAAATAAACATTTCGTTAAAAGAGTAATTAGTTAAAACAAAATAAAGTTAAAAACATGCATTTTCTTATGTATAAGAAAAAGAATCATTATTTTCTATGTTAAGAGAAATAGAAAAGAAAACATTATTTTCCTATGTAAAAAAAAAAAAAAAGAAAGAAAGAAAACATTTTCTTTGTTAAAAGAAAAGAAAAATAATATTAATATTTTCTAATGTAAAATGAAAGGAAAATATTTACATTTCTAATGTAAAGAAAACAAAGAAAATAAACATTATTTTCTAATGTAAAGAAAATAAAAAATTATTTTCTAATGTAAAGAAAATAAGGAAAATGCACATTATTTCCTATGAAAAAGAAAATAAGATCAAAAAGAAACATTTTCTTATGTAAAAGAAAATAAGGAAAACATTGTTTTTGTCGCATTAGAATTGGCGGACAAAAATATCATTTTTATTTAATATAAATATATGCATAGTTAAAAACATTATTTTTGTCGCATTAGAATCGGCGGACAAAAATATAAACGTAATGATTTAAAGTAATAAACTATAATAGTGGAAAGCGCTACATGGTCTATATATTTATATATATAATATAAATTAAAACTAAGCGAAACACGCGCGGTAGTTCGCGTTTTGAAATCATAACTTTAAACGGTTATACCGAAAGATCCGACCGTCGGATTTTCCCAAAACTGGAACCGTTAGGACCGTTTTGGGAAGATCTTCCCAACGATATAAGTTTCGTCAAAATCCAACGGTTAGATTTCAGGATATGTGTAAATCAAAATTGGCTGAAAACAGCGCCAGGGTCGCCCATCGACCCGAAGCGTCGTTAAATTAATTCTCGTTATCAAATATTAATAACGATATGAAATGTTTTCAAATTATATATATATATATATATATATATATATGCGAGAATCATTTGAGAAGACCGAGTTCAATCACATTTCAAATGATTATACGACGTTTTAAATCTAAGAGTTGAAGACGGCGATTGAAGACCGACGATCTTCACATCGAATGGGTAACTAGCGTTGAGGTCCTTGATTGATTTGCTCCCAAGACGGGGCTAAGATGGTAGTTATCCGGACGTAGTGTTGATTCGTACGGATTTGACTTTCGCTCAGACCCAGAGCATAAGTTTATAAATGGATTGCGTGTCGGACCATATGGCATGCTAAGATGCAATGATCAAGGCTTTGTTGAAAAGCAGGCCTTGTGGTTATAGCGTTACTTCACGAACCTCACACCCCGGTATGAGTCTAAAACGGGAGAAGGGAACGCAGGGAGTGCACACGTTATCTTTCTAGCTAGAGTAATGTCAGGGACCTACCAGCGCTGACAGTTTACTCATTGTGGATGTTGGATTTTGAGGCGCCTCGTTATTTTTTATAGGCCGTTGGTGGTCATACTATAGGTCCAAAGGGACCGGGAAACGTGTGTTCAGGCATAACTAATCCACTGCCCATTGGCGGGGACCGGCCCTGCAGCTATCCAAGGGTTCACTGCGGGGGATCCTGAGGTATCTGCTAGAGTGCCTCGAATCGGTAAGGAGCTCCTCCCTAGCCTTGACTCATGTTGGAAATCCAAATCTCCAATACGCCCCATGCGGTTTTGATTGTATTACTAGTACGGAGGCATAATATATGGTACCTATGCTTCCTAGGATTGATACATTTATTTTGAATGATTTAAAATATATTATACACTAGTAATAATACGGAATTTGTACGTATTTAGCATGTTTAATCACCATAAGGTAAAACCCTATCCTCTGGTGTGCGTTGCATTGTGTGATGGGACCTGGGTCTTATGGTGATTCCATTTTTCCAAAAGCATTGCGTTGTTTAACGATTTACTTTAATTTATGCACCGGCAATCCATTGGAATGAAACCCGTTCCGCGAAAGTGGCGTGGTCCTTGGATTTGTCCTTATTAGTTAAATTAGTTTAGAATTCTCACACCAGTCCCATGACTGACCTGTAGTTTGTTCACTGGCAAACTCGGGTGCCCTCTTTTCCACACGGGCAGTCGAGTAGCTTTTTGCAGATATCTTTCTCTTTAGCAGGACCCTGGATTGAAGCCTAAAGCTGTGTCCAGAGCTTTGTAGTCTTCCGCTATTTAATGTATTAAAAGTATTGTAATTTTATCTTCCGCTGTAATTTTATTTCAATGTACTCTGATATATTCTGTACTTTGATGTAACATTATTATAATGTAATAAAAGTCTGCTGTTATTGTTCTGATGTTTTGTATTCCCAAAGTTAAAGTATTCGAAGATTCCCAACCTTTGGGTCAGACCTGTGTGGTTTACGGTCGATTCAAAGAGCGGGAATTTCCGGGTCTTTAGTGGAGAAGAGGTTTAATTTATAATTTATTTAATTAATTTATTTTCAAAAGGTTGACTTTTACATACGACCTCTAAACGAGGCCCACCACCTGTCGTCCATTGCGTTTTACCCCCATTCCGAACACAATGGGATATGTATCGTAGGTTGATTTGATCGTTTGAATCAGTTTCCGTTAAATTTACATTTAAATCACTATATTGAATTTTAAACGTACATTTCAAATTACCGGGGTCACATACTAACTAGAAAAATTCCAGAAAAATATTTTCTAGCTTCGTATTGACGATACGGTCCTAACAAAACTAGTTTCGTCGAATTCTGAGACCGTTTGAAAAATGGCCAATTTCCAGTCGGTTAAAATCAACTGAAACTGGTCAAACGCGTTTTCCTTTGCCACGCTCACATATTGATTCGAAAAATTATGAAATTTGAAACCTAGCAATAACTTCACATCCCGGACCCAACAAAAGTGGTTTCGTCGAAACCCGAGGTCGTTTGCAAAATGTCCATTTTTAAGGGCCTGAATTCCATAGCGACTATTCAGAATTTTCAACTGGACATATCTTTTGATTCCCGCTATGAAATTTGGATTGGTCGAATTCGCTGGAAAGATATTATCAATTAGATCCTAATGTTTTTGGTTTCACTAAAATCCGGATCGTTTTGCACCCGGTACATTCAATTGAAGTTTGAAATCGAATTATCGAACTACCGCGCCATTTTCAATTCTATTTATATTTATATATAAATATTTATATTCTAACGACGACGTATATAATAATATATACGTTCTATTTATATTCAAAATAAATTTTCCTGTCGATATTATTTAAAATAACTCATTTTAAATGTACAAACTTCGCTAAAATCGCCAAAATAAAAATTTTAAACTGGCTCAGAATTCCCGGGTTTTTACAGTCGTTCACGTCAAAATGGCGTAAATCTAATCAACACGGCTTCATATATTTCTATTTTCCTATATTCTATTTGAAATATCTCTTTTCAAATATTTCTATTCAATTATTTTTTTCAAAACTGGAATGAGGCCCAATCAATTACCATATAATGTTAATTATATGGATTTTCTACAACACATGTATTCAATAACAATGATGAATAATCAACCATCATCCAAAGTGCATTCTACACTGTATAAGCATCAAATATAAACATTTAACGCTTATGACAGTCTATCAATCAATCGATTAACATACAACTAATTATTGGGATTAGTGTATGTCATATATCATCCCAATTCCCGTGTGGGGTTTCAAACAATCAAACATAGATTTTATTTGTGCAGTTGGGCGATGTGTAAAATTTATATCGTTCCAATCAATATCAATCAAATCAGTGTATATAAAACAAATCTCCGATTTGTTTATAAATATTTATTTTAAATACACGTTAAAAATTCTATTTTCACATATAAAATATTTCTAACTATATAAATATTTTATTTCATTTCACATCACATCACACAATGAACTACACATCAAAATCAAACAAACAAGCATACAAGCCATCCATGGTCTGTGGACGACGGGTGTCGGGTGCTACTAAACACCGTCTGCATCCTAGTATATATTTTAACTAGAAAAGAAAATTTAAAGTGAGAAGTTCTCACAGAGGGTTCCACTCCGCCGTGCTTTGCTTCTGAACTGCTGAACTGTCTGGATCTATTTGAAATTCCAATGCAGTTCTTTTTACGCTGTTCAAATATAAAAATTATATTTTTATCGCTTCATTTCAATAAATAAAAATCATATTTTTATTTCTGTTTCAAATATTTTTACTACGCTCCTTACTATATAAAAATTATATTTTTATATATATATCGAATTTTTTACTTTGCTATTCAATATATAAAAATCAAATTTTTACTTTGCTATTCAATATATAAAAATCGAATTTTTACTTTTCTTCGCATATAAAGATCGAATTTTTATTACATCGCTATAAAAATCACATTTTTATACTTCTACAATATAAAAGATTATATTCTTATTCTCCTACAATATAAAACATTATATTTTTATTCTTCTACAATATAAAAGATTATATTTTTATTCTCCTACAATATAAAAGATTATATTTTTATTCTTCTACAATATAAAAGATTATATTTTTATTCTTCTACAATATAAAAGATTATATTTTTTATTCTTCTACAATATAAAAGATTATATTTTTATTCTTCTACAATATAAAAGATTATACTTTTATTCTTCTACAATATAAAAGATTATATTTTTATTCTTCTACAATATAAAAGATTGAATTTTTATTAGCTATATTATATAAAAATCATATTTTTAATCTTAGTTAAAAATCACTCCTTTTTTCCCATTTCAAAGATTTACTCTCTTCCATTTATATAAATCATAATTATGTAAATAAATAAAAAATAAAACTTTACCTTAATTGTTGACATTTGCCGGAGGGGGTACTGAGGAGGGAGTAAAGGGTTGCGGCAGGTGAAAGAGATGGCGCAGGGGCCGTAGACCATCGGGGAGGCGCTGGGAGTCGGCGGCTTGGCAGAGGCGGGCCCACGTGGCGATGGGCGGTTGATTCGAGGCTGGGGCATGCGGGTTCAACACTATGGAGTTCGAATTGAAGAAGGGGAGAGAAGGAGGGGCGGAGCTAGGGCATCGGAGGCGATCGAAGGCAACTCCGAAGCGGGTGGCGTCGCGATTTTAGGCTTTAGGGTTTTTTTATATCGAAGTTGACTGAATGAGTAACGGGGGAGGGAGATAGGATTGATTATATATCATATTATATTTTTAATTTCAATAAGGTACCTTTTTATTTCGACCTCGAAACGAAACCCACCGCCTGTCATCCATAGCTAATTACCCCCATTCCGAGCACAATGGGATATGTATCGCAAGTGAGTTCGGCGGTTTCGATCAGTTTTCGTCAAAATCAACATATAACTCTATATACTGAAATTGAACGCACATTTCAATTTACCGGGCCCACATACAATCTCTAAAAATTCCCGAAAAATAATTTCTAGCTTCGTATTGACGGTACGGTCCTAACAAAACTAGTTTCATCAAATTCTGAGACCGTTTGAAAAATGGCCAATTTCCAGTCGATTAAAATCAACTGAAACTGGTCAAACGCGTTTTACTTCGCCATGCTTACATATTGATTCGAAAAATTATGAAATTTGAGACTTAGCAATAACTTGACACCACGGATCCAAAAAAAGTGGTTTCATCGAAATCTGAGGTCATTTGCAAAATTTCCATCTTTAAGGGTCAGAATTCCATAGCGACTATTCTGAATTTTCAACTGGGCATAACTTTTTATCCCCGCTATGAAATTTCAATTTTTCGGATTCGTTGGAAAGACATTCTCAAATAGATTCTAATATTTTTGGTTTCACTAAAATCCGGTTTATTTTGAATCCTGCACATTTATTTGAAATTTGAAATCGAATTATCGAACTACCGGGCCATTTTCAATTCCTTTTATAATTTAAAATAATTATTTATATTCTAACGACGATCTATATAAAATATACGCTCTGTTTTCATTCAAAATAAATTTCTCGTCGTTTTTATTTAAAATAATTCATTTTAAATATTAAAAATTCACTAAAATTGCCAAAATAAAAATTTTAAATTGGCTCGGATTTCCGGGTTATTACTATCTCCCCCACTTTAAAACTTTTCGTCCCCGAAAAGGAACGAAGCCGAAAGTTGTTTTACAAATCAACTCAACTTTCACTATTTTCGCTACGACTTAAGTTCTTCAACTTTTTAGTTTCTAAGAACTTTTCAAAATTTTCAAAAATTTGGCTAACACCCTAAGTTTTTGAAAAATTTCGCTATAACCTCCCCTGTACTGCGGACATCGGGATATTTCATATAGCCTCCCATGGCCTTCTTCAATCCAAAAGAAAAAGAAAAAGCCAAGCGGCTAGCCAATCGGCTCACAAAATCACCCAAAACTTAAGAAATACCATAAACATGTACCTATTTGTCGGGCAAACAATTTTATTCCTTTGCTCTAGCCTCCTTACTATGACCTGTTCAATGTAAGCACATGTATATGCATGCAAATGCGACTAATTTTCAATACACTTCACTATTTGATTCAATTTGGTGATAGGTTCAACATTTAATTAATCAAACAACACAACCATCAATCAATTAGTGAATTTTCATTTCAAATTCATAACTTTGATATATAGTCAAAAATCACATTTTTGATGCCAAATCTCAACAGTAAGCCCTATCTAATTTTGGTTCTCACACCAGTCAATAGCAAATATATAAATATTACACCTTCGAAACTCGAATCCCAATGACTGATGTTGTACAGTCATCAATAGTTTCATCTCCGGGCGACTAGAGTGCGATTCTATATCTACCCAATATATTAAAACTTCGAATACACGCGGATCAGACGTATACACAAAATCTTTATATACAGGATAGTCCAAATCAATATAAATAAATATTCAAATACAAATATTTCAGTTTAAATTTTCAAAACAAAAATTGTTTTCAAGTTAAAAATATACTCTTCACACCCGTTCTAAGATACTACTGATCCTATCTCTAATGAGTCATTCTCATTGGATGTTACTAATCCAATCTCTGATGAATTCTTTCGTATGGTTCTAATGTGTCTTGTCCTCTGAGCTTTGTAAACCAAAGCTCTGATACCAGCTGTAAAGAAAAGGAATTTCGCTCGATCCTGACCAATCGCTAAACCGACCCAGACCATTCGAAACACCTGATTGTTTCGAGAACACGACAAAATAAAACGCAGACGGAAGAACATTTCATTGTATAATACAACAATTCCATCAGATACAAGAATATACAGAGTATAAATGAATAAAATACATTCGGTAAATATTAGAGATTACAATACATTACATAGCAGCGGAAAAATAATACAAAATACAACTGAAGAAGATACACGGATACAAAGCTTTCCGGATATCGTTCCAGCTGTAAACCAGGTTCCTGTGAATATAAATCTGCAAAGCCAAAACTACAAGCTGCCCGTGTCAAAATAAGGGCACCCAGAGTTTAGGTTAAAACTATAAACTCCAGGTCAGTCATGGGACTGGTGTGAGAACTAAAACAGTTATTTAAAACCTTACTTTAAATCAGATATATCAAGGGACCACGCCGTATAACACGGAACGGGTTTCCTCCTAAGAATACCAGTGCATATAACAAAACAGCGCAATGCTTTTTGAAAAAATGAAGCTATTATAAGACCTAGGTCCTATCACACAATGCAACGCAAGCCGGGGGATAGGGTTTTCCCTTATAATAGCCAAACGTGCTTAGTACGTTTAAAACAAATCATTTGATACTACTATAAGTGCATAGTGTATAAAACAACTTCAAATCATAAATATCAATCATAGACGGCATGGGTACCATATATCATGTCGTCATACTAGTTTTACAATTAAAACCGCAAAGTCACGTATTTGGAAATTGGATTTCCATCTGCGAACTGAGGCTAGGGATCCTCCTCTAACGATTCGAGACAATCTAGCCCATGTCTCAGGCAAGCGCGTAGACAAGCCTTGGATCGTCAGGGCCAGTCCACCGATGTGGATTATTATGCCTGAACACTACGTCTCTCCGCCCTATGGGGCGTAACTGAGCCAACGAGTGACTCCATCGGTTCCAGATCGACCGATATAACCGAGGCACCTCGCAACAGCAACAACCACATAAGTCAAACTCGTCAGGGCGTGTAAAACCACTTACGCCACTTCTAGCTAGAAAGAAACACATGTCCTCCCTGAGGTCCTTCTCCCGTTTTTGGTTCACAACCGGGGTGTGAGGCTCGCGAATTCACGTTACACAAAGTTGTGCCACACAGGCCGTGCTTTGATCATCAACCACAAGACTTTGCTTTTCAACAGAAGACTTGATCATTTGCCACTTAGGCATGCCACACAGTCAATTCAATCCATGCGTTTGATATCCATCAATATATAACACCTGAGCTCGTACGTCTCAGAGAAGGGCATTAGGCAAGAGAATAAATTCTCCGCCGCCAAACAGATATATATTTAATAGAAACCAATCACACAGACTAAAATCCAATGTCAGACACACAGTCCATTTACAAGTTCGTTCTGGGTCTGAACGAAACCGAGGCACCTAGTACCCCGCATATCCATCGATCTCCAAGTACGTCTGGATGATCACCAACTGATTCCCTCCTCTCGGGTGTATGGCCCAATCAAGATCATCAGTAATCACCCAAACGACGTGAAGACCTCCGGTCTTCAACCACCGTCTTCATCTTCGACTTATCGCCGTATCAGTTATTCAGAATGGGGTAAACCCGGTCATTCCGAATAACTCGCGTATATAATAAACAAGTGTTACACAAACACAACATATGCCTCATTCCAATTCATCAGTCACTAACCGTAAATTAGTAAGGGAACAACTCCCCAAATATTAACCCCGAAGTCCAAAACCAACATCAGATCAATACCCAGGAAACCATTCATCTTAACTAATCTTCAGTTAGTTGCTAAACTTCACATTCTTAGGGATAGGTTCCCATTAATTTTATCAAAGATAAATTCCTCAAATTTATTCGTTAATCTTCCTTTGAATATCGATTCAACTAGTCAGGATTAACGAACCTTACCGAAGTAATCATTTGTTTTAATTTCCCAATCCCAACCTATTCATCCCATGAAGTAAAACTGGTAATACTTCATATCTAACACCCTGGTGTTATCGGTAAATTCAATTACCATTTCACGTTCAAATCTAATTAAAGATTTAACTATCACCTGGAGCAAAACTGGTGATACTCCATTCTCGATCTTTTCAATCTAATTAAAGATTCATTAAAACTCCACGTAGTTTTATTCTTTAACTGGGTTAAAGAATCAATGTCATTTAAAACACGGTTCACGGTAAACCCAAAATCACATCACATTTCAATCAGTCCCTAACCGTAAATTAGCAAGTGAGCAATTCCCTAAGTATTAACCCCGAAGGCCGAAACTAACATCAGATCAATACCCAAGAAACCATTCAACTTAACTAATCTCCGGTTAGTTTATGATTTTCTTAACTCCGTTGGGTCTAAGAACAGTATTATTGAAGATACCGTTCACGACAACCCAAAATCACATTCCATTAATTGTCGGGTTAAAGAACAAGTGTTATTTAAAACACTGTTCACGATAAACCCAAAAGTCAATACCAATTCAATTCCAATTAAATATTCTTTAATTGGTACACTTCATTAAATCTAAATAAAAAGATTTAATCTTTTTCTCAACTGGGCTTAAGAAAAGTGTTAATGAAGACACCATTCACGAAAAACCCAAATCACATTTGATATTAAATACAAGGCTCTGAATAGAAAATATATCGGCTTATATTCAACATCAAATTCTACGACCAACAAATATCGTATTGGAAATAACGATATAAATATATCTTTCAAATTCCCATAACAATATCTATATCATCACGAAATCCAACATCGAAATATTCTGAAGACAATTTCGATTCAAATCCATTCCAATTCAATTATTGGAAATCCTGGTTATTTTCAAAACCATTTCAAATCCAATTCATTTATTTTTAAAAATTAATAAATTCTTATTCTAGTTCAAAACTAGTTCATTTCGATAAAAATCTATTTTTATCTTTTCAAATATGGAGTTTTTCATCTCAATTCTTCACAAATCTTTTCTTATGGTTTTACACAAATTATTCATATTTTTAATAATTTTATTAAGGCTGTACAGTCAATTTCCATCAACGTCCATCGAACTGCACTTACAGCGACCTTTTTCAAATTTGATTTGGACATAATTCCAAATCCAACCGTTAGATTTCAAATTTCTAATATTTGTTAGAAAGCTCTTTTCGATACGAACCCAACGGTTCCGGTTTTAGTAGAATCCGACGGTCGGATCTCCCGCACTGTCCATTCGAAGTCAATGGTCGAAATTCGCGAACTGCCGCGGCACGGCGCGTTCTTTTCAGGCCATTATATATATAATATATATATATTATATATATTTCGTCGATTTCCTTTCAAAACGTATTTTATAAATCGTTTTAAATTTGTTTTCAAAACGATTTCTACATCATATTCAATTTCTAATCAAAATTGAATATTCCAATATAAATTCATTTTAATTTCATCTCAAAACGATTTCAATTTAATTCGAATTTCAATTCATTTAATTTTAATTCGAATTCATTTATATTCAATTTCAATTCGAATTCAATTTTATTCAAAATATCAGATTTTGAAATCACTTTCGATATTCATTATAAAATGAATAAAATCGATATAAATATCATTCACGTCAAAACGACGTCTATCTAATCAACACGGCTTCATATATTTCTATTTTCCAATATTCTATTTCAAATATCTCTTTTCAAATATTTCTATTCAAATAGTATTATTTTCGAAACTAGAATGAGGCCCAATCAATTACCATATAATGTTAATTATATGGATTTTCTACAACACATGTATACAATAACAACGATGAATAATCAACCATCATCCAAAGTGCATTCTACACTGTATAAGCATCAAATATAAATATTTAACGCTTATGACAGTCTGTCAATCAATCGATTGACATACAACTAATTATTGGGATTAGTGTATGTCATATATCATCCCAATTCCCGTGTGGGGTTTCAAACAATCAAACACAGATTTTATTTGTGCAGTTGGGCGATGTGTAAAATTTATATCGTTCCAACCAATATCAATCAAATCAGTGTATATAAAACAAATCTCCGATTTGTTTATAAATATTTATTTTAAATACACGTTAAAAATTCTATTTTCACCGATAAAATATTTCTAACTATATAAATATTTTATTTCATTTCACATCACATCACACAATGAACTACACATCAAAATCAAACAAACAAGCATACAAGTCGTCCATGGTCTGTGGACGACGGGTGTCGGGTGCTACTAAACACCGTTTGCATCCTAGTATATATTTTAACTAGAAAAGAAAATTTAAAGTGAGAAGTTCTCACAGAGGGTTCCACTCCGCCGTGCTTTGCTTCTGAATTGCTGAACCGTCTGGATCTATTTGAAAATCCAATGCAGTTCTTTTTACGCTGTTCAAATATAAAAATTATATTTTATCGCTTCATTTCAATAAATAAAAATCATATTTTTATTTCTATTTCAAATATTTTTACTACGCTCCTTACTATATAAAAATTATATTTTTATATATATATCGAATTTTTTACTTTGCTATTCAATACATAAAAATCGAAATTTTACTTTGCTATTCAAGATATAAAAATCGAAATTTTTACTCTTCTTCACATATAAAGATCAAATTTTTATTACATCTCTATAAAAATAACATTTTTATACTTCTACAATATAAAAGATTATATTCTTATTCTCCAACAATATAAAAGACAATATTTTTATTCTTCTACAATACAAAAGATTATATTTTTATTCTCCTACAATACAAAAGATTATATTTTTATTCTTCTACAATATAAAAGATTATATTTTTATTCTTCTACAATATAAAAGATTATATTTTTATTCTTCTACAATATAAAAGATTATATTTTTATTCTTCTACAATATAAAAGATTGAATTTTTATTCTTCTACAGATAAAAGATTGAATTTTTATTCTTCTACAATATAAAAGATTATATTTTTATTCTTCTACAATATAAAAGATTATATTTTTATTCTTCTACAATATAAAAGATTATATTTTTATTCTTCTACAATATAAAAGATTGAATTTTTATTCTTCTACAATATAAAAGATTATATTTTTATTATTCTACAATATAAAAGATTATATTTTTATTCTTCTACAATATAAAAGATTATATTTTTATTCTTCTACATTATAAAAGATTGAATTTTTATTAGCTATATTATATAAAAATCATATTTTTAATCTTAGTTAAAAACCACTCCTTTTTTCCCATTTCAAAGACCTACTCTCTTCCATTTATATAAATCATAATTATGTAAATAAATAAAATCTAAAACTTTACCTTAATTGTTGACATTGGCCGGAGGGGGTGATGAGGAGGGAGTCAAGGTTTGCGGCAGGTGGAAGAGATGGCGCAGGGGCCGCAGACCATCGTGGAGGCGCTGGGAGTCAGCGGCTTGGCAGAGGCGGGCCCACGTGGCGATGGGCGGTTGATTCGAGGCTGGGGCACGCTGGTTCAATGCTGTGGAGTTCAAATTGAAGAAGGGGAGAGAAGGAGGGGCGGAGCTAGGGCGTCGGAGGTGATCGACGACAACTCCGGAGCGGGTGGCGTCGCGATTTTAGGCCTTAGGTATATCGAACGTTGACTGAATGAGTAACGGGGGAGGGAGATAGGATTGATTATATATATTATATTATATTTTTAATTTCAAAAAGGTACCTTTTTATTTCGACCTCGAAACGAAACCTACCGCCTGTCATCCATAGCTAATCACCCCCATTCCGAACATAATGGGATATGTATCGCAAGCCAGTTCGGCCGTTTCAATCGGTTTTCGTCAAAATCAACATATAACTCTATATATTGAAATTGAACGCATATTTCAATTTACAGGGCCCACATACAACCTCTAAAAATTCCCGAAAAATATTTTCTAGCTTCGTATTGACGATACGGTCCTAAAAACTGGTTTCATCAAATTCTGAGACCGTTTGAAAAATGGCCAATTTCCAGTCAATTAAAATCAACTTAAACTAGTCAAACGCGTTTTACTTCTCCACGCTCACATATTGATTCGAAAAATTATGAAATTTGAAACTTAGCAATAACTTGACACCACGGATCCAACAAAAGTGGTTTCGTCGAAATCCGAAGTCATTTGCAAAATTTCCATCTTTAAGGGCCAGAATTCCATAGCGACTATTCTGAATTTTCAACTGGGCATAACTTTTTATCCCCGCTACGAAATTTCAATTTTTTGGATTCATTGGAAATATATTCTCAAATAGATTCTAATATTTTTGGTTTCACTAAAATCCGGTTTATTTTGAATCTTGCACATTCATTTGAAATTTGAAATCGAATTATCGAACTACCGCGCCATTTTCAATTCCTTTTGTAATTTAAAATAATTATTTATATTCTAACGATGATCTATATAAAATATACGCTCTGTTTTCATTCAAAATAAATTTCTCGTCGTTTTTATTTAAAATAATTCATTTTGAATATCCAAATTCACTAAAATTGCCAAAATAAAAATTTTGAATTGGCTTAGATTTCTGGGTTATTACACATAGTTATTCGAATATAAATTAATCGAATATTAATTATTAGAGAAGTGAGATACATTGAATACAAGTTTGCGAAAGAAAGATAAATCGAATATAGTTTATTCGAGAGAAAGAATTAAATCGAATATAGTTATTCGAAAGAGAAAGTAATTGAATATAGTTTATTCAAAAGAGAGCTATCGAATAGTGATTATTCGAGCGTGGATTATACATTAGGATTCAATTATATCGAATGGAGGAAAGTACTATTTCTTTCCAGTTTTTAAAGCAAGATTCAATTATCTAATAAAGTAATTATTTCTTTATTTAAACTAGTGGAGAAAAGTTGTATTTAAATATTTTATTTCAAAATAAAGGATTATAACAATATTGTTATAATCATGGGATTTTTATTACAGAAGAGGATTCGTAAATAGAAATCCAAGAGTTTCGCAAGGAAGTTTCTTAAAGATTTAAAGTTTGAATTTTGTCTATTTCGAAGTTAGAAATGTCGCTCAGTTAAGGTCTGAGAGGTAATTATACCCCAACTTGATTGACTTCAGTTTTAACTAAGAAGTGGATAAGGTTCGATAGTGGAAGTTGGTTAAGTAAATTGAGTTAATGGCCGTAATGGGTTAAGTTGGCATAACGATGTTTTTATTTAAACAACTGTTTAAATCCAGTAAAGGAGATTTGGACATGTTTTCCAAATAAGGATCAGAAATGTTTTCCAATACAGGAAATAAGAAAAGGAAGTAAATACGGTAATGTTTCCCTAATGATCTATAAAGTACATTTTCAAAATTTAGAAAATAAGAATTTACAAATAGATAGAAATGGGGAGATGGATAAATTAAAGATAATTTTATAGAAAGAGGAAAATGTGGAATGTTGATTGATCGATAGAGTTTCCATCTGGAAATAATATCGTTGGTTGCACACCTGTTTTTCTTTGATAGTTAAATCTCCGACTAACGAAGTTTTTGACTATTTTTCCGTCGTCAATACGGAAAGACCGGGATCAGATTCATTATCTGAAAACCACTCTGTATGGACGTTAGCGTTGCGATCAAATATTGAAGATGGAGTTATGCAAGGGCTATCCTGTTTACAAAATAGTGCCTTCGGTTTGTCCAGTCCCAGGACAAACGTGAATGGACGAATGTCTGACAAAGTATATCTAAAGTATCGCGTAAGTTGATCTCTTCAAACGTACTTACGTTTGGTGGCGGAGGAATTCGTTTCTCTTATCTTTAAACTAGTGGTATTTTTGGGGAAATCAATTTGTGATTTGGCGGTATGACGATGTGGCATTCAAAGTGAATGGTGGTCAAGTGTTTCAAAAGATACGTGATGACCTCAAGCCTCATCAATTGGGAAATGACAGAAATCCGGCAGACAGCATGGCTAAGTGGGTCGCTCCCATTAGGGTGTATATCACCTATCTAGAGAAAATCCAATTCATTCTTTGTCTATTCGATGCTGTCCCTTTTCGGGAAGGCGGTGGGTAGCTCCCAACCGTTGGTGATATACATTCGATACACTCAAGCGAAATGAGTGGTCGGTCATGTGAGGGCCGGGTTGCAAGGTGTTCTTGTTGAACCCAGTGTATTTGCCTCTAGAGATACACTATCGGCAGGTGGTCCCATACCTTGTCAAGGTCGGAATCAAATTTCCAATAAGAGCCCGCGGTTTTAGTTTGTATATGTTGGCTAGCTTTTTGACCAAGCCACCCAGGATCATTCATAAGAAGAAACCATGAAACTACGTTCTCTCAGGATATGAAAGAATGGATCGCACCATCGTCTCGCCCAATATCGGATCGCGCACCATCATCTCGCCCACCATCGGATCGCACACTATCGACTCGCCTATTCCATCAGCGTAACAAGACCTCTATGCGGCTCGATCCGATCCGAACTGATATTGTTGCCCAGAGCGAACTGATCTGATTCCCTGATGCATGGCGAACCCTCTGACCCGTTCAAGCGCGAGCTAGTCTTCAGCGATCCGAATCGCACGGATCTAGCGACATGTGTCCCTAACCGTCATTTGGGCTGATTCTCCCCATCTGCACGATCCGATTATCAAGCAGATCGCGACACCTGTCCACAACGGCTAATTTGACCATTTCCTCAACGGTGGCGATGCGATCCGATGTTCTCGGGATTCGTGCCACGTGTTACCACGACCCGCCTGACAAAATCAGCTATAAATAGCCCGGAGCTTGGCATTTTTTGGGATCTTTTTGGCAATATTGAGTGCTAAATCCGCCATTGTTGTCAAACTACTGAAATATTGAGAGAAATTCTTGATTGTATTAGTTATCAAAGTATAATCAATAATATATAAAGTGGACGTAGGCTCGTTAACGCCGAACCACTATAAATTCTGTGTGTTATTCCCTTTTTTCTCATCCTTCAGTTGAAATTCTATAAGCTTCAGAACAATTTGGGTGTTAGATCCAAATTTTGATCTAACATTTTGGTGCTTTCACTGAGAAAACGATCCTAAAGTCTCACTATTCACTTCTTTGAAAATTCCAGCGATTCGGATATCATGGCTGGAAAAAGATCTAAAGCTTCGCAGACCAACGAAACAATCGAAGAGAGTGTGCACGAGCTGGGCAATGAAGAAACTCTGGATCGCGGAGCGCAGGGGGCGAACCGATCCGATGAAGACACCACGCTCCGAGCCGATGAGAACGAGACGATCCGGTCCGCTGAAGGGGTTGTCACTCGATCCCGAGGTAACGCCTCGCAGCCTCCTCGTACCACGACCACGAGTCGACCTCAGGGGGGCGCAGCGAGTCGCCATCCACGAACCGCAGCTATCCGAATTGATGATCAGAATACAACTCAACCTGGAAAGGAACCTATGACCCGCTCCTATCGTCCTGGCCCCTCTGCTCGACCCGGCTCGAGCTCTTTACGCATAAGAGAGAGTGATGATGACCAATATGATCCTGCTGCTCCTGTCACTGAGGGGGATCTCTCTCGCTTCACCGAAATGTGGGATAGATTGTTTGATGAGTTGGTTGCCCAAAGGCAGGAAAGTTCCATCCTGCGGCAAAATTTGACGGCTATGGATAGAAGGCTCGACAAACTCGCAAGGCAAAGAACGCCGCCGGTTCGTTCACCCACTCCGGGATATTCTTCTTCGTCTGAGGGATCGCCAAGACCTCCGCGACGACCGTATGAGAGAGCCGAGAACATAGAGCAACTTCGGTTCGGAACGCTGCCATCACAGGAAGAAGAAGCGCTGGGGCGGGGCCCTCAAACCGTAATGTGAATAATCAAGCTACAGCTCCCAGGGCTCGAGATATGGACAGTACTGTGCATAACAGGCTACCTTAGCCCCGTCGCCGCGCACATACTCATGGTGATAGGGGGCAACGAAGCCCTATCCGAGCCCCGGATTTTGCGACCGCTCCCCGAAGAGAGATCAGAGAACCCCGCCGGGCCAGAGGCACTGACCCTGAACCTCCTTTGACCAGTGCAAATGTCGCAGCCATGGTCCACCAGATTCTGGCAGATAGCTGTGGACAACGAAATGAAGATTGGGGGATCGACCGCAGTCACACCCCTTTCATTGATGATATTTTGGATGCAACTTTTCCAAGGCGTTTCAACATGCCACAAATGAACCGATACGCGTGAAGATCTGATCCTGTCCAGCATCTGATGAGATACTCTTGGTCAATGACCGCTGCCGCAGCCTCGGACGTTGTTAAGTGCAAAGCGTTCCCCATATTCCTGGAGGATGTGGCTTTATTATGGTTTACTCGTTTGCCGGCGAGATCGATTTCTAGCTTTAGGGAGTTGAGTGAGAAGTTCGTGGAACAATTCCGTATCTACGCACAGAAGACAAAAAGTGTGATCGATTTGTTCCTTGTCAAGCAGCGACCAGGCGAGAGTTTAAGGGTGTACCTGGATCATTTCAATTTGGCCGCTACTGAGGTTAAAGATCCCCACGAACCGACCGTTGTCGCAGCACTGATTGACGGAGTAGATAAGGACACTGAATTTGGGAGGTACCTGGCAGGCAAACCGCCCCACACCAGAGAGTTATTCTACGAGAAAGCCAACGTACATTTACGCCGGGAAGAGGTATATGCTAACCGAAAAGCAAAAACAGCCAATAAGGAGGAAATCCAGAGCAATGTCGCCATTAAGCAGACAGGAGACAGCTCGGGGAAAGTTGAAGTAAATGTCGGAAATCAGAATCAGGGTGGTCGTCAGCCAGGTAACAACAATAATAATGGTAACGGCAACAACCGGAAGAGGAACCGAGGGAACGACTCCCAGAGAAGGACTCGTCCTAGGGCCTTTGAAAGTTATACACCAATAAATGACACTCTGGAAAATATCTTCATGGATGCGTATGAAGTCCTCCAGAGTAAGAGACCACCTCCCAGAGAGTCGACGGAGAAAGAGCGTGAAACAGGGAAGTTTTGCCTCTTTCATCAGATTCACGGCCATTCGACGAATGAATGCCGTCACCTAAGAGATGTCGTCGAAAGGCTGCTTCGAGAAGGAAAGCTAGATGAATACAGAGTAACGCCCAAGGACAGGGGGCAAGCAGTGCAGGTCCCAAATCAGAACCAGAATCAACTTGCTGCTAGGCCGACTGCCCAGCAAAAAGGAAAGAATATTGTTATTAATACCGTGATCGGAGGACTTTATCTCGCCGGGCACAGTTCCAAAGCATTAGATCAATACGTCAATGCGGCCAAACAACACCTCGAGGTAGGGGAATGTAGCAACCCCGAGGACAGTACCCCGGTGAAGCAGCAGAAGATGATTACCGATGATGTTGTTTTCCAAGAACGAGAAAGCATCGGAGTCCATGCTCCAACTGAAGATCCACTTGTAATTACAGTACCCATTGGACCGGCCACTGTTCATAAGGTTCTAGTGGACAATGGGAGTTCTGTCAATATTCTTTTCAAAAAGACCTTTGACCAGATGAATCTCGAAATAAAAGACTTGAAGCCCTGCCAAGGATGGATCCGTGGATTCAATGGAGCATCCACCGCTCCAATGGGTTATGTAGAGTTACCAGTTACACTTGGGGAAGGAGAACGCCAGAGAGTGAGAATCCTTCCCTTTGTGGTTTTGGATGTTGAATCGCCCTACAATGCCTTTTTGGGCCGACCGGCCCTTGCAAAGTTCAGAGCCTATATAGCCACCTGGTGCTTGTTATTGAAATTCCCCACAGAAGCTGGAATTGGTATCGTCAGAGGGGATCAAGTTGCTGCGCGAGCGTGTTATGTTGCCGAACTAAAGTTACTTCGTAATGGAGGGGATATCGAAACTAAAGGCACCTCTCCCCCTTCGGGGGCAGAGACCTTATAGCAACCAAAGAGGATAGTCGTTGGAAAGTCGCCCAGAGAGATGCCCGAGGATATAGATCCCAGAGAGGATCAAGATCCCGGGGGCAGAATGGCGACTCCCAACGAGACAACTGTGGATGTACCGATCGATGACAGTGACCAGGAGAAGGTCCTTAAGATTGGATCCCAGTTAAGTCCGAATCTTGCTAAAGAATTGACGGGTTTCTTAAAAAACAATTTGGATGTATTTGCTTGGACCCACGCGGACATGTGTGGGATATCCCCATCAATCATGAGCCATTCCTTAAGCATTGACCCTAAACATCCTCCAGTAAAGCAAAAAAGGCGAATGCTGGGCCCAGAGAGGTCCGCTGCCTTGAAAGAAGAAGTTGGAAAGCTAAAGAGTAATGGGTTTATCAGAGACTCGACTTACCCAGACTGGATTTCGAATCCAGTCCTGGTAAAGAAAGCCAACGGGAAGTGGCGAACGTGTATCGACTTCTCGGATTTGAACAAAGCCTGTCCAAAAGATAGTTTCCCGTTACCACGGATAGACCAGTTGGTAGACTCGACGGCAGGTCACGAGCTTCTCTCATTTATGGACGCTTATTCTGGATACAACCAGATTCCGATGCATGTTCCAGATCAAGAGCACACTAGTTTTATCACGGATCTGGGATTATATTGTTACGTGGTGATGCCCTTTGGTTTGAAGAATGCAGGCGCTACATATCAACGTTTGGTCAACAGGATGTTTTATAACCAGATCGGGAAAACAATGGAAGTATACGTCGACGATATGTTGGTTAAGTCTAGGCAATCTTCTCAACACACTACTGACTTGGCAGAGATGTTCGGCATTCTTCGAAAGTACGGAATGAAACTCAACCCGACCAAATGTTCGTTCGGTGTTGCTTCTGGAAAATTCTTGGGATTCATTGTCAGTTCCCGCGGTATTGAGATTAATCCAGATCAGATCGCGGCAATCAGAGACATTCAGGAACCTAGGCAAATTAGGGATGTGCAAAGCCTTGCCGGAAAAGTGGCCGCATTGAGCAGATTTACCTCCAGGGCTACGGATAAGTGCATCCCATTCTTCGAATTAATAAAACGAGGAAAACGCCACTTCAAATGGACACCCGACTGCGTAGAAGCGTTTCAGAATTTGCTCAGGCACTTGGAGGAACCTCCGATTTTATCTAAGCCAATAGATCACGAGGATTTATTCGTGTATTTGGCAGTGTCATCCCATGCGATCAGCTCAGCATTGGTAAGGGAAGAGGATAAGGTCCAAAGACCTGTGTATTATGTGAGCAAAAAATTGACAGCAACAGAGCGTAATTACCCAGGGATAGAGAAGTTGGCGTATAGTTTACTGATCGCCTCTAGAAAGCTTCGGCATTATTTTCAGGCACATCCTATCACCATATACACCGATCACCCACTCAAGCAAGTTCTACAGAGACCGGAGGCATCTGGAAGGTTATTCAAATGGAATATTGAGTTAAGTCAATTTGATTTGAACTTTCAGCCCGGACGGTCAATTCGGGGGCAAGTGATAGCCGACTTCATAGCAGAGTTCACTGTCCCTGAGGAAGATATAGCAAACGAGGAAGTTGATCCTTCAAAGTTACTTTTCGATCCCAATGCCTGGTGATTGTATACTGATGGCGCTTGGAACGACGAAAGATCCGGCGCTGGAATAGTGCTTGAAACCCCCGAGAAACGATTGATAACCTATGCAATCCGAATGGAGTTTCATGCCACTAACAACGATTTCGAATATGAAGCTCTTATAGCCGGATTAAAGATTGCGAAGGAACTAGAAGTCACAAAGCTGAACATCTTCTGCGACTCCAAGTTAGTTGTGAATCAAGTCACTGGAAGATTCCAAGCTAAAAGTACAAGATTGATTTTATACTTAAAGAAAGTGAAAGAACTTCTGAATGATTTTGATCACTACAGCATGTCTCATATCCCGCGGTCAGAGAATCAGCAGGCCGACAAGTTGGCAAAGATGGCAAGTTCTGACGATCCTGAGGTGACTGGGCTAGCCCCCGTTGAAGTGCTTCGGTCCCCTAACATAGATCAGATGGAAATTGACCTAGTACTGGAGACGGAACCAGAAGGGGAGTCCTGGATGACCCCCCTAAAAAAATTCCTGATGGATGGAATGCTCCCGACCAAGAAAAGCGAGAGGCGTAAGGTGATTCGTAAAGCCGCCCGATACGTTATGCAAGGCGGAGTTCTTTACAGACAAGGGTTTTCAATGCCCCTCCTTCGGTGTGTAGCTCACGATGACATCAAACGTGTGCTGCAAGAAGTCCACGAAGGCGAATGTGGCGACCACACTGGAGGGCAAACTTTGGCAAAAAAGGTGTTGCGGCATGGTTATTTCTGGCCTACCATAAACAAGGACGCAGCAAGATATGCACGACGGTGTGATGCGTGCCAGAGATTTTCAAAGATACCTAGAGCGCCTCCTAGTCAGTTAGAAACAATGATGAGTCCATGGCCTTTCGCTATGTGGGGAATTGATATCATTGGAAGTCTCCCCATAGCAAGGGGCGGAGCAAAGTTCGCTATTGTGGCCGTAGATTATTTCACTAAGTGGGTCGAGGCTGAACCACTAACTACAATCACAACCAAACGAGTGATCAACTTTATCGTAAGAAACATCATCTGTCGATTTGGGATTCCAAAGATTGTAATAACAGACAACGGAACTCAGTTCGATAGTGCTGAATTCAGAAACTTCTGCCAAAAATACCACATCGAGAATCGGTACACCTCTGTGGCGCACCCACAATCGAACGGACAAGTCGAAGCGGCAAATAAAGTAATTAAGTCCATTCTGAAAAGAAGAATGAAGCGGGCTAGAGCCATGTGGGCTGATGAATTGCCCTTAGCACTATGGGCCTACAGGACAACATATAAATCGGCAACAGGACATACCCCGTTCTCCCTTGCTTTTGGAACGGAAGCAGTCATTCCGGTTGAGATAAAGGTACCTTCTCACCGGGTGACTTATTATGATCCAATGACCAATAATGAATTGCTCCTTGAGTCCCTGGATATGATCGAAGAGAAGAGGGATGAAGCCGACTTGCGTGCCTTGAGATGCAAACAACAGGTCGCCCGATATTACAACAAAAAGGTTCGAGCACGAACCTGGGAACTCGGAGATATGGTTCTGAAACGTGTCTTCCCACCCCCAACTCATATGGGAGCGAAGTGGGAAGGACCGTACTCCATTCTGAGCAAGCTTGATAATGGAACCTTCAAGCTGGCAACCATAGATGGAAAGGAAATCCCCAGAGTGTGGAATGCCCAACATTTCCGGCCGTATTTAACATGAAAGTTTCAAATTTATTCTTTTGCTTTGATAAAAACCATGTACAAGGCATGAGTTGCCTAGAATAGTCTGATTCCTTAAAGCAAAAGATTATAAAGTGGACGTAGGTCATGATTCGACCGAACCACTATAAAATATTGTGTGTCATTTACCTTTATTGCATCTTTATTTGTCTGCCTATCTATTTTTATGAAAATCTAAAGAATAATGCAGGTACCCGAAGTCTGTTGCCAACCGTTCCTCCCGTAGACTGTTTGGGGGAACTCAAAGCCTGGGCAAGGGTTCCAACTGCTTGTCCAACTGGTTTCAATCCTCGGAGCTTGGATTAAAATATACACCTAGGACGAGTTTGATGAACATACATGATTGCAGACCGCTTGATCCGTAACTCTAACTCTCCAGAGAGAGAGAGAGAGTATAAAAGCGTCTCCGACTGAGCGCTGAGAAAGAGCTCCTTCCCCGCCGAAGGATCAGGGAGAGAGTGAATCGCTGAGCTCGAACTCTAACTCTCCAGAGAGAGAGAGAGTATAAAAGCGTCTCCGATTGAGCGCTGAGAAAGAGCTCCTTCCCCGCCGAAGGATCGGGGAGCGAGTGAATCGCTGAGCTCGAACTCTAACTCTCCAGAGAGAGAGAGAGAGTATAAAAGCGTCTCCGATTGAGCGCTGAGAAAGAACTTTTTCCCTGCTAAAGGATCGGGGACCGACTGAACTACTGAATTCAAACTCTAACCTTGGCAACCGTCAGGAGAGTATAAAGAAGTCTGTAATTAAGCACTGAGAAAGGCGTCAAAAATTCGGTGCCACAAGAACAATTATCCTATGAAATCTTCTGAGTCCCCCATACTCAGAAATAGGGGGCAACCTGCCAACAAGGCTAACCAATTTTAAGTAAACCCCTGTCAGGCGCTATGATAGCAGCTGATTGGGAGCACATATACTCATATACATATACTGAGCTTTAAAATAGCAACGCAGCATGAAATTTTTTCCTTGGCTATCTGTTGTTTGACTGATTTTTAATTATTATTAGATGGCCTATGACTAAGCATGGAAAGTTTATTTGAATACAGGTACATAAGAATGCAAAAAGAGATAAACTTTTATTTATGTACTGAGAATCAACAAAGTGAAAAGCAGCCTAGAAAAAAAGGTGAGGGCCAGTCTCACAATTACACTTCCTGGCCAGTGGAAAACCTAAAGACAAAATATCAACAAACAACAAACATCCTATTTACGCTTTGACCTCTTCTTTTGCTTCTGCCTCTCCAGCCTCTCCTTGTCGGCTTTAGATGGATCCCCTTTTCTCCTCTTCCGCTTGTCTATGAGGGGAACATCCGACTCCTCTGAAGTCTCCTCTTCCACCTCTTTTCTCTTGCTTCTACCAGAGAGGGAAGCCGGGAAGTCATCGGGGTTTGCAAAGTGAAGCTGTCGGCTGATGGATTTGGGCTGGATTTTCACAATCATCCCAGTTTTGGGATCGAATTCTGCAAGAGGGACTACGTCCAAAGCCTCATCTCCCACCTTCTTCGAAGCCAACTCTTTCTCCTGTCTGGCTTTTCGGCTGGCCAAGGTTTCCTCGTCATCATCGTCGGCCTTTTTGGTGCCGATAATGTCCTCTTCGTCATCTACATGGCGACCATCCATATCTTTCAAAGCTTCGATAGTCTCAGCATCTTTGGGTACATCGGTGCTAGGTGCCGGGATGCTTCTTTCTGCTGTTGTGACCTCGGCCTGCTTTGATACATCAATACCAGCACCTGGCAAGACAGCCTCCTTCTCCACTTCTTTCTCTTTTTCAGCCCCTTTGTCGACGGGCTCGCCACCTGTATTACGAGGAACACACGTTACTAATTCAAGTGGTTGTTCTACCACACGACGATAATTCACAATTGCTTTGACAAATTGTGGGGAAAAGAGAGAGATACCTTCAGCAGAGGCTCCTTCTTGAGTAGTTGCAGAGGCTCCAATGACTATGGGAGTTCGACCCAAAGGGATTAATGGATCGTCGGGATGGTATTCCTCAACCCCCACAGCCGAACTCGAGCCCTTATCGGCTTTGCCTTTACCCTTAGCCAGGGCCCTCTCCTTTTCCATTTCCGCCAGAATTAGGCGACGACCCTCTGCCAGGTCCTCAGGCTCATTGTCTCTTAGGATGCTCTTCATCAATTCATCCTCATCGATCTCTTCGACCCCCAATCTGTGTTTTTCGCCCTCCACAATGGCATCCCATAAATTGGCCAAAGTAACATGGTAATCTGGGATCCACGAGATGTTACGAGTTTTGAGAACCTGGCCAAGAAAATCGAAAATCATCTCTTCAAACCCCTCAATCTCCTTCTCTCTTGCAAGGAGCTTGTTGTTAGAAGCAGTGGCCAATTCAATGGTACTTTCAACGTTCTTTTCGGCGAGGGCTGCCCTTCTCTCCGCATCCGAGACCTGGTCATTCAAAATCACCTTTTCTGCTTTAGCCAGAGCCAAACTCTCTTTTAAACTCGCTTTTTCTGCCTCCCAAGCAGCCTTCTCAGCTTCAAAATGGCCTTGTGCTGTTTTCAACTCGATGTTGGCCATTTTGAGATCTTCAACCTCCTTCTTTAAGGCCATTTTCTCTTGGCTATTGGAGTCCAGTTCTGAATGAAAGCGCTGCTTGGCATTCTCTAATTCAGTCTTATAATTTTCAGCGTCCCTCCGTGCTAAAGCAAGCTGGGTCTGAGCAACTTCCAGGTCCTTCTCCAATTTTGTCCTAGCCCTTTCGTTATTTTTAAGTTTCGCTTTAGATCTGTGTGCTTCTATTTCGAGTGTTCGGATGACTTCCGAAAGGTTAACTGCGTGTTTTTTCATCATCTCATATTGCCTGGCTGCGTGCTGGATGTGCCCGATAACTTCATTATCCCAGTTTTTAGGGACCGGTTCCAAGGCAGGAACAAACACCATCCTGTCAAAGAATATGCCTAGAAATTGTTCCCGCAGCTTTCCCAGCCTACCTTGGATCTCGGGACCATGGACGTAATCCCGTGACCCGGGGGCAGCTAACTCTGGTTGGCTGGTGGGGACAACGTCACTCCTCTCCTTCTCAGTCTCTTTGGATGAATCTTTGTCCTTATCTTTAGATTCGTGATGCCTTTTGGACGACCGGCTGTGGGAAGGTGCACTTTTTGGAGGAGTTAACTCTTTTGGAAGTTTCTTTCCCCCTGTCGGAATTGTCGGATGGCTTGAAGGCCGGGTAGAGGTTGATTTTGGTGGAGATCGAGGTTGCGAGGAACTCGGCCTATGAGAAGGACCACGAGAGCGCTCAGTATCCGGGCGAAGGCTGGGTGTGCCCTCACGAAGAGAACGATACGAGTAAGATTTCCTGCGAGACATCGTTCCTACAAAAAAGGAAAAGATCACATTAAGACTTTGAATACTCACGATATAAGAGTGCAGAGTCAGACAGTGTGTGTGATGTGTGCATCCCATATAATTCCCCCTAACAGACCCGGGCCCAAAGACAGGCTCATCTGACCAGTTTCTCGTCCCTAGTTGGAGCACTGGTCTCTTCAGGAGCAAGGAAGAAAGGCCACTCTTCAAAGTCCTTTTCTGTATATACAACATCGGGTAAAGGAATTTTATTCAGCTCGTCAAATAACTGCTCTTCTGTCAAGTCATCGGCAGTAATAGTTTCGATTGGAGCAGAAATAGGAATTCCCTTGGACACGTCGCCGCGGACCTCATCCCCTCTGTATATGTTCAAGTCTTCATCGTCTTGGATGACTATCGGAGAAGGACTCTTGCGAAATTTAGTTGTTTCTATCGCTTGTGAAGTTCCCTCTCCCTCTGTTGGGGGCACGCACTTATAAGGTTTGCCGCCACTGCCAAGTCCAAATCTTCTGTCTAGAAGACGATGCTTGTGAAGATTGTCATCAGTAATGCATTTTTTGATCCTTAGAAAGTCGGATCTGCTCTGTGAAAGAATAGATAATCGATGGTTATATAACGGACCCTCCGTTTTCGGGAAGATATGATTTGTTTAAGACAAAGAAAAAGGCGGAAAAATGTTAATACTTAGACTCCTTGAGCAAGATATTCGATTAGAAGATCGAAGTTTACTTGATTTGAGCCATCTTCGTGAGCATCCGGCTTGTTTCCTTATATAAAACCAATTAGATTTAGGGTCCCCTATATTGCTATACCCATCGTACAGAACCTTCCTATTCGCCACTGATTCAAAGAAAGAAAAATTTGGAGTTGCCGAAGAACGGTGCTTGAAAAGAAAGAAGAATACCAGATCTCTGAATTTAAGTCCGGCGTGCAGGATCTCCGCATATGCAACATATAGTGAGTATAGAGATGCGTAGGCATTTGGATGAAGCTGCATCGGAGCAATGCCTAGTCGTCTTAAAGTTTCGATGGCAATCGGGGGAAACGGAGGAATAGCCCCTACCAAACACATGGTTCGGCTAATCGCCATATATCCTTCTGGAGCTAGGTGGGGTCTATCTTCTCTTCCGGGCGTCAAGACATCATCCCAAGGAATTCCGTGCCTCAAGCAGATTCGTTTAAGCTTTATATCATCGAGCTTAGATGCTAAGGAATCAGAGAATTTATCTATTCCGAGCGCGCCGGGGATCTCGTCGGGAGCTCGCCCATCTATGTCAGAATCGTTGCTGGACGAAGTACTTTCTGCCGGATCTGACTCTGTGGCTTCATATTCAGATCCAGAATCTTCACCTCCCGGATTGATTGGAGGAATTTCAGGGTTGTACTGTTCAGGAATCTCGGATTCCGCTTCTGCTACGGATCCTGAAGAAGAGTTTTCATTCGACATTGCTGCTAGGACGAGAAAATATGAACAATAAGATTAACACTACCCGTCCCCCGTGTGTGCAAGTGCCGGTGTGTGTGCTTGTGTGTGCGCATTAAAAATAAAGTGTGAAAGCAATCAAGATTATCAGAAGAATTATTCGTCGTATGCAGTCAGATTGTGTGGTCATTTAGTCCAGAAAGTCCAGCGTCAAGGCTCTATCCTAACCGTTCAGAATTTTATGGTGACAAGGCGTTGATTAAAGTTTGAAATTTCTCTGCATCGTCAGCTATGAGTCGGATCGCAAGGCAGAGGGATCGCCCCTCTTGGATCGCAAGGCAGGAGGATCGCCCTTTTTTGGATTGCAAGGCAGAGGGATCGCCCCCATCGGATTGCAGGCCAAGGGGATCGCTCCTTCACGAACCGTTGCAACCCCCACTAATACGCGCCTTTGCTCTTTCGTCTCGCCTTCATCTTTTCCTCTCCTTGCCCACGATCCGAACCGGCCTCCTCTCTTCTTCTTCCTCCTTCGTTTTCCATCTCTTCTTCTCACCCTCGAACTCCGAGCTCTACGCCCGTCAGCCATGGCGTCTCGATGGATTCCCCAAAAATCGCAAATTTCCATCGTTTTTTTCCACAAATTATTCGAAAAAGTTCGTGAAACAGCAGCGTTTACAAGTAAGGATGTTTTCCGTGGGATTACCTTTCTGAAAAATTGGGAAAGTGATCGGATATTTGAAGGTTCGAAATACTGGGGTTCGTTCCTCAACGGAGCAGGCGAAACGATACGGCAAAAAGAAAGAAGAAGGAAAGTGAAGAGGGGAGGGTCGGCTTATATAGGCAAAGAGGGCAACCGTTTGTCTCCCTTTCTTTGTCCTATTCGATCCACGGAAGACCGATGGGCCGCAAACCAAAAGCCCACCACGACTCGAGGAGGAGCCCGTTTCGTTCTGAGGCCCAAGCACACACCCAAGAACGGAACGAATATCCCTCTACCGGACCGCGAATCGAGCCTGCGAAACGAGTCGATAAATTCAGAAAAATCCCAGAAAGAGAGTCGTTCTCTGATTCGCGACTCGCTATGAAAAGGAGATTCTATAGTTTCGAAGCATGTTCCATCATCGATAAAACATACTTCGAGGGGGCAAAATGTTGGCTAGCTTTTTGACCAAGCCACCCAGGATCATTCATAAGAAGAAAGCATGAAACTACGTTCTCTCAGGATATGAAAGAGTGGATCGCACCATCGTCTCGCCCAATATCGGATCGCGCACCATCATCTCGCCCACCATCGGATCGCACACTATCGACTCGCCTATTCCATCAGCGGAACGAGACCTCTATGCGGCTCGATCCGATCCGAACTGATATTGTTGCCCAGAGCGAACCGATCCGATTCCCAGATGCATGGCGAACCCTCTGACCCGTTCAAGCGCGAGCTAGTCTTCAGCGATCCGAATCGCACGGATCTAGCGACACGTGTCCCTAACCGTCATTTGGGCTGATTCTCCCAATCTGCACGATCCGATTATCAAGCAGATCGCGACACCTGTCCACAACGGCTAATTTGACCATTTCCTCAACGGTGGCGATGCGATCCGATGTTCTCGGGATTCGTGCCACGTGTTACCACGACCCGCCTGACAAAATCAGCTATAAATAGCCCGGAGCTTGGCATTTTTTGGGATCTTTTTGGCAATATTGAGTGCTAAATCCGCCATTGTTGTCAAACTACTGAAATATTGAGAGAAATTCTTGATTGTATTAGTTATCAAAGTATAATCAATAATATATAAAGTGGACGTAGGCTCGTTAACGCCGAACCACTATAAATTCTGTGTGTTATTCCCTTTTTTCTCATCCTTCAGTTGAAATTCTATAAGCTTCAGAACAATTTGGGTGTTAGATCCAAATTTTGATCTAACAGTATACTATATATGTGGAAAGTGAGATGCAAGCGTTCTGCTAGATTCTATTTACTTGTGATTAGACATTATTATAATATCAGAAAAGTATCGATTTCCAAAACTGTTTTTGGGTTATCGTAAGGTAAAAACCGTCCGTGTTTATGTGTGGATCGGTCTTACGATTATCTTTTCTTTTGAAAAGGATTTTGAAAAGTTAAACCGATGATTTGAGTTTACTCACACCAGTCCCATGACTGACCCAGAGTTTATTTTGTTTTATTTTCCCTAAACTCTTGGGTGCCCAAATTTGTACGGGCAGTCAAGTAGTTCAGGTCCTTACAGATATACTTGGAGGAGCTTGAAGCAGGAGGCTTCAGGATTATATAGCTATTGTTATTCCCGCTATGTGTAAGTGTTGTACTCTGATAATGTTATTCTATATATATACACTGTTTTATTGCAAAGTTATGTATGTATTATATTTTATTCGTCCCACTGTGAGACGCGTGTTTACTTTGATTGTGTTCTTCTTCTTCTATTCTAAATTTCTATTTTATCTATTCTCACCCTCTAATTTCTTTCTAATAATGATCTGGAATGTTCGATGTCTGGATAGTCAACATAGTAGTTTGGTGTTGATTTTCGGAGTCGAAAATCCCAGTTCGTTACACTCGATCACTTTTCAGATTTGATAATTAAATTATCAATCCACATTTCAATCTAATTAAAGATTCATTAAAAGTCCACTTAGTTTTAATCTTTTCAAAAATCAATATCCTGTCTTTAACTGGGTTAAAGGACCAATGTCATCTAAAACACGGTTCACGATAAACCCAAAATCACATTCAAATCCAATTCCAATTAAACATTATTTAATTGGTACACTTCATTAAATCTAAATAGAAAGATTTAATCTTTTTATCTATTGGGCTTAAGAATCGATGTTAATGAAGACACCATTCACGACAAACCCAAATCACATTTGATATTAAATACAAGGCTCTGAATAGAAAATATACCGGCTTATATTCAATTTCAAATTCTGAGACCAACAAATATCGTATTGGAAATAACGATATAAAATATTTCTTTCAAATTCCCACAACAATATCTGTATAGTCATGAAATCCAACATCGAAATATTCCGAAGATAATTTCGATTCAACTCCAGTCCAATTCACGTATTGGAAATTCTGATTATTTTCAAAACCACTTTCAAATTCAATTTATTTATTTCAAAAATAAAAAGATTTTAATTCTAGTTCAAAACTAGTTGATTTTGATAAAAATCTATTTTTATCTTTTCAAATATGGAGTTTTTCAGCCCAATTTTTCCCAAATCATTTCTTATGATTTTCCACAAATTATTGATATTTTTAATAATTTTCACAAGGCCCGTACAGTCGATTTCCATCAACGGCCATCGAACTGCACTTACAACGACCTTTTTCAAACTTGATTTGGACATAATTCCAAATCCAACCGTTAGATTTCTAATTTCAAATATTCGTTAGAAAGCTCTTTTCGATACAAACCCAACGGTTCCGGTTTTAGGAGAATCCGATGGTCGGATCTCCCGCAACGTCAATTCGAAGTCAATGGTCGAAATTCATGAACTGCCGCAGCGTGACGCGTTCTATTCAGGCCATTATATATAATATATATATATATATATTATATATATATTTCGTCGATTTCCTTTTTAAAACGTATTTTATAAATCGTTTTAAATTCGTTTTCAAAACAAATTCAACTTCATATTCAATTTCAAATCAAAATTGAATATTTCATATCATTACTATATAAATGATAATATTTTCAAAACGGTATATTTTGAAATCACTTCCTTTTCTATATTCATTTTAAAAATGAATATAATCGATATAAATATCGCTCACATCAAAATGGCGCAACTCTAATCAACACGACTTTATATATTTCAATAAATTCGCTATTCTATTCAACAAATGAATATTTATTCTATTCAACACATGAATATATATTTCTTTCAACACATGAATATTCTCAACACATGAGCACTGTCAACACATGACTATTTATATTATTTAATATATTTTATAAAATTATGGTATCTATCGTTTGATTTTTAAATCTGACTCCAACCGTAAAGTAGTAAGAGAATGATTCCCTAAATATTAACGCCGAAGGCCGAAACCAATATCAGATCAATACCCAGGAAACCACTCCTCTCATCTATTTTCCAATTAGTTTCTAACTTTAAATATGATAAAGATGTAAATTTTAATATTAAAATATTTCTTTATTTCCCCAATTGGAATGAGGCCCAATCAATCACCATATAATGTTAATTATATGGATTCCATACAACAAATGTATATAAATAGCAACGATAAATAATCAACCATCATCCAAAGTGCACTACACAACTGCATAAGCATTAAATATAAATAATTAACACTTACACAGTCTGTCGACCAATCGATCGACATACAATTAACTAATTGGGATTAGTGTATGCCAAATATCATCCCAATACCCGTGTGGGGTTTCAAAACAACAAACAAATTTTTTAATTCGTTCACATACCGGTTAAAAATTATATTTTTAACGATAAAATATTTTTAACTATATAAATATTTTATTTCCTTTCACATGACACAATCAATTTTCACCACAACAAACAATCAAACATACAAGCCATCCATGGTCTGTGGATGACGGGTGTCGGGTGCTGCTAAGCACCGTCTGCATCCTAGTACATATTTTAACTAGAAAAACAAGATTTAAAGTGAGAAGTTCTCACAGAGGGTTCCACTCCGCCGTGCTTTGCTGTTGAACTGCTGAATCGTCTGGATCGGTTTGAAATTCCAATGCAATATTTTCACACTGTTCACATATAAAAAATATTATTTTTACTGCTTTTTTCAATAAATAAAAATCATATTTTTATTTCATATATTTTTACCATGCTTCTTTCAATATAAAAATTTATATTTTTACATTTCCACTTCTTATATAAAGATCGAATTTTTATTTCATCTCTATAAAAATCACATTTTTATTTCCACATATATATAATAAAAATCATATTTTTATTTCGCTACTATATAGATAAAAATTCCATTTTTACAACGGTATTCATATAATAAAGATTATATATTTATATCGCCACTTATATAAAAATCACATTTTTAATCTTCTACTCATATAAAAATTATATTTTTAACCTTTCTATATTATAAAAATTATACTTTTATTCTTCACATTATATAAAAATTATATTTTTATATAATGAAAAATCACATCTTTATGATTTAAAAATAATCTCTTTTCATATTGTTATAAAGATCAAATCTTTCCCCATATAAAATCTATATTTTTGCCTTACAAAAATCTAACCTTTACTTAACTAAAAATATAAACTTTATCATATAAAAATCACAACTTTTAAACACCAATAAATCTAATTTTCCATTAGTAAAAATCTATGCTTTATCTATTTAAAAATCTAGACTTTATCATACTATTAAAAATCGGATTTTCAATTTAAACCATTTCATAAAAAGGATAAACACTAAAAAAAGTGCTTTTATAATAAATAGAAATACTTACTGATTTTTAGCGGAGGAGTGGGGGGTGTGTTCCGATGTCGTAGGAGGTTGGTGGAGCAGATCTGGACGGGGTTTGGGCTTGGATCGGTCATGTTACAGAAGGGGGGCGCGAGGTGGTGAACGCGAGGTCGAAGGTGGAGCGTCGGGTGGTTGCTGTAGGTTGGCGGCGGTCGGAGGGGGTTCCATTGGTTGGCGTCGGTTTAAGGTTACGGGAAAAGTAGGGCTAGGGCTTTCGATTCTTGAAGTGGGAGAGGAGGAGAAGAAGGAGGGGGGTCTACAGTGTTCGTCGGAGGTGAGGTGGGGGCCGAGGTCACGCCGACAGTGACGCGCTGGGGGGGGGGGGGGAGCGCGACGAGGAACTCCATCGTTTTTTTTTCTATTTTATTCTTCTGATCGATGAGTGAGAGGGTGGAAAGGGAAAAAGGATTATATAAATTAATTTATATTATATTTTATTCCTCCAAAGGTTGACTTTTTCTTCAACCTCCAAACGAGACCCAACGACTGTCGCCCCTAGCTAATTACCCCCATTCCGGACATAATGGGATATGTATCATAGGAAAATTCGATTGTTTGAATCAGTTTTTATCAAATTCATACTATAAATCTTTTTATATTCAATTTAAATGCACATTGCAAATTACCGGGGCTACATACAGCTTCTAAAAATTCCAGAAAAATTATTTCTTACTTCGTATTGACGATACGGTCCTAATAAAACTAGTTTCATCAAATTCTGAGACCGTTTGAAAAATGGCCATTTTCCAGTCGATTAAAATCAACTAAAATTGGTCAAACGCGTTTTCCTTTGCCACGCTCACATATTGATTCGATAAATAATGAATTTTGAAACCTAGCAATAACTTTTCTTCCCTGATCCAACATAAGTGGTTCGTCGAAATCCGAGGTCGTTTGCAAAATGGCTATTTTTTATGGCTAGAATTCCATAGCGACTATTCTGATTTTTCATTTGGACATATCTTTTGATTCCCGCTATGAAATTTCGATTTTTCGGATTCGTTGGAAAGATATTCTCAATTAGATTCTAATATTTTTAGTTTCACCAAATTCCGGTTTATTTTGCACCCGGTACATTCAATTGAAATTTGAAATCGAATTTTCGAACTACCGCGCCATTTTCAATTCCTTTTATATATATAAATAAATATTTATATTCTAACGACGACGTATAAATATATACGTTCTATTCCATTCAAAGTAAATTTTTCGTCGTTATTATTTAAAATAATCATTTTAAATATTCAAAATTCGCTAAAATTGCCAAAATAAAAATTTTAAACTGGCTCAGAATTTCCGTGTTATTACAATCTCCCCCACTTAAAACTTTTCGTCCCCGAAAAGGAACGAAGCAGAAAGTTGTTTAACTAATCAACTCTACTTACATTATTTTCGTTACGGCTTAAGTTCTTCAACTTTTCAGTTTCTAAGAACTTTTCAAATTCTTCAAAAAATTTGGCTAACACCCTAAATTTTCGAATTTTTTTGCCATAACCTCCCCTGCACCAGGGACTTCGGGATATTTCATATAGCCTCCCATGGCCTTCTTCAACTCAAAAGAAAACGAAAAAGCCAAGGGGCTAACCAATCGGCTCATAAAATCATCATCACCCAAATAAAATAGTAAATTATGGTAAACATGTACCTATTTGTCGGGCAAACAATTTTATTCTTCTGCTCTAGCCTCCTTGCTATGACCTGTTCAATGTAAGCACATGTATATGCAAGCAAATGCGACTAATTTTCAATACAATACACTATTCGGTTCAATTAGGCTAAATGGTTCAAAATTATCAAACAAATAAACAAACAACACAACCAGCAATCAATTAGTGAATTAACGTTTCAAATTCATGATTTGATATATATACAGAAAATCATGTTTTTGATGCCAAATCACAACAATAAATTTATCTAGTTTTGGTTCTCACACAAGTCTAATGAAAATATATAGATATCACACCTTTGTCACTCGAATATGAATATAATGATGATGCACCATCATCAGAATCATCCCCGGGTGTCTAGAATGTGATTCTCCAATATATTAAAACTTCGAATATACGTTCATGACGCGTATACGCGAAATCTTTATATATTGGATAGTCCAAATTCAATATAAATAAATATTCAAATACGTATAAAATGGTCTAAATTTTCAAAACAAAATTGTTTTCACTTTAAAAACATACTCTTCACACTCGTTCTAGGATAATACTGATCCTATCTCTAACGAGTCATTCTAATCGGATATTACTAATCCAATATCTGATGAATTCTTTCGTATGGTTCTAATGTGTCTTGTTCTCGAGCTCTGTAAACCAAAGCTCTGATACCGAACTGACACGACCTGAACTTCCCCGGTAAGGAAAGCACGGATTGCGTTGAGAACACGACATAATAGAACGTAGACAGAAGAACATTTCACTGTTAATTACAACAAATCCATCAGATACAAGAATATACAGAGTATGAATGAATAAAATACATTCGATAAATATCAGAGATTAAAATAAATTACATAGCAGCAGAAAAACAATACAAAACACAACTGAAAGTAATACACGGATATAGAGCTTTCCGAGCATCGTTCCAGCTATAAATCAGGATCCTGTGAATATAAATCTGCAAAACCAAAACTACTAGCTGCCCGTGTATAAAATAGGGGCACCCAGAGTTTAGGTTAAAACAATAAACTCCAGGTCAGTCATGTGACTGGTGTGAGAACGAAAACATTTATTAATCTTTATTTTAAAGAAGAGTAATTCAAGGGACCACGCCGTATAACACAGAACGGGTTTCCTCCCAAGAACACTAGTGCATATAACAAAACAGCGCAATGCTTTTTGGAAAAATGAAGCTATTATAAGACCCAGGTAACATCACACAATGCAACGAAAGCCGGAGGATAGGGTTTTCCCTTATAATAGTCAAACATGCTTGGTACGTTCAAAACAAATCATTTGATACTATTATAAGTGTATAGTGTCAAAACAATTTCAATCATAAATATCAATCATAGACGGCATAAGTACCATATATCATGTCGCCATACTAGTTCTATAAATAAAACCGCAATATCACGTATTGGAAATTGGATTTCTGCCATGAGTCGAGGCAAGGGGCAAGCTCCTCTCCGTTTGAGACACTCTAGCAAATGTCCCAGTACTGCACACAGCAATCCTTGGATCTTCAGGGCCAGTCCTCTCTTACTTTTGAGGATCAATTATTCCTGAACACACGTTTCCCGGTCCTAATAGACCTATATCCGAGGCGCCTCCTATCCAACAACCACACAGGTGAAAAGTATATAAATGGCCAATTTTAAGCACTGACACCACCCCTAGCTTGAAAGAAACGTCGTGCTCTCCCTGCAGTCACTATCCCGTTTTTGACTCATACCGAGGTGTGAGGCTCGCGAATTCACGCTATACACAAAGCTGTGCCACACAGGTCGTGCTTTGATCATCCACCACAAGACTTTGCTTTTCAACAGAAGCCTTGATCAATTGCCACTTACGCGTGCCACACTGGCAATTCACTCCATGCAACTGCTGTCCATCGATATACAACCTCTGAGCTCGTATATCTCAGAGAAGGGCGTTAAGCAAGAGAATAAATTCTCCACCACCAAACAGATGTATATTTAATAGAGATCAATCAACACAGAATAAAATCCAATGTCAGACACACAGTCCATTTACAAGTTCGTTCTGGGTCTGAACGAAACCGGAGGCACTTTCCTCGCATATCCATCGATCTCCAAGTACGTCTGGACGATCACCAACTGTTTCTCTCCTCTTGGGTGTACAGCCCAATCGAGATCATCAATAATCACCCAAATGATGTGAAGACTTCCGGTCTTCAACCACTGTCTTCATCTTCGACATCTCGTCGAATCGGTTATTCAGAATGGGTATAAACCCGGCCTTTCTGAATAACCCACGTATATAATAAACAAATGTTACACAAACACAGCAAATGCCTCATTCCAATTCAGAATATTCTTTTATTCACAAAATCACATTCTTAGGGAAAGGTTCCCATTAATTTTATCCAAGATAAATTCTTCTAAATTTATTCTTTAATCTTCCTTTGGATATCATTTCAAACCATATTATGGTTTTCCAAACTAGTCGGGATTAGCGAACTACAACGAAGTAATTATTTATTTTATTTCCCAATCCCAACCTATTTATCCCCTGGAGAAAAACTGGTAATACTCCATAATTAACACCACGAAGTTATCAGTAAATTTAATTACCATTTCACGTTCAAATCTAATTAAAGATTTAACTATCGCTTTGGTGCAAAACTGGTGATACTCCATTCTCGATCACTTTTCAGATTTGATAATTTAAATTATCAATTCACATTTCAAACTAATTAAAGATTCATTAAAACTCCACTTAGTTTTAATCTTTTCAAAAATCAATATCTTTTCTTTAACTGGGTTAAAGAACAATGTCATCTAAAACACGGTTCACGATAAACCCAAAATCACATTCAAATTCAATTCCAATTAAACATTGTTTAATTGGTACACTTCATTAAATCTAAATAGAAAGATTAATCTTTTTCTCTATTGGGCTTAAGAATCGGTGTTAATGAAGACACCATTCACGACAAACCCAAATCACATTTGATATTAAATACAAGGCTCTGAATAGAAAATATAACGGCTTATATTCAATATCAAATTCTGAAACCAACAAATATCGTATTGGAAATAATGATATAAAATATATCTTTCAAATTCCCATAACAATATCTGTATTAGGGCTGTCAATTTCCTACCCAACCCATGACACGACCCGAAACCTGCACGAAAATTAGCAGGTTAACCCGACCCGTTTGGTTAGCGGGTCATTTTTGGGTTAACCCGAATTAGACACATTTATAAACGGGTGGGTTTAGGGTTGACCCGCTAACTCGATTTTGACCCGCCACACCCGATTATATATTGTATCTCTTCCATACTACTAGTCTTTTATGTATACTATTAGTGTTAGTCTTTTATGTATGCAGTAATCAGTATGCTCATATATGTAAGTTGTTATATTTTCCTAATTTATTCTTATATGTTGTTAGTTATATTTTACTTATAACAACTGTATCTCTTCCATACTGGTAGTCTTTAATTTATGCAGTATGGTAATATAAACTTATGTATTGAAAATGATTTTTGAATATAGGGATTTCATGCTTTATATATGTGTTGTTTGTTGGTGACTTTGCAACTTGTTGCATGTTGGTGATTATATAACAGTGAGCATGTTGGTGATTTGGCTCTTTTGTTGCTTATATTAGTAGGTAATATCTATCAATGGGTCAAACAGGTAAACCCGACCCAACACGACCCATTTAGTTAAACGGGTTATGCGGGTCAGGTCGGGTCAACCCGTTTATAAACGGGTCGGGTTAGGGTTGGGAAAATATGACCCGTTTAATAAACGGGTTGACACGACCCGTTTATAAATCAACTAGAACCCGACTTGACCCGACCCGAACCCGACCCGACACGACCCATTGACAGCCCTAATCTGTATAGTCACGAAATCCAACATCGAAATATTCCGAAGATAATTTCGATTCAACTCCAGTCCAATTCACGTATTGGAAATTCTGATTATTTTCAAAACCACTTTCAAATTCAATTTATTTATTTCAAAAAAAATTGATTTTAATTCTAGTTCAAAACTAGATCATTTTGATAAAAATCTATTTTTATCTTTTCAAATATGGAGTTTTTCAGCCCAATTTTTCCCAAATCATTTCTTATGATTTTACACAAATTATTGATATTTTTAATAATTTTCACAAGGCCCGTACAGTCGATTTCCATCAACGGCCATCAAACTGCACTTACAACGACCTTTTTCAAATTTTATTTGGACATAATTCCAAATACAACCGTTAGATTTCTAATTTCAAATATTCATTAGAAAGCTCTTGTAAAGACCCGCAAATTCCCACCCTTTGAATCGACCATAAACCACACAGGTCTGAACCAAAAGGTGAAAATCTACGAATACTTTAACTTTGGGGATACAACATATCAGAACAAAAACACAAACTTTTATAACATCAATAATAAATGTTACATCAGAGTACAGAATATATCAGAGTACATCGATAAATAATACAGCGGAAGAAACATTTAAATTAAATTAAATACATTGCAGCGGAACTAATCTCAGCGGAAGGCCATCAATATTCTGGACCCGGCTTCAGACTTCAATCCAGGATCCTGCTTAACTATATCTGCAAAAGGCTACTCGACTGCCCGTGTGGAAAGAGGGCACCCGAGTTTGCAAAGTGAAACAAACTACAGGTCAGTCGTGGGACTGGTGTGAGAATTCTTAACTAGTTTAACTAATAGTATTAAGGCAAATCCAAGGACCACGCCGCTAACGCGGAACAGGTTTACTCCAATGGATTGCCATGCATAATAAAGTAAATCATTAAACAACGCAATGTCTTTTTGGAAAAATGAAACCATTATAAGACCCAAGTCCCATCACACAATGCAACGCACACCAGAGGATAGGGTTTTACCTTATAATGGTCAAAAGATGCTTGATACGTAAAAAACGATAGTATTATTAGTGTGTATATGTTTTAAATAAAAACATTTCAATCATAAGTATCAATCCTAGACGGCATGGGTACCATATATCATGTCGCCAATACTAGTTCTACAATCAAAACCGCAAGGTCGTATTGGAAATTGGATTTCCATCATGAGTCGAGGCTAGGGGCCAGCTCCTCTCCGATTCGAGACACTCTAGCAAATGCCTCAGGATTCCCCGCAGTGAACCCTTGGATGTGGTAGGGCCGGTCCCCGCCTATGGGCAGTGGATTAGTTATGCCTGAACACACGTTTCCCGGTCCCTTTGGACCTATAGTATGACCACCAACGACCTATAAAAAACGAGGCGCCTCAAAATCCATCATCCACATAAGTAAAATGTCAGGGCTGGTAGGTCACTAACACCACTCTAGCTAGAAAGAAACGTGTGCACTCCCTACGGTCCATATCCCGTTTTTGACTCATACCGGGGTGTGAGGCTCGCGAAGTCACGATATACACAAAGCTATGCCTAAACAGACTATGCTTTGATCATCATCCACAAGGCCTGCTTTTCAACAAAGCCTTGATCATTGCATCTTAGCATGCCACATCATCACTCCATATCACACTACCAATCCTTTGCCGAAATATATGAACGGGTGTTAAGCAAAAGAATAAATTCTCCGCCACCAAACATCCATACATTTGACAGAAGATTAATAACATGATATATAATGGAGTACGATGTCAGACACACGATCCATTTATAAGCTTATGCTCTGGGTCTGAGCGAAAGCCAAACCCGTACAAATCAACACTACGTCCGGGCAACTCCTACTATTACCTTATCATGGTAGCGAGCCATTCTAATGCAACAGTCATCATCGTCCATTCGATGTGGAGATTTGACGGTCTTCTATCGCCGTCTTCCAATCTTGGATTATTAACGTCGTTTAATTATTTGAAATGAGATGAACTCGGGCTTTCCAAATAATCCTCGTATATATACATATATATATATTTAAAATCTTTCTTACACATTAATAATTATTTTTATTAACGCTTCATTCCTATTTTAATTATTTAAAATAATTAATTTTTTATATAACGACGCCTTAAGTCCATGTGCGACTATGGCGCTGAATTCAACCAATTTTGATTTTCACATTTACCAGAATCTAACCGTTGGATCTTAACGTAATATATATCGTTGGAAAGATTTTTCCAAGACGGTCCTAACGGTTTCAGTTTCAAGAAAATCCGACGGTCGGTTCTTCTTGTATAGTCAATTAAAGGTACGATTTCAAAACGCGAACTACCGCGCTCGATTCGTTTAGTTTTAATTACATTTATATATAAATATTTAAACATAAACCGTTTAAATCTTTATTATAATGAATATTCTCAATCTTCATCCTTTTATTCCTTTTTATACAGTAAATTGTAAATCATACTTGAATGGTGAATTCTTCCTTTTTTAATTCCTTTAATTTCTTTAATTTACGGTAAAATGTAAATTTTATTTCATCGTCCAATTCCTTCTTTTAATTCCATCTTTACATGTAAAATGTAATTTATAATTCATCGTTCTTAAGTACATATAAAAATATAAATTTTATTTACAAATGTAAATCCTACTTTTTTATTTACATTATAAAGATGTAATCTTTGTTTACAATGTAAATCCATACATTCATTTCGTAGAATAAAATGAAATTTCATACATGCGGGTTAAATTCATTCAAAATTTACATAATAATATGTAATCTATTTCATATGATGAAAATTCATTCATAAATTACATGTAAAAATGTAATTTACTTTATGCGGACTAATTTCATTCATAAAATAAAATGTAATTTATTTCATGCGATCTTAACCCATTCATAAAATGCATATACAAATGTATTTTATTTCATGAGGTCTTAATTCCTTCATAAAATACATATAAAAAAATGTATTTCATTTCATGCAGTCTGAATTTCTTTAAATTACATTATAAAATAATGTAACTTATCCTACGGTAAATTTTCTTTTTATTAACATCATAAATAATGTCACTTATACTACGGTAAATTTTCTTTTTATTAATATCATAAATAATGTCACTTATCCTACGATATCATTCTTTTATCTTAACCTTATAAATAATGTTAATTTCCTACAGTGTAAATCCCCTTCTTATTTACATTATAAAATAATGCAAAATTATCCTATGTTGTGATTACTATATAATTTACATTAAAAATAATGTAAAATGGACATACGGTGAAATTCATGTATATTTACATTAAGAAAAATGTAAATTTTACATCCGGTGAAATTTCTATATATTCACATTAAGAAAAATGTAAATTCTCATTCTTGTCACATTTTCTTGAATTTGCATTCAACAAAATGTAAACTTCTATTCTCAAGTTACAATATAAAATCCATTCTTCTTCACAATGTAAAATTTACTCTTTAAACACAATGTAAAGTCCATTCTTTTTAGTACATTAAAATTAATTTAAATCTTCCTACGGTGAAATTTTCTTTTTTTTTTCTTAGCATTAGAAATAAAGTTAACAAATCCTACGGTTAAATTTACATATATCAACATTAAAAATAATGTTGACAATTTCTACGGTCAAAATTTCATATGTTAACATTAAGAATAATGTTAACAATTTCTATAGTTTAACTCACTATTTAATTTACATTAAAATGATGTAAATTCATACATGCGGCGAAAATACTCTATTTACATAATAAAAATGAAAATTTCATGTCATCGCAATTTCTGATATTGAATTTACAAAATTAAATGTAAATTCATGTCATCGTCAATCCTAATATTGAATTTACAAAATAAAAATGTATATTCAAGTCAATGCAAAATTTTAACTTTAATTTACATAAATAAATGTAAATTTTATATCATCGCACAATTGTAGCTTTAATTTACATAATAAAATGTCAATTTTATATCAACGTAACATTCTAACTATAATTTACAAATAAAAATGTAAATTCTATGTCAACGCACGATTCTAACTTTATTTACAAAATAAAATGTAAAATTTATGTCATTACAACATTCTAACTTTTATTTACATAATAAAATGTAAAATTTATGTCAACGCCAAATTCTACTTTTAATTTACAAAATAAAATGTAAATTTTATGTCAAATAGTGAATTCCTATTTTGTTTACATAAAAAAAATATAAATTTTGTCATACAGTGAAATTCCCTTTATATTAACATTAAAATAATGTTCATTCCCTACGGTTAAATTCACTATTTAATTTACATTGACAATAATGTAAATTCATACATGTGGTGAAATTACTCATTATTAACATTAAATAAAATGTTAATTTTGTCCTATGTAATAATTTTCATACATGCGGTTAAATTACTTTTTAATATTAACATTAAAATGTTAATGCCATCATAAGGTTAAATTACTTTTTATATACTAACATTAAAAATAAATAATGTAAATTTTCATACGTTGTAAATATTCTTATTATTAACATTAAATAATGTTAATTTTATCATACGTTGAATTACTTATCATTAACATTAAAAATATTAATTTCATCCCACGTTGTAATTTTTATAATATTAATATTAAAAATGTTTATTTACATAAGTGGTGAGTTTTATAACGTTAACATTACAAATGTTGATTTACATATGTGGTGAACTTTACTTTTTATTAACATTTTAAAAAAAAAAAATTAATAATCTTCATGCATTGCAAATGCTTCTTATTAACATCAAAAATGATGTTAATCTCTCAACAATGTAAGTTACTTGTTATTAATATCAAAATAATGTTACTTTTTCCCCATTTCAATTTTACATAAGAAGAGAATATAAATCTCATCACAAGTAGCATTCATCACAAGTAGCATTCTTAATTTATTTGCATCAAATAAATTGTAAATTTTCATCACATCGCATGACCACACATCCAAACATAAACACAAATCCAAATCCAATAACTAGCATCCAGGTGATTACAAGGTGATGTTATAACTGGGCATTAGTAAAATCAACACGGTGTAATTAAATAAAGAACATATAAATAATTTTAATTAATTTATAATTCAGATTTAAACCTGAAATTTCAGATCTAATCACATAGCATTATAGACAATTCCGATTTCACGTCATATGTTATGATCGGTTTAGATCTATGTTTAAATATCATGTCGTATCGGTTCTACTGTTAATAGTCATAAAAATAATAATAAAATAAATTAAATTAAATAAAAATAAAATTCTCACAGTGGTTTAGTCTGAAAAGATGACTCGGGTTCAATCAGATCTGGTGTTCGTATTCAATTTGATTTCAGATCTGGAATGATTCGAATAAAAATTCATATGAAAAATCAAATTCAGGCTTTTAACAACTGGCTATATAACACTTAAAAGCGTGGGGAAATCTGAAGCGAAAATTACCTTAGAACGTTCAAAACTTTGATTGCGATTTTCTGGAGTTGTAGTTGACGAAACGACGAGCCGTTTGTTGGAGAAGGACCGGCTACGAGAGATCTTTGATCGGCCTGAAGGTGCTGAGGTGCGGCAAAACCCACAGGGTGCGGCGGGCTGTCATAGGCGGCGGGTTTGAGGGGTTGGTGGCGGCGGCACAGGGCACGGGGAAGGACGGGATTTGTCGTAGATCGAAGAGCTCGCGGAGAGCTTCGAAACGTGTACTCACACGCTAATTTTCGTTGAGAAATGAAAGAGAAATCAAAGAATGAAGAATTCGGCATAATGGGTTCAGCGTGAAGAGGAATGTCGGCTGTAGGAAGAGGATGAACAGTGAATTCCGAATTTTATAATACTATATTAGGGTTAACTAATTATGTAATTAGACCGTTAAGGCCCGTTTTGGTCCGAACTCCGATTTAGGCCCGCTTATTGTCGTTCTTAAGGTTTTGAGGCCTTCTGAACGCAATGGAACATGTTACAGGACCCAATTCCGAAATTTATTATGAGTTTTGGAATAATTATATTATTTTGTTAATATTTTAATGTGTACCGTACATGAAAATTCACCGAGGTCACAAATTAACTTCCAAAATTCTCGAAAAAATATATTTAGCTATGTTTTGATGCTGTGGACCTATGAAAATTAATTTCGTTCAATTCCGAGCTCGTATGAATTTTTAATGAATTTTTAAAGTCAAAAATTTGCCCGTTTACACTGAAAAATCAATTATAATTATATTTTAATTCTAAAAATTACCGAAAAATCATTTTTAGCTTTGTTTTGATGATACGAATCCAACAAAATTTATTTCGTTGAATTCTGAGACATTTTGAAAAATGGCTATTTTTCAGTCAATTAATTTTGACCGAAATGACTCAATACTGTTTCTTTTGCCACGCTCACGTACTAGCTTGGAAAATTCTAGAATTTGAAACCTAGCAATAATTTAATATTCCGAATCCAACAAAAGTAGTTTCGTCGGAAACGGACACTGTTTGAAAAATCACTATTTTCTATGGCTATATATTTTATATTAAAAATACATTTTTAAACAAATAATTTTTGAAACTCCAAATATATAAGTGTTTACTGTTTTTCAATGCAGAAACATCATTTCGAACTCAATGGAAGTGGCTTCGAGTCGAAATTCCTTTATATGCAAAAAGTAGCATTATTGACCTATGCAAATTACCCAACTACCTTTCTAGAAAATGAATTGGCCATAACTTTTGATTTCCGCTATGAAATTTCGATTTTTCGGATTCGTTGGAAAGATATTTTTAAATAGATTCTAATATTTTTGGTTTCACTAAAATTCGTTAAATTTTGCGTCCTGTTCGGTTAGTCAAAGTTCAAGTTTGACTTTTCAAACTACCGCGCTATTTCTAACTCTTTTTATAATTAAAATTAAATTATTCATTCTAACTTCGATTTAAATCAAAATTATTTAAAATAGATTATTTTAAATATCAAAACTCATTAAAATCACTTAAAATAAATTTTAAATTGGCCCAAAATTCAGGGTTGTTACAGTCTCCCCCACTTAAAAACTTTTCGTCCTCGAAAAGGAACGAAGCTAAAAGTTGGTTAATTAACTAACTAATGTATATATACATTTTCTCCATTGGGTTAAATAATTTCATTAGTTTACTAACTTTCAAATATATAACTTTTTATATATTCAAAATCGTATTTTTCAAAATAGAGTATAATTAATCACAAATACGTATATTATAGGCTTGCTACTCCCAACTCATTCTAGGGCATTACTAACCCTATCTCTAATGAGTTTTCTCATTCTAGGATACTGCTGATCCTATCTCTAATGAGTATTCTTATTGGATACTACTAATCCAATCTCTGATGAGTCTTTTGTTCAGTTCTAATGAGTTGTACCCCAAAGATTTGAGCTAACCAAAGCTCCGATACCAACTGTAAAGACCCGCAAATTCCCACCCTTTGAATCGACCATAAACCACACAGGTCTGACCCAAAAGGGGAAAATCTACGAATACTTTAACTTTGGGGATACAACATATTAGAACAAAAACACAGACTTTTATAACATCAATAATAAATGCTACATCAGAGTACAGAATATATCAGAGTACATCGATAAATAATACAGCGGAAGAAACATTTAAATTAAATTAAATACATTGCAGCGGAACTAATCTCAGCGGAAGGCCATCAATATTCTGGACCCGGCTTCAGACTTCAATCCAGGATCCTGCTTAACTATATCTGCAAAAGGCTACTCGACTGCCCGTGTGGAAAGAGGGCACCCGAGTTTGCAAAGTGAAACAAACTACAGGTCAGTCGTGGGACTGGTGTGAGAATTCTTAACTAGTTTAACTAATAGTAATAAGGCAAATCCAAGGACCACGCCGCTAACGCGGAACGGGTTTACTCCAATGGATTGCCGTGCATAATAAAGTAAATCGTTAAACAACGGAATGTCTTTTTGGAAAAATGAAACCATTATAAGACCCAAGTCCCATCACACAATGCAACGCACACCAGAGGATAGGGTTTTACCTTATAATGGTCAAAAGATGCTTGATACGTAAAAACGATAGTATTATTAGTGTGTATATGTTTTAAATAAAAACATTTCAATCATAAGTATCAATCCTAGACGGCATGGGTACCATATATCATGTCGCCAATACTAGTTCTACAATCAAAACCGCAAGGTCGTGTTGGAAATTGGATTTCCATCATGAGTTGAGGCTAGGGGCAAGCTCCTCTCCGATTCGAGACACTCTAGCAAATGCCTCAGGATTCCCCGCAGTGAACCCTTGGATGCGGTAGGGCCGGTCCCCGCCTATGGGCAGTGGATTAGTTATGCCTGAACACACGTTTCCCGGTCCCTTTGGACCTATAGTATGACCACCAACGGCCTATAAAAAAACGAGGCGCCTCAAAATCCATCATCCACATAAGTAAAATGTCAGGGCTGGTAGGTCACTGACACCACTCTAGCTAGAAAGAAACGTGTACACTCCCTACGGTCCATATCCCGTTTTTGAGTCATACCGGGGTGTGAGGCTCGCGAAGTCACGATATACACAAAGCTATGCCTAAACAGACTATGCTTTGATCATCGTCCACAAGGCCTTCTTTTCAACAAAGCCTTGATCATTGCATCTTAGCATGCCACATCATCACTCCATATCACACTACCAATCCTTTGCCGAAATATATGAACGGGTGTTAAGCAAAAGAATAAATTCTCCGCTACCAAACATCCATACATTTGACAGAAGATTAATAACATGATATATAATGGAGTACGATGTCAGACACACGATCCATTTATAAGCTTATGCTCTGGGTCTGAGCGAAAGCCAAACCCGTACAAATCAACACTAAGGCCGGGCAACTCCTACTATTACCTTATCATGGTAGCGAGCCATTCTAATGCAACAGTCATCATCATCCATTCGATGTGGAGATTTGACGGTCTTCTATCGCCGTCTTCCAATCTTGGATTATTAACGTCGTTTAATTATTTGGAATGAGATGAACTCGGGCTTTCCAAATAATCCTCGTATATATACATATATATATATATTTAAAATCTTTCTTACACATTAATAATTATTTTAATTAACGCTTCATTCCTATTTTAATTATTTAAAATAATTAAATTTTTATATAACGACGCCTTAAGTCCATGGGCGACTATGGCGCTGAATTCAACCAATTTTGATTTTCACATTTACCAGAATCTAACCGTTGGATCTTAACGTAATATATATCGTTGGAAAGATTTTTCCAAGACGGTCCTAACGGTTTCAGTTTCAAGAAAATCTGACAGTCGGATCTTCTTGTATAGTCATTTAAAGGTACGATTTCAAAACGCGAACTACCGCGCTCGATTCGTTTAGTTTTAATTACATTTATATATAAATATTTAAACATAAACCGTTTAAATCTTTATTATAATGAATATTCTCAATCTTCATCCTTTTATTCCTTTTTATACAGTAAATTGTAAATCATACTTGAATGGTGAATTCTTCCTTTTTAATTCCTTTAATTTCTTTAATTTACGGTAAAATGTAAATTTTATTTCATCGTCCAATTCCTTCTTTTAATTCCATCCTTACATGTAAAATGTAATTTATATTTCATCGTTCTTAAGTACATATAAAAATATAAATTTTATCTGCAAATTTAAATCCTACTTTTTTATTTACATTATAAAGATGTAATCTTTGTTTACAATGTAAATCCATACATTCATTTCATAGAATAAAATGAAATTTCATTCATGCGGGTTAAATTCATTCAAAATTTACATAATAACATGTAATCTATTTCATATGATGAAAATTCATTCATAAATTACATGTAAAAATGTAATTTACTTTATGCGGACTAATTTCATTCATGAAATAAAATGTAATTTATTTCATGCGATCTTAACCGATTCATAAAATGCATATACAAATGTATTTTATTTCATGAGGTCTTAATTCCTTCATAAAATACATATAAAAAATGTATTTCATTTCATGCAGTCTGAATTTCTTTAAATTACATTATAAAATAATGTAACTTATCCTACGGTAAATTTTCTTTTTATTAACATCATAAATAATGTCACTTATACTACGGTAAATTTTCTTTTTATTAATATCATAAATAATGTCACTTATCCTACGATATCATTCTTTTATCTTAACCTTATAAATAATGTTAATTTCCTACAGTGTAAATCCCCTTCTTATTTACATTATAAACTAATGCAAAATTATCCTATGTTGTGATTACTATATAATTTACATTAAAAATAATGTAAAATGGACATACGGTGAAATTCATGTATATTTACATTAAGAAAAATGTAAATTTTACATACGGTGAAATTTCTATATATTCACATTAAGAAAAATGTAAATTCTCATTCTTGTCACATTTTCTTGAATTTGCATTCAACAAAATGTAAACTTCTATTCTCAAATTACAATATAAAATCCATTCTTCTTCACAATGTAAAATTTACTCTTTAAACACAATGTAAAGTCCATTCTTTTTAGTACATTAAAATTAATGTAAACCTTCCTACGGTGAAATTTTCTTTTTTTTTAGCATTAGAAATAAAGTTAACAAATCCTATGGTTAAATTTACATATATCAACATTAAAAATAATGTTGACAATTTCTACGGTCAAAATTTCATATGTTAACATTAAGAATAATGTTAACAATTTCTATAGTTTAACTCACTATTTAATTTACATTAAAATGATGTAAATTCATACATGCGGCGAAAATACTCTATTTACATAATAAAAATGAAAATTTCATGTCATCGCAATTTCTGATATTGAATTTACAAAATTAAGTGTAAATTCATGTCATCGTCAATCCTAATATTGAATTTACAAAATAAAAATGTATATTCAAGTCAATGAAAATTTTAACTTTAATTTACATAAATAAATGTAAATTTTATATCATCGCACAATTGTAGCTTTAATTTACATAATAAAATGTCAATTTTACATCAACGTAACATTCTCACTATAATTTACAAATAAAAATGTAAATTCTATGTCAACGCACGATTCTAACTTTATTTACAAAATAAAATGTAAAATTTATGTCATTACAACATTCTAAGTTTTATTTACATAATAAAATGTAAAATTTATGTCAACGCCAAATTCTACTTTTAATTTACAAAATAAAATGTAAATTTTATGTCAAATAGTGAATTCCTATTTTGTTTACATAAAAAAAATATAAATTTTGTCATACAGTGAAATTCCCTTTATATTAACATTAAAATAATGTTCATTCCCTACGGTTAAATTCACTATTTAATTTACATTGACAATAATGTAAATTCATACATGCGGTGAAATTACTCATTATTAACATTAAATAAAATGTTACTTTTGTCCTATGTAATAATTTTCATACATGCGGTTAAATTACTTTTTAATATTAACATTAAAATGTTAATGCCATCATAAGGTTAAATTACTTTTTATATACTAACATTAAAAATAAATAATGTAAATTTTCATACGTTGTAAATATTCTTATTATTAACATTAAATAATGTTAATTTTATCATACGTTGAATTACTTATCATTAACATTAAAAATATTAATTTCATCCCACGTTGTAATTTTTATAATATTAATATTAAAAATGTTAATTTACATAAGTGGTGAGTTTTATAACGTTAACATTACAAATGTTGATTTACATATGTGGTGAACTTTACTTTTTTATTAACATTTTAAAAAAAATAATGTTAATCTTCATGCATTGCAAATGCTTCTTATTAACATCAAAAATGATGTTAATCTCTCAACAATGTAAGTTACTTATTATTAATATCAAAATAATGTTACTTTTTCCCCATTTCAATTTTACATAAGAAGAGAATATAAATCTCATCACAAGTAGCATTCTTAATTTATTTGCATCAAATAAATTGTAAATTTTCATCACATCGCATGACTACACATCCAAACATAACCACAAATCCAAATCCAATAACTAGCATCCAGGTGATTACAAGGTGATGTTTGTAACACCCCGAATTTTAGTTAATACTAAAATTCACTAATTACAAGATAAATAATCTCAGATGTGGGAATTGGGGGTAACGGGCTGCGTTATTGCGTTCGTCTCGGAAAAATACGCGAAATAGAGTCCGAGTTTTCGAGAATCGGAGTCCGTATGGCCCGGTTATGGCCCAAAGAAGTTTGTAGAAAATTCAAAGATAAAAACAGATTTAGAAATTTAAATTCAGATTTAAATTTAGAACCAGCGGGGCCAGGCGGGAGAATTCCCGCCTTGACCATGTCGACAGGGCTGTCGACAGGCCTGTCGACAGGGGGAGTCGACTTGCCTGTCGACACGGCGTGTCGAACCAGGGTGCTTGGGTGCACCAGATCTGGTTTTCTGGCTAGGGCTGGGCTGGGTTCTAGAGATTTCCTAAATCTAACGGACCTAATCTAATTTAGGGTTAATCTAAGGGCCTAAAACACTCTCCTAATCTATAAATACACCCTAAACCTACCTTAATCCATACTAAAAATAGAAATGAAGGCCTCATGCCGCCAAATTAAATCCTAGAAGGAGTCTCCACTAATCTAAGAAGGAAGTTGCAAGCTAATCCCTCTCAAATCATTCTCTAATCATCACCATCTTAATATTTAGCAACTAATTCCACTTCATAAGTGGGTTAATCTTGGTTTTGGTGAGTTTCTATCACTTTAACATCAATTGTTAAAGTAAGTAGATTTGGTGTAATGAGACTTATGGTCTTAAATGCGGATTAATGAGTTCGAATCATTTATAATGATATGCTACTCTATGTTTTCCTATGTTTATGCATAATTAATAAGTGGGTTTGTGCATGTTTGATAAGTTGGTTTATGCATGCTTAACAAGTTGGTTTGTGCATGTTTAACAAGTGGGTTTATGCATATTTAATAAGTGGATTTATGCATGTTTAACAAAGTGAGTTATGCAAGTTATGTATATGCTTAAATGCAAGTTTAACATGATTTGCAAGTTATGAATGCTTATGCAAGTATATGAATGCTTATGCAAGATATGTATATGCTTAAATGCAAGTTTAACATGATTTGCAAGTTATGAATGCTTATGCAAGTATATGAATGCCTATGCAAGATATGTATATGCTTAAATGCAAGTTTAACATGATATGCAAGTCATGCATGCTTATGCAAGTATGTGAATGTTTATGCAAGTATGTGAATGCTTATGCAAGTATGTAAATGCTTATGCAAGTATGTGAATGCTTATGCAAGTTATGTGTATGCTTAAATGCATGTTTAACATGTTATGCAAGTTATGAGAATGCTTATATGCAAGTTCAACATGTTATGCAAGATATGTGTATGATAATATGCAAGCTCATATGTCATATGTTATGCAAATCATGTGTATGATAATATGCAAGTTTGGGTTATATGTAGTTGGGTTAATATATGTTCATATATGCAAGTTGACATCCTCTTAACCCATGACAAAGTTGTATGCTAAACCCATGATAGTTGTGATGATCTTCCCCTTATTTATGTCATGAAATGAGAACGATTTACGTAGGGAACGATGGGGTTGGTAAATATGTTAATGAATGTATGATTGGGTATGATTAAGCATACCATAAAAATAAATTACCATAAGTGGGAATTTACCTATTGAGTTAGGTCTACCCCATGGGAATTTACCTATTGAGTTAGGTCTACCCATGTTATGGAAAACTTGATATTAATTAGGGATAATTAATATGGGGGTGATTAATTAGGTGTAATTAATCGACTAAGACACGAGGTTGGACTCATTTGTAGTGTAAAACTGCCCGGACCCGACCGGCTTAACCAGTTGCTACAAATGTCAGCCCAATGTGAGAGGTCTTAGCCATAAATTAAATACGTGATTAAAGTAAAGACACGAGGTTAGGCTCTGTTATGACGTAAGACTGCCCGGACTCTACCGGCTTAACCAGGCGGTCATAACAGCCAGTCTAATGTGGGAGGTCTTTATGGGGGATCACGGTCTTAATTAATTAAGAAACACTTAACCATTTTAGCATGTAGTGGGACATGAGGGGTTAAGTGGGTGCCTTGGGTGGCATGTGGAAATTTTGTGGTTGCCTTGGGTGGCATGTGGAATCTAGTGGGTTGCCTTGGGTGGCAATAGAAAATACGATTAGAATACTTAACCAAGTGGAAACATGTAATTAAACATGATTAAAGGGTTAAGTGGGATACACTAGATATATGACAAGCTTAGGTGGGTAGCTTGTGGGGGCCCATTTCAACCAATATCCCAAACGTATCTTTGTGGGCTCGACCCATGTCGAGTGACGGGACACGCATATTGGGCTTGATTATAAGAGGCCAAAACGGGTTAGCGGTGGCAACGCAAGTCCAACGGGTTTCATATGCGTGTGTGGGCCCGGGCTGGTAGATAAGCCGTTGTTGCATCGTGTAGATATAAAGCCGTGCACCGTTGATATTATCAGGTAGCCACTTTAGGGGAGTGATACACCCCACTGTGGGACCAGCACGCGTATCTACGGTAGGGAGCCGATCGCTGGGGAGTAGTGGGTACACCTAGTAGAGAAAGGGGCAGACGGCACCTATGTAGGGGTACACGAAACTACTGGGTAAAATTACTAAGTACACCTAGTGGAGATAGGGGCAGACGGCACCTATGTAGTCAGCTAGGGGTGTACGAGACTACTGGAGAAATTTTCTAAGTCCTTGGGAGGGATCAACCTTTAAGTAGGAATGACTGGTGTGGTGCAGTTAGTAATTATCCTTGGGTGGGTAGATGCGTCCTTACGGTTATCTTAGTTTATCCTAAGTCTACCAAGCTGCTTAGTGTAGCCATTCATCCCCAGACATTACCGTGGGTCAAGTTTATATCTTCTCTGGTTACTTTAATGATTGTATTGTTAAAGTTATAGGACTCGCTCAGACTTATGTCTGACCCCGTTGTTTTATCTTTTTCCCAACCCTCAGGTCCTACGGTGGATCCTAGCAGTAGTGGAGCTTGATCGGATTGCTGTTCCAGTCTTTAGGAGCTTGGATAGATGTAAAGCTCCAGTTATCCAGTTATCTTTCCTTTTGTTCTGGCTATTGTATCGGAGTGGGATTATGTACTTCTTTATTTTGACGGATATTGTACTTGAATTTTATCGTGGTTTTATGATGTAACCAGACATGTTTATTTCCGCTGTTATGAGATGATGTTTTAAATTTTCAAGTACTATTTATATCTGTCTTGTTGTAATTTTTCTGTTCTATATTCACTAAAATACTCCACCGATGCTATGGCATTCCCTTAGTGAGTGACCATAGCGGGCGTGGGGTGTTACACGTGGTATCAGAGCAAAGGTTACCGGAACAGATAAAATTTTTAGAAAACTATTTTTCTAAAAACATTTTTGGAAGAGATATTTTCAAAAACATGTCTTTAAAGAGAAAAGTTTTTGAAAGAAAAGCATAATCCCCAATAGCCATATCTATATCCTTCGAATCCTTCGTTTTGAATCTTTCCTTTTTCGTTTCAGCATGGCCGAGAATCTTAACCTTCCGGAGGGTGTGACGGTACCAGCATGGTATAGGAGATTGATGGAGGCTAGGGCCACCACTGCGGGTCCAGCAAATGTTCCTCCACCAACCGTAGCACCCGATCTTCCTCCTCCCCCTCCTCCTCGCACGGATACTTTTGCTAAGACTTGCAAGGAATTTAAAGCTATGGGAGGGAAACCTTTTCAAGGATCTGAAACCTTTGTGGAGGCTAGAGATTGGCTTAAAGAGGTGGAAGAGTTGATAGATATCTTTGAGATGGAAGAAGGAAAGAAAGTCAAGTTGGCTGCTTGGTTAATGAAGGGGGAGGCCTCATTCTGGTGGGAGGTCACTAATGGAGAACGCCCCGTTGACTCTTGGGCGGATTTTAGGCAAAAATTTGTGGCAAAGTTTCTCTCAAGGGCGGAGGAAAACTTGTACATGGAAAGATTCTTGACTCTAAAGCAAGGAAATCTCTCGGTGAAGGAATATGTCAACAAGTTTAATCAATTGGCAAGGTTTGGCCTAGACATGGTGAATACACCGGAGAAGAAGGCTTTGAGGTTCGTGAAGGGCTTGAATGAACCGATGCATGGGTTGGCTATGACTCATATCCCTATGGGGGCCACCTTTGAGAAGCTAGTTGACATGGCACTCATGTATGAAGAAGAGAAGGGTCCCAATGCTAATAGGGCACCCGAGAAGAAGGGAGATCAAAAGAGACCTCAGCAACAACAGCAAAGCAAAGGTGGGAAAGGCAACGGTGGCAAGGGCAAGAAGAAGAAGTGTTTCAATTGTGGGACACCTGGCCACCTAAGCAAGGATTTTCGTAAGAAGAAGAAGACTGGCTGCTTCCACTGTGGCGAAGCAGGGCATCTAGTGAAAGATTGTCCTAAGAAGGGGCAAAGGACGGGGTCTACCTCAGGAGGACAGGTGCAAGCTCTTATGGCACCGAGTCAGGCTAGGGGGCAAGTACAGGCTCTCGCAGTCCCACCAATTCAGGAAAGAGGTAGAACTATCTCCGTTGAAAGTCTGGTTTTTCTATTTGATCATCTTGTCCGTACATTGTTTGATTCAGGCGCATCACATTCGTTTATCTCATCATCATTAGTTGAGTCACTGCACTTAGACACCAGTCTGGTAGATGATCCCTTGGTTGTTTCAAACCCAATTGGGGGCTCCACTTATTTGTCCATGATATGTTTGGGTTTGAAGATTTCTATACTTAGCATTGAGTTTAGATGTGATGCTTTTGTGTTGGGCTTCACGGGCTATGGGTTGATTTTGGGCATGGACTGGTTATCCAGTAATGGTGCCGTTCTTGATTGCGAAAGGAGAGTTGTTAGGCTCATGACCCGCTTGGGTAACACTCTCGAGATTTCTTGTAATCCCAGGGACTCTGTTATGCTAAGTTATCTTGAATCGCTTGACGCTTCGGTCGAGAGTTTGCAATCTGTTAGAGTGGTCCGGGAAAATCCGGATGTGTTTGAGGAGGTGAAGGGCTTACCTCCGGAGCGGGAGATTGACTTCCGAATATATCTGGTGGATAATGCTAAACCTGTATCTTTACCAGTGCGCCACATGGCTCCTCATGAGAGGAGGGAACTCCATAAGCAAGTAGGGGAGTTGCTCGAGAAGGGGTTCATAAGACGAAGTATATCGGAGTGGGGTGCTCCAGTAGTATTTGCTACGAAGGCGGATGGGTCCCTCAGACTTTGTGTAGACTATAGAGAACTCAACAAGCTCACAAAGAAGAATAGACACCCATTGCCGAGGATTGATGATCTTTTCGATCAGTTGGTTGGCGCTTCGGTATTTTCTCAGTTGGACTTAGCCACGGGGTTTCATCAGTTGAGGGTGGCTGAGGATAGCATAGACAAGACTGCCTTTAGAACTCCGGATGGTTTCTATGAGTGGCTGGTGATGCCATTTGGGTTGACGAACGCCCCTGCATACTTTGTTGATTTGATGAGTAGGGTGTTCAGGGAGTTCCTTAATAGATTCGTGGTGGTCTTTGTGGATGATATCTTAGTATTTTCTAAGAGTGAAGAAGAGCATGCCCTACATTTAGGGGAGGTATTGAAGACTCTTCGAGCACATAACCTTAAGGCTAAATTCTCTAAATGTCACTTCTGGAGGAAAGAGGTGCGGTTCTTGGGGCACGTGGTCTCCAAGGAAGGGATAGCTGTGGATCCCGCGGAGGTAGTATCAATTCAGGATTGGAAGATTCCGAAAAATGCTACCGAAGTAAGAAGTTTCTTGGGGTTGGCGGGTTATTATAGGAAGTTTATCAAAGACTTCGCAAAGATATCAGCCCCGTTAACCCGCTTAACAAAGAAGAATCTTGTTTTCACATGGGACGTAGATTGTGATGATGCGTTCCGACGGTTAAAGAGAGCTTTAACCACCGCTCCAGTTTTAGTGTTGCCGGATGGGAGCAAGCCATTTGTTGTCTATACCGATGCCTGTGGGACAGGACTTGGCGCAGTCTTAATGCAAGAGGGAAGGGTAATAGCCTATGGTGGAAGGCAGTTGAGGGCACATGAGAAAAATTACCCTACCTATGATTTAGAGTTGGCCGCTATTGTTTTTGCGCTTAAGATTTGGCGCCATTATCTTCTTGGTGAGAGATTTGAATTGTTCACCGACCACAAATCATTAAAGTACTTGTTTTCTCAGAAGGATTTGAATCTGAGACAGCAAAGGTGGATGGAATTCTTAGCATCCTATGATTTCGAGATAGCGTATACCCCTGGCAAGGGTAACGTGGTGGCGGACGCCTTGAGCAGGAAGAGGTTGTCCTTGAGTCCATTGTTCGTGGAACGACGAAGCTTGGAATTTATCTCGATGTTTGATTTCAGACCTTCCATTGACTATGTACCCGGTTTGCTAGCTTCTTTGGAAGTTAGACCTACTCTTTTGGGGCGGATTGGAGAAGCACAGAGGGACGACCCACAGTTGGTTGAGTTGGTGGAGAAACTCATAAGGGGGGAGTCATCCAGCCATTTGAGTAGGTACACCCTAGACGATAGGGGGTGCTTGCGTAGAGACGGTAGACTTTGTGTACCGCAAGACGAGGGTTTGAGGAAGGCTATTCTTGATGATGCACACCGTTCTAGGATGACTATTCATCCCGGTGGGGACAAGATGTACCAAGACATGAAGAGGGTTTTCTTCTGGGCCGGTATGAAGAAAGACGTGGCCGAGTATGTCGCTCGATGTTTGGTGTGCCAACAAGTGAAGGCGGAGCAAAAGAAACCTGGTGGGTTGCTTCACCCATTGGAAGTTCCGCAATGGAAGTGGGATAGCGTCTCGATGGATTTTATTGACGGGTTACCCAGATCGAGGAAGGGAAATACAGGAATTTGGGTGGTGGTAGACAGACTTACTAAGAGCGCCCATTTCATACCTGTGAAGAGCAAGAGGACCGCTCCATGGCTAGCTTCAGTATATCTTCGAGAGATAGTTCGATTGCATGGGGTACCCTCTAGCATAGTGAGTGATCGAGATCCTATCTTCACTAGCGAGTTCTGGAGAAGTTTGCAAGAAGCAGTGGGGACTCAATTGTGTCTGAGCACCGCATATCATCCTCAGAAAGACGGCCAGACTGAGAGGGTGAATCGTGTTCTAGAAGACCTTTTGAGGCTTTGTATCCTAGATTTTGGAGGTACATGGGAAGAGCATCTTCCATTGGTGGAGTTCGCATATAATAACAGCTTTCAGTCCAGTATTGGTATGGCTCCTTTCGAAGCTCTCTATGGAAGGCCTTGTCGATCACCTACATGTTGGTGGGAATCTACGGATAAGATCTTGCTTGGGCCTGATATGGTTAGGGAGACTTCTGAGAAGATTGACTTGATTCGAAGAAGGATGAAAGCAGCGCAGGATAGGCAAAAATCTTATGCGGACAAGAGAAGGACGGGTCTTGAGTTTGAGGTTGGGGACATGGTTTTTGTCAAAGTGTCTCCGTTGAGAAATGTTGTTCGCTTTGGATCCGTTGGGAAGTTAGCACCGAGGTTTGTTGGGCCGTTTCCTATTAAGGAAAGGATTGGACGGATGGCATATAGGGTGGAGTTGCCCGACAGACTTAGTGGTGTTCATGATGTATTCCATGTATCACATCTGAGGAAGTGCTTACATGAGACGGCAGAGGTGGTAGAGCCGAGCTTGCTTAGAGATGTAGAGGTAGAGCGTGATGCGACTATTCGACGAGCTCCTACTCGCATCCTTGGGTCAGAGACTAGGAAGTTGAGAAACAGAGAGGTTCAACTAGTCAAGGTGCAATGGGGAGAAGATGAGAGCAACGCAACTTGGGAGACGGAAGCGAAGATGCGTTCATTGTACCCATTTCTTTTTGAGGGTATGTCTTCACTTTCTCCTCTATCGTTGTCTAGTACTTATCTTATCTTTAGTATATCCTCTCGTTAGTACTAATTGGCCTTTAGATAGGGTAAACCTATGGTTGAAACATGTGTTTGAGACATGTTATGGTTGATGGATGCAAGTGGATGCAAGTGGTTGCTAGTGGTTGCTCGTGGATGCATGTACACACACTCTAGGCACTAGATCGGCTCAATCACTTCATATTGCATATTGCATAAAATTGTGTGTAGGAAGTTATATTTAGGGATGAATAATGATTGTGTTATCATATGGATGATGCATTTTGGTGAATGATTGTGCACTCATGTAGATATTGTATGTGTCGATAGGGTTCTCTCGCATACATAATGGATGCATGGCACTATCATGGTTTGCATATGTTCATACATTAGATAGGGGACATATACACACACTTTTTGCATATGCTCATACATCATTAGAAATTGTTTTAAGGACAATGGATGCCCGTGTTTTGATGGATTGAGTAGATGGCTGTTTGGATGGTAGGATATGCATTCTCCTTAGCTTAGAGATTTCGGGGACAAAATCCTTTAAGGAGGGGAGAATGTAACACCCCGAATTTTAGTTAATACTAAAATTCACTAATTACAGGATAAATAATCTCAGATGTGGGAATTGGGGGTAACGGGCTGCGTTATTGCGTTCGTCTCGGAAAAATACGCGAAATAGAGTCCGAGTTTTCGAGAATCGGAGTCCGTATGGCCCGGTTATGGCCCAAAGAAGTTTGCAGAAAATTCAAAGATAAAAACAGATTTAGAAATTTAAATTCAGATTTAAATTTAGAACCAGCGGGGCCAGGCGGGAGAATTCCCGCCTTGACCATGTCGACAGGGCTGTCGACAGGCCTGTCGACAGGGGGAGTCGACTTGCCTGTCGACTTGCCTGTCGACACGGCGTGTCGAACCAGGGTGCTTGGGTGCACCAGATCTGGTTTTCTGGCTAGGGCTGGGCTGGGTTCTAGAGATTTCCTAAATCTAACGGACCTAATCTAATTTAGGGTTAATCTAAGGGCCTAAAACACTCTCCTAATCTATAAATACACCCTAAACCTACCTTAATCCATACTAAAAATAGAAATGAAGGCCTCATGCCGCCAAATTAAATCCTAGAAGGAGTCTCCACTAATCTAAGAAGGAAGTTGCAAGCTAATCCCTCTCAAATCATTCTCTAATCATCACCATCTTAATATTTAGCAACTAATTCCACTTCATAAGTGGGTTAATCTTGGTTTTGGTGAGTTTCTATCACTTTAACATCAATTGTTAAAGTAAGTAGATTTGGTGTAATGAGACTTATGGTCTTAAATGCGGATTAATGAGTTCGAATCATTTATAATGATATGCTACTCTATGTTTTCCTATGTTTATGCATAATTAATAAGTGGGTTTGTGCATGTTTGATAAGTTGGTTTATGCATGCTTAACAAGTTGGTTTGTGCATGTTTAACAAGTGGGTTTATGCATATTTAATAAGTGGATTTATGCATGTTTAACAAAGTGAGTTATGCAAGTTATATGCAAGTTATGTATATGCTTAAATGCAAGTTTAACATGATTTGCAAGTTATGAATGCTTATGCAAGTATATGAATGCTTATGCAAGATATGTATATGCTTAAATGCAAGTTTAACATGATTTGCAAGTTATGAATGCTTATGCAAGTATATGAATGCCTATGCAAGATATGTATATGCTTAAATGCAAGTTTAACATGATATGCAAGTCATGCATGCTTATGCAAGTATGTGAATGCTTATGCAAGTATGTGAATGCTTATGCAAGTATGTAAATGCTTATGCAAGTATGTGAATGCTTATGCAAGTTATGTGTATGCTTAAATGCATGTTTAACATGTTATGCAAGTTATGAGAATGCTTATATGCAAGTTCAACATGTTATGCAAGATATGTGTATGATAATATGCAAGCTCATATGTCATATGTTATGCAAATCATGTGTATGATAATATGCAAGTTTGGGTTATATGTAGTTGGGTTAATATATGTTCATATATGCAAGTTGACATCCTCTTAACCCATGACAAAGTTGTATGCTAAACCCATGATAGTTGTGATGATCTTCCCCTTATTTATGTCATGAAATGAGAACGATTTACGTGGGGAACGATGGGGTTGGTAAATATGTTAATGAATGTATGATTGGGTATGATTAAGCATACCATAAAAATAAATTACCATAAGTGGGAATTTACCTATTGAGTTAGGTCTACCCCATGGGAATTTACCTATTGAGTTAGGTCTACCCATGTTATGGAAAACTTGATATTAATTAGGGATAATTAATATGGGGGTGATTAATTAGGTGTAATTAATCGACTAAGACACGAGGTTGGACTCATTTGTAGTGTAAAACTGCCCGGACCCGACCGGCTTAACCAGTTGCTACAAATGTCAGCCCAATGTGAGAGGTCTTAGCCATAAATTAAATACGTGATTAAAGTAAAGACACGAGGTTAGGCTCTGTTATGACGTAAGACTGCCCGGACTCTACCGGCTTAACCAGGCGGTCATAACAGCCAGTCTAATGTGGGAGGTCTTTATGGGGGATCACGGTCTTAATTAATTAAGAAACACTTAACCATATTAGCATGTAGTGGGACATGGGGGGTTAAGTGGGTGCCTTGGGTGGCATGTGGAAATTTTGTGGTTGCCTTGGGTGGCATGTGGAATCTAGTGGGTTGCCTTGGGTGGCAATAGAAAATAAGATTAGAATACTTAACCAAGTGGAAACATGTAATTAAACATGATTAAAGGGTTAAGTGGGATACACTAGATATATGACAAGCTTAGGTGGGTAGCTTGTGGGGGCCCATTTCAACCAATATCCCAAACGTATCTTTGTGGGCTCGACCCATGTCGAGTGACGGGACACGCATATTGGGCTTGATTATAAGAGGCCAAAACGGGTTAGCGGTGGCAACGCAAGTCCAACGGGTTTCATATGCGTGTGTGGGCCCGGGCTGGTAGATAAGCCGTTGTTGCATCGTGTAGATATAAAGCCGTGCACCGTTGATATTATCAGGTAGCCACTTTAGGGGAGTGATACACCCCACTGTGGGACCAGCACGGGTATCTACGGTAGGGAGCCGATCGCTGGGGAGTAGTGGGTACACCTAGTAGAGATAGGGGCAGACGGCACCTATGTAGGGGTACACGAAACTACTGGGTAAAATTACTAAGTACACCTAGTGGAGATAGGGGCAGACGGCACCTATGTAGTCAGCTAGGGGTGTACGAGACTACTGGAGAAATTTTCTAAGTCCTTGGGAGGGATCAACCTTTAAGTAGGAATGACTGGTGTGGTGCAGTTAGTAATTATCCTTGGGTGGGTAGATGCGTCCTTACGGTTAGTTTATCCTAAGTCTACCAAGCTGCTTAGTGTAGCCATTCATCCCCAGACATTACCGTGGATCAAGTTTATATCTTCTCTGGTTACTTTAATGATTGTATTGTTAAAGTTATAGGACTCGCTCAGACTTATGTCTGACCCCGTTGTTTTATCTTTTTCCCAACCCTCAGGTCCTACGGTGGATCCTAGCAGTAGTGGAGCTTGATCGGATTGCTGTTCCAGTCTTTAGGAGCTTGGATAGATGTAAAGCTCCAGTTATCCAGTTATCTTTCCTTTTGTTCTGGCTATTGTATCGGAGTGGGATTATGTACTTCTTTATTTTGATGGATATTGTACTTGAATTTTATCGTGGTTTTATGATGTAACCAGACATGTTTATTTCCGCTGTTATGAGATGATGTTTTAAATTTTCAAGTACTATTTATATCTGTCTTGTTGTAATTTTTCTGTTCTATATTCACTAAAATACTCCACCGATGCTATGGCATTCCCTTAGTGAGTGACCATAGCGGGCGTGGGGTGTTACAATGTTATAACTGGGCATTAGTAAAATCAACACGGTGTAATTAAATAAAGAACATATAAATAATTTTAATTAATTTATAATTCAGATTTAAACCTGAAATTTCAGATCTAATCACATAGCATTATAGACAATTCCGATTTCACGTCATATGTTATGATCGGTTTAGATCTATGTTTAAATATCATGTCGTATCGGTTCTACTGTTAATAATCATAAAAATAATAATAAAATAAATTAAATTAAATAAAAATAAAATTCTCACAGTGGTCTAGTCTGAAAAGATGACTCGGGTTCAATCAGATCCAGTGTTCGTATTCAATTTGATTTCAGATCTGGAATGATTCGAATAAAAATTCATATGAAAAATCAAATTCAGGCTTTTAACAACTGGCTGTGTAACACTTAAAAGCGTGGGGAAATCTGAAGCGAAAATTACCTTAGAACGTTCAAAACTTTGATTGCGATTTTCTGGAGTTGTAGTTGATGAAACGACGAGCCGTTTGTTGGAGAAGGACGGGCTACGAGAGATCTTTGATCGGCCTGAAGGTGGTGAGGTGCGGCGGGACCCACAGGGGGCAGCGGGCTGTCATAGGCGGCGGGTTTGAGGGGTTGGTGGCAAAGGCACAGGGCATGGGGAAGGATGGGACTTGTCGGAGATCGAAGAGCTCGCGAAGAGCTTCGAAACGTGTACTCACACGCTAATTTTCGTTGAGAAATGAAAGAGAAATCAAAGAATGAAGAATTCGGCATAATGGATTCAGCGTGAAGAGGAATGTCGGCTGTAGGAAGAGGATGAACAGTGAATTCCGAATTTTATAATATTATATTAGGGTTAACTAATTACGTAATTAGCCCGTTAAGGCCCGTTTTGGTCCGAACTCCGATTTAGGCCCGCTTACTGTCGTTCTTAAGGTTTTGAGGCCTTCTGAACGCAATGGAACATGTTACAGGACCCAATTCCGAAATTTATTATGAGTTTTGGAATAATTATATTATTTTGTTAATATTTTAATGTGTACCGTACATGAAAATTCACCGAGGTCACAAATTTACTTCAAAAATTCTCGAAAAAATATAATTAGCTATGTTTTGATGCTGTGGACCTATGAAAATTAATTTCGTTCAATTCTGAGCTAGTATGAATTTTTAATGAATTTTTAAAGTCAAAAAATTTCCCGTTTACACTGAAAAATCAATTATAATTATATTTTAATTCTAAAACTTACCGAAAAATCATTTTTAGCTTTGTTTTGATGATACGAATCCAACAAAATTTATTTCGTTGAATTCTGAGACATTTTAAAAAATGGCTATTTTTCAGTCAATTAATTTTGACCGAAACTGACTCAATACTGTTTCTTTTGCCACGCTCACGTACTAGTTTGGAAAATTCTAGAATTTGAAACCTAGCAATAATTTAATATTCCGAATCCAACAAGAGTTGTTTCGTCGGAAACGGACACTGTTTGAAAAATCACTATTTTCTATGGCTATATATTGTATATTAAAAATACATTTTTAAACAAATAATTTTCGAAACTCCAAATATATAAGTGTTTACTGTTTTTCAATGCAGAAACATCATTTCGAATCCAATGGAAGTGGTTTCGAGTCGAAATTCCTTTATATGCAAAAAATAGCATTATTGACCTATGCAAATTACCCAACTACCTTTCTAAAAATTGAATTGGCCATAACTTTTGATTTCCGCTATGAAATTTCGATTTTTCGGATTCGTTGGAAAGATATTTTTAAATAGATTCTAATATTTTTGTTTTCACTAAAATTCGTTAAATTTTGCGTCCTGTACGGTCAGTCAAAGTTCAAGTTTGACTTTTCAAACTACCGCGCTATTTCTAACTCTTTTTATAATTAAAATTAAATTATTCATTCTAACTTCGATTTAAATCAAAATTATTTAAAATAGATTATTTTAAATATCAAAACTCATTAAAATCACTTAAAATAAATTTTAAATTGGCCCTAAATTCAGGGTTGTTACAGCTCTTTTCGATACGAACCCAACGGTTCTAGTTTTAGGAGAATCCGACGGCCGGACCTCCCGCAACGTCAACTCGAAGTCAATGGTCGAAATTCACGAACTGCCGCAGCGCGGCGCGTTCTATTCAGGCCATTATATATATATTATATATATTTCGTTGATTTCCTTTTTAAAACGTATTTTATAAATCGTTTTAAATTCGTTTTCAAAACAAATTCAACTTCATATTCAATTTCAAATCAAAGTTGAATATTTCATATCATTACTATATAAATGATAATATTTTCAAAACGTTATATTTTGAAATCACTTCCTTTTCTATATTCATTTTAAAAATGAATATAATCGATATAAATATCGCTCACATCAAAATGGCGCAACTCTAATCAACACGGCTTTATATATTTCAATAAATTCGCTATTCTATTCAACAAATGAATATTTATTCTATTCAACACATGAATATATATTTCTTTCAACACATGAATATTCTCAACACATGAGCACTGTCAACACATGACAATTTATATTATTTAATATATTTTATAAAATTATGGTGTCTTTCGTTTGATTTTTAAATCAGACTCCAACCGTAAAGTAGTAAGAGAATGATTCCCTAAATATTAACGCTGAAGGCCGAAACCAATATCAGATCAATACCCAGGAAACCACTCCTCTCATCTATTTTCCAATTAGTTTCTAACTTTAAATATGATAAAGATGTAAATTTTATTATTAAAATATTTCTTTATTTCCCCAATTGGAATGAGGCCCAATCAATCACCATATAATGTTAATTATATGGATTCCATACAACACATGTATATAAATAGCAACGATAAATAATCAACCATCATCCAAAGTGCACTACACAACTGCATAAGCATTAAACATAAATAATTAACGCTTACACAGTTTGTCGACCAATCGATCGACATACAATTAAATAATTGGGATTAGTGTATGCCAAATATCATCCCAATACCCGTGTGGGGTTTCAAAACAACAAAAACAAATTTTTATTCATTCACATACCCGTTAAAAATTATATTTTTAACGATAAAATAACTTTAACTATATAAATATTTTATTTCCTTTCACATCACACAATCAATTTTCACCACAACAAACAATCAAACATACAAGCCATCCATGGTCTGTGGATGACGGGTGTCGGGTGCTGCTAAGCACCGTCTGCATCCTAGTATATATTTTAACTAGAAAAACAAGATTTAAAGTGAGAAGTGCTCACAGTGGGTTCCACTCCGCCGTGCTTTGCTGTTGAACTGCTGAATCGTCTGGATCGGTTTGAAATTCCAATGCAATCTTTTCACGTTGTTCATATATAAAAAATATTATTTTTACTGCTTCTTTTAATAAATAAAAATCATATTTTTATTTCATATATTTTTACCACGCTTCTTTCTATATAAAAATTTATATTTTTACATTTCCACTTCTTATATAAAGATCGAATTTTTATTTCATCTCTATAAAAATCACATTTTTATTTCCTCGTATATATATAATAACAATCATATTTTTATTTAGCTACTATATAGAAAAAAAATTCTATTTTTACAATGGTATTCATATAATAAAGATTACATTTTTATATCGCCACTTATATAAAAATCACATTTTAAATCTTCTACTCATATAAAAATTATATTTTTAACGTTTCTATATTATAAAAATTATACTTTTATTCTTCACATTATATAAAAATTATATTTTTATATAATGAAAAATCACATCTTTATGATTTAAAAATAATCTCTTTTCATATTGTTATAAAGATCAAATCTTTCCCCATATAAAATCTATATTTTCGCCTTACAAAAATCAAACCTTTACTTAACTAGAAATATAAACTTTATCATATAAAAATCACAACTTTTAAATACCAATAAATCTAATTTTCCATTAGTAAAAATCTATGCTTTATCTATTTAAAAATCTAGACCTTATCATACTATTAAAAATCGGATTTTCAATTTAAACCATTTCATAAAAAGGATAAACATTCAAAACAATGCTTTTAAAATAAATAGAAATACTTATTGATTTTAAGCGGAGGAGGGGGGTGTGTTTCGACGTTGGAGGAGGTTGGTGGAGCAGATCTGGACGGGGTTTGGGCTTGGATCGGTCACGTTACAGAAGGGGGGGCGCAAGATGGTGAATGCGGGGTCGAAGGTGGAGCGTCGAGTGGTTGCTGCAGGTTGGCGGTGGTCGGAGGGGGTTCCATTGGCTGGCGTCGGTTTAGGGTCACGGGGAAAGGGGGGCTAGGGCTTTCGGTTCTTGAAGTGGGAGAGGAGGAGAAGAAGGAGGGGGATCTACAGTGTTCGTCGGAGGTGAGGTGGGGGCCGAGGTCACGCCGATGGTGGCACGCTGGGGGGGAGCACGACGAGGAACTCCGTCGTTTTTTTTCTATTTAATTCTTCTGATCGATGAGTGAGAGGGTGGAAAGGGAAAAAGGATTATTTAAATTAATTTATATTATATTTTATTCCTCCAAAGATTGACTTTTTCTTCAACCTCCAAACGAGACCCAACGACTGTCGCCCCTAGCTAATTACCCCCATTCCGAACACAATGGGATATGTATTGCAGGCAAATTCGATCGTTTGAATAAATTTTTAAAAAATTCATACTATAAATCTTTATATATTCAATTTAAACGCACATTTCAAATTACCGGAGCTATATACAGCATCTAAAAATTCCAGAAAATATATTTCTAACTTCGTATTGACGATACGGTCCTAACAAAACTAGTTTCATCAAATTCTAAGACCGTTTGAAAAATGGCCATTTTCCAGTCGATTAAAATCAACCAAAACTGGTCAAACGCGTTTTCCTTTGCCACGCTCACATATTGATTCGAAAAATTACAAATTTTGAAACCTAGCAATAACTTTTCATCTCGGATCCAACAAAAGTGGTTTCGTCCAAATCCGAGGTCGTTTGCAAAATGGCTATTTTTAATGGCTAGAATTCCATAGCGACTATTCTGAATTTTCATTTGGACATATCCTTTGATTCCCGCTATGAAATTTCAATTTTTCGGATTTTTTGGAAATATATTCTCAATTAGATTCTAATATTTTTGGTTTCGCCAAATTCCGGTTTATTTTGCACCCGGTACATTCAATTGAAATTTGAAATCGAATTTTAGAACTACCGCGCCATTTTCAATTCCTTTTATATATATAAATAAATATTTATATTCTAACAATAATGTATGAATATATACATTCTATTCCATTCAAAGTAAATTTTTCGTCGTTATTATTTAAAATAATCATTTTAAATATTCAAAATTCGCTAAAATGGCCAAAATAAAATTTTTAAACTGGCTCAGAATTTCTGGGTTATTACATTCAACCACCGTCTTCATCGTCGACTTATCGTCGATTTAGTTATTCAGAATGGGTATAAACCCGACCTTTTCGAATAACTCGAGTATCTTATAAACAAGTGCTATAAAAACAAAACATATGCCTCATTCCAATTTAGAATATTCTTTTATTCAAATATTATTTTCATAATTTAAACCAAATTAAGGTTTCCCAAACTAGTCGGGATTGGCGAACCTTACCGAAGTAATCATTTATTTAATTTCCCAATCCCAACCTATTCATCCCATGGAGAAAAACTGGTAGTACTCCATATCTAACACCACAGTGTTATTGGTAAAATTTATTACCATTTCACGTTCAAATCTAATTAAAGATTTAACTATCGCTTGGAGCAAAAATCGGTGATACTCCATTCTCGATCATTTCCCATATTTGATAATTTAAATTATCATATTCACATTTCAATCTAATTAAAGATTCATTAAAACTCCACTTAGTTTTAATCTTCCCAAAAATCAATATTAATGATTATTTAACTTTGGGAAATCAAACATGTCGCATCGACAATCTGCACTGTACCATTGATTTCTTCCGATATATAACCTCTAAGCTCGTACATCTTAAAGAAGGGTGTTAAGCAAGAGAATAAATTCTCCACCACCAAATAAATATATATTTAGCATAGATCAAAAATACAGTTCAAAATACAATGTTAGACATGAAATCCTGTCTTTAACTAGGTTAATGAACCAATGTCAATTAAAACACAGTTCACGATAAACCCAAAATCACATTCCATTAATTATGGAATTTTCACGGAAAAACAGATCAACTTATAATCGATATCAATTTCCATATCCGACTAATAATAGAAATGGAATAACGATAAAGCCTTTTAAATTCCATATATATTAATAGTCATCCTCCATAGAAGCTCACTTAGATTATTACCCAATCGAATTCCATTCCATTCAAATTTATTTTATTAAAATGGAAAACTTTACTTTGGAAAATTTCCATTAAATCTTAATAAAAAGATTTATAAATTTCAAATCACTTTTCACTTTTAATCGGGTTAAAGAACAAGTGTTATTTAAAACACCGTTCACGATGAACCCAAAAATCCAATTCTTCCATTCAATTCCAATTAAAATATTAATTAATTGGAAAACTTATCTAAATCTTAATTAAAAGATTTATTCTTTTCTCAACTGGGTTTAAGAACAGTGTTAATAAAGTTACCATTCACGGCAAACCCAAAATCTCATTTGATATTAAATATAAGGCTCTAAATAGAAATTATATCGGCTTATATTCAATATCAAATTCTGAAACCAATAAATATCGTATTGGAAATAATGATATAAATATATCTTCCAAATTTCCATAACAATATCCATATAATCATGAAATCCAGCATTGAAATATTCCAAAGATGATTTCCATTTAAATCCACTCCAATTCATATATTGGAAATTCTGGTTATATTAAAACCCATTCTCAATCCAATTTATTTATTTAAAAATAATTAGATTATAATTCTAATGAATAACTAGTTCATTTCGATAAAAATATATTTTTATGTTTTCAAATATGGAATTTTTCATCCCAATTCTTTATAAAACATTTACTATGATTTTACACAAATTATTAATATTTTTAGTAATTTTATTAAGGCCCTTTCATTCGATTTGCATAGACGGTCATCGAATTGCACTTACAACGACCTTTTCCAAATTTGATTTGGACATAATTCCAAATCCAACGATTAGATTTCAAATCTCTTTTATTCTTTGGAAATCTCTTTTCGATACGAACCCAACGGTTCCGGTTTTAGGAGAATCCGAGAGTCGGATCTCCCGTAATATCAATTCGAAGTCAATGGTCGAAATTCGTGAACGGCTGCGGTGTGGTGCATTCTATTCAGGCCATTATATTATGTATATAATATATATTTTGTCGATTTCTATTTAAAACGTATTTTACAAATAGTTTATAAATTCGTTTTAAAACGATTCTAACTTCATTTCCAATTTTAAATCAAAATTGAATACTCCTTATTATTATATTATTTAAATGATAATATTTTCAAAATATCAAATTTTGAAATCATTTCCTTTTCGTGATTCATTATAAAAATGAATAAAATCGATATAGATAGCGTTCGCGCCAAAATGGCGCATATCTAATCAATACCCCTTCACATATTTTAATATTTTCATTTCCATCCAAAATCGGACATTAAAATCAGATTTTAATCCTTTATATTATTTTAAAATATTCGTTATATTAAAATATTCGTTCTTTCGGAATTGGAATCAGACGCAGTCAATTACCATATAGTGTTATTTATATGATTTCATACATCATATGTATACAAAAACAATGATAAACAATCAACCATCATCCAGAGTGCACTACACAACTGCATAAGCATTAAATATAAATAATTAACACTTGCAACAGTCTGTCAACTAGTCGATTGACATATAACTAAACAATTAGGATTAGTGTACGTAAAATATCATCCCAATACCCGTGTGGGGTTTCAATCAACACACATAGTTTTTATTTGTCTAGTTGGGCGATGTGTAAAATATATTGTCCAATCGACATCACCAAAATAGGCGAGCATAAACAAGCCGTCTGACCTGTAAATGGGTGTGTGATCTTATTTTTAACTATCCAATAATTATTTTATTTATTGCAGTTATAAGCTAAAAATAATATTTTCAACTAACTAAATTTTTCTAACACTTTTTTTTAAGAAAATCGGCAGCATAATGACACGATACTAGAACTGGAATAAGGTCTAGCCTTTTCCCTCGCTTAATAATGGCTCATGCCATATACAAACCAATTTCAGTCCAATTCACAACCATGATCAAATCACGCAGAATATCCAAATAAATAAATACTCAACTACCCCAATTCCATTTACAACGCCATAAGTGGCTATTCGCGGAGTATGAAATCCGTGTGCTGGTAATATCCATACATCGCTTTCAATTTATGTGATTGTGCAAATTCGAGTGTTGAACTCCATATAATTCAAATCACATAATATGGCTTGTACAATAAATAGTCTTAGGGGCTTCTAAGCCCCGTCTGCAACCTAAAATATTTTAACTGTAAAATAAATTAAGTGAGAAGGAGTTCTCACCTTTGGTTTTCACTCTGTCATTCTTAAATTGAATGATCTGGATTTGGATTTGTTTCCGCTCATTGTATTCTTCACCGTGATTCCAACGTAATCTGTTTCACGTAGTTATATTAAAAAATCTCATTTTAAACAACGCTTCATATTTTTAAAAATCACGTTTTTATAGCGCTACCACATATATAAAAATCATATTTTTATAGTGCTACTACATATATAAAAATCACATTTTTATAGCGCTACCACATATATAAAAATCATATTTTTACAGCGCTACTACATATATAAAAATCATATTTTTATAACGTTGCTACTTATGTAAAAATCATATTTTTTATCGCATTATATATATTAAAAATCATATTTTCATATCGCTTTATATATAATAAAAATCATATTTTTATATCGCTTTATTTATAATAGAAATCATATTTTTATATCACTTTATATATAATAAAAATCATATTTTTATTAATAGTCTATATATATATATATATAAATTACCGTTTTAAAACAATATTTTCATTTATGTAAAAAAAATGAAAATAAATAAATGTTATTCATATAAAAATCATACTTTTATTTCAAAACAAGGTTGCTTCATTTAAAAATCATATTTTTAGTTACATAATTAAATAAAAATAGAAATAAAAACATACAGCAGCATTTAGGGGTGGGGATGGCGGCCCCGTCGGATGTGGGGGTGCTGTGCGTCGTCGGTGGTCGGCGCAACGGTCCCTGCGGTGGCTAGCGGTGGAGTTTTAGGGCTGTAGGGCTTTGGGGCGAGTTCTTCGAATGGCCAGGGAGGAGGAGGATTGGAGGGCGACGAGGCAAGGGTGGAAGGATGAGTTGGACGCGGCGGCGGCGCGGTGTGACGGTGGAGGGGGGGTACGATGTAGGCGGTGGTGCTAGGGTTCGTTCATTCGTTTGTTTGTTTTTTCTTTGATCTATTTTGAACGATATAGTGAAAGGGGAGGATAAGGGTTTACATAATAGTATATATTTAATTTATTTCCAAAAAGTTACATTTTCATTCGAACTCCAAATCGAACCCAACGACTGTCGCCCATAGCTGATTAGCCCCATTCCGAAAACAATGGGATATGTCGTGCAAGCTGATTTGGCAATTTCGATCAGTTTTTGTCAAAATTAAAATATAAATTAATATAACGTTCAAAATTGATTTCAACATACATTTTAATTTACCGGGGCCACATACTGACTCCAAAAATTATAGAAAAATAAATCTAACTATGTTTTGACGATACGGTCCTAACAAAACTAATTTCGTCAAATTTGGAGGCCGTTTGAAAAAACAGTCAATTTCCAGTCGATTAAATTCAAATTAAAATTACCAAATACATTTATATCCGCCACGCTCACATATTGATTCCAAAAAATATGAAATTGGAATCTAGTAATAATTTGACATTCCGGATCCAACAAAAGTGGTTTCATCGAAAACGGAGGTCGTTTGCAAAATGGCTATTTTAAGGGCTATATATTATATATATATATATATATATATATATATATAATTCCATAGCGACTATTTTAAATTTTAAACTGGACATAACTTTTTAATCCCTTTATGAAATCTGGATTTTTCACATTTGTTAGAAAGATATAATTAAACAGATTCAAATATTTTTGGTTTTACTGAAATCCGATTTATTTTGAATCTTATTCATTCAATTGAAAATAGAAATCGAATTTTCAAACTACCGCGCCATTCAAGGCTCATTTTATAATTAATATAAATTTGTACATTCAAACTTCGATTAAAATAAATTTTAAATCATTATTATTTAAAATAAATCATTTTAAATAACCAAAATCCATTAAAATTTCTAAAATAAAAAATTTAAATTGGTCCTGAAAAACCGGGTTGTTACATCTGGAATATAATTGATTAAAGATTGACATAGAAGAATATTCCACGAGGATTTTAATTTATGTGTATATATTTACATGTAAAGGGAGATGAGGAACGAAAGGTAATCAATCTAATTAATCAACAATTAACAAAATAGGAAAGCAACAGGGAGAATAAATCTCCTAGGAAAATTCAACTTATGGGGTTGACCCCTACCCTTGAAGGGAGTCAACCCCTAACCTTGAGGGGGGTTGATCTATGGGTCGACCGCCCTTCTAGTAGGGAGGTCGACCTCCCTTGATGAATAAGGGAAGGTTGAATTTTGCAGGTGTTTATATATAGTTTTGCATCAAATAGACCGTCCAGGTTAAATTAAACTAATCCAACAGTCTATACACACACTTGCATCTATAAATGTAGCTCCCTATCCACACTTTAAACACTACTCTCATTTCTTCTACACCTCCATATCATTCTTCTTCCATAACTAATTCCAGAGAAAGGTTATGATTCTATTCTATTCCTCTAACCTCCATTCTATCTTTTCTGGTCTAGATTTATATTGATTTAGATTCTGGAATTTAGTTTATATATATATACTTATATTTATATGGGATTCTATATTTGATTTATATATATAAAGGATTGTAGTATGCTTTCGAAGGCTGAATCTAGATCTGATTCCACACAATTCCTATTAATCTTCCTTCTCAAATCACTGTGATAGGAAACCCTATAAGTTGTTGTTTTCTATCTTTTGTAGTTTGGATTTGAATTATTATGCCTGTATGGGATTGGATTAAACGAAAACAAAATGTTATAAACCCTTCAAATGCTATTTTTTTCATTGCTGAAATGGTTAATCAATAGTTATATATATGGGTTTGTGTTATTTGAATAATGGAAGTTAGGCTTAGAGTGTTGTGAAATTAATGGTTCTTGGTTCTAATTCACTTGATTCTTATTTTTAATGTTCATATATGTTTGTGCACTAAAAAGGTAAGATTTGTGTATTGTAAATTAATAGGTTTAAATGTCTATTTTAATAAATTCGTTTCAACGTATAATTTACAATATCTTATCTTAGGTTTTCGTATGTAGTATTAATTAAAAAGTGAAGCAACGCCAAAAGCAAGGTTTTTGCATATGTAATTGTATTTATTGCATCTTTCCTATACTTTTATTATTTAAATTATTATTCCATCCTAGCTTGCAAGTTTTATTTGTATGTATTATTGTTTTCCTTTTTATCATTAAATGTGAATATGCATGTTGGGCCATGTAAATAGATAGGGAAATTAACTTGTATACCTTAATTGTGATTGCCAGGATCGACATTTCAAATGTGTTAGGCCGTCATTCTTGTGCGCTAAATTCACGTCTGATTATTTATATATTTATAGCATAATTAAACGTAATATTAATGCATATTAGACTGCGTAATAAATACATTTAAATTAGGAAATAGAATTTTAATGTCCCCAATAGGAAGTTTTATGTGTATTTGTATATGTGTGATAAATTGCTTTAATTATAATCAATGACACATAAACCCGAGGTTAACCATTACTAGTAGTAGAAGCCTGTTCGGAACCGACCATCTTATCCAGCATCTACAAGTAAGGCTGGTTAATGTGACAGGTTTAGGTGTCATAGGCCATTATAGTTATTACACTAAGACGCGAGGTTAATCCCAACTTGTAGTAGAAGCCTACCTAGAACTACCCGACAAATCCTACATCTATAAGTGGTCTGTTTAATGAGAGATGTCTAGTGAGTGTATGTGTGTGTATGTATGTGTGTGTGTGTGTATATATATATATATATATATATATATATAAATTATGTGTGAAGTAGCCTGCCTTGAGAAGGCATTAATTGGACAACCTTCCATGTTGGGTATTAAGTGGTAATTATGACTAGGTCCATTCCTAAGGTTCACACCTTGGTTTTGGACCAGAGTCATGGCACCTTCGCTACTAGGTCCTAAGTAGTCATTGGGTCCGCATTTCTCTTATAAGATATTAAATGCTCCTAATAAACGATAGACTATGAGTGAGGTAGTTCTCTAAGAAATGTGATCTTCTTATCTAGGGGCTTGGTGAGGGATGACCTAAGGATAGTTAATATAAATAGCCTAAAGGAATCACGATCTAAGGGAAGTATTAAGTGGTTGTATACTTAGGGAGGTATACTTAGCTTCAAACAGCAGGCTTATCAGGAGTTCACCTTTAGGGATAGCTAGATAGTAAAAAGGTGGTCCGTCAAAGGGTCATAAATGAAGTTGTGTTCCTACCTAAACCTGGTATTAAGTGGTTGTTTATTATCTCTTGACCTATAAGGAGAGTGTATATGACGTTAGGGATGAAGTCTTAAGTCGCTAAAGTTCCGTCGTATGGTATTAAGTGGTAGCAGGAATCCACCCTTAATAATTAGGTAATGACCTTAGGTGACTAGGAAGAGCCCGCCTTATGGGGTATTAAGTGACTGTAAGGATGTCCACCCTTACATCAACATGTTTTCTTAAGTGAATATACAAAAGCCCGCTTCATATGTTTAGTAGTGCATGTTTTTTTGCGTAGACATAACATTAAGAACTACACTGCCAAATATAGGAAATAGTCATTCCTAAACTTATATGCTTCTCATTCACCAGAAATTTATGTTCCGACCCCCTCCTATTAACATAAACAATTTAGTATGTGAGGACGCTTGGATCAATGATGATTAGCGATGCATGGAGGTGAAACCTAACGATGAAAGCTTTAGTTATTTTTAGCAGTATTATAGTTATTGTTATCATTATGTTATTAGGGTAATTTTTGATGTATCTTTTATCTATTGAGACTCGTTGTATCTGACATTTACAATGGTTTAATTTTATGGTACACCTATATTGGGATATTATATTTTATCTTTTTCGTTGTGAGACTCTATTTTTGTTTAGATTGCTCTTTTATATTTGTTTTAGTGTTTCCTTATAGGAATCACCGATCCCTTTAGAATGGTTCCAAGTTCCAATGGGCCTTTTCTAGGATGGAATTCAGGCCCATTTCGGGGGAGGGGGTTGTTACACAGTAAATGGACTTTGTTCTTTACCGCATAGCCTCAAGGTGCGGGTATCTACCCTTCATATGAGTTCATCTCTTCCCTAAGTGATACTGTGTAAAGACCTAGAAAAATCTAACACTTAACCTTTGAATATCGTAACAATTTGTAATATTGTTATATGTTATAAATATGATTTTGTAACCTTGTTAAACATCATTTAATTAGTAATTAGTGATCCTAGACTCATTTTGGAAAAATGCTTTAAAAAATATATTTTTGGTAAAATATTGATAAAAAATGATAGAAAATCGTGTTATCGATAAATGACTATTTTCTCAACAAAAGTTGTTGAAATATTAAATGAGTGTCTAATTATACATTAGGAAAGTAATTAGTAATTTTTTTTTCATATTTATGGTTAACTATATTGATGACGTCATCATTTTAGAAAATGAGCATTCAAGGAAAGTTTTTGTATTTTGGGTATTTAAATAATTAAATAAGTGTTTAATTATTTAAATAAGATAAGGAATTTATTTTCAAGTTTTGTTTACTTAAATACTCCCTCCGTTTCTAAATATAAGATGTTTTAAGAAGTTTGATTTGTTTCAAAATATAAGATGTTTAAGGTTTTAATGCCCTATTTATCCGTTATTCATAATAAATGATGTGACTTTTTACGCATTTATTCATGTTTCAACCAATATATGCGCACGGAAAGAAGTTAATTTAAGAGAGACTTATTTTGAGTATGATTTCAAGCACCATCAATTGAATCCTTAATTCTTGTGCAAATAGGTAAAACGTTTTATATTTAGAATCAGAGGTAGTAAATAATTTGATAAAGTAAATAATTGAATAGCTTGAATCGAGATAGGACTTTCCCTAAGTAAATTGATTCTTCATTAATTGATTGATTGGCCTTTTATTTTTCTTCCACAAACTTTCTCTTGTATCTTCCCATATATTAGCAAATTAATTGATTGACAATCAATCAATTTCTTTCCTTCTCTCAAATATTTGAATCATTAATTTCAACAGTTTCATATCGTTAGAACGCTGTTTCATATATTTATATATATGCACATACATGCATATACAAGTATAGGTATATGCATAATTAGTCACATCAAAGGTTTAGAAAATATCCTAAGTTTCTGCATATAAACTCCTTATATGTATACAAATAGAAGCTTAAGCCTTAAAATTTGAAAAAGGAAACTTACCATCATCTTACACACCCCTCATATCAACTTACACACCTCTCACATCACCTTACACACCTCTCACATCACTCATTAATGCTATTAGGATTTTGGGGACATTTTGGCCTTTTCCCATTCACATTCCTAAGGCTATATAAAGGAAGGCATACCCTTAGGAATATATACACAATTTCTTTTCTTCTTCTTCTTCTTCTTCTTAAACTATATTAATAGCATCTTTGTGAGTAATGGTGGTGGTGGAGGAGGAGGAGAGGCATTGGCTTGGTTTGGAAGTGCTAAAGATTGGATCATTAGGCTAGTGGTAATGAAAGGGAGTGGTTCTTTTTTTCATATGGCTTTGTGCTTGGTTACGTATGGATCTAAGTGAGTTACCTCACTATCTCTTAGTCATAAATTGTTTATATATATATATATATATACAAATATATATGTTATGTTTGGAGTATAAAGTTAAAGTGGCATTAATTAAGTAAAGTTATGAACTTTAGAACCCTCTTGCTTTTGAAAGCAAATGACAACTTTATATTATGTAGCATATCTTCTATTGCCTTCTTAAACATGTCTCGTTAATAACTTAATTGAAAAGTAATCTAAAGAGAATAACTCTAATAAGCGGACGAGTAGGCATATCTGCTTCTAAGATCCAGTTCAAGGTGCATAAACTAAGGAGATGCTAAGGAGCAACCAATGCCATGGCTCACCTGGCCTCATCATGGACGAGTAATAGTTAAGTTGACAACGTCGGAAACGAGTTAAGTATATGTAACAACCCAGAATTTTAGAACCAATTTAAAAAATTTATTATAGAAATTTTAGTGAATTTTGAATATTTAAAATAATTTATTTTAAGTAAGAACAACTAAAAATCTATTTAAATCAAAGTTAAAATGAATAAATTTTATTTAATTATAAAAGGAGTTTGAAATGGCGCGGCAGTTCGAAAATTCGATTTTAAATTTCATTTGAATATACAAGATTCATTTTAAAACAGAATTAAACGAAATAAGAAATATTTAAATCTGTTTAAAAATACCTTTTCAACAATTTGAAAAATTGAAATTTCATAGCGGGAATCAAAAGTTATGGTCAGTTGAATATTCAGAATAGTCGTTATAGAATTTATATATATATTTTAATATTAAAAATAGCCATTTTACAAACGACCTCCGTTTTTGACGAAACCACTTTTGTTTGATCCGGAATGTCAAATTATTGCTAGATTCCAATTTTCATAATTTTTAGAGTCAATATGTGAGCATGGAAAAAAAACGTGTTTTAACAGTTTCAGTCAAATCAGATCAACCAGAAAATGGCCATTTTTTAAATGGTCTCGGAATTCGATGAAATTGGTCTTGTTAGAACCATACCGTCAAAACATAGCTAGAAAAAAAAAATCTGTAATTTTTAGAGTCAGTACGTGGCCCCGATAAATTGAAATGTACGATTAAATTAAATAATTAAATGTTTTATATTTAAATTTAAAGAAAACCTATCAAAACGATTGAATTGTTTCACGGACCTAGTCCATTTGGTCCAGAATAGGGGTATGGCTAGGGAAGACATTCGTTGGGCTTGAATTGGAGTCATTATGAAATAAAGGGCCTTTTTGAAAATTGGATTATTAAATTAATAAAATATTATAAATTCCCTCTCTAATCCCATACCCTAACCCTAAAAAATAATACTAGCCGCCGTCAGAAGAAACCAATGGCCCCAATCACTCCAAACCGAAATCAATAATCCCCCTCAATGCATTTCGAATTAGTATATGGTTTCAAAGAGAATATCATGGAGATTGTCGAGCTCTGTAAATTCATACGGGTAAGATCGTAATCCGTGTTGCCTAGGGGGAGAAATTCGAACATGAAGTCGCTGCTTTCGAACGGGTTTTTGGAGGCTATGGGAGTTCTAATTGCATGCGGTTCCAGGTGGTGGTGGCTCCCAGGTCGGTGCATTCTGTGGACGGAGATGATCGAGTTCCGGCGTTGGCATGGATGAGCGTCGGTGAGGTTTGTAAAGAAGGAACAGGTTCAGTTTGTAAAGGAGGAACGATAAAGATAATAACAAAGTTAAGGGAATTTTTATTAAATTAATTATCTATAATCCAAATAAGGTAATTAACATTCAAACACTTGTATCATTGTCAAATGGGTTCAGAATTCAGTGATTCCAGAAGAGTTGGAATCAGAAAAACGAGATCTACGCGACTGAATTAACCAGGACCAAAACAGAGCACTTTGAAAATTTTGGACAAATCAATGTGTGATTTCTCGTTTTACATTTAAAATTATACATATATATATATATATATATATATATTTGTGTTGATTATGATTGTAATATTAAATATATGCACTGTGTGAAATTTTAGATTGGTTGATTTACTGTGTTGTTGATGATCTGTCGAATTACATTTTGTTAGAAATATTATGTTAGATTTAATTGTCAACTCAAAAATATTATTTTTGTTGAATTAGAATTTTCAATAAAATCAAAGAATCATTTATATTCATTTTTGTTGAATATCATTGTTGAGATAAAAATATTCATTTTTGTTGAATATCATTGTTGAGATAAAAATATTCATTTTTTTAATATAATTGTTTAAATAGAAATATCATTTTTGTTATAAAATGTTAAGTTTGACAAAAATATCTTTCTTGTTATAGAATGTTACATTAAAGTAAAAACATTATTTTGTTAGCAAATGTAACATTAGAATAAAAACATCATTTTATTAGCATATGTTATGTCAAATAAAACATGTCATTTTGTTAGTATTTGTTATGCTAATATAAACATGTCATTTTAATTAACCATGTTATGTTGATATAAACATGTCAATTTAGTTAGAATATAAAAATGTCATTTTAAGTCAGAATATATATATGATGACATTTAGTTAAAAATATAAGATGTCATTTTTAGCTAGAATATAAAAATACCATTTTTGTTGTATGAAATGTTGGCGTTATAAAAGTACCATTTTTGTTGTATAAAATGTTAGCGTTATAAAAATACCATTTTTGTTATATGAAATGTTAGCATTATAAAAATACCATTTTTGTTGTATGAAATGTTAGTGTTATAAAAATAGCATTTTTGTTGTATGAAGTGTTACATTAGAAATAAAATAACATTTTGTTATAAAGTGTTTCATTAGAATAAAAATATCATTTTGTTATAAGATGTTATAGTTGAAATAAAAATGTCATTACATTAGAATTATGTTAATTGAAATAAAAAGGTCATTATATTAGAATCATGTAAGTTTGAAATATAAATGTCATTTAGTGTTTAATTAGAAATGTCATGATATAATTGTCATTTTATTTTAATTATAATCAACAAAATGTAAAGGTCATTTTTTATGAATTAGAATTTTCGAAATAGAAATGGCATTTTTGTTGAACCAAAATATCATTTTTGTCAAATATATTTTTATCAAACCAAAATATCATTTTTGTCAAGTATATTAGTTTCAAAACAAAATATTCATTTTTGTTGAATCATATTAGCGTCAAAACAAAATATCCATTTTGTTGAATCCTGTTATATTAAAATATAAACATCATTTTTATCTTGGGATGTTATGCAATATAAAATGTCATTTTAGTTAGGCATGTTATGTTTAAATAAAAAACATCGTTTTAATTAGGGATGTTATGCAACATGGAAATGCCATATGTTTAGAAATGTCATGTTATATTGAAAATGTCAATACATTAGAAATATGTATGCATTAGAATTATGTTTACATTAGAATAAAAATATCATTTTTATGTTGAATTAGGATTGCCATAAAAAAAATATCATTTTTGTTATAAGATATTAAGTTAGATTAAAAACATCATTCTTATATAGAAATGTAACATTAGATTAAAAATGTAATTTTATATAGAAATTTCATGTTACATTCGAATATCATATATTTGGATGATATTCATGTTACATTAAAAATGTCATATATTTAGATCATGTTCATGTTAAATAAATATGTCATTTATTTATATTATATTCATGCTAAATAAAAAAATTCAAACTGAATTATAATTGGTTAAATTCATTAACCAATGATTTATTTATATAAATTGTTGTTGTTTGAACCCCCACACGGGTGTTGGGATGATATTTGACATACACTAGTCCCAATTTTTAGTTGTATGTCAAGCGATTGGTTGACAATCCGTGATGAGAGTTATTTATTTTAATGCTCACACAGTTATAAATTTCACTCTGGATGCGAATAGATTGTTTAATGAATATTTTTCATTATTGATATATACATGCAATGTATGAAATCCATATAACTGAAATTATATGGTAATTATTTGAGTTGCATTCCGATGCAGAATATCTTTTATATAAAAAAAATAATTTAAAGTAAAGAATCTTTTAAAATAAAGAATATTTTAAAACAATAAATATTTTAAATAATATTCAGTGAAGAAGAAAAATGTGAAGCCGAGCTAAGTAGCAAATGCAATTTAACCCGAACGAGTTTATCGATCAATTTTATTCATTTTATAATGAATATAAAAAAGTAGTGATTTTAAAATATAATGTTTTGAAAATATTAATATTTTAATATGATATAAATATAGAATATTTAATTTTGATTTAAAATTGAAAATGAAGTTAAAATCATTTTAAACGGATTTATAAATATTCTATAAACACGATTTAAACAGAAGTCGACGATACATATTATATATTTATTTAATGGCCTGAATAGAACGCACCGCGCAGTGACCGTTCGAGAATTTCGACCATTAACTTCAAAATGATGTAACGGGAGATCTGATCGTTGGATTCTCCTAAAACCAGAACCATTGGGTTCGTATCGGAAAGAGCTTTCCAATGAATATAAGAGTTTTAAAATCTAATGGTTGGATTTGGAATTATGTCCAAATCAAATTTGGAAAAGGTCGTTGTAAGTGCAGTTCGATGACCGTTTTTGGAAATCGACTGTAAAGGCCTTAATAAAGTTATTAAAAATATGAAAAAATTATGTAAAATCATAATAAATGATTTAAAAATAATTTATATGAAAGGTTACAATTTTTTAAAGATAAAAAAATATTTTTATCGATATGAACTAGTTATTAACTAGAGTAAATCTTTAAATTAAGATTTGACGAAGTTTCCATTTAACTCATATTTAATTGGAATAAAATAAGTTGGATTTTGGTTTGTCATGAATGGTGTCTTAAATCTTTAAATTAAGATTTTAGAGTTTTTCAATTATATTTAATAATTGGAATAAAATACAATGTGAATTAGATTTATTGTGAACTGTGTGTTTTAAACGACATTTGTTCTTTAACCCAATTAACAGTGAGAATATAATTTGGAATTTATAAATATTTTATTAAGATTTAAATGGAATTTTTCCAAAGTAAAGTTTTCCAATTTAATAGAAGAAATAGTATTTGAATAGAATTTGAATTAATAATAATCGAGATGAGCTTCTGTAAAAGAAGACCGTTAGTATAAATTGAATTTAAAAGGCTTTCCCGTTATTCCATTTATATTATTGGTCCGATATGGAAACTTATATCGATTATATATTGATTTGATTTCCGTGAAAATTCCATATTTAATGGAAGATGATTTTAGGTGTTATCGTGAGCAATGTTTTTAAATGACAGTTGTTCTTTATCCCAGTTAAAGATAAGATTTATTTCTTAAATTTGAATAATCGTAAAGTAATGATTTTGGAAATTAAAACCCAAATTGGAGTTTTAATGAATCTTTAAAAAGAGGATTAAAGAATAAATTTTAGAGCATTTGTCTTTGATAAAATTAATGGGAACCTTTCCCTAATAATGTAAATATTTATTTAAAAGAATATTCTGAATTGGAATAAGGTGTTTGATGTGTTTTTATAGAACTTTATTATTGATTATAAAATACACGAGTTATTCGGAAAGACCGGGTTTTAACCCATTTTGAATAATTTCTACGACGATTAAAAGTCGAAGATGAAGACGGTGGTTGAAGACCAGAGGTCTTCACATCGTTTGGATGATTACTGATGTCTTGATTGGGAGGCATCCCAAGACAAGGTAATAAGTGGTGATTGTTCAGACGTACTTGGAGATCGACGGATATGCGAGAGCTTCTCTCCTGTATTTAACATATGGGACGAGGAATAAGGTGTCTCCAGTTTCGTTCAGACCAAGAACGGACTTGTAAATGGATGGTGTGTCTGACGTTGTATTCTTTATGCTGTATTCGTTGATCTCTGTTAAATATAAATCTGTTTGGTAGCGAAGAATTTATTCTCTCGCATAACACCCTTCTCTGAGACGTACGAGCTTAGAGGTTATATATTGTTAGAAATCAATGGTATGATATGGATCGACAATGTGGCATGCTAAGATGCAAATGATCAAGGATTTTGTTGGTATGCAGAGCCTTGTGGTTGATGATCAAAGCACAGCTTTAAGTAGCATAGATTTGTGTATAGCGTTACTTCGCGAGCCTCACACCACGGTATGAACCAGAAACGGGAGTAAGGACAGCAGGGAGGACATACGTTTATTTCTAGCTAGAAGTGATGTCAGGGTTTTACTTGCCCGGGCATTTTTACTTATGTGGATGATGGAATAAGGCGCCTTGGTTATTTGAGTCCCTAGTGGCTCTATTTACGCCCCTTAGGGCGGGGAAACATATTGTTCAAGCATTATTAATCCACTAACATATTTGTCGACCGGCCCTGAAGATCCAAGGTGCAGTTGCGACTGATCCTGAGGCATGGGCTAGAGTGTCTCGAATTTGTTAAGGACTATCTTTTGCCTTGGTTCATGATGTAAATCCAACTTCCAATACGATCCATGCGGTTTTGATTGTATAACTAGTACGACGACATAGTATATGGTAGCTATGTCGTCTATGATTGATACATTATGATTGAAATTGTTTTCGAAACATATACACACTAACAGTAATGTAACAACCCGGAAATACTGAGCCAATTTAAAAATTTTATTTTGGCAATTTTAGCGAATGTTGAATATTTAAAATGAATTATTTTAAATAAAAACGACGAAAAATTTATCTTGAATAGAATTCGAACGTATATATTTATATAGCTCGATGTTAGAATATAAATATTTATTTATAATTATAAAAGGAATTGAAAATGGCGCGGTAGTTCGATAATTCGATTTCAAATTTCAATTGAATGTACATGATTCAAAATAAACCAGATTTTAGCGAAATCAAAAATATTTGAATCTAATAGAGAACATCTTTCCAACGAATCCGAAAAATCAAAATTTCATAGCGGGAATCAAAAGATATGACCAGTTGAAAATTCAGAATAGTCGCTATGGAATTCTGGCCTTTAAAAATGGAAATTTTACAAAACGACCTCGGTTTTCGACGAAACCACTTTTGTTGGATCCGGGATGTCAAGTTATTGATAGATTCCAAATTTCATAATTTTTCGAATCAGCATGTGAGCATGGCGAAGGAAAACGCGTTTGACCAATTTTAGTTGATTTTAATCGACTGGAAAATGGCCATTTTTCATATGGTCCCGGAATTCGGCGAAACTAGTTTTGTTAGGACTGTATCGTCAATACAAAGCTAGAAGATGTTTTTCTGGAATTTTTCGAGTTAGTATGTGGCCCCGGTAAATTGAAATGCGCGTTCAAATTCAATATATAGAGTTATATGTTGATTTTGACAAAAACTGATCGAAACAATTAAATTAGCTTACGATACATATCCCATTGTGTTCGGAATGAGGGTAATTAGCTATGGGTGACAGGCAGTGGGTTCGATTTCAAAGACGAAATTAAAAGTTGCTTTTTGGAATTTAAAATATAATTAAAAATATATTATATTATATAATCTTCCAAGCCCTAACCCCCCCCCCCATTTAAAATCGTTCAGCCCAAATTGAAAAAAACTCTTCGCCTCCCTCGAGACCCGCCTCCCACCGACGCTACCCCCCTTCCGCCGCCGCTCTACCTCAGGCGAGACCCCTCCCCCCCATCGTCGCTCCTCTACCCTTCTCTCCTCTCCCCCCGTACGAACATGAAACCCTCCTCAGACCAAACCCTAGCGCCGCCGTACAGGAACCCGCCACCACCTGCCGTGATGCCTCCGACCTCGACTGGCTCCGGCGCTCCATTTCCCACCTGAACGGACCCGCCTCCGACGCCATCTCGACAGTAAACCCTCCCCCCCTCAAAGCAAAAGGTAATCTTATTTATTTAAATCAGTTTTTAGTTTGATTTCAGTTTAGTGAATCTAGGATTTTCAATTTATGATTTTCAGTTTTATTTATATAAATAAATTAGTTATAAAAATGTATTTTTATATATTTAGCTTAGGAATAAAGATTTGATGTTTAACAGGAAACGAATTTGAACTTTCTACGATAAAGTTTTGATTTTTATAGCGTGAACATCGTAGTGAAGTTGAGATTTTTATGTACAAAAAGATTTGATTTTTTTTTAATAAAAGTTATGATTTTTAATAAAGTAAAGTTTATATTTTTAAAAGGCAAAAAGATCGTATTTTTAAAAGTGAAAATATTAGATTTTTGTTTATATAGAAAGAATTGATTTTCATTTATAAGAATAGCAAATGAAAATCTGATTTTTATTATATGAATATCGATTTAAAAATATGATCATTTATATAAGAAGTGAAGATAAAATTCGATTTTTATGTATATGAAGTAACGATAAAAATTCGATTTTTATATATACGAAGTGCCATTATAAAAATGTGATTTTTAAAATAAACATCATATTAAAAATGTGATTTTTCATGTGGACAGCGGGAAAAAGGTCGCATTGGAATTTCGGACAAATTTGAACCATTCAGAAATGAAATGGCTGAGTGGAACCCCAATGTGAGAACTCCTCACTTTTGAATTTATTTCTAGTTGAATTATATACTAGGATGAAGACGGTGTTTAGTAGCACCCGTCGTCCACAGACCATGGACGGCTTTTATGCTTGTTTGTTTGATTTTGATGTGTAGTTGATTGTGTGATGTGAAATGAAATAAAATATTTATATAGTTAAAACTAATTTATAGTTGAAAATAGATTTTTTAACGTGTATTTAAAATGAAATAAATATAAGCAAATTGGATGATTTTTCTATATACACCCATTTGAATGATATTGATTGGGACGGTAAATTTTACACATCGCCCAACTGCACAAATAAAATCTGTGTTTGATTGTTTGGAAAACTCCACACGGGTATTGGGATGATATATGACATACACTAGTCCCAATAATTAGCTGTATGTCGATCGATTGATTGACAGGCTGTTATAAGCATTAAATATTTATATTCGATGCTTATACAGTTTAGAACGCACTCTGGATGATGGTTGATTATTTATCGTCGGTTTTTTATACATGTGTTGTAGAAAATCCATATAATTAACATTATATGGTAATTGATTGGGCCTCATTCCATATTTGAAATAGAATATTTGAAATAGAAATATTTGAAATAGAATATTTGAATAGAAATATTTGAAATAGAAATATTTGAAATAGATATTTGAAAATAAAAATATATGAAGCTGTGTTGATTAGATTTACGCCATTTAGACGTGAACGATATTTATATCGATTTTATTCATTTTATAATGAACATCGAAAGTGATTTCCAAATCTGATATTTTGAAATGAATTGAAATTCGAATATAATTGAAATAAATTGAAATTCGAATTAAATTGAATTGAAATTCGAATATAATTGAAATAAATTGAAATTCGAATTAAATTGAAAAGAATTGAAATTCGAATTAGATTGAAATAGAATTGAAATCGTTTTGAATTAAATTTAAAACGTATTGAAATTGAACTGAAATCGATTTAAATTAAAACCGATTTGAATTGTAATCGAGTTGAAATGAATTTAAAACGAATTTATATTGGAAAGATTCAATTTTAATTTGAATTTGAATGTGAAGTTGAAATCGTTTTGAAAATGAATTTAAAACGATTTATAAAATATGTTTTAAAAGGAAATCGACGAAGTATATATTATATATATTATATATATAATATAATGGCCTGAATAGAACGCGCCGCGCCGCGGCAGTTCGTGAATTTCGACCATTGACTTCGAATGGATATTGCGGGAGATCCAACCGTCGGATTCTCCTAAAACCGGAACCGTTGGGTTCGTATCGAAAAGAGCTTTCCAATGAATATTATAAATTTTAAATCTAACAGTTGGATTTGGAATTATATCCAAATCAAATTTGGAAATGGTCGTTGTAAGTGCAGTTCGATGGCCGTTGATGGAAATCGACTGTACGGTCCTTAATAAAATTATTTAAAATAGTAATAATTTGTGTAAAATCATAAGAAATGATTTGCGAAGAATCGGGGTGAAAAACTCCATATTTGAAAAGATAAAAATAGATTTTTATCGAAATGAACTAGTTTTGAACTTGAATTATAATTCTATTTATTTTTAAATAAATAAATTGGATTTGAAAAGGGTTTTAAAAGTAACCAGAATTTCCAATAATTGAATTGGAATGGATTTGGATCGAAATCGTTTTTGGAATATTTTGATGTTGGATTTCGTGATTATACATATGTTGTTATGGAAATTTGAAATGTATATATATATCGTTATTTCCAATACGATATTTGTTGGTCGTAGAATTTGATATTGAATATAAGCCGATATATTTTCTATTCAGAGCCTTGTATTTAATATCAAATGTGATCTGGGTTTGTCGTGAATGGTGTCTTCATTAACACTGTTCTTAAACCCAGTTGAGAAAAAGATTAAATCTTTTTATTTAGATTTAATGAAGTGTACCAATTAAATAATATTTAATTGGAATTGAATTGGTATTGATTTTTGGGTTTATCGTGAACAGTGTTTTAAAATAACACTTGTTCTTTAACCCGATAATTAATGGAATGTGATTTTGGGTTGTCGTGAACGGTATCTTCAATAATACTGTTCTTAGACCCAAAGGAGTTAAGAAAATTAGAAACTAACTGGAGATTAGTTAAGTTGAATGGTTTCTGGGGTATTGATCTGATGTTGGTTTCGGCTTTCAAGGTTAATACCTAGGGAATTGCTCACTTGCTAATTTACGGTTAGGGACTGATTGAAACGTGATGTGATTTTGGGGTTTATCGTGAACTGTGTTTTAAATGACGCTGATTCTTTAACCCAGTCAAAGATTAAAACTAGGTGGAGTTTTAATGATTCTTTAATTAGATTGAAAAGATCGAGAATGGAGTATCACCAGTTTTACCCCAAGCGGTAGTAAAATCTTTAATTAGATTTGAACGTGAAATTGTAATTGAATTTACCGGTAACACCGTGGTGTTAGATATGAAGTATGACCAGTTTTACTTCATGGGATGAATAGGTTAGGATGGGGAAATAGGACAAATGATTACTTCGGTAAGGTTAGCTAATCCCGACTAGTTTGAATTGATATTCAAAAGAAGGTTAAAGAATAAATTTAGAAGAATTTATCTTTGATAAAATTAATGGGAATCTTTCCCTAAGAATGTGAAATTTAGAAACTAACTGGATATTAGTTAAGATGAATGGTTTCCTGTGTATTGATCTGATGTTGCTTTCGGCCTTCGGGGTTAATATTTGGGGAATTATTCTCTTACTAATTTATGGTTAGCGACAGATGAACTGGAATGAGGCGTATGTTGTGTTTGTGTAACACTTGTTTATTATATATGCGAGTTATTCGGAAAGACCGGGTTTATCCCATTCTGAATAACTGATTCAGCGATTAGTCGAAGATGAAGACGGTGGTTGAAGACCGGAGGTCTTCACGTCGTTTGGATAATTACTGATGATCTTGATTGGTCCGTACACCCAAGAGGAGGGAATCAGTTGGTGATCGTCCAGACGTACTTGGAGATCGATGGATATGCGGGGTACTAGGTGCCTCCGGTTTCGTTCAGACCCAGAACAAACTTGTAAATGGACTGTGTGTCTGACATTGTATTTTAATCTATGTGATTGATTTCTATTAATATATATCTGTTTAGCGGCGGAGAATTTATTCTCTTGCTTAACGCCCTTCTCTGAGACGCACGAGCTTAGGGGTTATATACTGATGGATATCAAACGCATAGAGTGAATTGCCTGTGTGGCATGCCTAAGTGGCAAATGATCAAGGCTTCTGTTGAAAAGCAAAGTCTTGTGGTTGATGATTAAAGCAAGGCCTTTGTGGCATAGCTTTGTGTAACGTTTACTTCGCGAGTTTCACACCCGGTATGAACCAGAAACGGGAGAGGACATCCGTGAGGGCATGCGTTTCCTTCTAGTTAGAAGTGGCGTCAGTGGTTTTACACGCCCTGACGAGTTTGACTTATGTGGTTGTTGGTTTGCGAGGCGCCTCGGATATATATTGGTGACTATGTGAAGCCGATGGAGTCATTTGTTGGCTCATTTACGCCCCATAGGGCGGGAAAACGCAGTGTTCAGGAATTATAATCCACATCGGTGGACCGGTCCTGACGATCCAAGGGTCATTCGAGCTCTGATCCTGAGACATGGGCTAGATTGTCTCGAATCGGTGAGGACGATCACTAGCCTCGGTTCATACCATAAATGATAACCCAACTTCCAATACGACATTTTGCGGTTTTGATTGTATACCTATATATGGCGACATAGTGGTATGGGACATTCATGCCGCCTATGATTGATATTTATGATTGTATATAAAATCAGAAACTAACTGGAAACGAGCTAGGATGGGTGGTTTCCTGGGTATTAGTCTGATATTAGTTTCGGCCTTTGGGGTTAATACTTAGGGAATCGTTCTCTTACTAATTTGCGGTTGGAGTCTGATTAAGAATAATAAAAAATATATAATATAAAATTTCACGTATTAAGCATTATTTGGTTGTTATAAGGTAAAACCCTATCCTCCGGCTTGCGTTGCATTGTGTGATGGGACCTAGGTCTTATAACAGCTTCATTTTTCTTTATTTAGCATTGCGCTGTTTGTTTTATGCACTGGTGCTCTCGGGAGGAAACCCATTCCGTGTTATACGGCGTGGTCCCTTGATTTACCTAACTTTAAAATAAAGATTAATAACTGTTTTAGTTCTCACGCCAGTCCCATGACTGACCTGGAGTTTATTGTTTTAACCTAAACTCTAGGTGCCCTTATTTTCGACATGGGCAGCTAGTAGTTTTGGTTTTGCAGATTTATATACACAGGATCCTGGTTTACAGCCGGAACGATACTCGGAAAGCTTTGTATCTGTATATCTCCTTCAGTTGTGTTTTGTATTATTTTCCGTTGCTATGTAAATTATTTTAATCTCTAATATTTTCTGTGTAATATTTATTCATTTATACTCTATTTATTTTTGTATTTTGATGGAATTATTGTAATAAGCAATGAAATGTTCTTCTGTCTGCGTTCTTTTGTGTTTTGTCCTCAACTCTATCCAGGCTTTCCTAACCGGGGAAGTTCAGGTCGTTTCAGCTAGTTTCAGAGCTTTGGTTTACAAAGCTCAGAGAACAAGACACGTTAGAACCAAACGAAGGAATTCATAAGAGATTGGATTAGTAATATCCAATGGGAATGATTCATTAGAGATGGGATCAGTGTATCCTAAACGAGTGTGAAGAGTATATTTTTAAAAATGAAAACAATTTTTGTTTTGAAAATTTAAATCAATTATTCTTATTTTATTTTTTATTTATATTGAATTTGGACAATGCAGTATATAAAGATTTTGCGTATACGTCTGATCTGCGTGTATTCGAAGTTTTAATATACTGGATAGATATAGAATCACACTCTAGTCGCCCGGAGATGGTACTGATGATAGCACGTGCATCATCAGTGTTTATGTTCGAGTTTCGAAGGTGTGATATTTATATATTTCCATTAGACTGGTGTGAGAACCAAAATTTTATAGGGCCTATTATTGTGATTTGGAACCAAAATCTGATTTTTAGACTATATATCATAGTTATGAATTTGAAAAGATAACCAACTAATTGATCGCTAGTTGTGTTCCTTGATTATTGATTGATTAATTAAAATTTGAACCATTTAGCCAAATTGTACCAAATAGTGAATTGTATTGAAAATTTGTCGCATTTGCATGCATATACATGTACTTACATTGAACAGGTCATAGCAAGGAGGCTAGAGAAGAAGAATAAAATTGTTTGCCCGACAAATAGGTTCATGTTTACCATAATTTACTGTTTTGTTTGGGTGATGATGATTTTATGAGCCGATTGGCTAGCTGCTTGGCTTTTTCTTTTTCTTTTGGATTGAAGAAGGCCATGAGAGGCTATATGAAATATCCCGAAGTCCCCGGTGCAGGGGAGGTTATGGAGAAATTTTTCAGAAATTTAGGGTGTTAGCCAAATTTTTGAAAAATTTGAAAGGTTCTTAGAAACTGAAAAGTTGAAGAACTTAAGCCGTAATGGAAATACTAGAAGTTGAGTTGGTTAGTCTAACAACTTTCGGCTTCTTTCCTTTTCGGGGACGAAAAGTTTTAAGTGGGCGAGATTGTAACAACCCGGAAATTCTGAGCCAATTTAAAATTTTTATTTTAGCAATTTTAGCGAATGTTGAACTTTTTAAAATGAATTATTTTAAATAATAACGCCGAAAAATTTATCTTGAATAGAATTCAAACGTACATATTTATATAGCTCGATATTAGAATATAAATATTTATTTATAATTATAAAAGGAATTGAAAATGGCACAGTAGTTCGATAATTCGATTTCAAATTTCAATTGAATGTACAGGATTCAAAATAAACCGGATTTTAGCGAAACCAAAAATATTTGAATCTAATAGAGAACATCTTTCCAACGAATCCAAAAAATCAAAATTTCATAGCGGGAATCAAAAGATATGCCCAGTTGAAAATTCAGAATAGTCGCTATGGAATTCTGGCCCTTAAAAATGGAAATTTTACAAATGACCTCGGTTTTCGATGAAACCACTTTAGTTGGATCCGGGATGTCAAGTTATTGATAGATTCCAAATTTCATAATTTTTCGAATCAGTATGTGAGCGTGGCAAAGGAAAACGCGTTTGACCAATTTTAGTTGATTTTAATCGACTGGAAAATGGCCATTTTTCATATGGTCTCGGAATTCGGCGAAACTAGTTTTGTTAGGACCGTATCGTCAATACAAAGCTAGAAGATATTTTTCTGGAATTTTTCGAGTTAGTATGTGGCCTCGGTAAATTGAAATGTGTGTTCAAATTCAATATATAAAGTTATATGTTGATTTTGACGAAAACTGATCGAAACGATCGAATTAGCTTACGATACATATCCCATTGTATTCGGAATGAGGGTAATTAGCTATGGGCGACAGGCAGTGGGTTCGATTTCGAAGACGAAATAAAAAGTTGCTTTTTGGAATTTAAAATATAATTGAAAATATATTATATTATATAATCTTCCAAGCCCTAACCCCTGCCCCCTTTAAAACCATTCAGCCCAAATAGAAAAAAACCTCGTCGCCTCCCTCGAAACCCTCCTCTCACCGCCGCTACCACCCTTCCGCCGCCGCTCTACCTCAGGCGAGACCCCTCCCCCCTTCGTCGCTCATCTACCCTTCTCTCCTCTCTCCCCGTACGAACCTGAAACCCTCCTCGGACCAAACCCTAGCGCCGCCGTACAGGAACCCGCCACCACCTACCGTGATGCCTCCGACCTCGACTGGCTCTGGCGCTCCATTTCCCACCTGAACGGACCGGCCTCCGACGCCATCTCGATAGTAAACCCTCCCCCCTCAAAGAAAAGTCAATCTTATTTAATTAAATCAGTTTTTAGTTTGATTTCTGTTTAGTGAATCTAGGATTTTCAATTTATGATTTTCAGTTTTATTTATATAAATAAATTAGTTATAAAAAATGTATTTTTATATATTTAGCTTAGGAATAAAGATTTGATCTTTAACAGGAAAAGAATTTGATCTTTCTACGATAAAGTTTTGATTTTTATAGCGTGAACATCGTAGTGAAGTTGAGATTTTTATGTATAAAAAGATTTGATTTTTTTAATAAAATTTATGATTTTTAATAAAGTAAAGTTTATATTTTTAAAAGGAAAAAAGATCGTATTTTTAAAAGGCAAAAAGATCGTATTTTTAAAAGTGAAAATATTAGATTTTTGTTTATATAGAAAGAAGTGATTTTTATTTATACGAATAGCAAATGAAAATCTGATTTTTATTATATGAATATCGATTTAAAAATATGATCTTTTATATAAGAAGTGAAGATAAAAATTTGATTTTTATATATATGAAGTAACGATAAAATTCGATTTTTATATATACGAAGTGCCATTATAAAAATGTGATTTATAAAATAAACATCATATTAAAAATGTGATTTTTTATGTGGACAGCGGGAAAAAGGTCGCATTGGAATTTCAGACAAATTTGAACCATTCAGAAATGAAATGGCGGAGTGGAACCCCAATGTGAGAACTCCTCACTTTTGAATTTATTTCTAGTTGAATTATATACTAGGATGAAGACGGTGTTTAGTAGCACCCGACACCCGTCGTCCACAGACCATGGACGGCTTGTATGCTTGTTCGTTTGATTTTGATGTGTAGTTGATTGTGTGCTATGATGTGAAATGAAATGAAATATTTATATAGTTAAAAATATTTTATAGTGGAAAATAGAATTTTTAACGTGTATTTAAAATGAAATAAATATAAACAAATTGGACTATTTTTCTATATACACCCATTTGACTGATATTGATTAGGACGATAAATTTTACACATCGCCCAACTGCACAAATAAAATCTATGTTTGATTGTTTGAAAAACCCCACACGGGTATTGGGATGATATATGACATACACTAGTCCCAATAATTAGCTGTATGTCGATCGATTGATTGAAAGGCTGTTATAAGCATTAAATATTTATATTTGATGCTTATACAGTGTAGAACGCACTCTGGATGATGGTTGATTATTTATCGTCGTTATTTTATATATGTGTTGTAGAAAATCCATATAATTAACATTATATGGTAATTGATTGGGCCTCATTCCATATTTGAAATAGAATATTTGAAATAGAAATATTTGAAATAGAATATTTGAATAGAAATATTTGAAATAGAAATATTTGAAATAGAATATTTGAAAATAGAAATATATGAAGCCGTGTTGATTAGATTTACGCCATCTAGATGTGAACGATATTTATATCGATTTTATTCATTTTATAATGAACATCGAAAGTGATTTCAAACTCTGATATTTTGAAATGAATTGAAATTCGAATATAATTGAAATAAATTGAAATTCGAATTAAATTGAATTAAATTGAAATTCAAATATAATTGAAATAAATTGAAATTCGAATTAAATTGAAAAGAATTGAAATTCGAATTATATTGAAATAGAATTGAAATCGTTTTGAATTGAATTTAAAACGTATTGAAATTGAACTGAAATCGATTTAAATTAAAACCGATTTGAATTGTAATCGAGTTGAAATGAATTTAAAACGAATTTATATTGGAAAGATTCAATTTTGATTTGAATTTGAATGTGAAGTTGAAATCATTTTGAAAACGAATTTAAAACGATTTATAAAATAAGTTTTAAAAGGAAATCGATGAAGTATATATTATATATATATAATATAATGGTCTGAATAGAACGCACCGCGCCGCGGTAGTTCGTGAATTTCGACCATTGACTTCGAATGGATATTGCGGGAGATCCGACCGTCGGATTCTCCTAAAACCGGAACCGTTGGGTGCGTATCGAAAAGAGCTTTCCATTGAATATTAGGAATTTGAAATCTAACGGTTGGATTTGGAATTATGTCCAAATCAAATTTGGAAAAGGTCGCTGTAAGTGCAGTTCGATGGCCGTTGATGGAAATCGACTGTACGGGCATTAATAAAATTATTAAAAATAGTAATAATTTGTGTAAAATCATAAAAAATGATTTGGGAAGAATCAGGATGAAAAACTCCATATTTGAAAAGATAAAAATAGATTTTTATCGAAATGAACTAGTTTTGAACTAGAATTATAATTCTATTTATTTTTAAATAAATAAATTGGATTTGAAAAGGGTTTTAAAAGTAACCAGAATTTCAATAATTGAATTGGAATGGATTTGAATCGAAATCGTCTTTGGAATATTTCGATGTTGGATTTCGTGATGATATAGATGTTGTTATGGAAATTTGAAAGCTATATATATATATATATATATATATATCATTATTTCCAATACGATATTATTGAATATAAGTCGATATATTTTCTATTCAGAGCCTTGTATTTAATATCAAATGTGATTTGGGTTTGTCATGAATGGTGTCTTCATTAACACCGTTCTTAAACCCAGTTGAGGAAAAGATTAAATCTTTTTATTTAGATTTAATGAATTGTACCAATTAAATAATATTTAATTGGAATTGAATTGGTATTGATTTTTGGGTTTATCATGAACAATGTTTTAAAATAACACTTGTTCTTTAACCCGATAATTAATGGAATGTGATTTTGGGTTGTCGTGAACGGTATCTTCAATAATACTGTTCTTAGACCCAAAGGAGTTAAGAAAATCAGAAACTAACTGGAGATTAGTTAAGTTGAATGGTTTCTGGGGTATTGATCTGATGTTGGTTTCGGCTTTCGGGGTTAATACTTAGGGAATTGCTCACTTGCTAATTTACGGTTAGGGACTGATTGAAACGTGATGTGATTTTGGGGTTTATCGTGAACCATGTTTTAAATGACACTGATTCTTTAACCTAGTCAAAGATTAAAACTAAGTGGAGTTTTAATGAATCTTTAATTAGATTGAAAAGATTGAAAATGGAGTATCTCCAGTTTTACTCCAAGCAGTAGTTAAATCTTTAATTAGATTTGAACGTGAAATGGTAATTGAATTTACCGGTAACACCGTGGTGTTAGACATGAAGTATGACCAGTTTTACTTCATGGGATGAATAGGTTAGGATGGGGAAATAGAACAAATGATTACTTCGGTAAGGTTTGCTAATCCCGACTAGTTTGAATTGATATTCAAAAGAAGGTTGAAGAATAAATTTAGAAGAATTTATCTTTGATAAAATTAATGGGAATATTTCCCTAAGAATGTGAAATTTAGAAACTAACTGGAGATTAGTTAAGATGAATGGTTTCCTGTGTATTGATCTGATGTTGGTTTCGGCCTTCGGGGTTAATATTTGGGGAATTGTTCTCTTACTAATTTATGGTTAGCGACTGATGCACTAGAATGAGGCATATGTTGTGTTTGTGTAACACTTGTTTATTATATACGCAAGTTATTCGGAAAGACCGGGTTTATCCCATTCTGAATAACTGATTCGGCGATTAGTCGAAGATGAAGACGGTGGTTGAAGACCGGAGGTCTTCACGTCATTTGGATAATTGCTGATGCTCTTGATTGTGCCGTACACCCAAGAGGAGGGAATCAGTTGGTGATCGTCTAGACGTACTTGGAGATCGATGGATATGTGGGGTACTAGGTGCCTCCGGTTTCTTTCAGACCCAGAACGAACTTGTAAATGGACTGTGTGTCTGACATTGGATTTTATTCTGTGTGATTGATTTCTATTAAATATATATCTGTTTGGCGGCGGAGAATTTATTCTATTGCTTAACGCCCTTCTCTGAGACGCATGAGCTCAGGGGTTATATACTAATGGATATCAAATGCATAGAGTGAATTTCCTGTGTGGCATGCCTAAGTGGCAAATGATCAAGGCTTCTGTTGAAAAGCAAAGTCTTGTGGTTGATGATCAAAGCAAGGCCTTTGTGGCATAGCTTTGTGTAACGTTTACTTCGCGAGTTTCACACCCGGTATGAACCAAAAACGGGAAAGGACATCAGGGAGGGCATGCGTTTCCTTCTAGTTAGAAGTGGCGCCAGTGGTTTTACACGCCCTGACGAGTTTGACTTATGTGGTTGTTGGTTTGCTAGGCGCCTCGGATATATATCGGTGACTATGTGAAGCCGATGGAGTCATTTGTTGGCTCATTTATGCCCCATAGGGCGGGGAAACGCAATGTTCATGAATTATAATCCACATCGAAGGACCGGCCCTGACGATCCAAGGGTCACTCAAGCTCTGATCCTGGGACATGGGCTAGATTGTCTCGAATCGGTGAGGACGATCCCTAGCCTCGATTCATACCATAAATGATAACCCAACTTCCAATACGACATTTTGCGGTTTTGATTGTATACCTATATATGGCGACATAGTGGTATGGGACATTCATGCCGCCTATGATTGATATTTATGATTGTATATAAAATCAGAAACTAACTGGAAACGAGCTAGGATGGGTGGTTTCCTGGGTATTAGTCTGATATTAGTTTCGGCCTTTGGGGTTAATACTTAGGGAATCGTTCTCTTACTAATTTGCGGTTGGAGTCTGATTAAGAATAATAAAAAATATATAATATAAAATTTCACATATCAAGCATTCTTTGGCTGTTATACGGTAAAACTCTATCCTCCGGATTGCGTTGCATTGTGTGATGGGACCTGGGTCTTATAACAGCTTCATTTTTCTTTATTTAGCATTGTGCTGTTTGTTTTATGCAATGGTGTTCTTGGGAGGAAACCCGTTCCGCGTTATACGGCGTGGTCCCTTGATTTACCTAACTTTAAAATAAAGATTAATAACTATTTTAGTTCTCATACCAGTCCCATGATTGACCTAGAGTTTATTGTTTTAACCTAAACTCTGGGTGACTTTATTTTCGACACGGGCAGCTAGTAGTTTTGGTTTTGCAGATTTATATTCACAGGTTCCTGGTTTACAGCTGGAACGATATCCGGAAAGCATTGTATCAGTATATCTCCTTCAGTTGTGTTTTGTATTATTTTCCGCTGCTATGTAAATTATTGTAATCTTCGATATTTTCTGTGTAATATTTATTCATTTATACTCTGTTTATTCTTGTATTCTGATGGAATTGTTGTAATAAGCAGTGAAATGTTCTTCTGTCTGCGTTCTTTTGTGTTTTGTCCTCAACTCTTTCCAGGCTTTCCTTACCGGGGAAGTTCGAGTCGTTTCAAGTAATATCAAATCCGTTTTATCGTATCAAGCATTTTTGACCATTATAAGGTAAAACTCTATCCTCCGGTTTGCATTTCATTGTGTGATGGGACTTGAGTCTTATAATGGTTTCATTTTTATAAAAAGCATTGTGTTGTTTAACGATTTAGTGTACTTATGCATTGGCGATCCAATGGAGTAAACCCATTCCGCGTTAGCGGCGTAGTCCTGTGATTATCCCTATTACTAAATAAGTTAAATAAGATTTCCCATACCAGTCCTATGACTGACCCGTAGTTTGTTTCACTTTGCAAGCTCGGGTGCCCGTTTTTCCACATGGGCAGTCGAGTAGCTTCTTTTGCAGATATTCATTTCTTGAGCAGGATTCTGGATGGAAACTTAAAGCTGTGTCTATAGCAATGATAGTCTTCCGTTGTGTATTGTATTTATTATAAATTTATCTTCCGTTGTATTATTATTTCGATGTACTCTGATATTTTGTTCTCTGATTAACATTATTATAATGTTTATAAAAGTCTACTGTTATTTGTTCTTGATGTGTTTTATTCCCAAAGTTAACGTATGCGGGATTTGAATGATCTTGGTCGATTTAGCGGTCGATTAGATCCAGGAAAAATCCGTGTCATTAGAGTTGGTATCAGAGCTCTGGTTAGCTCAAATCTTCGGGACACAACTCGTTAGAACTGAACAAAAGACCCATCAGAGATTGAATTAGTAATATCCTATAAAAGAATACTCATTAGAGGTAGGATCAGTAGCATCCTAGAATGAAAAACTCATTAGAGATGGGGTTAGAAATGCCCTAGAATGAGTTGAGAGTGACAAGTCTATAATTAACGTATTTGTAATTATATATATAATCCGATCATTGAAAATATGACTTTTAATATATAAAAGTTATATATATTTGAAAAGCTAATCAACTGATTGATAGATGATTGTGTTGAGTAATTATTAGTTCAACTAATAAATTTATTGAAACCAATAAAAGAATAAAAATCAAATTGGTTAATTATACAACTTTTAGCTCCGTTCCTTTTCAAGGACGAAAAGATTTTAAGTGGGGGGGAGATTGTAACAACCCGGAATTTTAGAACCAATTTAAAATTTTTATTACAGAAATTTAAGTTAATTTTGAATATTTAAAATAATTTATTTAAATAAGAACAACTAAAAATCTATTTAAATCAAAGTTAAAATGAATAAATTTTATTTAATTATAAAAGGAGTTTGAAATGGCGCAGCAGTTCAAAAATTCGATTTTAAATTTCATTTGAATATACAGGATTCATATTAAAACAGAATTAAATAAAATAACAAATATTTAAATCTATTTAAAAATATCTTTTCAACGAATCTGAAAAATTGAAATATCATAGTGGGAATCAAAAGTTATGGTCAATTGAATATTCAGAATAGTCGCTATAGAATATATATATATATATATTAATATTAAAAATAGCCATTTTACAAACGACCTCCGTTTTCGACGAAACCACTTTTGCTGGATCCAGAATGCCAAATTATTGCTAGATTACAGTTTTCATAATTTTTAGAATCAATATGTGAGCGTGGCAAAAGAAAACGTTTTTTTAACAATTTCAGTCAACTCGAATCGACCAGAAAATAACCATTTTTCAAACGGTCTCGGAATTTGACGAAATTAGTCTTGTTAGAACCGTATCGTCAAAACATAGCTAGAAAAAATTCTATAATTTTTAGAGTCAGTATGTGGCCCCGGTAAATTGAAATGTACGATTATATTAAATAATTAAATGTTTTATATTTAAATTTAAAGAAAACCCTATCAAAACGATTGAATTGGTTCACGGGACCTAGTCCATTGGGTCCGGAATTGGGGTATTTGGCTAGTGGAGACATTCGCTGGGTTGAATTGGAGTCGGTATGAAATAAAGGGCCTTTTTGAAAATTGGATAATTAAATTAATAAAATATTATAAATTCCCTCTTTAATCCCATACCCTAACCTCAAAACATAATACCAGCCGTCGTCAGAAGAAACCAATGGCCTCAATCACTCCAAACCGAAATCCATAATCCCCCTCAATGCATTTCGAATTTGTATATGGTTTCAAAGAGAATATCATGGAGATTGTCGAGCTCTGTAAATTCATATGGATAAGATTGTAATCCATGTTACCTGGGGGGAGAAATTCGAACAAGAAGTCACTGCTTTCGAACGGGTTTTGTGGAGGCTATGGGAGTTCGATTTGCATACGGTTCCAAGCGGTGGTGGCTCCCAGGTTGGCGCATCGTGTGGGGGGAGATGATCGAGTTCCGGCGTTGGCATGGATGAGCGTCGGTGAGGTTTGTAAAGAAGGAACAGGTTCAGTTTGTAAAGGAGGAACGATAAAGATAATAACAAAGTTAAGGGAATTTTTATTAAATTAATTATCTATAATCCAAATAAGGTAATTAACATTCAAACACTTGTATCATTGTCAAATGGGTTCAGAATTCAGTGATTCCAGAAGAGTTGGAATCAGAAAAACGAGATCTACGTGATGGAACTGACCAGGATCAAAACAAAGCACTTTGAAAATTCGGACAAATCGATGTGAGATTTCTTATTTTACATTTAAAATTATATATATATATATATATAGAAATATATATATATTGATTATGATTGTAATATTAAATGTATGCACTGTGTGAAATTTTAGATTGGTTGATTGACTGTATTGTTGATGATTTGTCGAATTACATTTTGTTAGAAATGTTATGCTAGATTTAATTGTCAACATAAAAATATTCTTTTTGTTGAATTAGAATTTTCAACAAAATCAAAGAATCATTTATATTCATTTTTGTTGAATATCAATGTTAAGATAAAAATATTAATTCTTGTTGAATATCATTGTTGAGATAAAAATATTCATTTTTTTAATATAATTGTTTAAATAGAAAAATAATTTTTGTTATAAAATGTTAAGTTTGACAAAAATATCATTCTTGTTATAGAATGTTACATTAAAGTGAAAACATTATTTTGTTAGCAAATGTTACATTAGAATAAAAACATCATTTTATTAGCATACGTTATGTCAAATAAAACATGTCATTTTGTTAGTATTTGTTATGCTAATATAAACATGTCATTTTAGTTAACCATGTTATGTTGATATAAACATGTCAATTTAGTTAGAATATAAAAATGTCATTTTAAGTCAGAATATATATAAGATGACATTTAGTTAAAATATAAGATGTCACTTTTAGTTAGAATATAAAAATACCATTTTTGTTGTATGAAATGTTGGCGTTATAAAAATACCATTTTTGTTGTATAAAATGTTAGCGTTATAAAAATACCATTTTTGTTGTATGAAATGTTGGCGTTATAAAAATACCATTTTTGTTGTATAAAATGTTGGCGTTATAAAAATACCATTTTTGTTGTATGAAATGTTAGCGTTATAAAAATACCATTTTGTTGTATAAAATGTTAGCGTTATAAAAATACCATTTTGTTGTATGAAGTGTTACATTAGAAATAGAATAACATTTTGTTATAAAGTGTTACAATAGAATAAAAATACCAATTTGTTATAAGATGTTATAGTTGAAATAAAAATGTCATTACATTAGAATTATGTTAGTTGAAATAAAAAGGTCATTATATTAGAATCTTGTAAGTTTGAAATATAAATGTCATTTAGTGTTTAATTAGAAATGTCAAGATATAATTGTCATTTTGTTTTAATTATAATCAATAAAATGTAAAGGTCATTTTTTATGAATTAGAAATGCCGAAATAGAAATGGCATTTTTGTTGAACCAAAATATCATTTTTGTCAAATATATTTGTATCAAACCAAAATATCATTTTTGTCAAATATATTAGTGTCAAAACAAAATATTCATTTTTGTTGAATCATATTAGCGTCAAAACCAAATATCCATTTTGTTGAATCCTGTTGTATTAAAATACAAACATCATTTTTAGCTATGGATGTTATGCAATATAAATTGTCATTTTAGTTAGGCATGTTATGTTAAAATAAAACATCGTTTTAATTAGGGATGTTATGCAACATATGGAAATGCCATATGTTTAGAAATGTCATGTTATATTGAAAATGTCAATACATTAGAAATATGTATACATTAGAATTATGTTTACATTAGAATAAAAATATCATTTTTATGTTGAATTAGGATTGCCATACAAAAATATCATTTTTGTTATAAGATATTAAGTAAGATTAAAAACATCATTCTTATATTGAAATGTAACATTAGATTAAAAATGTCATTTTATATAGAAATTTCATGTTACATTCTAATGTCATATATTTGGATGATATTCATGTTACATTAAAAATGTCATATATTTAGATCATGTTCATGTTAAATAAATATGTCATTTATTTAGATTATATTCATGTTAAATAAAAAAAATTCAAATTGAATTATAATTGGTTAAATTTATTAACCATTGATTTATTTATATAAAATGTTGTTGTTTGAAACCCCCACAGAGGTGTTAGGATGATATTTGACATACAATAGTCCCAATATTTAGCTGTATGCCAAGCGATTGGTTGACAGTCTGTGATGAGCGTTATTTATTTTAATGCTCACACAGTTATAAATTTCACTCTGGATGCGAATGGAATGTTTAATGGATATTTATCATTATTGTTATATACATGCAATGTATGAAATCCATATAACTGAAATTATATGGTAATTGTATGAGTCGCATTCCGATGCAGAATATCTTTTATATAAAAAAATAATTAAAAGTAAAGAATCATTTAAACTAAAGAATATTTTAAAGTGATAAATATTTTAAATAATATTCAATGAAGAAGAAAAATATGAAGCCAAGCTAAGTAGCAAACACCATTTAACTCGAACGGGTTTATCGATCGATTTTATTCATTTTATAATGAATACCAAAAAAAGTAGTGCTTTTTAAGATATAATATTTTTAAAATATTAATATTTTAATATGATATAAATATAGAATATTCAATTTTGATTTAAAATTGAAAATGAAGTTAAAATCATTTTAAATGGATTTATAAATATTTTATAAACACGATTTAAACAGAAGTCGATGATATATATTATATATATTTATTTAATGGCATGAATAGAACGCGTCGCGCAACGACTGTTCGCGAATTTCGACTATTAACTTCAAATTGATGTAACGGGGGATCTGACCGTCGGATTCTCCTAAAACCGGAATCATTGGGTTCGTATCAGAAAGAGCTTTCCAATGAATGTAAGAGTTTTAAAATCTAACGGTTGGATTTGGAATTATGTCCAAATCAAATTTGGAAAAGGTCGTTGTAAGTGTAGTTCGATGACCGTTTATGGAAATCGACTGTAAAGGCCTTAATAAAATTATTAAAAATATTGAAAAATTATGTAAAATCATAATAAATGATTTAAAAATAATTTAGATGAAAATTTCCAATTTTGTAAAGATAAAAAACTATATTTTTATCGATATGAACTAGTTATTAACTAGAGTAAATCTTTAAATTAAGATTTGATGAAGTTTCCATTTAACTCATATTTAATTGGAATAAAATAAATTGGATTTTGGTTTGTCGTGAATGGTGTCTTAAATAACAATGTTCTTGAACCCAATATGAAAAGAATTGTAACACCCCACCTCCGCCAGGGTGGCTCTTGCAAGCACCCTGACTTTGGAGGGCGTTTGAATCAGGTAAACATGCATAATGATATATCAAGGCAGAACAAGAACATATGTATATATGTAAACAGAGTAAATAACATAGATAAAACAGCGGAAGATTTCAAACCATTTCAAAACAAGTCTGGTACAACATAATGTCAACTTTCCAAATACACAAGTCTAGATAAAAACAACATTTCTGAAAAACTGAAATACATAAGTACTATCCCCAAAATAAGTGATAACCATAGCTAGCTTCATGTCAAGACCGTACATGAGCTAAAATCCCACAAGCAAGCGATCAGAAATCCAAGCTAAGCTCCAATATTCCCACCCTGAGAACTTGGGGGGGGGGAACGGAAGAAAAGAGGCGAAAGAAAAACAGGTCAGTCAAAAAGACTGAGTAAGCCCTACTACAATCTATGTAAACTGATAAAGTTAACTGGCATGATGAAAGCTGAGATGAACATATGGATAACTACATACTGGCATGATGATTAACTAACAAGGTAGATAAATGTGTCATCGCATAATCAGGTTTAAGGTTTTGCACCACAGGTGTACTAGCAAACTAACATGACTTGAATAAACAAGTATTGATCCCTTGGCCCAAGCTTTGGCCCAATAACATGAAGTGCCCCTAACACGAGGTCCAATAACATGAAGCGACCCTAATATGAGGTCCACTAACATGGTTTGACCCTAATACGAGGTCCAACCAAACGGTCTAGTCGATCGGCTCCCTAAGCCTAACTCGTCACGTGTTGGTGTCAATGCGGCCCAAACATAATTGTAGTCAGACTGTGCAGGGTCTCCCGTCGGGTGTATCAAGCCCTAGGGTGTCAACCCCTGGACACCATAAACATGAGTGCACAGTCTCGATCTACTGGTACCCGTGCATGTTTTCCCCGGCTTCGGACTATGTGCACGACCATGGTCCGCCTGGAACTACACCAGCGTACCACTCTGCCGTCGCTTTTGGTCACTTACCTCCAGTCCAGTAATCGTGCCCCCTCCCTAGCCTAGTCCCTAGGGCCTTAATGATACAAACTTGGGATTACTGCTGGAGTGGACCCCCATTGCAAGGATTTGTCTAGTGGGTTAAGTACGGTTTAACCCTCTTGCTAATCATGGATTAACTTGGTTAAGTGTAACGATGAGTTCACGACTTAACCCCGATTAATCTACCAAGCCCAAATTGGTTAAGTATTAAGTGGACCATGACCTAACCCTAATCATGAGGCATTAATTAATTTAATGCACCTTAACCTCTCACATTAGACTTTGTTGCGGTTACTAGTTAAGTCGGTCGGTTCCGGGTAGCTTTACACCACAACTTGGTCTAACCTCGGGTTCAAGGTACAACATGACCAACTTCTCACATTGGGTCCTATTGTTTGTAGCAACTAGTTAAGCCGGTCGGTTCCGGGTAGGTTTACGCTACAAACTCAACCCAACCTCGAGTTGGTCACACTTATATTTTCTAAGTGTCATGTCCATCATGTTTTCAAAACATGTTACAAGTTTTCAAGCATTTGGGTAGACCTAACTTAATAGGTAAATTCCCAAAGGGTAGACCTAACTTAATAGGTAAATTCCCAAGCTTATGTTTTTATGTCTTTTAAGTTTACCCAACCCCAAACGCAATCCCATCGCTTACATATCGCAATAGCGCATAAAGGATAGAAAGAGGGAACTTGGCATAATCATGACATAAAGGTGTTGAAGCCACAAGTTTAACATGGTGGCATATGAAATGTACATATGTTCATATACTTGCATATTACATTTTTAGGCCTCAAAAGCATGCATAAAACCAAACTTAGCATATTGGTGATACATGGTGATAAATGACATGTAGAAATGGCCATAAGTTCGCATTTAGCCTCACATGCAAGTTATCACAAGAAATACGATAACTTACATGTTGCCAAAATGCAACCTTTAGCATAAAGCTTGAAGCTTTAAGCTCATAAACCCAAGATAAGCTTGCATAACATGATAACATGAACAAAAAGATCAACCCAAACTTGCATAACATAACTTGCATATCATATGACAAACTTGCATATCAAACTTGCATAACATAACATGATAAACTTGCATATCATAACATGGCAAACTTGCATACATAACATGATAGACTTGCATAACACATCATAGTAAGCTTGCATATCATAATGATCAAACACAACTTGCATCATTCATTAACTTTAGAGTTCAAATATGAAAGTAGAAAAGGGCTTACAATGGTTATGAAGACTCAAATGAGTATAAGCAAATATAAGATTGAGTCAAAGCCCTTATGCAATCAAATAAACCCAAAATGCAAGCTCTAATAGAAAAACCCTTGAGCCAAAATGATCAAAACTCTTTCTTTATGATGCAAATATAGAAACTTGACTTGAATGCAAGCTAATGATGCTCATACAAGCTTGAAAACACTTGTATGCATGGAAAATCTCATAGAAATTTATTTAGGAATTTTATGAAGAGAGCGGAGGCCATGAGAGGAATGATTTTGCCATAGTTTAGTTGTATGAATGATGATTTAGGGTTAGGTTAGGGCCTTATTTATAGAGATTAGGACTAGTTTTAGCCTTAGGATTAAACCCTAGTTCCAATCTCAGCCCTCAAAACCGAATCTGGCCCCCAAACTCAACACAAACCCAAAATGGTGCACCAGGCAAAACTGCCCGGCTGGACCAAGTCGACAGCCAAGTCGACAGGGCTGTCGACTTGGGTCCAACCAATTCGACTCCCAAGTCGACAGGGCTGTCGACTTGGGTACTCTGGCGGGAATTTTTCCCGCCTGCGCCCAACTGCCCCAAATTTCCAAATTCAAACTTGAATTTGAAATCTGTTTTTACTTTGAAATTTTCTGAAAACTTCGTTGGGCCTTAATCGGGTCATACGGACTCCGATTTTTGAAAACTCGGACTCTATTTCGCGTATTTTTCCAAGATGAACGCAATGGCATAGCCCGTTTCTCTTGATTCAGATATTAGTATTAAATTCTGCCTCGATTTACGTTATAACAGGTTATTGAAAATACGGGTTGTTACATTCTCCCCTCCTTAAAGGATTTCGTCCCCGAAATCTTCAAGTTAGGAAGAACGTATCCTACCATCCAACATCCATCTACTCAAAACATCATCCACGAGCAATCATTGTCCTTACAAGATTCTAAATGTTGCATGAACATATGCAAAGGTGTGTGTATATGTACTTATCTAATGCAAATATCATCAATGCAAATTATGTTAGTGAAATGAATCCATATGTATGCAATTCCTAACATAATGTATAACATCTATATGTGTGCACATAACATACATCCATATGCAACATCCATGTGATAACACAAAAATTTCCATCCATGAATAAGCATAAACACTCATGCATATGCAATATGAGGAGTGTGTGAGCCGATCTAGTGCCTAACGTGTATAATGCATCCACGAGTAACCACTTGCAAACACTTGCAACCACTTGCAAACATCAAGCATAACATGTTTCAAACACATGTTTCATCCAAAGGGTTTCTACCTAAGGTTCTCATGACAAGATTAACACGATAAACTAGACAAACATGGATAGCAAAGAGAAAGATATGCTAACAAAGAAAAGAGATTGAGAGTGTACCCTCAAAAAGGAATGGATAAAGCCCACGCATCTTCTCCTCGGTTTCCCAAGTTGCGTCTTCTTCGGCTTCACCCCATTGAACCTTCACCAACTTGACCTCTCGATTCCTTAGCTTCTTGGTCTCCGTCCCCAAGATACGAATCGGAGCTCTCCTCAAGGTAGCCTCTTTCTCCACTTCCACATCTTTCAGAACACTTGGCTCAACAACCTCTGCTGATTCATGTAAACACTTCCGGAGATGCGAGACATGAAAAACATCGTGTACTCCGGCAAGCTTCTCGGGCAACTCCACTCTATAAGCCATCTGCCCGATCCTCTCTATAATAGGGAATGGTCCAACAAACCTCGGTGCTAACTTCCCAACGGCTCCAAATCGGACCACATTCCGCAAAGGAGAAACCTTCACGAAAACCATATCCCCAACATCAAACTCCAAATCAGTTCTTCGCTTATCAGCATAGGATTTCTGTCGGTCTTGGGCCGCTTTCATCCGTCTCCGAATCAACTCGACCTTCTCGGATGTATCTCTGATCATATCAGGCCCAAGTATAAGCTCATCTGTAGTCTCCCACCAACATGTAGGCGACTTGCACGGCCTCCCATACAAAGCTTCAAATGGTGCCATCCCTATGCTTGCCTGATAACTGTTATTATATGCAAACTCAACAAGAGGAAGATGGTCTTCCCAAGTACCACCAAAATCCAGAATACAAAGCCTCAACAGATCCTCGAGTACCCTATTCACCCTTTCGGTTTGACCGTCCGTCTGTGGGTGATAAGCCGTACTTAGATTCAACCTCGTGCCCATAGCTTCTTGCAAGCTATTCCAGAATTGACTTGTAAAGATTGGGTCACGGTCACTTACTATACTAGAAGGGACTCCATGTAGTCTCACAATCTCACGAAGATATACAGACGCTAGCCAAGATGCGGTCCTTTTGCTCTTCACCGGAATGAAATGAGCACTCTTCGTAAGTCTATCCACAATAACCCAAATGCTCGTATTCCCTTTCCTTGACCTTGGTAGCCCATCGATAAAATCCATGGAAATACTCTCCCACTTCCAAAGTGGAACGTCTAGAGGATGCAATAGCCCACCGGGCTTCTTCGACTCGGCCTTAACTTGCTGGCAAATGATACATCTAGAGACAAACTCTGCCACATCCTTCTTCATCCCAGGCCAAAAGAAAATGCGCTTCATATCTTTATACATCTTATCTCCGCCCGGATGTATAGTCAACTTAGAGCGATGCGCTTCCTCAAGAACTTTTCTTACCAAATCTTCTACCATTGGAACACATAACCTTCCGTCTCTCCTCAGCCAACCCTTGTCATCAATAGAATATCGAGCGAGATGACTAGACCCCTCTCCTCGAATCAGCTTATCCATAATCTCAACTATCTGAGGGTCTTCTCTCTGCGAAGCCCCAACTTGATCAAGAAGGGTAGGTCTGAGTTCCAGAGATGCTAAAGAACCGGTCATCGACTCAATCGCCAAAGAGAAATCAAAGGTTGCCACATACTCTAAATTCTTCATCTCAACGAATAGAGGACTCAGAGTCAACCTTTTTCTACTCAATGCATCTGCTACCACATTCCCCTTGCCAGGGGTATAAGCTATCTCAAAATCGTAGGACGCCAAGAATTCCATCCATCTTTGTTGCCTCAGATTCAGATCCTTCTGAGAAAAGAGATACTTCAATGACTTGTGATCGGTATAAAGCTCAAATCTTTCTCCCAGAAGATAATGGGGCCAAGCCTTGAGTGCATATACTATTGCTGCCAACTCTAAGTCATGAGTGGGATAATTCTTCTCATGCACTTTGAGTTGTCTACCGCCAAAGCATATCACTCTTCCTTCTTGCATCAAAACAGCTCCTAACCCCGTGCCACATGCATCGGTGTATACTGTAAATAACTTCCCTCCATCGGGCAAAGCTAGAACAGGTGCTGATGTGAGAGCTCTCTTGAGCTTCTGAAAAGCAAGCTCGCATTCTATGCTCCAAGCAAAAACTAAATTCTTCTTCGTCAATTTAGTGAGAGGAGCGGAAATCTTCGCGAAGTCCTTGATGAACTTCCGGTAAAAGCCTGCAAGACCTAGAAAACTTCTCACTTCGGTTGCATTCCTTGGAGTCTTCCAATCCTGAACTGCAACTACCTTAGCGGGATCCACCGCTAAGCCTTGCTTAGATACTATATGCCCAAGGAATCTAACTTCCCTTCTCCAAAAGTGACACTTGGAGAACTTGGCCTTCAACTGATGCGCTCTAAGCGTATCCATCACCTACACGAGATGCCTTGCGTGCTCTTCCTCATCCTTAAAGAAGATCAGAATATCATCTACGAAGACCACGACAAACTTGTTCAAGAACTCCCTGAACACCCTACTCATCAAGTCCACGAAATATGCGGGTGCATTAGTCAAGCCGAACGACATGACAAGCCATTCGAAGAATCCATCTGGCGTTCTGAACGCAGTCTTGTCTATACTATCTTCAGCTACCCTGAGCTGATGGAATCCAGTAGCAAGATCAAGCTGAGAGAAAACAGAAGCACCGACAAGCTGGTCAAAGTGATAATCAATCCTCGGTAACGGGTGTCTGTTCTTCTTAGTCAGCTTATTCAACTCTCGATAGTCAACACAAAGTCGGAGAGAACCATCTGCCTTGGTAGCAAATACCACAGGCGCTCCCCATTCAGATATACTTCGTCTAATGAAGTTCTTCTCAAGCAACTCCTTCACTTGCTTACTTAGCTCCCGCCTTTCACGCGGAGCCATGTGCCGAACGGGCAAAGAAACCGGCTTTGCATTATCCACCAGATAAATGCGGAAATCAATCTCTCGCTTAGGGGGCAACCCCCTAACTTCATCGAAAACATCCGGATACTCTCGAACCACTCTCATAGACTGAAGAGTTTCCATTGAGGAGTCGAGTGATTCAAGATAGCACAACATGACGGGACCTCTCGGATTACAAGAAATTTCTAGGGTGTTTCCGAGGCGAGTCACGAGCCTCACAACCCTATGCTCACAATCAAGAATGGCTCCATATCTGGACAGCCAATCCATGCCCAATATCAATCCGTATCCCCTAAAACCAAGAACATAAGCACTACACAAGAACTCTACAATCAGTATAGAGATCCTCAAATCCCCACATATCATAGACAGATGGGCGGAACCCCCAATAGGATTTTAGACACAGACGGGATCATCTACCAAGCTAGTACTAAGGTGCAAACTATCAACAAGATCAGATGAGATAAAGCTATGCGATGCACCAGAATCAAACAAGGTATGAACTGGAAAATCAGAAATATATACAAGGCTCTCAACAGAAATACTACCTCGATCGGGAACTGGAGCGGTATTGAGAGCATGAACTTGCCCTCCTGAAGGTCCAGCACGCTGAGTCTGACCTTGGCCTTGCCCTTGCTTCTTCGGGCAATCCTTACTGAAATGTCCAGTCTCACCGCAGAAAAAGCATTCACCATTCTTCCTTTTCCTCTTCTTACAATCCTTAATAAGATGCCCAACTGAACCGCAATAATGGCATTTCCCCTTGTTGTTCTTGCCCTTGTTGTTGTTCCCCTTGTTGCCTTGACTCTTGTTCTTGTTCTTGTTCTGATTGCCTTGACTGCTCTGACCACTTGGATTACCCTGATTTCCTTTCCCCTGGGAATCGGTCTTCTTGGCTTGAGTATCATTCATCTTGATCTCTTTCTTGACATCCCCCTGAAGTAACGCCATATCAACCAAGCTCTCAAACGTGGCCCCATGGGGAATATGTGACATAGCCAATCCCTGCAACGGCTCATTCAATCCTCTAGCAAAACGAAGAGCCTTCTTCTGAGGAGTATTAACCATATCCAAGCCAAAACGAGCTAACTGATTGAACTTGTTCACATATTATTTGACAGACATATCTCCTTGTTTCAAGGTTATGAACCTCTCCATTTGCAGATTCTCCTCAGCAGAAGATAGAAACTTAAGCACGAACCTTGCCCTGAGATCGGCCCAAGTCTCAACAGGCCTAGTACCATTGGTGACTTCCCACCAATAAGCGGCTTCATCCTTCATAAGCCAAACTGCCAACAAGATCTTCCTCTGATCGTCTAACCCAAAGATAGCAAATAAATCCTCGGTCTCTTTCAACCAATTTCTGGCCTCTACAAAAGTCTCAGTGCCTTGAAAGTTCTTGCCACCCATTGCCTTGAAATCTTTGCAAGTCTTTGCGAAGTCAGCTTGAGGATGCTGAGGGGGAGGAGGAAGAGGAACCTCAGCGACAGGATGAGGAGGAACATTAACTACTGGAGGAGGAGGAGGATGAACATCTGCGGGGCCGGCTTCGGTCGCCCTAGCCTCCAAAAGTCTCCTATACCAAACAGGTACGTGTACTCCCTCCGGAATGGCAAAGTTATCGGCCATACTGAAAATGAAGAAAAAGACAGATTCAGAATGGAGAAAAACGAAGGAATTTTGCTAATGGCTTTTTGGGGAATAGCCTTTAAAATAAACTAGACTTTTCTTTGGAAAATACTTTATACTTGGTTTTGAAAATAGTTTTCCAAAAGTTTTCTAAAAACCTTTCTGTTCCTTCTCGTAAACCATATGCTCTGATACCAAATGTAACACCCCACCTCCGCCAGGGTGGCTCTTGCAAGCACCCTGACTTTGGAGGGGCGTTTGAATCAGGTAAACATGCATAATGATATATCAAGGCAGAACAAGAACATATGTATATATGTAAACAGAGTAAATAACATAGATAAAACAGCGGAAGATTTCAAACCATTTCAAAACAAGTCTGGTACAACATAATGTCAACTTTCCAAATACACAAGTCTAGATAAAAACAACATTTCTGAAAAACTGAAATACATAAGTACTATCCCCAAAATAAGTGATAACCATAGCTAGCTTCATGTCAAGACCGTACATGAGCTAAAATCCCACAAGCAAGCAATCAGAAATCCAAGCTAAGCTCCAATATTCCCACCCTGAGAACCTGGGGGGGGGGGGGGAACGGAAGAAAAGAGGCGAAAGAAAAACAGGTCAGTCAAAAAGACTGAGTAAGCCCTACTACAATCAATGTAAACTGATAAAGTTAAGTGGCATGATGAAAGCTGAGATGAACATATGGATAACTACATACTGGCATGATGATTAACTAACAAGGTAGATAAAGGTGTCATCGCATAATCAGGTTTAAGGTTTTGCACCACAGGTGTACTAGCAAACTAACATGACTTGAATAAACAAGTATTGATCCCTTGGCCCAAGCTTTGGCCCAATAAAATGAAGTGCCCCTAACACGAGGTCAAATAACATGAAGCGGCCCTAATATGAGGTCCACTAACATGGTTTGACCCTAATACGAGGTCCAACCAAACGGTCTAGTCGATCGGCTCCCTAAGCCTAACTCGTCACGTGTTGGTGTCAATGCGGCCCAAACATAATTGTAGTCAGACTGTGCAGGGTCTCCCGTCGGGTGTATCAAGCCCTAGGGTGTCAACCCCTGGACACCATAAACATGAGTGCACAGTCTCGATCTACTGGTACCCGTGCATGTTTTCCCCAGCTTCGGACTATGTGCACGACCATGGTCCGCCCGGAACTACACCGGCGTACCACTCTACCGTCGCTTTTGGTCACTTACCTCCAGTCCAGTAATCGTGCCCCCTCCCTAGCCTAGTCCCTAGGGCCTTAATGATACAAACTTGGGATTACTGTTGGAGTGGACCCCCATTGCTAGGATTTTTCTAGTGGGTTAAGTACGGTTTAACCCTCTTGCTAATCATGGATTAACTTGGTTAAGTGTAACGATGAGTTCACGACTTAACCCCGATTAATCTACCAAGCCCAAATTGGTTAAGTATTAAGTGGACCATGACTTAACCCTAATCATGAGGCATTAATTAATTTAATGCACCTTAACCTCTCACATTAGACTTTGTTGCGGTTACTAGTTAAGCCGGTCGGTTCCGGGTAGCTTTACACCACAACTTGGTCTAACCTCGGGTTCAAGGTACAACATGACCAACTTCTCACATTGGGTCCTATTGTTTGTAGCAACTGGTTAAGCCGGTCGGTTCCGGGTAGGTTTACGCTACAAACTCAACCCAACCTCGAGTTGGTCACACTTATATTTTCTAAGTTTCATGTCCATCATGTTTCCAAAACATGTTACAAGTTTTCAAGCATTTGGGTAGACCTAACTTAATAGGTAAATTCCCAAAGGGTAGACCCAACTTAATAGGTAAATTCCCAAGCTTATGTTTTTATGTCTTTTAAGTTTACCCAACCCCAAACGCAATCCCATCGCTTACATATCGCAATAGCGCATAAAGGATAGAAAGAGGGAACTTGGCATAATCATGACATAAAGGTGTTGAAGCCACAAGTTTAACATGGTGGCATATGAAATGTACATATGTTCATATACTTGCATATTACATTTTTAGGCCTCAAAAGCATGCATAAAACCAAACTTAGCATATTGGTGATACATGGTGATAAATGACATGTAGAAATGGCCATAAGTTCGCATTTAGCTTCACATGCAAGTTATCACAAGAAATACGATAACTTACATGTTGCCAAAATGCAACCTTTAGCATAAAGCTTGAAGCTTTAAGCTCATAAACCCAAGATAAGCTTGCATAACATGATAACATGAACAAAAGGATCAACCCAAACTTGCATAACATAACTTGCATATCATATGACAAACTTGCATATCAAACTTGCATAACATAACATGATAAACTTGCATATCATAACATGGCAAACTTGCATACATAACATGATAGACTTGCATAACACATCATAGTAAGCTTGCATATCATAATGATCAAACACAACTTGCATCATTCATTAACTTTAGAGTTCAAATATGAAAGTAGAAAAGGGCTTACAATGGTTATGAAGACTCAAATGAGTATAAGCAAATATAAGATTGAGCCAAAGCCCTTATGCAATCAAATAAACCCAAAATGCAAGCTCTAATAGAAAAACCCTTGAGCCAAAATGATCAAAACTCTTTCTTTATGATGCAAATATAGAAACTTGACTTGAATGCAAGCTAATGATGCTCATACAAGCTTGAAAACACTTGTATGCATGGAAAATCTCATAGAAATTTATTTAGGAATTTTATGAAGAGAGTGGAGGCCATGAGAGGAATGATTTTGCCATAGTTTAGTTGTATGAATGATGATTTAGGGTTAGGTTAGGGCCTTATTTATAGAGATTAGGACTAGTTTTAGCCTTAGGATTAAACCCTAGTTCCAATCTCAGCCCTCAAAACCGATTCTGGCCCCCAAACTCAACACAAACCCAAAATGGTGCACCAGGCAAAACTGCCCGGCTGGACCAAGTCGACAGGGCTGTCGACTTGGGTCCAACCAAGTCGACTCCCAAGTCGACAGGGCTGTCGACTTGGGTACTCTGGCGGGAATTTTTCCCGCCTGCGCCCAACTGCCCCAAATTTCCAAATTCAAACTTGAATTTGAAATTTGTTTTTACTTTGAAATTTTCTGAAAACTTCGTTGGGCCTTAATCGGGTCATACGGACTCCGATTTTCGAAAACTCGGACTCTATTTCGCGTATTTTTCCGAGACGAATGCAATGGCATAGCCCGTTTCCCTTGATTCAGATTTTAGAATTAAATTCTGCCTCGATTTACGTTAGAACAGGTTATTGAAAATACGGGTTGTTACAAGAATAAATCTTTTAATTAAGATTTTAGAGTTTTTCAATTATATTTAATAATTGGAATAAAATAAAATGTGAATTGGGTTTATTGTGAGCTATGTGTTTTAAACGACATCTGTTCTTTAACCCAGTTAACAGTGGGAATATAATTTGGAATTTATAAATCTTGTATAAAGATTTAAATGGAATTTTTCCAAAATAAAGTTTTCAATTTAATAAAAGAAATTGGAATTGAATAGAATTCGATTTAATAATAATCAAGACGAGCTTCTGTAAAAGAAGACCGTTAATATATATGGAACTTAAAAGGCTTTGCTGTGATTCCATTTATATTATTGGTCAGATACGGAAACTTATATCGGTTGTATATTGATTTGATTTCTGTGAAAATTCCATATTTAATGGAAGATGATTTTAGGTTGACACGACCCGAACTTCCCCGGTAAGGAAAGCACGGGTCGCATTGGGACAAGACAAAATATAACTCAAATAGAAGAACATTTCATTGCTTATTACAACAATTCAATCAGATACAAGAATATATAGAGTAAAAATGAATATTATACATTCGATAAAATATCAGAGATTACAATAAATTTACATAGCAGTGGAAAAATAATACAAAACACAACTGAAAGTAATACACGGATACAGAGCTTTCCGAGCGTCATTCCAGCTGTAAATCAGGATCTTGTGAATATAAATCCGCAAAACCAAAACTACTAGCTGCCCGTGCGGAATAGGGGCACCTGGAGTTTAGGTTAAAACAATAAACTCCAGGTCAGTCATGTGACTGGTGTGAGAACTAAAACAGTTATTAATCTTTATTTTAAAGTTCGGTAAATCAAGGGACCACGCCGTATAACATGGAACGAGTTTCCTCCTAAGAATACCAGTGCATATCAATAAACACCGCAATCCTTTTTAGAAAAATGAAGCTATTATAAGACCCAGGTCCCATCACACAATGCAACGCAAGCCGGAGGATAGGGTTTTCCCTTATAATAGCCAAACATGCTTGGTACGTTCAAAACAAATCCTTTGATACTATAATAAGTGTATAGTGTCAAAACAATTTCAATCATAAATATCAATCATAGACGGCATGGGTACCATATATCATGTCGCCATACTAGGTTCTACAAATAAAACCGCAATATCACGTATTGGAAATTGGATTCCATCATGAGTCGAGGCAAGGGGCAAGCTCCTCTCCGTTCGAGACACTCTAGCAAATGTCCCAGGACTGCACACAACAATCCTTGGATCTTCAGGGCCGGTCCTCTCTTACTTTTGAGGATTAGTTATTTCTGAACACACGTTTCCCGGTCCTAACAGACCTTCGCATTCCAACAACCATACAGGTGAAAAGTATATAAATGTCAGCCAGTTTAAGCACTGACACCACCCATAGCTAGAAAGAAACGCCGTGCTCTCCCGACAGTCACTATCCCGTTTTTGACTCATACCGAGGTGTGAGGCTCGCGAATTCACGCTATACACAAAGCTACGCCACACAGGCCGTGCTTTGATCATCAACCACAAGACTTTGCTTTTCAATAGAAGCCTTGATCAATTGCCACTTATGCGTGCCACACTGGCAATTCACTCCATGCGACTGGTGTCCATCGATATACAACCTCTGAGTTCGTACGTCTCAGAGAAGGGCGTTAAGCAAGAGAATAAATTCTCCGCTACCAAACAGATGTATATTTAATAGAGATCAATCAACACAGAATAAAATCCAATGTCAGACACACAGTCCATTTACAAGTTCGTTCTGGGTCTGAACGAAACCGGAGGCACTTTCCTCGCATATCCATCGATCTCCAAGTACGTCTGGACGATCACCAACTGATTCCCTCATCTTGGGTGTACAGCCCAATTAAGATCATCAATAATCACCCAAAACGATGTGAAGACTTCCGGTCTTCAACCACCGTCTTCATCTTCGACTTATCGCCGAATCGGTTATTCAGAATGGGTAGAAACCCGGCCTTTCTGAATAACCCACGTATATAATAAACAAATGTTACACAAACACAACAAATGCCTCATTCCAATTCAAAATATTCTTTTATTCACAAAATCACATTCTTAGGGAAAGGTTCCCATAAATTTTATCAAAGATAAATTCTTCTAAATTTATTCTTTAATCTTCCTTTGGATATCATTTCAAACTATTTTATGGTTTTCCAAACTAGTAGGGATTAGCGAACCACACCGAAGTAATTATTTATTTTATTTCCCAATCCCAACCTATTCATCCCCTAGAGCAAAACTGGTAATACTCCATATCTAACACCATGGTGCTATCGGTAAAATAAATTACCATTTCACGTTCAAATCTAATTAAAGATTTAACTATCCTTTGGAGCAAAACTGGTGGTACTCCTTTCTCGATCACCTTTCAGGTTTGATAATTTAAATTATCAATTCACATTTCAATCTAACTAAAGATTCATTAAAACTCCACTTAGTTTTAATCTTTTCAAAAATCAATATCCTGCCTTTAACCGGGTTAAAGAACCAATGTCATCTAAAACACGGTTCACGACAAACCCAAAATCACATTCAAATTCAGTTCCAATTAAATATTATTTGATTGGTACACTTCATTAAATCTATATAGAAAGATTTAATCTTTTTCTCTACTGGGCTTAAGAATCAGTGTTAATGAAGACACCATTCACGACAAACCCAAATCACGTTTGATATCAAATACAAGGCTCTGAATAGAAAATATATCGGCTTATATTCAATATCAAATTCTGAAACCAACAAATATCGTATTGGAAATAACGATATGAATATGTCTTTCAAATTTCCACAACCATATCTGTATAATCAAAAAATCCAACATCGAAATATTCCGAAGATAATTTTGATTCAAATCCATTCAAATTCACGTATTGGAAATACCTGGTTATTTTTAAAACCACTTTCAAATTCAATTTATTTATTTCAAAAATAAATTGATTTTAATTCTAGTTCAAAAACTAGTTCATTTCGATAAAAATCTATTTTTATCATTTCAAATGTGGAGTTTTTCATCCCAAATTTTCCCCAAATCATTTCTTATGATTTTACACAAATTATTGATATTTTTAATAATTTTATCAAGGCCCGTACAGTCGATTTCCATCAACGGCCATCGAACTGCACTTACAGCGACCTTTTCCAAATTTGATTTGGACATAATTCCAAATCCAACCGTTAGATCTCAGATTTCTAATATTCATTGGAAAGCTCTTTTCGATACGAACCCAACGGTTCCGGTTTTAGGAGAATCCGACTGTCGGATCTCCCGCAACGTCAATTCGAAGTCAATGGTCGAAATTCACAAACTGCCGCGCCGCGGCGCATTCTATTCAGGCCATTATATATATAATATATATATTATATATATTTCGTCGATTTCCATTTAAAATGTATTTTATAAATCGTTTTAAATTCATTTTCGAAACGATTTCAACTTCATATTCAATTTTGAATCAAAATTGAATATTCCACATCATCGATATACAAATGATAATATTTTCAGAACGTTATATTTTGAAATCACTTCTTTTTCTATATTCATTTTAAAAATGAATATAATCGATATAAATATCGCTCACGTCAAAATGACGCATCTCTAATCAACACGGCTTCATATGTTTTAATAACTTCGTTATTCTATTCAATAAATGAATATTTATTCTATTCAACACATGAATCTATATTTCTTTCAACACATGAATCTATATTTCTTTCAACACATGAATATCGTCAACACATGACTATTTTTGTTATTTAATATATTTTATAAAATTATGGTATCTATCGTTTGATTTTTAAATCAGACTCCAACCGTAAAGTAGTAAGAGAATGATTCCCTAAGTATTAACCCCGAAGGTCGAAACCAATATCAGATCAATACTTAAGAAACCACTTATCTTATCTATTTTCCAGTTAGTTTCAAACTTTAAATATGATAAATATGTAAATTTTATTGTTAAAATATTTCTTTCAACACATGATAATTTTCAACACATGATTATCGTCAACACATGACTATTTATATTCTATTCAACACATGAATCTTTATTTTATTCTATTCTTTATTTCCCCAATTGGAATGAGGCCCAATCAATTACCATATAATGTTAATTATATGGATTCCATACAACACATGTATATAATCACAACGATAAATAATCAATCATCATCCAAAGTGCACCACACAACTGCATAAGCATTAAATATAAATAATTAACGCTTATAACAGCCTGTCAATCAATCGATCGACATATAACTAATCAATCGGGATGAGTGTACGCCAAATATCATCCCAACACCCGTGTGGGTTTTCAAATCAATAAACACATAATTTTATTCACACACACGTGTTAAAAATAATATTTTTAACGATCTAATATTTTTAGCTATATAAATATTTTATTTCATTTCACATCACACAATCAATTTTCACCACAACAAACAATCAAACATACAAGCCATCCATGGTCTGTGGATGACGGGTGTCGGGTGCTGCTAAGCACCGTCTGCATCCTAGTATATATTTAACTAGAAAAGAAGATTTAATGTGAGAAGTTCTCACTGACTAGCTAATCCAATACCACAACTCTTCTTATGCAGAAATCTTCGTCGTTCTCGCCTTTTGTCACTTTCGTTGCCCGTAGCCACTACATATATAAAAATCACATTTTTATATTTTTGCTGTGTATATAAAAATCATATTTTTATAATAACTCCATATGGATAAAAAATCTATTTTTACATCGCTACTATATAGATAAAAATTCTATTTTTACAACGATTTTCATATAATAAAGATTATAATTTTATCACGCTATTCTCTATATAAAAATTTCGCCTTTTCAAATATGAAGATTATATTTTTATTCCTTCTATACTATAAAAATCATGTTTTTATTATTCTACATCAATGAAAGTCCTATTTTTATCGAAGTAAAAATCATACTTTTACTTCACTACTTAATTAAAAATTATATTTTTATTACTCTACATAAATAAAAATTATATTTTTAATCTCTACATTATATAAAAATTATATTTTTAATCTCTTCATCCTCGCTTTCATATGTTTAAAAATCGTCTTTTTACTTAGTTAAAAATCTTAATTTTTTTTGTTTTCCAAAATCTAATCTTTCCCATATATAAAAATCTAAACTTGTAAATAAATAAAAATCAGTGTTTTAAGATCTAAGAACATTAAATAATTGAGGACTAACAAAGTAAAGAGGTTTACAGTTTGAATCGGGAGTGGAGGGGTAGTTTCACGCTGAAGGTGGAGGAAGGAGAGGGCGTCGGGCCTCTGGTTGTAACACCCCACGTCCATTAATGTCACTCACAAAGGGAATGCATTAACTTCCATGGAGGTTATAAGTGAATATAGAACAGAAAAATTACAACAAGACAGATAATAAGTAGTACTTGGAAATCTAAAACTTCATTTTATTGCAGCGGAAACATGTTTATTACATCACAAAACCATTAATCAGAGTCAAGTACATTATCCATCTTCATAAAACAAAATACATAATCCCATTACATAAATAGCCATTAAAAAGATAACAAGCTGGACTTTACTTCAACGGTCCAAGCTTTCCAAAGAGAGATGAAGCAATTCAATCAAACTCCACTAGAGCTGGGCCCAACCTGAGGACCTGGAGGGGGAAAAAGGATAGAAATAGAGGGGGTCAGACATAAAGTCTGGCGAGTATGATAATTCTAACAATACTATTATCAAAATAACTAGACTAAGGCATAAGCTGGAAGACAAGTAAATGTCTCTGAACTCTTAGGAAGATAAAGATAGCGTTTAAGATAACGTTAAAGATAACGGTAAAGGCACACCTAATTACTAACGAATGATTACTACACTGCACCACACCAGTCACCCTATTGTTTGATCCCATTTGCTTCACACAGAAACTTTATAAATAGCCTTATGTACCCCTAGCTGACTACATAGGTGTCGTCTGCCCCTATCTCCAGTAGGTGTACCCCACTACCCACTTTCGATCGGCTCCCTACTCGTAGATACCCGTGTTGGCCCCACAGTGGGGTGTATCACTCCCCTAAAGTGGCAACCCGATACAACTTGGGAATGCACGGCTTATACCTACATGATGCAACAACGTCTTACCTACCAGCCCGAGTCCACACACGCATACGAAACCCGTTGGACTTGCGTTGCCACCGCTCCCTGTTTTGGCCTCTTATAGTCGAACCCAACATGCGTATCCCGTCCTCGACTTGGGTCGAGCCCACAAAGATACGTTTGGGATACTGGTTGAAATGGGCCCTCACAAGCTACCCACCTAAGCTTGTCACTAGTATATCCCACTTAACCCTCTTAGTCATGTTCATTTACATGTGTGTTTGGTTAAGTCTTACTAATCGTATTTCACATGCCACTAAGGGCACCCCCTAGATTCCTAATGCCACCCAAGGCACCTACTTAACCCCCATGTCCCACCTTACATGTTTATCTCGTTAAGTATTTCTTAATTCATTCAGGCCATAACCTCATAAAGACCTCTCACATTAGACTGGCATTTATGGCAGCTGGATTTCCCGGGCGGGTCCGGGCAGTCTTACACCATAAAAGAGTCTAACCTCGTGTCTTTACAACCGTTATGCTTTAGTTTAGGCCTAGGACCTCTCACATTGGGCTGACATTTGTGACCACTGGATTTGTCGGCCGGGTCCGGGCAGGTTTAGGTCACAAACGAGTCCAACCTCGTGTCCTAAGCATTGATTAACACTTAAAATCTTTTACCCCAGTTTTAATAATTCCCTATCCAAATTATTAATTAAGTCAACTTTTAATGATGTCCATAATTGACTCAATTATGGCCATCCACTTATGGCATGCAAAATCATATCAATTGCACCCCAACTTTTTAATATTAAATCATTAATATTACCCATACCCCACGTTTATACGTTCGCTTATTCAACGCATAATATAGGCTAGACTTGTATAGTCTAACACCTAGCACAAAGATAAATTATCACAACATATAGACAATTAAAATAAATCTAATCATAATATGGGTGAAACTTGCATAAACTACACATGTTAAGGATCAAAAGGTGTCAACTTGTTAAATGTCTCAATTTACATGATATGATCATAGCCCAAATCTATACATAAACTTGCATATGGGGTTTTTAGGCAACATAATGATGGTGTGAACTAGCATAGGATATCATATATGTCATAGAATAATTTTAGATGTCATAATAGATGTCTTGGCATATGTTCATAACTTTTCTAATCAATCTAACTTGCATATGTGACTTGTCATATAGATCAACATAGCCCAAACTTGATGATAAAATTAATATGAACTAACTAGCATAGATGGCTTTCTAACATGTATGATTCATCACAACTTAGCAATAGAAACTTTCAACATACATAACATCATCATAGCATGATTTACAACATATAAGATATCATCATCACATAACATTGGATTTACAATATACATGATAGCAAAAGGGGTTTACAAGAACATATATGATAATTCACATCATCTACTCATAATCCATTCATAACTCAACCTAACTAAAATGATAATAATCTTGTTAAGATCATCATACTCACAATTTAGAGAAGAAAAGAGAGAGTTTTGCTTTGCTTTAGGGTTGAGAGAATTAGAATTGAATTTGCTTTTCTTCTTTCTTAGTTGGCGGCGGCTCCATTGATTTCCATGGCGACGGTAACTATTCTATTTTAATTAGGTTTAGGGTTAGCATTAGGATGTATTTATAGATGTAGGAAGTTATTTAGGACCACTAGATTAACCTTGAACCATGAGAACCAATCAAATGCAAAATCTACATTTGAGCGAATCGGCCCACGGGTTGACAGCCAAACACCCTGGATTAACCCCTAGTCGACCCAACAAGGCTCGGGTCGACCTCAAAAATAGGCCGGTTTGGTTATTCCCCCTCCCAATTCGATGTTTTGAACTTTTTCGCATATTTATTTATTTAATTTTTAATTTATATATATATATATATATATATATATCAATATATATATTTCTCTGCGCAACCCATTTCACTTAATTCTTTTCTAAAAATTAAGTATACTTTAATTTGTGAATTTTAATGTTATAAAATTACGGGGCGTTACATTCTCCCCTCCTTAAAGGATTTCGTCCTCGAAATCTCCAACTCAAGAAGAATGTATATCCTACCATCTAATCGTCCATCTACTCAACCATCAAACACCAGCATCCATTGTCCTTAAAAGACTTCTAATGCTTTAATGTTTATATGCACAGTGTGTGTATATGTCCATATCTAATGCAAAATTAGGCGGTCTACTGATTCAGTCGACCTCCTTAGTGTAATTCATGATAGTGCCATGCGTCCAATATGTATGCAAAAGATACCTAATGATACATATTAATTCTATATGCGTGCACAACCATCCACCCGAATGCAGCAACTATATGATAATACAACCATTATACATCCATTTTACTAAATACATCCATATATATGCAATATGCAATATGAAGTGACTGAGCCGATCTGGTGCCTAATAGTGTGTACATATGCATCCACGAGCAACCACTAGCAAACACTTGCATCCACTTTGCATCCACCATACATAACATGTCTCAAACACATGTTTCAACAATAGGATTATCCTAACTAAAGGTCAAAGATACTAGCGAGAGGATATACTAAAGATAAAATAAGTACAAGCTAAGCGATAAAGGAGAAATTAAAAGACATACCCTCAAAAAGAAAAGGGTATCGTGAACGCATCTTCTCTTCTGTCTCCCAAGTAGCGTTGCTCTCATCATCTCCCCATTGCACTTTGACTAGTCTGACCTCTCGATTCCTCAACCTCTTGATCTCCGACCCAAGAATGCGCATAGGAGCTCGTCGAATTGTCGCATCACGCTCTATCTCCACCTCTCTAAGCAAGCTCGGCTCTACCACTTCTGCGGTCTCATGCAAGCACTTCCTCAAATGTGACACATGGAATACGTCATGTACACCACTAAGTCTCTCGGGCAACTCCACTCTATACGCCATCCGTCCAATCCTCTCCTTAATAGGAAACGGCCCTACAAACCTTGGTGCTAATTTCCCAACGGACCCACGACGAACAACGTTTCGTAATGGAGACACTTTGACAAAGACCATGTCCCCAACTTCAAACTCGAGATCTGTCCTCCTCTTATCCGCATAAGATTTCTGCCTATCTTGCGCTGCTTTCATCCTCCTTCGAATCAAGTTGATCTTCTCCAAAGTCTCCCTAATCATATCGGGTCCAAGTAAGATCTTATCCGTAGATTCCCACCAACATGTAGGTGAACGACAAGGTCGTCCATATAGAGCTTCGAATGGTGCCATACCAATGCTGGACTGAAAGCTATTATTATATGCGAACTCCACCAATGGAAGATGCTCTTCCCACGTACCCCCAAAGTCTTGGATACATAGCCTCAACAGATCCTCTAGAATGCGATTCACCCTCTAAGTCTGGCTGTCCGTCTGAGGATGATATGCGGTGCTCAAAAATAACTGAGTCCCTACCGCCTCTTGTAAGCTTCTCCAAAATTCGCTAGTGAAAATAGGATCGCGGTCGCTCACTATGCTAGAAGGAACACCGTGCAAACAAACTATCTCTCGAACGTATATAGAAGCTAACCATGGAGCAGTCCTCTTACTCTTCACGGGAATAAAATGGGCGCTCTTAGTAAGTCTATCTACTATAACCCAAATTCCCGTATTACCCTTCCTCGATCGCGGTAATCCATCCACAAAATCCATCGAGATGCTTTCCAATTTCCATAATGGAACCTCCAATGGGTGAAGCAACCCACCTGGTTTCTTTTGCTCCGCTTTTACTTGTTGGCACACCAAGCATCTAGCGACATACTTGGCCACATCTTTCTTCATGCCGGCCCAAAAGTAAACTCTCTTCATGTCTGTGTACATTTTGACCCCGCCGGGATGAATGGTCATCTTTGAATGATGTGCTTCGTCAAGAATAGTCTTCCTTAGGTCATCGTCTTTTGGTACACAAAGTCTACCGGCCCTACGTAACAAACCCTTATCGTCTAGGGTATACCTACGGAGATGGCTTGATGACTCCCCTCCTTTGAGTTTTTCTATTAACTCAACCAACTGCGGGTCGTCTCGCTGTTCCTCGCCAATCCGTCCCAAAAGCGTAAGTCTGACCTCCAAGGATGCTAGCAAACCGGGTACGAAGTCAACGGAAGGTCTAAAGTCAAACATCGAAATGAATTCTAAACTTTGCCGCTCAACAAACAAAGGGATTAAGGGTAATCTTTTTCTACTTAAGGCATCGGCCACCACGTTACCCTTGCCAGGGTTATATGCTATCTCAAAGTCGTAGGACGCTAAGAACTCCATCCACCTTTGCTGCCTTAAGTTCAAGTCCTTTTTAGAGAATAGGCATTTTAAAGATTTGTGGTCAGTGAATAGTTCGAATTTCTCGCCAAGAAGATAATGACACCAAAACTTAAGCGCGAAAACAATAGCGGCCAATTCTAGGTCATGTGTAGGATAATTTTTCTCATGCGCTCTCAACTGCCTTCCACCATAGGCTATTACCATACCCTCTTGCATTAAGACTACGCCTAGTCCTGTCCCACAAGCATCAGTATAAACGGTAAACGGCTTACTCCAGTTTGGCAATACTAAGACTGGGGCTGAAGTCAAAGCTCTCTTCAAACGTTGGAACGCATCATCATAATCTACGTCCCATGTGAAAACTAGGTTCTTCTTCGTCAAGCGTGTCAATGGAGCTGATATCTTTGCGAAGTCTTTGATAAACTTCCTATAGTAGCCAGCCAACCCCAAGAAACTTCTCACTTCGGTAGCATTTTTAGGGACCTTCTAATCTTGGATGGCCACCACCTTCGCGGGATCCACGGCTATCCCTTCTTTGGAAACCACGTGCCCCAAGAACCATACTTCCTTCCTCCAGAAGTGACACTTAGAAAATTTAGCCTTAAGGCTATGCGCTCGTAGGGTCTCCAACACTTCCCTAAGATGTAGGGCATGCTCTTCTTCATCCTTAGAAAAGATCAAGATGTCATCTACAAAGACTACCACGAATTTGTTAAAGTACTTCCTAAACACCCTACTCATCAAATCAACAAAATATGCTGGGGCGTTTGTCAAACCGAAGGGCATCACTAGCCATTCATAGAAACTGTCCGGAGTCCTAAAGGCAGTCTTGTCTATGCTATCCTAAGCCACTCCCAACTTATGGAACCCAGTGGCTAAGTCCAACTGTGAAAACACTGAGGCGCCAACTAACTGATCGAAGAGATCGTCAATCCTCGGCAGTGGGTGTCTATTCTTCTTAGTAAGTTTATTAAGTTCTCTATAGTCCACACACAGTCTAAGGGACCCATCCGCCTTCGTGGCAAATACTACTGGGGCATCCCACTCCGATATACTTCGTCTTATGAACCCCTTCTCAAGCAACTCCTTCACTTGCTTATCGAGTTCCCTCCTTTCACGTGGAGCCATGTGGCGTACTGGCAAAGATACTGGTTTCTCATTATCCACAAGATATATTCGAAAATCTATCTCCCGCTTCGGAGGCAAGCCCTTCACCTCCTCAAACACATCCGAATATTCCCGGACCACTCTAATAGATCGTAGATTTTCCTCAGACGCGTCAAGCGATTCTAGATAACTTAGCATAACCGAATTTATGGGATTACAGAAGATTTCGAGAGTGTTGCCAAGGCGAGTCATAAGCCTAACTACTCTCCTTTCACAATCAAGAACGACCCCACTTCTGGATAACCAATCCATTCCTAAAATTAGCCCATAGCCCGTGAAGCCCAACACATAAGCATCACATCTAAATTCAACGCTAAGTATGAAAATTTTCAAATCCAAACACATCATAGACAAATAAGATGAGCCCCCAATTGGATTCGAAACAACTAAGGGATCCTCTACTAAACTGGTGTTTAAGTGCAGTGATTCAACTAATGATGTAGAGATAAACGAATGTGATGCGCTCGAATTGAATAAGGTACGGACAGGATGATCAAATAGAAAAACTAAGCTTTCAACAGAAATGGTTCTACCTCGTTCTTGCAGCAGTGGAACCGCGAGAGCCTGAACTTGTCCCCTTGCTTGCCCTGGTGCTATAAGAGCCTGCACCTGTCCTCCCGAGGTAGCTCCTGCCCTCTGCCCCTTCTTTGGGCAGTCCATCACTAAATGTCCCGCATCGCCACAATGAAAACAGCCTGTCTTCTTTTTCTTTCGGTAATCCTTGCTGAGATGGCCTGGTGTCCCACAGTTAAAACATTTCTTCTTTCCCTTGCCGTTATTGTCTTTACCACCCTTCTTGTTTTGCTGTTGTGGTTTCTTCTGATCCCCCTTCTTCTCGGGTGCCTTATCAGCTTTAGCGCTTTTCTCCTCATGCATAAGCGACATTTCTACTAACTTCTCAAAGGTGGGCCCCATCGGGATGTGGGTCATAGCCAACCCTTGCAATGGTTCATTCAAGCCATTCACGAACCTTAGAGCCTTCTTCTCCGGCGTGTTTACTAAGTCCAAGCCAAACCTTGCTAACTGATTAAATTTATTGACATATTCTTTCACTGATGAGCTTCCTTGCTTCAATGTCAAGAACCATTCCATATATATATTTTCTTCAGCCCTTGAGAGAAACTTCGCCTCGATCCTACGTCTGAAATCCGCCCAAGAGTAAACAGGATGCTCCCCATTAGTGACCTCCCACCAAAACGAGGCCTCTCCCTTCATCAACCAAGCTGCTAAACGAACTCTCCTCCCTTCTTCTACTTCAAAGATTTCTAGCAATTCTTCCACCTCCTTAAGCCAATCTCTAGCTTCCACAAAAGTTTCTGACCCTTGAAATGGTTTTCCACCCATAGCCTTGAATTCCTTGCACGTCTTTGCAAAAGTATCTACGCGAGGAGGAGGAGGAACGGGTGCAACTGGTGGTGGAGGAACATTGGCTGGACCTGCAGCGGCCCTAGCCTCCAATAGCCTCCTATACCATCCTGGTATCGTTACAACGTCGGGTAGATTAAGATCTTCAGCCATGCTGAAACGAAAAAGGAAAGATTCAAAATGGAGAATTCGAAAGATAAAGATATGGGATATTGGGGATTATGTTTTTTTTAAAAACTTTTCTCTTTAAATTTCTCATTAAAACATGTTTTTGAAAACACTTCTTCCAAAAATAACTATTTTTCTAAAGTATTTTTATCTGTTCTGGTAACCTTAAGCTCTGATACCACGTGTAACACCCCACGTCCATTAATGTCACTCACAAAGGGAATGCATTAACTTCCATGGAGGTTATAAGTGAATATAGAATATAAAAATTGCAACAAGATAGATAATAAGTAGTACATGGAAATCTAAAACTTCATTTTATTGCAGCGGAAACATGTTTATTACATCACAAAACCATTAATCAGAGTCAAGTACATTATCCATCTTCATAAAACAAAGTACATAATCCCATTACATAAATAGCCATTAAAAAGATAACAAGCTGGACTTTACTTCAATGGTCCAAGCTTTCCAAAGAGAGATGAAGCAATTCAATCAAACTCCACTAGAGCTGGGCCCAACCTGATGACCTGGAGGGGGAAAAAGGATAGAAATAGAGGGGGTCAGACATAAAGTCTGGCGAGTATGATAATTCTAACTATACTATTATCAAAATAACTAGACTAAGGCATAAGCTGGAAGACAAGTAAATGTCTATGAACTCTTATGAAGATAAAGATAGCGTTTAAGATAACGTTAAAGATAACGGTAAAGGCACACCTAATTACTAACGAATGATTACTACACTGCACCGCACATTACTACACTGCACCACACCAGTCACCTTATTGTTTGATCCCACTTGTTTCACATAGAAACTTTATAAATAGCCTTACGTACCCCTAGCTGACTACATAGGTGCCGTCTTCCCCTATCTCCACTAGGTGTACCCCACTACCCACCTTCGATCGGCTCCCTACTCGTAGATACCCGTGATGGCCCCATAGTGGGGTGTATCACTCCCCTAAAGTGGCAACCCGATATAACTTGAGAATGCACGGCTTATACCTACACGATGCAACAACGTCTTACCTACCAGCCCGGGTCCACACATGCATACGAAACCCGTTGGACTTGCGTTGCCACCGCTCCCTGTTTTGGCCTCTTACAGTCGAACCCAGCATGCGTGTCCCATCCTCGACTTGGGTCGAGCCCACAAAGATACGTTTGGGATACTGGTCGAAATGGGCCCCCACAAGCTACCCACCTAAGCTTGTCACTAGTATATCCCACTTAACCCTCTTAGTTATGTTCATTTACATGTGTGTTTGGTTAAGTCTTACTAATCGTATTTCACATGCCACTAAGGGCACCCCCTAGATTCCTCATGCCACCCAAGGCACCTACGTAACCCCCATGTCCCACCTTACATGTTTATCTGGTTAAGTATTTCTTAATTCATTCAGGCCATAACCTCATAAAGACCTCTCACATTAAACTGGCATTTATGGATGCTGGATTTGCCGGGCGGGTCCGGGCAGTCTTACACCATAAAAGAGTCTAACATCGTGTCTTTACAACCGTTATGCTTTAGTTTAGGCCTAGGACCTCTCACATTGGGCTGACATTTGTGACCACTGGATTTGCCGGGCGGGTCCGGGCAGGTTTACGTCACAAACGAGTCCAACCTCGTGTGCTAAGCATTGATTAACACTTAATATCTTTTACCCCATTTTTAATAATTCCCTATTCAAATTATTAATTAAGTCAACTTTTAATGATGTCCATAATTGACTCAATTATGGCCATCCACTTATGGCATGCAAAATCATATCAATTGCACCCCAACTTTTTAATATTAAATCCTTAATATTACCCCTACCCCACGTTTATACGTTCGCTTATTCAACGCATAATATAGGCTAGACTTGTATAGTCTAACACCTAGCACAAAGATAAATTATCACAACATATAGACAATTAAAATAAATCTAATCATAATAGGGGTGAAACTTGCATAAACTACACATGTTAAGGATCAAAAGGTGTCAACTTGTTAAATGTCTCAATTTACATGATATGATCATAGCCCAAATCTATACATAAACTTGCATATGGGGTTTTTAGGCAACATAATGATGGTGTGAACTAGCATAAGATATCACTTATGTCATAGCATAATTCTAGATGTCATAATAGATGTCTTGGCATATGTTCATAACTTTTCTAATCAATCTAACTTGCATATGTGACTTGTCATATAGATCAACATAGCCCAAACATGATGATTTAATTAATATGAACTAACTAGCATAGATGGCTTTCTAACATGTATGATTCATCACAACTTAGCAATAGAAACTTTCAACATACATAACATCATCATAGCATGATTTACAACATATAAGATATCATCATCACATAACATTGGATTTACAATATACATGATAGCAAAAGGGGTTTACAAGAACATATATGATAATTCACATCATCTACTCATAATCCATTCATAATTCAACCTAATTAAAATGATAATAATCTTGTTAAGATCATCATACTCACAATTTAGAGAAGAAAAGAGAGCGTTTTGCTTTGCTTTGGGGTTGAGAGAATTAGAATTGAATTTGCTTTTCTTCTTTCTTAGTTGGCGGCGGCTCCATTGATTTCCATGGCGACGGTAACTATTCTATTTTAATTAGCTTTAGGGTTAACATTAGGATGTATTTGTAGGTGTAGGAAGTTATTTAGGACCATTAGATTAACCTTGAATCATGAGAACCAATCAAATGCAAAATCTGCATTTGAGCGAATCGGCCCATGGGTTGACAGCCAAACACCCTGGATTAACCCCTAGTCGACCCAGCAGGGCTCGGGTCGACCTCAAAAATGGGCCGGTTCGGTTATTCCCCCTCCCAATTTGCTGTTTTGAACTTTTTCGCATATTTATTTATTTAATTTTTAATTTATATATATATATATATCAATATATATATTTCTCTGCGCTACCCATTTCACTTAATTCTTTTCTAAAAATTAAGTATACTTTAATTTGTGAATTTTAATGTTATAAAATTACGGGGTGTTACACTGGTGGTCGGCGGTGAAGGCTGTAGGCACTAGGGTTTGGCCAGGCGTCGGGGTTTGGGCTGTGGGGTCTTCGCATCTCGTGTGGAGGGAGGAGGAGAAGCGCGCGAGGGGGGGGGCAATTTCGAGGGAGGCGCGGCAGGCGGGGATGGTCGGCGGTGGAAGCTCGAGGCGGGGCGACGGGCGCGAGCTGGAGGGAGGCGCGATTTTATCTTTTTTTTTTCCTTTCTCGAATGAATGAATCGGGGGGGCTGAATGGTTAAAGGAGGAGAGAGAGCTTCTATTTTTAATTTATTATATTATTTAATTTCAAAAAGCAACTTTTATTTTCGAACTCGAAATTGAACCCACCGCCTGTCGTCCATAGCTAATTACCCCCATTCCGAACACAATGGGATATGTATCGTAAGCTGATTCGATCGTTTCGATCAGTTTTCGTCAAAATCAACATATAACTCTATATACTAAATTTGAACGCGCATTTCAATTTACTGGGGCCACATGCTAACTCTAAAAATTCCCGAAAAATATTTTCTAGTTTCGTATTGATGATACGGTCCTAACAAAACTAACTTCATCGAATTCTGGGACCATTGGAAAAATGGCCATTTTCCAGTCGATTAAATTCAACTAAAACTGGCCAAACGCGTTTTACATTGCCACGCTCACATATTGATTCGAAAAATTACGAAATTTGAAACCTAGCAATAATTTGACATTGCTAATCCAACAAAAGTGGTTTCGTCAAAATCCGAGGTCGTTTTCAAAATGGCTATTTTCAAAGGCCGAAATTCCATAGCGACTATTCAGAATTTTCAACTGGACATAACTTTTGATTCCCGCTATGAAATTTCGATTTCCCGGATTTGTTGGAAAGATATTCTCAATTAGATTAAAATATTTTTGGTTTCACTAAAATCCGGTTTATTTTGCACCCGGTACATTCATTTGAAGTTTGAAATCGAATTATCGAACTACCACGCCATTTTCAATTCCTATTATAATTTAAAATAAATATTTATATTCTAGAGATGATCTATATAACTATATACGTTCGAATTCCATTCAAAATAAAATTTGCGTCGTTATTATTTAAAATAATTCATTTTAAATATTCAAAATTCATTAAAATAGCAAAAATAAAAAATTTAAACTGGCTCACATTTCCGGGTTGTTACAATCTCCCCCACTTAAACCTTTTTGTCCCCGAAAAGGAACGAAGCCGAAATTGTTTAACTGATCAACTCAACTTCTACTATTTTCGTTACGGATTAAGTTCTTCAACTTTTCAGTTTCTAAGAACTTTTCAAAAATTTGGCTAACACCCTAAATTTCCGAAAAATTTCTCCATAACCACCCTTGCACCGGGGACTTCGGGATATTTCATATAGCCTCCCATGGCCTTCTTCAACTCAAAAGAAAAAGAAAAAGCCAAGTGGCTAGCCAATCAGCTCATAAAATCATCATCACCCAAACAAAACGGTAAATTATGGTAAACATGTACCTATTTGTCGGGCAAACAATTTTATTCTTCTGCTCTAGCCTCCTTGCTATGACCTGTTCAATGTAAGTACATGTATATGCAAGCTTATGCGACCAATTTTCAATACACTTCGCTATTTGATTCTTTTAGGCATAATGGTTGAAAATTTCAAACAAATAAACAAACAACACAACCATCAATCAATTAGTTGATTAGAATTTCAAACACATAACTTTGATATATATATATACTGAAAATCATGTTTTTAATGCCAATTCACAATAAATAAACCTATCTTGTTTTGGTTCTCACACCAGTTTAATGGAAATATATAGATATCACACCTTCGAAACACGAACATAAATGTTGATGATGCCATGGTCATTATCAACATCATCTCCGGGCGACTAGAGTGTGATTCTATATCTATCCAGTATATTAAAACTTCGAATATACGCTCATGACGCGTATATGCAAAACCTTTATATACTAGATTGTCCAAATCAATATAAACAAATTATTCAAATACGTATAAAATGGTTTAAATTTCAAAAAAAAAAATTGTTTTCATTTGAAAAATATACTCTTCACACTCGTTCCAGGATACTACTGATCCTATCTCTAACGAGTCATTCTAATTGGATATTACTAATCCAATATCTGAGGAATTCTTTCGTTCGGTTCTAATGTATCTTGTTCTCGAGCTCTGTAAACCAAAGCTCTGATACCAAACTGACACGACCCAAACTTCCCCGGTAAGGAAAGCACGGATCGCGTTGAGGACAAGACAAAATAGAACTCAAACAGAAGAACATTTCATTGCTTATTACAACAATTCCATCAGATACAAGAATATACAGAGTAAAAATGAATATTATACATTCGATAAAATATCAGAGATTACAATAAATTTACATAGCAGCGGAAAAATAATACAAAACACAACTGAAAGTAATACACGGATACAGAGCTTTCCGAGCATCATTCCAGCTGTAAATCAGGATCCTGTGAATATAAATCTGCAAAACCAAAACTACTAGCTACCCGTGCGGAATAGAGGCACCCAGAGTTTAGGTTAAAACAATAAACTTCAGGTCAGTCATGTGACTGGTGTGAGAACTAAAACAGTTATTAATCTTTATTTTAAAGTTCATCAATGGACCACGCCGTATAACACGGAACGGGTTTCCTCCCAAGAATACCAGTGCATATCAATAAACAGCGCAATGCTTTTTAGAAAAATAAAGCTATTATAAGACCCAGGTCCCATCACATAATGCAACGCAAGCCGGAGGATAGGGTTTTCCCTTATAATAGCCAAACATGCTTGGTACGTTCAAAACAAATCCTTTGATAATATAATAAGTGTATAGTGTCAAAATAATTTCAATCATAAATATCAATCATAGACGGCATGGGTACCATATATCATGTTGCCATACTAGGTTCTACAAATAAAACCGGAGTATCACGTATTGGAAATTGGATTCCATCATGAGTCGAGGCAAGGGGCAAGCTCCTCTCCGCTCGAGACACTCTAGCAAATGTCCCAGGACCGCACACAACAATCCTTGGATCTTTAGGGCCGGTCCTCTCTTACTTTTGAGGATTAGTTATTCCTGAACACACGTTTCTCAGTCCTAACAGACCTATATTGTAACACCCCGTAATTCTGTTAATATTAATATTCACAAATTAAAGAATAACTAATCTCAGACGTGAGAATTGTGGGAAATGGGTAGCGCCATTGTGTTCGTCTTGGAATTCTGGTTGAAATAGAGTCCGAGTTTGCGTGATTTGGACTTCGTATAAAGGAGATATGGCCATCGGAAGTTTCAGAAAATTCAAAACAGATTTCAGAAAATTTAAATTTCAAATTTGAAGTCAAACAGGCAAGGCGGGAAATTTCCCGCCCAGCACCCAGGTCGACTGGGGAGTCGACTGGGCAGTCGACACCCCCAGGACCAGGTCGACTACGCAGTCGACTTGGGTGTCGACCTGGTCCATTTGGCCAGGTTTTGGCTGAGCCCAATCTTGTGCTGCTGATGTGTCTTTAGGGCTGAGTTGGCTAATTTAACGGTTCAGGTTAGTTCTGAGTTGATCTGATGGTCTAAATAAATCCTAAACTCTATATATACCTAGGTAGTCTCTCACTCTAAAATCACATGAAAAATAGAATAGCCGTCGTCATGCCATCGCCATGGAACTCAGTGTAGCCGCCGCCAACTAAGAAGGAAGAAAGCTAATCAAAACTCTAATTCTACTCAACTCTAAAGCAAATCAAGACTCTCTTTCTTTTCTAATTGTGAGTATGATGATTTTAATAAGATTATTAGCAAACTAATTAGATTAAGTTGTGATATGGATTATAATAGGATGATGTGAATTATTGATTATATATATGTTGTTGTAAACCTTATGCTATCATGTATGTTTTAAATCCTATGTTATGTGATGATGATATCCTATATGTTTATATATATTTTGTTGTAAACTTTATGCTATCATGTATGTTGTAAATCCTATGTTATGTGATGATGATATCCTATATGTTGTAAATCATGCTATGATGATATTATATATGTTGCAAGTTTCTATGCTAAGTTGCGATGTTACAAAGCCATGATGTTATTATGTTGTAGTTAACTTATGAATCATGATGTTGATTATATATATTTGGGCTATGTTGATTCACATGATAAATCACATGTACCTATGCAAGTTTAGATTTATTAGTATGTATAATCTGACATGTTGTATGACATCTATTTAGATCTAGAATTATGACATCTATTTAGAGCTAGAATTATGCTATGACATGTGTGAGTTCTATGTGTTAGATGCTAGTCCACACCATCAACATGTTGCATAAACCACATATGCAATTTTATACATGAACTTGGGTTATGATCATATTATGTAAGTTGTGACATTTAACCAAACAAGTTGACACCTTTAGATCCATGACATGTGTAGTTTTATGCAAGTTTCACCCCTATTATGATTAGATCTATTTTATTTGTCTATATGTTGTGATAATTTATCTTTGTGCTATGAGTTAGACTATTCGAGTCTAACGTATATCTTTTGTTGAATAAGCGAACGTCTAACGTGGGGTAGGGGTAATATTAAGGATTTAATATTAAGAAACTGGGGTGCAATTGATATGATTTTGCATACCATAAGTGGATGGCCATAATTGAGTCAATTATGGACATCATTAAAATTGGAATTAATTAATGATTTGAATAGGGATATATTTAAAACTGGGGTAAAAGATTATAAGTGTTAATCAATGCTTAGGACACGAGGTTGGACTCGTTTGTGACGTAAAACTGCCCGAACCCGCCCGGCAAATCCAGTAGTCACAAATGTCAGCCCAATGTGAGAGGTCCTAGGCCCAAATTAAAGCATAACAATTGAAAAGACACGAGTTTAGACTCTTTTATGGTGTAAGACTGCCCGGACCCGCCCGGCAAATCCAGCTGCCATAAATGCCAGTCTAATGTGAGAGGTCTTTATAAGGTTATGGCCTTAATGAATTAAGAAATACTTAACCAGATAAACATGTGAGGTGGGACATGGGGGTTAAGTATGTGCCTTGGGTGGCATGAGGAATCTAGTGGGTGCCTTTAGTGGCATTTGAAACACGATTAGTAAGACTTAACCAAACACACATGTAAATGAACATGACTAAGAAGAGGGTTAAGTGGGATATACTTGTGGGGACAAGCTCAGGTGGATAGCTTGTGGGGGCCCATTTCAACCAGTAACCCAAACGTATCTTTGTGGGCTCGACCCAAGTCGAGGACGGGACACGCATACTGGGCTTGACTATAAGAGGCCAAACGGGTTAGCAGTGGCAACGCAAGTCCAATGGGTTTCATATGCGTGTGTGGACCCGGGCTGCTAGGTAAGACGTTGTTTCATCATGTAGGTATAAGCCGTGCATCCTCAAGTTGTATCGAGTTGCCACTTTAGGGGAGTGATACACCCCACTATGGGGCCAGCACGGGTATCTACGAGTAGGGAGCCGATCGCAAGTGGGTAGTGGGGTACACCTAGCGGAGAAAGGGGCGGGCGGCACCTATGTATTCAGCTAGGGGTACACGAAGTTATTTATAAAATTTCTAAGTGAAGCATGTGGGTAGTGGGGTACACCTAGCGAAGATAGGGGCAGGCAGCACCTATGTAGTCAGTTAGGGGTACACAAAGCTATTTATATAATTTCTAATTCGGTGAGTGGGATCAACCTTTTGGGTGACTGGTGTGATGCAGTGTAGTAATTATTCGTTAGTATTAGGTGTGCCTTTAACGTTATCTTTATCTGCTCTTCCATACCCAATAGTTCATAGACATCTCCTTATTTTCCAGCTTGTGCCTCAGTCTAATTATTTTGATAATAGTATTGTTAGAATTATCATACTCGCCAGACTTTATGTCTGACCCCCTCCATTTCTATCCTTTCACCCCCTCCAGGTCCTCAGGGTGGGCCCAGCTCAAGCGGAGTTTGATTGGATTGCTTTATCTCTCTTTTGGAAAGCTTGGACCGCTGAAGTAAAGTCCAGCTTGTTATCTTCTTTAATGGCTATTTATGTAATTGGGTTATGTATTTTGTTTTATCAAGATGGATATTGTACTTGACTCTGATTTATGGTTTTATGATGTAGCAAACATGTTTAATTTCCGCTGCAATGAAATAAAGTTTTAGATTTCCATGTACTACTTATTATCTGTCTTGTTGTAATTTTTCTGTTCTGTATTCACTTAAAACCTCCATGGAAGTTAATGCATTCCCTTTGTGAGTGACATTAATGGTCGTGGGGTGTTACACGTGGTATCAGAGCTTAAGGTTACCAGAACAGATTTTTTTTTTAGAAAAACCATTTTTCTAAAGTATTTTTGGAAGAAGTATTTTCAAAAACATGTCTTGATGAGTAATTTAAAGAGGAAAGTTTTTATGAAAAACATAATCCCCGATAGCCATATATCTTTATCTTTCGAATTCTCTATTTTGAATCTTTCCTTTTTCGTTTCAGCATGGCTGAAGATCTTAACCTTCCGGATGGTGTAACGATACCAGGATGGTATAGGAGGTTATTAAAGGCTAGGGCCGCTGCAGGTCCAGCCAATGTTCCTCCACCACCAGTTGCACCCGCTCCTACTCCTCCCCCTCCTCGCGCTGATACTTTTGCAAAGACATGCAAGGAATTTAAGGCTATGGGTGGAAAACCTTTTCAAGGGTCAGAAACATTTGTGGAAGCTAGAGATTGGCTTAAGGAGGTGGAAGAATTGCTAGAAATCTTTGAAGTAGAAGTAGGGAGGAAAGTCAAATTAGCAGCTTGGTTAATGAAGGGAGAGGCCTCGTTTTGGTGGGAGGTCACTAATGGGGAGCGTCCTGTTGATTCTTGGGCGGATTTCAGACGTAGGTTTGAGGCAAAGTTTCTCTCTAGGGCAGAAGAGAATCTATACATGGAAAGGTTCTTGACAATGAAGCAGGGAAATCTATCAGTGAAAGAGTACGTTAACAAATTTAACCAATTGGCAAGGTTTGGCTTAGATTTGGTGAACACGTCGGAGAAGAAGGCTCTGAGGTTCGTTATAGGATTGAATGAGCCGTTGCAAGGGTTGGCTATGACCCACATCCCTATAGGGGCCACCTTTAAGAAGCTAGTAGACAAGGCACTCATGCACGAGGAGAAAGGCGTTAATGCTAATAAGGCACCCGAGAAGAAAGGGGATCAAAAGAAACCACAATAGCAAAACAAGAAGGGTGGTAAAGACAATAATGGCAAAGGAAAGAAAAGATGCTTTAACTGTGGGACACCAGGCCATCTCAGCAAGGATTGCAGAAAGAAAAAGAAGACTGGCTGTTTTCACTGTGGTAAAGCGGGACATCTAGTGAAGGACTGCCTAAAGAAGGGGCAGAGGGCAGGGTCTACCTCGGGAGGACAGGTGCAGGCTCTTATGGCACCAGGGCAGGCAAGGGGACAAGTTCAGGCTCTCGCGGTCCCACCGCTGCAAGAATGAGGTAGAACCGTTTCTGTTGAAAGCTTAGTTTTTCTGTTTGATCATCCTGTCCGTACCTTATTCGATTCGGGCGCATCGCATTCATTTATCTCTACATCATTAGTTGAATCACTGCACTTAAACACCAGTTAATAGAGGATCCCTTAGTTTTTTCGAATCCAATTGGGGGCTTAGCTTATTTGTCCATGATATGTTTGGATTTGAAAATTTCTATACTTAGTGTTGAGTTTATATGTGATGCTTATGCTTTGGGCTTCACGGGCTATGGGCTAATTTTAGGAATGGATTGGTTATCCAGAAATGGGGTCGTTCTTGATTGTGAAAGGAGAGTAGTTAGGCTCATGACTCGCCTTGGTAACGCCCTTGATATCTTTTGTGATCCCATAAATTCCGTTATGCTAAGTTATCTAGAATCGCTTGACGCGTCGGTGGAAAATCTACGATCTGTTAAAGTAGTCCAAGAATATTCGGATGTGTTTGAGGAGGTGAAGGGCTTGCCTCCGAAGTGGGAGATAGATTTTCAAATATATCTTGTGGATAATGCAAAACCAGTATCTTTGCCAGTACGCCACATGGCTCCTCGTGAAAGGAGGGAACTCAATAAGCAAGTGAAGGAGTTGCTTGAGAAGGGGTTCATAAGACGAAGTATATCGGAGTGGGGTGCTCCAGTAGTATTTGCCACGAAGGCAGATGGGTCCCTTATACTTTGTGTGGACTACAGAGAACTTAATAAGCTTACTAATAAAAACAGACACCCACTGCCGTGGATTGACGATCTCTTCGATCAGTTAGTTGGCGCCTCAGTGTTTTCGCAGTTGGACTTAGCCACTGGTTTCCATTAGTTGAGAGTGGCTGAGGATAGCATTGACAAGACTGCCTTTAGGACTCCATACGGTTTCTATGAATGGCTAGTGATGCCCTTCGGTTTGACAAACGCCCCCGCATGCTTTGTTGATTTGATGAGTAGGGTGTTTAGGGAGTACCTTAATAAATTCGTGGTGGTCTTTGTAGACGACATCTTGATCTTTTCTAAGAATGAAGAAGAGCATGCCCTACATCTTAGGGAAGTGTTGGAGACTCTACGAGCGCATAATCTTAAAGCTAAATTTTCTAAGTGTCACTTCTGAAGGAAGGAAGTACGGTTCTTAGGGCACATGGTTTCCAAAGAAGGGATAGCTGTGGATCCCGCGAAGGTGGTGGCCATCCAAGATTGGAAGGTCCCTAAAAATGCTACCGAAGTAAGGAGTTTCTTGGGGTTGGATGGCTACTATAGGAAGTTTATCAATGACTTCGCAAAAATATCAGCTCCATTAACACGTTTGACAAAGAAGAACCTAGTTTTCGCGTGGGACGTAGATTGTGATGATGCGTTCCAACGTTTAAAGAGAGCTTTGACCTCAGCTCTAGTCTTAGTGCTGCCAGATGGGAGTAAGCCATTTACTGTTTATACCGATGCTTGTGGGACAGGACTAGGCGCAGTCTTAATGCTGGAGGGAAGGGTAATAGCCTATGGGGGAAGACAGTTAAGGGTGCATGAGAAAAATTACCCTACACATGACCTAGAGTTGGCCGCTATTGTTTTCGCGCTTAAGTCTTGGCGCCATTATCTTCTTGGGGAGAAATTCGAATTGGTCACTGACCATAAATCTTTAAAATACTTATTCTCTCAGAAGGACTTGAACTTAAGGCAGCAAAGGTGGATGGAATTCTTAGCGTCCTACGACTTCGAAATAGCATATACCCCGGGCAAGGGTAACGTGGTGGCAGACGCCTTAAGTAGGAAAAGGCGGTCCTTGAGTCCGTTGTTTGTTGAACGGCGAAACTTAGAATTCATCTCTAGGTTTGATTTTAGACCTTCCGTTGACTTTGTACCCGGTTTGCTAGCATCCTTGGAGGTCAGACCTACGCTTTTGGGACGGATTGGTGAGGCACAGCGAGACGACTCACAGTTGGTTGAGTTAGTGGAGAAGCTCAAAAGAGGGGAGTCATCAAGCCATCTCCGTAGGTATACCCTAGATGATAAGGGTTGGTTACGTAGGGATAGTAGACTATGTGTACCACGGGACGAGGACTTGAGGAAGACTATTCTTGATGATGCACATCGTTCGAAGATGACCATTCATCTCGGCGGGGATAAGATGTACAAAGACATGAAGCGAGTTTTCTTTTGGGCCTATATGAAGAGGGATGTGGCCGAGTATGTTGCTAGATGCTTGGTGTTCCAACAAGTAAAAGTGGAGCAAAAGAAACCCGGTGGGTTGCTTCACCCATTGGAGGTTCCACTATGGAAGTGGGAAAGTGTCTCGATGGATTTTGTGGATGGATTACCAAGATCAAGGAAGGGTAATACAGGGATTTGGGTTATAGTAGATAGACTTACTAAAAGCACCCATTTTATTCCCGTGAAGAGTAAGAGGACTGCTCCATGGTCAGCTTCTGTATACGTCCGAGAGATAGTTCGTTTGCATGGTGTCCCTTCTAACATAGTAAGCGACTATGATCCTATCTTCACTAGCGAATTTCGAAGGAGCTTACAAGAAGCGGTAGGGACTCAGTTATGTTTGAGCACCGCATATCATCCTCAGACGGACGGCCAAACCGAGAGGGTGAATCGCATTCTAGAGGATCTTTTGAGGCTATGTATCCTAGACTTTGGGGGTACATGGAAAGAGCATCTTCCGTTGGTAGAGTTCGCATATAATAACAGCTTTCAATCTAGCATTGGCATGGCACCTTTCGAAGCTCTTTATGGATGACCTTGTCGTTCACCTACATGTTGGTGGGAATCTACGTATAAGATCTAACTTGGGCCCGATATGATTAGAGAGACTTCAGAAAAGATCGACTTGATTCAAAGGAGGATGAAGACGGCGCAAGTTAGGCAGAAATCTTATGCAGACAAAAGGAGGACAGATCTTGAGTTTGATGTTGGGGACATGGTCTTTATCAAAGTGTCTCCATTACGGAACGTTGTTCTCTTAGGATCCGTTGGGAAATTAGCACCAAGGTTCGTAGGGCTGTTTCCTATTAAGGAGAAGATTGGACAGATGGCGTATAGAGTGGATTTGCCTAAAAGACTTAGTGGTGTACACGACGTATTCCATGTGTCACATTTGAGGAAGTGCTTGCACAAGACCGCGGAAGTGATAGAGTCGAGCTTGCTTAGAAAGGTGGAGATAGAGCGTGATGCGACGATTCGACGAGCTCCTACATGCATTCTTGGGTCGGAGATCAAGAAGTTGAGGAATCGAGAGGTCAGACTAGTCAAAGTGCAATGGGGAGATAATGAGAGCAACGCTACTTGGGAGACAGAAGCGAAGATGCGTTCGTTGTACCCTTTTCTTTTTTAGGGTATGTCTTTTAATTTCTCCTTTATCGCTTAGCTTGTACTTATCTTATCTTTAGTATGTCCTCTCGCTAGTATCTTTGACCTTTAGTTAGGACAATCCTATGTTTGAAACATGTGTTTGAGACATGTTATGTATGATGGATGCAAAGTGGATGCAAGTGTTTGCTAGTGGTTGCTCATGGATGCATATACACACACTATTTGGCACTAGATCGGCTCAGTCACTTCATATTGCATATTGCATATATATGGATGTATTTAGTAAAATGGACGTATGAGGATTTTTTTATCATATGGATGCTGCATTCAGATGATGATTGTGCACTCATATAGAGATAATATGTAGCATTAAGGAACTTTTGCATACATAATGGACTCATGGCACTATCATGATTTTCATTAAGGAGGTCAACTGAATCAGTGGACCGCCTGATTTTGCATTAGATATAGACGATGGATTCCTGTGTTTGATGGTTGAGTAGATGGACGATTGGATGTTAGGATATACATTCTTCTTGACTTGAAGATTTCGGGGTCGAAATCCTTTAAGGAGGGGAGAATGTAACACCCCGTAATTCTGTTAATATTAATATTCATAAATTAAAGAATAACTAATCTCAGATGTGAGAATTGTGGGAAAAGGGTTGCGCCATTGTGTTCGTCTCGGAATTCTGGTTGAAATAGAGTCCGAGTTTGCGTGATTTGGACTTCGTATGAAGGAGATATGGCCATCGGAAGTTTCAGAAAATTCAAAACAGATTTCAGAAAATTTAAAATTCGAAGTCAAACAGGCCAGGCGGGAAATTTCCCGCCCAGCACCCAGGTCGACTGGGGAATCGACTGGGCAGTCGACACCCCCAAGACCAGGTCGACTGCGCAGTCGACTTGGGTGTCGACCTGGTCCAGTCGGCCAGGTTTTGGCTGAGCCCAATCTTGAGCTGTTGATGTGTCTTTAGGGCTGAGTTGGCTAATTTAGAGATTCAGGTTAATTCTGAGTTGATCTGACGGTCTAAATAAAGCCTAAACTCTATATATACCTTGGTAGTCTCTCACTCTAAAATCACATGAAAAATAGAATAGCCGCCATCATGCCATCGTCATGGAACTCAGTGTAGCCGCCGCCAACTAAGAAGGAAGAAAGCTAATCAAAACTCTAATTCTACTCAACTCTAAAGCAAATCAAGACTCTCTTTCTTTTCTAATTGTGAGTATGATGATTTTAATAAGATTATTAGCAAACTAATTAGATTAAATTGTGATATGGATTATAAGAGGATGATGTGAATTATTGATTACATATATGTTGTTGTAAACCTTATGCTATCATGTATGTTGTAAATCCTATGTTATGTGATGATGATATCCTATATGTTGTAAATCATGCTATGATGATATTATATATGTTGCAAGTTTCTATGCTAAGTTGCGATGTTACAAAGCCATGATGTTATTATGTTGTAGTTAACTTATGAATCATGATGTTGATTATATATATTTGGGCTATGATGATTCACATGATAAATCACATGTACCTATGCAAGTTTAGATTTATTAGTATGTATAATCTCACATGTTGTATGACATCTATTTAGATCTAGAATTATGACATCTATTTAGATCTAGAATTATGCTATGACATGTGTGAGTTCTATGTGTTAGATGCTATTTCACACCATCATCATGTTGCATAAACCACATATGCAAGTTTATACATGAACTTGGGTTATGATCATATTATGTAAGTTATGACATTTAACCAAACAAGTTGACACCTTTAGATCCATGACATGTGTAGTTTTATGCAAGTTTCACCCCTATTATGATTAGATCTATTTTATTTGTCTATAAGTTGTGATAATTTATCTTTGTGCTATGAGTTAGACTATTCGAGTCTAACGTATATCTTGCGTTGAATAAGCGAACGTCTAACGTGGGGTAGGGGTAATATTAAGGATTTAATATTAAGAAATTGGGGTGCAATTGATATGATTTTGCATACCGTAAGTGGATGGCCATAATTGAGTCAATTATGGACATCATTAAAATTGGAATTAATTAATGATTTGAATAGGGATATATTTAAAACTGGGGTAAAAGATTATAAGTGTTAATCAATGCTTAGGACACGAGGTTGGACTCGTTTGTGACGTAAAACTGCCCGGACCCGCCCGACAAATCCATTAGTCACAAATGTCAGCCCAATGTGAGAGGTCCTAGGCCCAAATTAAAGCATAACAGTTGTAAAGACACGAGGTTAGACTCTTTTATGGTGTAAGACTGCCCGGACCCGCCCGGCAAATCCAGCTGCCATAAATGCCAGTCTAATGTGAGAGGTGTTTACAAGGTTATGGCCTTAATGAATTAAGAAATACTTAACCAGATAAACATGTGAGGTGGGACATGGGGGTTAAGTAGGTGCCTTGGGTGGCATGAGGAATCAAGTGGGTGCCTTTAGTGGCATTTGAAATACGATTAGTAAGACTTAACCAAACACACATGTAAATGAACATGACTAAGAAGAGGGTTAAGTGGGATATACTAGTGGGGACAAGCTTATGTGGATAGCTTGTGGGGGCCCATTTCAACCAGTAACCGAAACGTATCTTTGTGGGCTCGACCCAAGTCGAGGACGGGACACGCATACTAGGCTTGACTATAAGAGGCCAAACGGGTTAGCGGTGGCAACGCAAGTCCAACGGGTTTCATACGCGTGTGTGGACCCGGGCTGGTAGGTAAGACGTTGTTGCATTGTGTAGGTATAAGCCGTGCATCCTCAAGTTGTATCGGGTTGCCACTTTAGGGGAGTGATACACCCCACTGTGGGGCTAGGACGGGTATCTACGAGTAGGGAGCCGATCGCAAGTGGGTAGTGGGGTACACCTAGCGGAGATAGGGGCAGGCGACACCTATGTAGTCAGCTAGGGGTACACGAAGTTATTTATAAAATTTCCTAGTGAAGCAAGTGGGTAGTGGGGTACACCTAGCGGAGATAGGGGCAGGCAGCACCTATGTAGTCGGCTAGGGGTACACAAAGCTATTTATATAATTTCTAATTCGGTGAGTGGGATCAACCTTTAGGGTGACTGGTGTGGTGCAGTGTAGTAATTATTCGTTAGTATTAGGTGTGCCTTTAACGTTATCTTTATCTGCTCTTCCATACCCAATAGTTCATAGACATTTCCTTATTTTTCAGCTTGTGCCTCAGTCTAATTATTTTGATAATAGTATTGTTAGAATTATCATACTCGCCAGACTTTATGTCTGACCCCCTCCATTTCTATCCTTTCCCCCCCCCCCCCCCTCTAGGTCCTCAGGGTAGGCCCAGCTCTAGCGGAGTTTGATTGGATTGCTTTATCTCTCTTTTGGAAAGCTTGGACCGCTGAAGTAAAGTCCAGCTTGTTATCTTCTTTAATGGCTATTTATGTAATGGGGTTATGTATTTTGTTTTATCAAGATGCATATTGTACTTGACTCTGATTTATGGTTTTATGATGTAACAAACATGTTTAATTTCCGCTGCAATAAAATAAAGTTTTAGATTTCCAAGTACTACTTATTATCTGTCTTGTTGTAATTTTTCTGTTCTATATTCACTTAAAACCTCCATGGAAGTTAATGCATTCCCTTTGTGAGTGACATTAATGGACGTGGGTTGTTACATATATCCAAGGCGCCTCGCATTCCAACAACCACACAGGTGAAAAGTATGAAAATGTCAGCAAGTTTAAGAACTGACACCACCCATAGCTAGAAAGAAACGTCGTGCTCTCCCTGCAGTCACTATCACGTTTTTGACTCATACCGAGGTGTGAGGCTCGCGAGTTCACGCTATACACAAAGCTACGCCACACAGGCCGTGCTTTGATCATCAACCACAAGACTTTGCTTTTCAACAGAAGCCTTGATCAATTGCCACTTACGCGTGCCACACTGGCAATTCACTCCATGCGACTGATGTCCATCGATATACAACCTCTGAGCTTTTACGTCTCAGAGAAGGGCGTTAAGCAAGAGAATAAATTCTCCGCTGCCAAACAGATGTATATTTAATAGAGATCAATCAGCACATAATAAAATCCAATGTCAGACACACAGTCCATTTACAAGTTCGTTCTGGGTCTGAACGAAACCGGAGGCACTTTCCACGCGTATCCATCGATATCCAAGTACGTCTGGACGATCACCAACTGATTCCCTCATCTTGGGTGTACAACCCAATCAAGATCATTAGTAATCACCCAGACGATGTGAAGACTTCGGTCTTCAACCACCATCTTCATCTTCGACTTATCGCCGAATTGGTTATTCAGAATGGGTAGAAACCCGGCCTTTCTGAATAACCCACGTATATAATAAACAAATGTTACACAAACACAACAAACGCCTCATTCCAATTCAGAATATTCTTTTATTCACAAAATCACATTCTTAGGGAAAGGTTCCCATAAATTTTATCAAAGATAAATTCTTCTAAATTTATTCTTTAATCTTCCTTTGAATATCATTTCAAACCATTTTATGGTTTTCCAAACTAGTCGGGATTAGCGAACCACACCGAAGTAATTATTTATTTTATTTCCCAATCCCAACCTATTCATCCCCTGGAGCAAAACTGGTAATACTCCATATCTAACACCACGGTGTTATCGGTAAAATTAATTACCATTTCACATTCAAATCTAATTAAAGATTTAACTATCGCTTTGGAGCAAAACTGGTGGTACTCCATTCTCGATCACCTTTCAGGTTTGATAATTTAAATTATCAATTCACATTTCAATCTAACTAAAGATTCATTAAAACTCCACTTAGTTTTAATCTTTTCAAAAATCAATATCCTGCCTTTAATCGGGTTAAAGAAACAATGTCATCTAAAACACGGTTCACGATAAACCCGAAATCACATTCAAATTCAATTCCAATTAAATATTATTTGATTGGTACACTTCATTAAATCTAAATAGAAAGATTTAATCTTTCTCTCTACTGGGCTTAAGAATCAGTGTTAATGAAGACACCATTCATGACAAACCCAAATCACGTTTGATATTAAATACAAGGCTCTGAATAGAAAATATATCGGCTTATATTCAATATCAAATTCTGAAACCAACAAATATCGTATTGCAAATAACGATATGAATATATCTTTCAAATTTCCACAACCATATCTGTATAATCACAAAATCCAACATCGAAATACTCCAAAGATAATTTTGATTCAAATCCATTCCAATTCACGTATTGGAAATACCTGGTTATTTTTAAAACCACTTTCAAATTCAATTTATTTATTTCAAAAATAAATTGATTTTAATTCTAGTTCAAAAACTAGTTCATTTCGATAAAAATCTATTTTTATCTTTTCAAATGTGGAGTTTTTCATCCCAATTTTTCCCCAAATCATTTCTTATGATTGTACACAAATTACTGATATTTTTAATAATTTTATCAAGGCCCGTACAGTCGATTTCCATCAACGGCCATCGAACTGCACTTACGGCGACCTTTTCCAAATTTGATTTGGACATAATTCCAAATCCATCGTAAGATCTCAGATTTCTAATATTCATTGGAAAGCTCTTTTCGATACGAACCCAACGGTTCCAGTTTTAGGAGAATCCGACGGTCGGATCTCCCGCAACGTCAATTCGAAGTCAATGGTCGAAATCCACGAACTGCCGCGGCGCGGCGCGTTCTATTCAGGCCATTATATATATTATATATATATATATTATATTTCGTCGATTTCCTTTTAAAACATATTTAATAAATCGTTTTAAATTCATTTTCGAAACGATTTCAACTTCATATTCAATTCCGAATCGAAATTGAATGTTCCACATCATCGATATACAAATGATAATATTTTCAAAACGTTATATTTTGAAATCACTTCTTTTTCTATATTCATTTTAAAAACGAATATAATCGATATAAATATCGCTCACGTCAAAATGACGCATCTCTAATCAACACGGCTTTATATATTTTAATAACTTCGTTATTCTATTCAACAAATGAATATTTATTCTATTCAACACATGAATCTATATTTCTTTCAACACATGAATCTATATTTCTTTCAACATATGAATATCATCAACACATGACTATTTTTGTTATTTAATATATTTTATAAAATTATGGTATCTATCGTTTGATTTTTAAATCAGACTCCAACCGTAAAGTAGTAAGAGAATGATTCCCTATGTATTAACCCCGAAGGCCGAAACCAATATCAGATCAATACTCAGGAAACCACTCATCTTACCTATTTTCCAGTTAGTTTCTAACTTTAAAAATGTGATAAAGATGTAAATTTTATTGCTTAAATATTTCTTTCAACACATGATAATTTTCAACACATGATTATCGTCAACACATGACTATTTATATTCTATTCAACACATAAATCTTTATTTTATTCTATTCTTTATTTCCCCAATTGGAATGAGGCCTAATCAATTACCATATAATGTTAATTATATGGATTCCATACAACACATGTATATAATCACAACGATAAATAATCAATCATCATCCAAAGTGCACCACACAACTGCATAAGCATTAAATATAAATAATTAATGCTTATAACAGCCTGTCAATCAATCGATCGACATATAACTAATCAATCGGGATGAGTGTACGCCAAATATCATCCCAACACCCGTGTGGGGTTTCAAATCAACAAACACATAATTTTATTCACACACACACACGTTAAAAATAATATTTTTAACGATCTAATATTTTTAACTATATAAATATTTTATTTCATTTCACATCACACAATCAATTTTCACCACAACAAACAATCAAACATACAAGCCATCCATGGTCTGTGGATAACGGGTGTCGGGTGCTGCTAAGCACCGTCTGCATCCTAGTATATATTTAACTAGAAAAGAAGATTTAAAGTGAGAAGTTCTCACCGACTAGCTAACCCAATACCACGACTCTTCTTATGCAGAAATCTTCGTCGTTCTCGCCTTTTGTCACTTTCGTTGCCCATAGCCACTACATATGTAAAAATCACATTTTTATATTTTTGCTATGTATATAAAAATCATATTTTTATAATCACTCCATTTGGATAAAAAATCTATTTTTACATTGCTACTATATAGATAAAATTTCTATTTTTACAACGATGTTCATATAATAAAGATTATATTTTTATCACGCTATTCTCTATATAAAAATTTCGCCTTTTCAAATATGAAAATTATATTTTTATTCCTTCTATACTATAAAAATCATATTTTTATTATTCTACATCAGTGAAAGTCCTATTTTTATCGAAGTAAAAATCATACTTTTACTTCACTACTTAATTAAAAATTATATTTTTATTACTCTACATAAATAAAAATAATATTTTTAATCTCTACATTATATAAAAATTATATTTTTAATCTCTTCATCTTCGCTTTCGTATGATTAAAAATCGTCTTTTTACTTAGTTAAAAATATAACTTTTTTTTGTTTTCAAAAATCTAATCTTTCCCATATATAAAAATCTAAACTTGTAAATAAATAAAAATCAGTTTTTATACTAATATGTATCGTAAGCTGATTCGATCGTTTCGATCAGTTTTTGTCAAAATCAACATATAACTCTATATACTGAATTTGAACGCGCATTTCAATTTACTAGGGCCACATGCTAACCCTAAAAATTCCCGAAAAATATTTTCTAGCTTCGTATTGACGATACGTCCTAACAAAACTAATTTCATCGAATTATGAGACCGTTGGAAAAATGGCCATTTTCCAGTCGATTAAATTCAACTAAAACTAGTCTTACGCGTTTTCCTTTGCCACGCTCACATATTGATTCGAAAAATTACGAAATTTGAAACCTAGCAATAATTTGACATCGCGGATCCAACAAAAGTGGTTTCGTCGAAATCTGAGGTCGTTTGCAAAATGGCTATTTTCAAAGGCCGAAATTCCATAGCGACTATTCAGAATTTTCAACTAGACATAACTTTTGATTCCCGTTATGAAATTTCGATTTCCGGATTCGTTGGAAAGATATTCTCAATTAGATTAAAATATTTTTGGTTTCAATAAAATCCGGTTTATTTTGCACCCGGTACATTCAATTGAAGTTTGAAATCGAATTATCGAACTACCGCGCAATTCTCAATTCCTTTTATAATTTAAAACAAATATTTATAGTCTAACGACGATCTATATAACTATATACGTTCGAATTCCATTCAAAATAAATTTTTCGTCGTTATTATTTAAAATAATTCATTTTAAATATTCAAAATTCATTAAAATAACCAAAATAAAAAAATTTAATTGGCTCGCATTTCCGGGTTGTTACATAGGTGTTATCATGAACAATGTTTTTAAAGACAATTGTTCTTTAACCCAATCAAAGATAAGATTTATTTCTTAAATTTGAATAATTATAAAGTAATGATTTTGGAAATTAAAACCCAAATAGGAGTTTTAATGAATCTTTAAAAAGAGGATTAAAGAATAAATTTTAGAGAATTTATCTTTGATAAAATTAATGAGAACCTTTCCCTAATAATGTGAATATTTATTTAAAAGAATATTCTGATTTGGAATGAGGCATTTGATGTGTTTTATAGCACTTTATTATTGATTATAAAATACGCGAGTTATTCGGAAAGACCGGGCTTTAACCCATTCTGAATAATTTCTACGACGATTAAAAGTCAAAGATGAAGACGGTCGTTGAAGACTGGTGGTCTTCACATCGTTTGGATGACTACTGATGTCTTGATTGGGAGGCATCCCAAGACAAGGTAATAAGTGGTGATCGTCCAAACATACTTGGAGATCGACGGATATGCGAGAGCCTCTCTCCTGTATTGGACATATGGGACGAGGAATAAGGTGTCTTCGGTTTCGTTCAGACCCAGAACAGACTTGTAAATGGATGTTATGTCTGACGTTGTATTCCTTTATGCTGTATTCGTTGATCTCTGCTAAATATATATCTGTTTGGTGGCGGAGAATTTATTCTCTCGCATAACACCCTTCTCTGAGACATACGAGCTTAGAGGTTATACATTGGTAGAAATCAATGGTATGGTATGGATTAACAATGTGGCATGCTAAGATGCAAATGATCAAGGCTTTTGTTTAAAAGCAGAGCCTTGCGGTTGATGATCAAAGCACAACGTTAAATAGCATAGATTTGTGTATAACATTACTTCACGAGCCTCGCACCCCGGTATGAACTAGAAACGGGAGTAAGAACTACATGGAGGACATACGTTTCTTTCTAGCTAGAAGTGGTGTCAGGGTTTTACACGCCCAGGCATTTTTACTTATGTGGATAATGGAATGAGGCACCTCGGTTATTTGAGTCCCTAGTGGCTCTATTTACGCCCCATAGGGCGGGGAAACGTATTATTCAGGCATTATTAATCCACTAACATATTTGTGGATCGGCCCTGAAGATCCAAGGTGCAGTTGCGGCTGATCCTGAGGCACGGGCTAGAGTGTCTCGAATTTGGTAAGGACTATCTTTTTCCTTGGTTCATGATGGAAATCCAACTTCCAATACAACCCATGCAGTTTTGATTGTATAACTAGTACGGTGACATAGTATATGGTAGTTATGCCGTCTATGATTGATACATTATGATTGAAATTGTTTATGAAACATATACACACTAACAGTAATATCAAATCTGTTATATCGTATCAAGCATTTTTTACCATTATAAGGTAAAACTCTATCCTTCGGTTTGCGTTGCATTGTGTGATGGGACTTGAGTCTTATAATGGTTTCAGTTTTATAAAAAGCATTGCGTTGTTTAACGATTTACTGTATTTATGCACTGGCGATCCAATGGAGTAAACTCGTTCCGCGTTAGCGGCGTGGTCCTGTGATTGGCCCTATTATTAAATAAGTTGAAGAATATCTCTCATACCAGTCCCATGACTGACCCGTTGTTTGTTTCACTTTGCAAGCTCGGGTGTCCTCTTTTCCACAAGGGCAGTCGAGTAGCTTCTTTTGCAGATATTCATTTCTTGAGCAGGATTCTAGATGGAAGCTTAAAGCTGTGTCCGGAGCAATGATAGTCTTCCGTTGTGTATTGTGTTTATTATAAATTTATCTTCCGCTATATTATTATTTCGATGTACTTTGATATTCTGTTCTCTAATGTAACATTATTATAATGTTTATAAAAGTCTGTTGTTATTTGTTATGATGTGTTGTTTTCCCAAAGTTAACGTATGCGGGATTTGAACGGTCTTGGTCGATTTAGCGATCGATTAGGTTCGGGCAAAATCCGTGTCGTTACAGTATACAAATAATGATAAATGTTGTTTTATTTATTGAGTGTCATTTCTCATTGGTTATTACTGTTTGATTGACTGTGTGATTTATGCTCGACCAGTTTATGAGCAACTATACTTTTATCTTTAGCATTGCGTTGGGTAGAAAATATTTGTGCACTAACGCCTTGTGATCTATTTCACGATTTGACTGAAAAGTGCTTGACGAAAATATTATTTCATTTACTTTGTGAACATAAATTTAAATGAGTGATTTTGAAATATTTTTTTCATAAAGCAATATGAAATGAAATGTTTGATTTCATAGAAATAGAAAATATTTGGAAGATAATAAATGGTTTATAAAAAGATATTTTATAAACGAAGAGAATCCCGATGGCTTAAATCCCGTTGTTTGAAATGATTTAGAAAGACAACAATTCTATGATTTGAAGATATTTGTGGTTATTATTGTGAAATGATTTATCACTTCGGGGTACTAAATGATTTGTTATGTTATCGAGATTCGGGTAACTCGTGGCTACAAACTGGGTATGGGGTTTAGAAGACCCTTGAAGGTAGTCTTCTCTGAAATGTTGGAGAGATGGTATTATTTATTTATGGAGGTGGCTAGTACCCAGTGGCCTTGTTATCGGGAGAAACCTCCCGATCTAGTGGCATATATGTTGATATGCTTGTATTATAGATATTTCAGATTTTCATAAGTGATTTGTTTTTAAATCCCAAAGTGAAGTATGATTTGATAATATTTCAAGGATTTGAAATGAAATCGGGATTTTAATATCGAAGGGATTATTTTCAAAACATTGGATTTTGAAAATAATGAAGTTGATTAGATTTGATAAATCTAAATTTAAAGGTTTAGCCTGAAGGGTAGTTTGGGAATTGCATTGTTGTTTGTGCATCGTAGGCTCCATGAGTCCTATTTTTGAATAGGAGAACTATGTTGGTTTGATCTTGAATCTAATTGGGTACCCAATTAGATAAGGGTATGTAAGTAGTCACAAGTGGTAGTGATGCAGCCTCTTAAATAACGTAACCCTTTTCTGTTTGTTGTTTGATATTTATCAATTATTGATATATCTTTTCTTCTTACAATATTATTCGGCATATGAATTGTTTGTTGAGTTTGGAAGAGTGACTATTGTTGTCTATCTCATCAAAGTTATACAGCGGTAGATTTATCACTTAAAGTTCTTTAATATTTTAGCACACCAAGTGTATTAAAAGATCTCTGATGGTTTATTAATCAAAAATTCCATCCTATACATTTATCAGTGTTGAATATTTATCAAATACTATGCAGTAAGTTGGTAGTTTTCGTTAGTAATTTTAGAATGGACGGATTTTTTTGGCAATTTTGATTGTTTCGAAAAATCCGGGTCCATCATACATTTGGTATTAGAGCTTAGGTTAGGTGCCTAAGGAAAATTAGTCTAGATTATCAATTTAACCTTAGAATTTTAAAATGAAACTACCTTTGTTTTGTAAATATAAATTGATGAGATGAGGCATCGTACCTCCCACCAGGGATATGGGTTGAATTTTCTTTGGTGTGTTTAAGTTAACTTGATTGTTCACTTTTGGTTAAATTTTCCTGTTCTTGCAATTTCGAGGACGAAATATTTTAAGTGGTAGAGAATGTAAAGACCGAAAAAAATCAAACACTTAATCTTTGAATATCGTAACAATTTGTAATATTGTTATATGTTATAAATATGAATATATAACCTTGTTAAACATCATTTAACTAGTAATTAATGATCCTAGACTCATTTTGGTAAAATGCTTTCAAAAATATACTTTTGGTAAAATATTGATAAAATGACCGAAAATCGCTTTATCGATAAATGACTATTTTCTCAGTAAAAGTTGTTGAAAATTAAATGAGTGTCTAATTATACATTAGGAAAGTAATTAGCAAATAAATATATTTTTCAGGTTTATGGTTAACTATATTGATGATGTCATCATTTTAGAAAATGAGCAATTAAGGAAAGATTTTGTATTTTTGGTATTTAAATAATTAAATAAGTGTTTAATAATTCAGATATCCTTGTTCTAATCATTTAAATAAGATAAGGAATTTATTTTCAAATTTTGTTTACTTAAATAAATAATTTGATAAAGGATTAAAAATATGACTGAGGTTTAACTTTTAGATTTACAACCTATCGTTGAACAAAAGTAGTTTCATATCATTGGAATGTTGTTTCATATATTTACATGAATATACATATATAAGTATATACATAATTAGTCACATCAAAGAGTAAGAAAATATCCTAAGTTTATGCATATAAACTCGTAATATGTATACAAATGGAAGCTAAATCCTTAAGCTTTGAAAAAGCAAACTTACCATCATCTTACACACACTTCACATCAACTTACGCACCTCTCATATCACCTTACACACCTCTCATATCACTCATTAATCCCATTAGGGTTTTGGGGATATTTTGGTCTTTTCCCATTCACATTCCTAAGGCTATATAAAGGGAGACATACCCTTAAGAATATATACACAATTTCTTTTCTTCTTCGTTTTCTTCTTAATCTATATCAATAGCTTCTTCGTGAGCAATGGTGGTGAAGGAGGAGGAGGAGAGGCATTAGCTTGGTTTCGAAGTGCTAAAGATTGGATCTTTAGGCTAGTGGTAATGAAAGGAAGTGGTTCTTTTTCCTTATGGCTTTGTGCTTGGTTAGGTATGGATCTAAGTGAGTTACCTCACTATCTCTTAGTCATAAATTATTTATATATATGTTGTGTTTGGAGTATAAAGTTAAATTGACATTAACTAAGTAAAGTTATTAACTTTAGAACCCTCTTGCTTTTGAAAGAAAATGACAACTTTATATTATGTAGCATACCTTCTATTGCCTTCTTAAGCATGCCTCGTTAATTACTTAATTAAAAAGTAATCTAAAGAGTGTAACTCTAATAAGCCGACGAGTACACTTATATGTTTATGAAATTCAGTTCGAGGTGCTTAAACTAAGGAGATGTTCAAGAGCAACCAGTGCCCTGGCTCACCTGGCCTCATCACGGACGAGGAATATTAAGTTGATAATGTCGGAGAGTTAAGTATACGAATAATGACAAATGTTGTTTTATTTATTGATTGTCATTTATCATTGGTTATTATTGTTTGATTGATTGTGTAATGAACAGGGATTTTCGATCCTGAAAATCAACACAAAAATACCATGTCGACCATTCAAGCACCAAAACACTGGAATGCTATTAGAAAGAAATTAGAGGGTGAGATAAGAGAGAAAGAAATATTATAATAGAAGAAATAAGAAGAAGGAACACATCAAAATCAGAGTCTCACATCGCAGCAGAATAAATATAGTATAGAAATAACTCTTTATTGAAAACTTGAAATAATGCTTACAATCAGAGTACATCAGTCAAGGCAATCTAGACAATTATAATAATCTGTCCTCATATACAATCCACAACGGAATAAATACCAATATGTCTGAACTCCTCCAGCACGTCTTCTGAACTTCGTAGTGTCCAATAACCTGAACCTATAAGTACCGGGCTAACCCGTGCATTATAAACACTGGATCAGTCTGGTGAACAAGAGTGAGAAACCCACTAAGTTTATATGCATGTAACAACCCGGGAAATCAGAACCCATTTAAAATTTTTATTTTAGCAATTTTAGTGAATTTTGAATATTTAAAATGATTTATTTTAAAAAATAACGATTAGAAATTTATTTTGAATAGAATTAGAACGTATAAATTTATTTAAATCGAAATTAGAATATAAATATTTATTTTAATTATAAAATAAATCGGAAATGGCGCGGTAGTTTGAAAATTCGATTTCAATTTCAAATGAATGTACAAGATTCAAAATAAACTGGATTTTAGTGAAACCAAAAATATTTGAATCTATTTGAAAATATCTTTCTAACAAATCCGAAAAATTGAAATTTCATAGCGGGAATAAAAAATTATGTCCAGTTGAAAATTCATAATAGTCGCTATGGAAAAATAGCCCTTAAAAATAGCCATTTTGCAAACGACCTCCATTTTCGACGAAACCACTTTTGTTGGATCTGGAATATTAAATTATTGCTAGATTCCAATTTTCATAATTTTTGGAGTCCATATGTGGCCATACGGGATAAATTGTGAGTTGAACAGCCATTTAAGCCAGAAATAGAGTTTTAAAAGCAAACGGACTCGGAATTCGACGAAACTATTTTTATTAGAACCGTATCGTCAAGACATAGCAGCATGTCAATTTTCATCGCCAATGGAGTTCGTGTGTGGCCGCGGCATCGATAACTGTCGATTAGAGACAACACCAACTAAAGAAAATAATAAAAAAAAGTTCCACTATATAATATCTTTTCCTCTAAAAAACCCTCACTTCTCTCCCTCTTCTTCTTTGGAAATCAGCAGCCCCTTTCCTCCCTCAAAAACATTTTGCAAAAAATCCCTTGAAACTAAATAATTTATATCTCCCAAACCGTAAAGAGTTAGGCCATGAAATTTTGTGATATTGTAGAGCATGATGAGTTCTAGCTACTGTAAAAAATTAGTGGTGATTGGGCAGGTGGTTTGTTCGGAATTGGGCTCGACGTGCAGTAGGTTGTTTTTCGTATTTTGGTTGTTGCCGGCCCCATGTAGAGAATTAGGTCGAGCGGTTTGTTGGGAAGGTAGAGTGGATGCATACGAAGATTTTGGCGGTGGTGGCAAGGTCCTAGGTGGCTGGAGTTGGCCGAAATGTCAATTTTATAGGAGGGGTGCTGAAAATAGGGCAGTCGCAAAGATGAGCAATTTATTGTCGATCCATGCATTTCCAGGCAAAGGGACCAAAGGGAAAATTGCCCGGGAGGTCGAGACCAAGCTACTGGTAAAAATTGGGGGCATTTGGAGCAACGAAGCGACCGTAGCACTGAGATGAACGAAAACTGCAGTTTTTCGTTCAACTGCAGATCGTGGGTCCCACATGGAGAACTGGAGGGGGAGACCACTAGGGTGGAAAGAGGAGCAAAAGCCGGAGAGAATGGTGTTCGTTTCGTGCAATTCCGGCTTACGGTTTGGCCATGGCGAGCATTTTAAATTTAGGTTGTCGTTTGGAGAAGAAGGTGAATAGTGATCTTATTATTTAAATAATATTCCATGTTCATGTATTAATATCTTTTTGCCACGAACTCCAAATCGCATGAAACATGATCTGTTGCAACCGTGGAGCAGAGAGCTTCGCAACAAAACTGACTGGGTCCAAGTTGGAGCTTGTTTGAATTTGGAACAAATTTAAATCCAAACGGTACCAAAACTGTCAATTAAAGACTGACGGAGTGGAAACCAAAGGTGAGAACTTCTCACCAAAATTATTTTTATACAGTTATTTATTTCATAAGTGCATATATGAACTATTACCCGTCGTCCACAGACCATGGACGACTTGTATGTTTGATTGTGTTGTGAAAAGTGTTTGTGATGTGAAATGGACTGTATAAAATATTCATGTGTTGAAATAAATTGTTTATCATTAAAAATATAATTTTTAACGTGTATATGAATAAAATAAATATTCATTTACAAATCGGAAAATTTGTTTATGTACACACATTTGACTGATATGGATTGGGACGATATATTTTACACGTCGCCCAACTGCACAAATAATTATCAGTGTTTGTTGTTTGAAAACCCCACACGTGTATTGGGATGATTTCGAACATACACTAGTCCTAATATTAAGTCGTATGTCAATCGATAGGTTGACAGACTGTTGTAAGCGTTAATTATTTATATTTAACGCTTATGCAGTTGTGTAATGCACTATGGATGATGGTTGATTGTGTTTGATTATTATTGTGTACATGTGTGTATGAAATCCATATAAATCAAATTATATATTAATTGGATGTGTCTGATTCTAATTTAGAAAGAATGAATATTTTAAAATAACGAATATTTAAAATAATGAATATTTTAAAATAATATTCAGTAAAAGATCAAAATCCGATTTTGATGTCCGATTTGGGGTGGACACGAATATATTGAAATATATATAGCCATGTTGATTAGATATGCACCATTTTGACACGAATGATATTTATATCGATTTTATTCATTTTTATAGTGAATATCGAAAATGAAGTGATTCCAAAATCTGATGTTTGAAAATATTATCATTTATATGTTAATGATATGGAATATTCAATTTTGTTTTAAAATTGAATATAAAGTTGAAACTGTTTTTAAAACGAATTCAAAACGATTTATAAAATACGTTTTAAATGGAAATCGATGAAATGTATATAATATATATTATATATATAATTCCTAAATAGAATGTGCCGCGCCGCGGCAGTTTGCGAATTTCGACCATTGACTTCGAACGGACATTATGGGAATTTCGTGATTATGCAGATATTTTAGTGGAAATTTGGAAGATATATTTATATCGTTATTTCCAAAATGATATTTGTTGGTTTCAGATTTTATATTGAATATAAGCTGATATATTTTCTATTCAGAGCCTTGTATTTAATATCAAACTGGATTTTGGGTTTGTCGTGAATGGTATCTTTAATAATACTGTTCTTAAACCCAATGAAGTTAAGAAAATTAGAAACTGACTGGAGATTAGCTGAGTTGAATGGTTTCCTGGGTATTGATCTGATGTTGGTTTCGGCCTTTGGGATTAATACTTAGGGAACTGTTCTCTTACTAATTTACGGTTAGAGACTGATGGGATTTTGGGTTTTTCATGAACTGTGTTTTAAATGATACTGTTCTTAAACCCAGTGTGAAAAGAATAAATCTTTTAATTAAGATTTAAAGAAGAATTACCAATTAATTAACATTTAATTGGAGCTGAAAATGGAATGTGAATTGGGTATTGTGAACTGTATTTTTAACGACATTCGTTCTTTAACCCGATTTACAATGAAATGTGATTTGGAATTTATAAATCTTTTTATTAAGATTTAACGGGAATTTTCCAAAGTAACGTTTTCCAATTTAATATATTAAATTGGAATTGAATGGAATTCGATTGATAATAATCGAGGTGAACTTCTGTGGAGGAAGACTGTTAATAAATATGGAATTTAAAAGGCTTTGTTGTTATTCCATTTATATTATTAGTCGGATATGGAAATTGATATCGATTATATATTGATTTGTTTTTCCGTGAAGATTCCATAATTAATGGAATGTGATTTGGTTTATCGTGAACTATGTTTTAAATGACATTAGTTCGTTAACCCAGTTAAAGGCAGGATTACATGTCTGCCATTGTATTTCTAACTGTATGGTTGATCTCTGCTAAATATATGTCTGTTTGGTAGGGGAGAATTTATTATCTTTCTTAACACCCTTCTCTGAGACTTACGAGCTTAGAGATTATATATCGGTAGAAATCAATAGTACGGTGTAGATTGTCGATGCGACGTGTTTGTGTTTCTAAAGTTAAATAATCATTAATATTGATTTTTGGGAAGATTAAAACTAAGTGGACTTTTAATGGATCTTTAAATAGACTGAAAAAGGGAATGTGATAATTTAAATTATCAAATTTGGGAAACGATCTAGAAGGGAGTATCACCAGTTTTGCTCCTAGCGATAGTTAAATCTTTAATTAGATTTGAACGGAAAATGGTAATTAATTTTACCGATAAGATTATGGTGTTAGTTATGGAGTATCACCAGTTTTGCTCCATGGGATGAATAGATTGGGATTGGGAAATTAAACAAATGATTACTTCGGTAAGGTGCGCTAATCCCGACTAGTTTGCAAAACCGTAACATGGTTTGACTTGACATTCAAAGGAAGATTAAAGAATAAATTTAAAGAATTTATCTTTGATAAAATTAATTTGAACCTTTCCCAAAGTATATGAATACTTGAATAAAAGAATATTCAGAATTGGAGTGAGGCGTATGTTGTGTTTTTATAGCACTTGTTTATTACATATGCGAGTTATTCAGAAAGGTTGGGTTTATACCCATTCTAAATAACTGATTCGGCGATAAGTCGACGATGAAGATGGTGGTTGAAGACCAGAGGTCTTCACGTCGGTAGGATGATTGCTGATGTCTTGATTGGGCTGTACACCCAAGACGAGTTAATGAGTGGTGATCATCCAGATGTACTTGGAGATCGACGGATATGCGAGGGCCTCTCTCCTATATTGGACAATGGGACGAGGAATAAGGTGCCTCCGGTTTCGTTCAGACCCAGAACAAACGTGTAAATGGATTGTGTGCCTGACATTGGATTTTATTATGTGTTGATTGATTTCTATCAAATATATATCTGTTTGGCGGCGGAGAATTTATTCTCTTGCTTAACGCCCTTCTCTGAGATGTACGAGCTCAGAGGTTATATATTGATAGATATCAAACACATGGCATGAATTGCCTGTGTGGCATGCTGAGATGCAGTGATCAAGGCTTTTGTTGAAAATAAACGTCTTGTGGTTGATGATCAAAGCATAGCTTTAATATAGGGTTGCTTTGTGTATAACATTAATTCGCGAGCCTCACACCTCGGTATGAGTCAAAAACGGGATAAGGGAACGTAGTGAGTGCATGACGTTTCTGTCTAGCTATGGGTGGTGTCGGGGTTTTACACGCCCTGGCATTTATGTATTTTTACCTATGTGGTTGTTGGAATGCGAGGCGCCTCAATTATACTGGTTACTATGGAGCCGATGGATGGGTCCTTTAGGACCGAGAAACATGTGTTCAGGTATAACCAATCCACTTTTGCACTTTGAGTGGACCGGTACTGCAGGCTCCAGGGGTTACCCAGAGTGTGTAGTCCCGAGACATTTGCTAGAGTGCCTCGAAGCGGAAAGGAGTACGTCCCTTGCCTGGTCTCATGATGGAATCCAAATGTCCAATATGAAATCACGGAATTTAGTTGTAATCCTATATATGGCGACATAGTGGGATGCAGGGCTCATGCCTCCTATGATTGATACATTTATATTTGTAGTTGATTTCTTCACTTATAGTAATAATAAAAGATTAAATCTCGCGTATCAAGTATTATTTGGCTATTATAAGGTAAAACCCTATCTTCTGGCTTGCGTGGCATTGTGTGATGGGACCTGGGTCTTATAATAACTTCATTGTTCTTTATTTAGCATTGCATTGTTTGTTTTATGCACTGGTATTCTTGGGAGGAAACCCTCTCCGTGTTATACAGCGTGGTCCCTTGATTTATCTAACTTTAAAAGTCAAATTAATAACTGTTTTAGTTCTCACACCAGTCACATAACGGACCTGGAGTTTATTGTTTTAACCTAAACTCTGGGTGCCCCTATTTTCCATACGGGCAGCTAGTAGTTTTGGTTTGGCAGATTTGTATTCACAGGATCTTGGTTTACAGCTGGAACGATATTCAGAAAGCTATGTATCCGTACATCTCCTTCAGTTGTGTTTTGTATTATTTTCCGCTGCATTGTAATTTGTAAATCTCTAATATTTATCAAATGCATATTTTTTATTCATACTCTGTGTATTCTTGTACTCTGGTGTAAATTGTTGTAATAAGCAATGAAATGTTCTTCTGTTTGTGATTTGATTCGTCTTGTCCTCAAAGCGATCCGTTCTTTCTCTTCTCTTCGGAGACTTGGGAAGTTCGGGTCGTTTCAAAGCAATATACAACTTGATTTTAAAGTTAAAATCTTTTCGAAAGAAAGGATAATCGTAAGACCAAATCCACACATAAATACGGGTGGTTTTTACCTTACGATAACCCAAAACATTTTGAAATCATATATATATATATATATATATATACATATATACATATATACATATATATATCTCTTCTGATATTACAATAGTGTCTAAATACAAATAAATAGAATTTAGCGGAACGCTTGCATCTCACGCTCCACATATATAGTATACGATCAAAACCGAGGGCGCTTATTGGAGATTGGATTCCGACTATGACAAGGTATGGAACCACCTCCCGATAGTATATCTCTAGAGAGGAATATACTGGGTTTAACAAGAACGTCTTGCAAACCGTCCACACATGACAGACCACTCATTTCTCTTGAGTGTATCAAATATATTGTCACCTTACGGCTGCGCATCTACGTTTCCCGGGAGATACATAAATAAAAAGAAGTAACAAATATGAATATTCTCTAGATGGTGACAATACACCCTAATGGGTGCGACCCACATAGCCAGGTTGTCTGCCCGATTTTTGTCATTTTTCGGTTATGAGGCTTGAGGTTATAATTACCTTTCTATAACATCTGGCCACCATTCACATTGAACCCCACATCGTCAGATCCATCCATACAAGTTGTCCTGGGACTGGACAAACCGAAGGCACTCTCCTACCACATCCTAGGAATCATCCTATAGATCAGTAGTGAGTAGACCTTGTAATCCATAGATTCCAACCACGACAGAATCACAGTTTATCTCTGGGAGCTACCCAGAGATTATAAGCAATACCTCCATTTTATGTAGACCTATGGTCTTCAAATGCTCCATCTCGATCATCGTCTGATCTCTTGAACAATTACGTATTCGCTGGTCGGAATGGTTTTTAAATATAAATTCGATTCTAGTCTTTCCGTACCAACAATCAAAAATTGGCCAGATTTGATAGTTGGTTATTTAACAAAAAAAAACATTCATCCACAAAAATAAAATAAATTGTACTGGTTCAGTATCCAGCATCACTTGGCCTCTTTGATTAACAAGACATTAGTTTAAAACTTCAATATTTTCAATACTAGGAAAACATTTCCCTTTTCTTATTTAATATAAGAATATTCAATTTCAATTTCACTTCTACTTCATTAGCGCCTCATTGTAAATTGGAAAGGGAATAAATCTCTAAGTATCAAAGTAAAAAATTTGATTTTTACATAATAAATTTAAAGACTTTATCTTTGATAAAATTAATGGGAACCTTTCCCAAAGTAGAAGAATATTTGAATAAACGAATATCCTGAATTGGAATGAGGCGTATGTCGTGTTTGTGTTACACTTGATGATTATATACGCGAGTTATTCGGAAAGACCGGGTTTATCCCATTCTGAATAACTGATTCGACGTGGTGTCAAAGATGAAGACGGTGGTTGAAGACCGGAGGTCTTCACGTCGTTTGGGTGATTGCTGATGATCTTGATTGGGCCGTACACCCAAGAGGAGGGAATCAGTTGGTGATCGTCCATACGTACTTGGAGATCGATGGATATGCGGGGTACTAGGTGGCTCCGGTTTCGTTCAGACCCAGAACCAACTTGTAAATGGACTGTGTGTCTGACATTGGATTTTATTCTGTTTGATTGATTTCTATTAAATATATATCTGTTTGGCGGCGGAGAATTTATTCTCTTGCTTAACGCCCTTCTCTGAGACGTACGAGCTCAGGGGTTATATATTGATGGATATCAAATGCATGGAGTGAATTGCCTGTGTGGCATGTCTAAGTGGCAATTGATCAAGGCTTCTGTTGAAAAGCAAAGTTTTGTGGTGATGATCAAAGCACGGCCATTGTGGCATAGCTTTGTGTAATGTGAATTCGCGAGCCTTACACCCCGGTTGTGAACCAGAAACGGGAGAGGACCTCAGGGAGGGCATGCGTTTCCTTCTAGCTAGAAGTGGCGTCAGTGGTTTTACACGCGCTGACGAGTTTGACTTATGTGGTTGTTGCGAGGTGCCTCGGATATATCGGTCGATCCGAGACCGATGGAGTCATTGGACACATTGACACCCCATAGGGTGGGGAAACGTAGTGTTCAGGCATAATAATCCACATCGGTGGACCGGCCCTGACGATCCAAGGGGCAGTTACGGCTGTTCCTGAGACACGGGCTAGAGCGTCTCGAATCGGTAGAGGACGATCCCTGGCCTCGGTTCATAGACGGAAATCCAATTTCCAAATACGTGACATTTGCGGGTAGAACTAGTATGGCGACATGATATATGGTACCCATGCCGTCTATGATTGATATTTATGATTGAAACTGTTTTAACACTATACACTTATAATAGTATCAAATAATGTGTTTTTAACGTATCAAGCATGCTTTGGCTGTTATAATGTAAAAACCCTATCCTCCGTCTTCCGTTGCATTGTGTGATGGGACCTGGGTCTTATAACAGCTTCATTTTTCTTTATTTAGCATTGCGCTGTTTGTTTTATGCACTGGTATTCTTGGGAGGAAACTCGTTCCGTGTTATATGGCGTGGTCCCTTGATATACCGAACTTTAAAATAAAGATTAATAACTGTTTTAGTTCTCACACCAGTCCCATGACTGACCTGGAGTTTATTGTTTTAACCTAAACTCTGGGTGCCCCTATTTTCCACATGGGCAACTAGTAGTTTTGGTTTTGCAGATTTATATTCACAGGATCCTGATTTACAGCTGGAACGATGCTCGGAAAGCTTTGTATCCGTGTATCACTTTCAGTTGTGTTTTGTATATTTTTCCGCTGCTATGTAATTTATTGTAATCTCTGATATTTATCGAATGTAATTTATTCATTTATACTCTGTATATTCTTGTATCTGATGGAATATTTGTAATATACAATGAGATGTTCTTCCGTCTGCGTTCTGTCGTGGCTTGTTCTTGACTCAATCCGGGCTTTCCTCACCGGGGATTCTCCTAATACCGGAACCGTTGGGTTTGTATCGAAAAGAGTTTTCTAATGAATATTAGAAATTAAAAATCTAACGGTTGGATTTGGAATTATGTCCAAATCAAATTTGGAAAAGGTCGCTGTAAGTGCAGTGAGATAGCCATTGATGGAAATCGACTGTACGGGCCTTGATAAAATTATTAAAAATATCAATAATTTGTGTAAAATCATAAGAAATGATTTAGGAAAAAGTGGGATGAAAAACTCCATATTTGAAAAGATAAAAATATATTTTTTATCGAAATGAACTAGTTTTGAACTAGAATTATAATTCTATTTATTTTTAAATAAATAAATTTGATTTGAAATAGTTTTGAAAATAATCGGAATTTCCAATAATTATATTGGAATGGATTTGAATCGAAATTGTCTTCGGAATATTTCGATGTTGGATTTCGTGATGATACAGATATTGTTATGGGGGATTTGAAAGATATATATATATATATATCGTTATTTCCAATACGGTATTTGTTGGTCGTAGAATTTGATATTGAATATAAGCCGATATATTTTCTATCCAGAGCCTTGTATTTAATATCAAATGTGATTTGGGTTTGTCATGAATGGTGTCTTCATTAACACTATTCTTGAACCCAGCTGAGAAAAGATTAAATCTTTTTATTTAGATTTAATGAAGTGTACCAATTAAATAATATTTAATTGGAATTGAATTGGTATTGATTTTCGGATTTATCATGAACAGTGTTTTATATAACAATTGTTTTTTAACCCGCTAATCAATGAAATGTGATTTTGGGTTGTCGTGAACGGTATCTTCAATAATACTGTTCTTAGACCCAAAGGAGTTAAGAAAATCAGAAACTAACTGAAGATTGATTAAGTTGAATGGTTTCTAGTGTATTGATCTAATGTTGATTTCGGCCTTCGGGGTTAATACTTAGGGAATTGCTCACTTGCTACTTTTCTAATAGGAACTGATTGAAATGTGATGTGATTTTGGGTTTATCGTGAATCGTGTTTTAAATGACACTGATTCTTAAACCCAGTCAAAGATTAAAACTAAGTGGAGTTTTAATGAATCTTTAATTAGATTGAAATGATCGAGAATGGAGTATCACCAGTTTTGCTCCAGGCGATAGTTAAATCTTTAATTAGATTTGAACGTGAAATGGTAATTGAATTTACCAATAACACCGTGGTGTTAGATATGAAGTATTACCAGTTTTACTTCATGGGATGAATAGGTTGGGATTTGGAAATTAAAACAAATGATTACTTCGGTAAGGTTCGCTAATCCCGACTAGTTGAATCGGAATTCAAAAGTAGATTAAAGAATAAATTTAAAGAATTTATCTTTGATAAAATTAATGGGAACCTTTCCCTATGAATGTGAAATTTAGAAACTAACTGTCGGTTAGCTAAGCAGAATGGTTTTCTGGGTATTGATCTAATGTTGGTTTCGGCCTTCGGGGTTAATATTTGGGGAATTATTCTCTTGATTAATTTACGGTTAGTGATTGATGAATTGGAATGGGGCGTATGTTGTGTTTGTGTAACACTTATTTTAAATATATACGCGAGTTATTCGGAAAGACCAGGTTTATCCCATTCTGAATAACTGATACGACAATAAGTTGAAGATGAAGACGGTGGCCGAAGACCCGAGGTCTTCACGTCGTTTGAGTGATTACTGACGATCTTGATTTGGATGTATACCCAAGAAGATGGAAACAGTTGGTGATCGTCCAGACGTACTTAGAGATCGATGGATATGCGGGGAACTAGGTGCCTCTGGTTTCGTTCAGACCCAGAACGAACTTGTAAATGGACTATGTGTCTGACATTGGATTTTAGTCCATCTGATTGATTTCTATTAAATATATATCTGTTTGGTGGCGGAGAATTTATTCTCTTGCTTAACGCCCTTCTCTGAGACGTACGAGCTCAGGGGTTATATACTGATGGATATCAAATGCATAGAGTGAATTGCCTGTGTGCCATGCCTAAGTGGCAAATGATCAAGGCTTCTGTTGAAAGGCAAAGTCTTGTGGTTGATGTTCAAAGCACAGCCTTTGTGGCGTAGCTTTTTGTAACGTTTACTTCGTGAGTTTCACACCCGGTATGAACCAAAAACGGGAGACGGACCTCAGGGAGGACATGCGTTTCTTTCTAGTTAGAAGTGGCGTCAGTGGTTTTACACGCCCTGACGAGTTTAACTTATGTGGTTGTTGCTGTTGCGAGGCGCCTCGGTTAGATCGGACGATCCGGGTCCGATGGAGCCATTCGTTGGCTCATTTACGCCCCAAAGGGCGGGGAAACGCAGTGTTCAGGCATTTTAATCCACATCGGTGGACCGGCCCTATCGCTCCAAGTGCCCACCTGAGTCTGGGTCCTAAGGCTCGGGCCAGAGAGTCTCGAATCGGTTGAGGACTATCTTTTGCCTCGGTTCATAGATGGAAATCCAATTTCCAAATACGTGACATTTGCGGTTTTATTTGTAGAGCCTAGTATGACGACATAGTGGGATGGGGCGCTTATGCCGTCTATGATTGATACTTATGATTTGAAGTTGTTTTATACACTATGCACTTATAATAGTATCAAATGATTTGTTTTAAACGTATGAAGCATTCTTGGCTATTATAAGGTAAAAACTCTATCCTTTGGCTTGCGTTGCATTGTGTGATGGGAACTGGGTCTTATAATAGCTTCATTTTTCTTTATTTAGCATTGCGCTGTTTGTTTATGCACTGGTGTTCTTGGGAGGAAACCCGTTCCGTGTTATACGGCGTGGTCCCTTGATTTGCCTAACTTTAAAAATAAAGATTAATAACTGTTTTAGTTCTCACACCAGTCCCATGATTGACCTGGAGTTTATTGTTTTAACCTAAACCCTGGGTGCCCTTATTTTGACACGAAACGAGACCCACCGCCTGTCGTCCATGGCTAATTACCCACATTCCGAACACAATGGGATATGTATCGTAAGCTGATTCGATAGTTTCGATCAGTTTTCGTCAGAATCCAAATATAACTCTATATATTGAATTTGAACGCACATTTCAATTTACCGGGGCCACATACGACTTCTAAAAATTCCCGAAAAATATTTCTAGCTTCGTATTGATGATACGGTCCTAACAAAACTAGTTTCATCAAATTCTATGGCCATTTGAAAAATGGCCATTTTCCAGTTGATTAAAATCAACTGAAACTAGTCAAACGCGTTTTCCTTTGCCACGCTCGCATATTGATTCGAAAAATTATGAAATTTGAAACCTAGCAATAATTTGACATCGCGGATCCAACAAAAGTGGTTTCGTCGAAAACCGAGGTTGTTTGCAAAATTTCCATTTTTAAGGGCCTAAATTCTATAGCGACTATTCAGAATTTGCAACTGGACATATCTTTTTATCACCGCTATGAAATTTCGATTTTTTGGATTCGTTGGAAAGATATTCACCAATAGATTCAAATATTTTTGGTTTCACTAAAATCCGGTTTATTTTGCACCCGGTATGTTCATTTGAATTTTGAAATCGAATTATCGAACTACCGTGCCATTTTCAATTCCTTTTATAATTTAAAATAATTATTTATATTATAACGACGATCTATATAATATATACGTTCGAAATATATTCAAAATAAATTTCTCGTCATTATTATTTAAAATAATTCATTCTAACTATTCAAAATTCATCAAAATTTCCAAAATAAAAATTTTAAACTGGCCCAGAATTCCGGGCTATTACAATCAACCCCGAAGGCCAAAACCAACATCATATTGACACCACGAAAGTTACTCAACTCAACCAACGAATAACGAGTTATAATTTTCTTTAAAAAATCTACACCACATTCCTGACCATACATAATATATCTTTTTAAAAACATTAAAATAAATCTTGATTCAAATATAAATCAAATATTGTATAAAAAATTTATTAACAACTCACTTCAACCCTTTTCCGATTATACCTTAATCCAACTCCATCTCTTGGTTTAAAATACACGACTTTAGATCGGCTTCTTAACTTAATTCGCCCAACCGATTTCAGTTCACTTTGGTACTATTTCCGTTTCAATTTCATATCTTATACTTCTAACTTTCCATTTATTTCATAACTCATTTCAATGCTCATAACTTTATTAACTTGTTTCAATATTTGTAATCATTTATAATATAAATAAACTTGGTTTCAACCTCTTCGTTCAACTTGAATTTTATGAACTAGAATTTCTCAAAGAATTCACTTTAACTTGCATATATATATTTAATATATTTATTCACTTAACATTCGTTTAACTTTAAATAGTGCCTTATGGTTTCATCAAACTCCATTTATTTAAATCTAAGATCTTTACATTAACTAATATTTAATAAATAATAATAAACTTTAATGGTATAAAAATGATTTACTCCTTCATTAACAATTTCTATTTAAAACAAATTTAATATTCCATCACCATTTAAGTAGTTGGCTTATTCAACTTAACAAAACAAACTCGTTAAGCCACTCTAATTGTTTCGTCCATTAAATTAATTAATAATATAATTAATCTAATTATTTCCACTTGCTTTGATTATTAATAAATAATAATCAATTTCCATACAATCTTCATTCCAGTTATTACTACTTACCTGCTTTTATATCTTATTTACATACGAATTAAGTTTATAAAACCATTTAATATAATAATTTCTTATAACTTAAATAATAAATAATTAATATATATTTCCTTTTTATAAGATTTAATTCAAGATAATATATTTCAAAACTATCTTTGGTTAAAAATACATTTTATAACTTCATTTTTGTTGATTCACCTGACAGTAAATCAATATTCATAAAACAATTTATTTATAGGCCATCTGTCATCACTTACTCAATCAATATTGCCTATTGGTTAACCATAAACAAACATTGAATTTAAATTCCACAATCAATGATCAAATCAATCATCTAATCACTGTTAAATAATTCATGTAATTGTAATATGAAAATAAACAACAAATTTGAGGAATCCTGTTGGATCCCTCTAACCCGTTTCTCCTGCATTCAAATATGTTAACGCAAATAAAATCATCTATTTCAAATAACAGACATAACATTCAACAGTAACAGCAACCCAAACGTCCATGTTTCAGTTTAATATGTTTATATTATTATAAACGTAACCAATGAGGTAAGTTACCTCATTTTGGAATAATCATTAAAAATAACGATCGGTTTAAATTTAATTAAACAAATGTTTAATTTAATCAGTTCAGTCAACACATGTAATTTTATTCAACATCCATCAAACAACTAACAACCATAACATATAAATGTTTAAACCTGACATATACAAAATATAAGTGGGATAAAAACTGAGTGAGTTGAACTCACCTTGATTTGTTTGTCGCTGAAACTGTTCGTTTTTGTTAAATTAAACATTCGTTTAATTTAATTAAAAATCTTAGTTGCTGCCAATTCTGACCAAACCAGCTTCTTTGTTTTACGCTCGTAGATACAGCTCCATCGTCACTTGTTTCATCCATTTTTGTTACTATACGATTGAGTTATTGATTTAACAGGGTATTTCCCTATTGAAATTAATACTGTTAAAACTCTCATAATAATAATTAACTAACCTAGATTTAATGTTTAATAACCTTAGTTAGACACGATATAATCACGGTCAGTGACATTCTAAAACTTACATTAATACGTACATTGGACCTACTCACGTTAATGCAGCTGGAATTAAACATTATTCTATTTAGGCATTTCTAAACTTAAATCATGTATAATACAACATGTTAGACTATATAAGATACACCAGACACTTCATCTAAATATGCCACGTTACCACCGAATTGGACACATTTCTAAATATCTAAAACAGTAATGTATTCCCAGTTTGAAAACAAACTATCCCATTTTTTATTTTCTAACTGAAGCCGACATATATATGTATCTTATATTAAACTAAACTTTAAATCAAATGACTAATTACCTTAAACTAGTTAAGCCTGCTAAACACGTTTTAACCCACGCAAATAGCTTCTTCTTCAAACGGTTATCCACGTCCTCCATACGAAATACACAGGCCAAGCACCTGCTCCATTTCGTGAATATCACCACCCATTTTCTTCAGCATGCTTTTGTACAAATAAACTCCCCACCCTTAACGAAATCTCCACGCCACCCCAGTATCTCTTCTACCCAAAACATAATACTCCCCTGCAGTTTCAAATAATTCGAAGCCTCCCCCATATTATTTTTCCGCCATCATTCACAACATGACGACGCTGCATGGCTCTAGTTCACTGAAACATCAGCACTCCGAAACCCCCCCTTTTTCCAGATCCCTCTCATGTGAAGAAGCAACGACCTCATTCACCTAACCGCTTGTTCATCAAATGCTATGGATACCCTTGTCTTTTTTCCACTTCCCAGATCTGATATTATACACCCTACTGTTTAAAGAAACGTGAAGCCGTACTGGAATATTTCCCTTTCTCCTGCTTCGTTCCACCTTAATAGCTTCCTTGCTTTTCTTATATTTATTCATGGCTTACGATATATATTTTAAAATGTGGCAATTGTTTTTCGTGTGTTCTCTGGTTACAAGTAAATGGAATGAGGACCCTGTATATACAGATGTGAATTAGAGAAGATAACTACAACGTTAAATCCTACTTGCTTAGCTTGTGGTGTAGAGAGGATAATTGTAGTGAGCTTTCATGTATTAGGATTTCAAAATGTAGCATTACAGAGCAGAAGAGCAAGTGCGTTGATAGGATATTCAACAATGGGTACAGACGGGTAGGCATGTTAGAAAAATATAGGTGGCTCGAGAATTTGAAGAAGGAGGCACAGTGTGTTTTCAAACAGTAAATCAGTCGGTTGCAATTAAATGCTCCAAGAAGGATGTCTTCATCAAGTGTAGTGTGGTTTCAATAAGCTGAAATGGAAGAAAAGCTAGTGTTTTCTATGAAAAGTAGGTAACTGAGAACTAACGCATGTGTTTTCATTTCGATTTACAATAGTTGATAGGAGTAGGTGATAGCTATATTGATTTGAACCAGACATGCAGGTTGATTAATTAGACAGTGGATTTTCATGTAGGATGATAGTTTAAGGTAGCCTGTACGTTCTGTGTGTTTCCATTTTTTTAGCGTATTCCAGCCTTGAGTTCTTCATGAAATTTTACCAAAAATTTTGTAGTGAGAGACCCAATTTCGATACCCAAGTTAACATTACCAGTGGCATTCATGTGGCTAGTTAACTGTTGAATTTCGATGGTCCTACGTATCAATAGCACGCACACATTATATTATGATGATGTCACCTTGCCAAACTTTCAATTTGATAGCGTCCCAATTAAACATTCATTACTTTAACAAACACATACATGGCTTTACAAATACTTGTTTGTAGCAAAAGAAAATCTCAAAGAATTTGCTTCAGTAGATAACATGATTCAAACCATAACACGTTATTCTCTTATATTACCCACCTTTAGATTAGACTACCATCATGAGACCCCAAGTCATGCATATTTTATTTTATTTTATTCTTATGGTATTTATTCATACCGCTTTGTATCGTTATTCACCGCTAACCGTAAATATATGGACCGTCCAATACCAACTTCAAACTCACTGAAATTAGATGCACTGCTACATCTTAACATTCCTGTCCCAAATGAAATTAATTTCGTTGAAAATTGGTTCCGTTTAGACAACGACATTATTTTAAATTCCAATACATTTATTGGTTCTCATAAATTAAATGTACCGACAAAAAAAATCTAATTGGCTCCAAACTGGAAATGTAACGATAACTAGTCACACGTATTCCAATAAAACTCGTTTCGTCGAAAACGGAGGATGATTGAAAACAGTTATTTCTAATGCTTATAAAATATCGATAAAATATTATTATTATTATTCCAAAACAATCCAATTTAAAAATAAATAAGTTATTATTGATGCACATATCCAAATGGAAATAATATATTACTTCAAATTCAATCAATATGGAATTATAACTCATCGTTTGAATATTTCAAGTTAAACGATGTCCAAAATATATAAAAACCCTTTTGAATATTATAAATAAACGTTACCGTTTACTAATGAATTCCATAGCGACTATTTCAAATTTTTATTTGGGCATAACTTACAATTTATAAGACGAAATCTCGATTTTTCACTTTCACTAGATAATCAAAATCAAACAGATTCGGATAATTCTTGTTACGCAGAATTTCGGCTTATATCGGATTCTGTATATTCAATTGAAGCTAAAATTCAATATTAGGAACTACCGCGCCGTTTCGAGTTCATTTATAATTAAATATAAATTATATGCTCAGAAGTATTTTTAATAAACGAATTATATATTATAAATCCATTTAAAATTCTAATTCAACATTTTATATAATAAAATATATTAAATATCTAACCGCTAAAAATACGGGACGTCGCATTCCTTTCCCCTTAAAAGAATTTCGTCCCCGAAATTACTAAGTAAGAAGAACGTTCCAATCCCAATTATTTTCAAAATAATTATTTGAATTCATTATCGGAATATTCTAAGTTTAAAATTTTAACGAAAATTTTGCCATCATCTCCTCTTCGCAGTTCGATCGGCACAATTACAAACGCCACTTCGGACCTCATATCAACTAAAAGAAAACAAAAGCCAAGCGGCTACCCAACTCGGGGGCATAAAATCAATCACTCAACCAATAATATTAAGGTTTACCTATTTGTCAGGCAATCAAACTCTAATAACCAAGCAAATCAACTATTGGCCCTATCTCCTACCAACCTGCACTTAACTCAATTTCCAAAGCAATAACAAATATAATATTAAATCATTTAATTTTCTTTTCATATCTGATTCTATTAAATTTAACTTTACAATTCATTCTCTTGGATTTTTAATTCGTTCAAGACTTGATGGACTTTTATTCAACCAATCTATTATCCAACAAACAACAGTCAACACAACCAAGTCATTCCATACTTGATTTATCTTTAAGTTATTTTCTAATTCATTCAATTTCATATTAAAATTTCTGTTCACAATTTCCATGTGAAATCCTCATCTAATTATATTGAACCATTTAAATTTCCATCTGGTTTTATTAACCCATTTAAATTATTAATCCAAAATTTTAATTTCTATTTATCAAACCAATATCAATAATTGGATAAAATTATTTCCTTTATATGAATATATAATTTGGGTAAAATTATTTCATTTATCTTCTTTACAAAACAATATCGCATAAATTTGTCAGTTCAACTTGAACCGATCAAATAAAACAATTCAAAACATTTTTATAAAATTTACAAATACGCTCTCTCGTATATATACACTCAACTCAATCTAGGGTATTACTGATCTCATCTCTATCGAGTTACGCCACAGAGCCGAGGTTACTACTCAACCTTCAACTCTGATACCACCGTAACGAACAGGGATTTTCGGTTTCGAAATTGACACTAGAATACCGTGTCGAACATTCAAGCACCAAAACACCGGAATGTTATTAGAAAGAAATTAGAGGGTGAGATAAGAGAGAAAGTAATATTAGAATAGAAGAAATAAGAAGAAGGAAAACATCAAAATTAGAGTCTCACATCGCAGCGGAATAAATATAGTACAGAAATAACTCTTTATTGAAAACTTGAAATAATACTTACAATCATAGTACATCAGTCAAGGCAATCTGGACATTTATAATAATCTGTCCTCATTTACAATCCATAGCGAAATAAATACTAATACGTCTGAACTCCTCCAGCTCGTCTTCTGAAATTCGTAGTGTCCAATAACCTGTACCTATAAGACCTGGGCTAACCCGTGCATTACAAATGCCGGATCAGTCTGGTGAACCAGAATGAAAAGCCCACTAAGTTTATAAGCAACATCCAACTTGATTTTAAAGTTAAAATCTTTTCGAAAGAAAGGATAATCGTAAGACCAAATCCACACATAAATACAGGTGGTTTTTACATTACAATAACCCAAAACATTTTAAAATTATATATATATCTTCTGATATTACAATAGTGTCTAAATACAAATAAATAGAATTTAGCGGAACGCTTGCATCTCACGCTCCACATATACAATATACAATCAAAACCGCTGGTGCTTATTGGAGATTGGATTTTGACTATGACAAGGTATGGAACCACCTCCCGATAGTATATCTCTAGAGAGGAATACACTGGGTTCAACAAGAACGTCTTGCAACCCGACCACACATGACAGACCACTCATTTCTCTTGAGTGTATCGAATATATTGTCACCTTACGGCTATGCAGCTACCATTTCCCGGGAGATACATAAATAAAAAGAAGTAAAAAATATGAATATTCTCTAGATGTTGACAATACACCCTATTGGGTGCGACCCACATAGTCATGCTGCCTGCTCGATTTTTGTCATTTCCTGGTTGTGAGGCTGAGGTTATAATTATCTTTCTAGAACATTTGGCCACCATTCATTTTCAACCCCACTTCATCAGATCCATCCATACAAGTTGTCCTGGGATTGGACTAATCGAAGGCTCTCTCCTATCACATCCCAAGAATCAACCTATAGATTAGTAGCGAGTAGTCCTTGTAATCCATAGATTCCAACCATGACAGAATCACAGTTTATCTCCGGAAGCTACCCAAATATTATAAGCAATACTTCCATTTTGTGGAGATCTATGGTCTTCAAATGGTCCATCTCGATCATCGTCTGATCTCTTGAACGATTACGTATTCACTGGTCGGAATGGTTTTTGAATATAAATTCGATCCTGGTCTTTCCATACCAACAATCGAAATTTGGCTAGATTTGATAGTTGGTTATTTAACTATCAAATAAACAAACATTCATCCATAAAAATAAAGTAAATTGTACTGGATCAGTATCCAGCATCACTTGGCCTCTTTGATTAACCAGACATTAGTTTAAAACTTCAATATTTTCAATACTAGGAAAACGTTTCCCTTTTCTTATTTAGTATAAGAATATTCAATTTCAATTTCACTTCTACTTCATTAGCGCCTTGTTGTAAATTGGAAAGTGAATCAATCTCTAAGTATCAACCCCGAAGGCTGAAACCAACATCAGATTGATACCTAGAAAGTTACTCAACTCACTTTCCTGATCATACATAATATATCTTTTTAAAAACATTAAAATAAACCTTAATTCAAATATAAATCAAATATTGTATAAAAACTTTATTAACAACTCACTTCAACCCTTTTCCGATTAATCCTTAATCCAACTCCATCTCTTAGTTTAAAATACATGACTTTAGATTGTCTTCTAAGCTTAATTCGCCCAACCCATTTCAGTTTACTTTGGTACTATTTCCATTTCAGTTTCATATCTTATACTTCTAACTTTCCATTTATTCCATAACTCATTTCAAAGTTCATAACTTTATTAATGCGTTTCAATGTTTGCAATCATTTACAATACAAACAAACTGGGTTTCAATATCTTCGTTTAACAAAGATTTTATGAAATATAATTTCTCAAAGAATTCACTTTAACTTACATATATATTTATTCACTTAACATTCGTTTAACTTTAAACAGTGCCTTATTGTTTCATCACACTCCATTTATTTAAATCCCAGATCTTTACTTTAAGAATTATTTAATAAATAATAATAAACTTTAATAGTATAAAAATGATTTACTCCATCACTAACAATTACTATTTAAAACAAATTTAATAACCCATCACCATTTAAGTAGTTGACTTATTCACCTTAACACAACTAACTCGTTAAGCCACTCCAATTGGTTCTTCCATTAAATTAATTAATAATATAATCAATCTAATTAATCCCACTTACTTGGTCATTAATAAATAATAATCAATTTCCATACAATCTTCATTCTAGTTATTAGTCGTTAGATTAATTTCTACTTACCTGCTTTTATATCTTATTTACATACAAATTTACTTTATAAAACCATTTAATAATTTCTTATAACTTAAGTAATTAATATCAATCTCCTTTTTATAAGATTTAATTCAAAACAATATATTTCAAAACTATCTTCAAATAAAAATATATTTTATAACATCATTTTTGTTGATTCACCCGACGGTAATTAAATATTCATAAAACAATTTATTTATAGGCCATCTGCCATCACTTACTCAACCAATATTGCCTATTGATTAACCATAAACAAACGTTGAAATTAATTTCAACAATCAATGACCAAAGCAACCATCCAATCACTGTTAAATAATTCATATAATTGTAATATGAAAATAAAAAATAAATTTGAGGAATCCCGTAACAACCCGAAACTCGGAACCAATTTAAAAAATTTATTTTGGCAATTTTAATGAATTTTGAATATTTCAAATGATTTAATTTAAATAATAATGACTAGAAATTTATTTTGAACCGAATTAGAATGTATATATTTATTTAAATCAAAGTTAGAATATAAATATTTATTTTAATTATAAAAGGAATTGGAAATGGCGCGGTAGTTTGAAAATTCAATTTCAAATTTCAAATGAATGTACAGGATTCAAAATAAACCGTATTTTAGTGAAACCAGAAATATTTGAATTTGTTTGAAAATACCTTTCCAACGAATCTGAAAAATTGAAATTTCATAGCAGGAATAAAAAGTTATGTCCAATTGAAAATTCAGAATAGTCGTTATAGGAATATAGCCCTTAAAAATGAAAATTTTGCAAACGACCTCCATTTTTGATGAAACACTTTTGTTGGATCCGGGATGCACAGTTATTGCTAGGTTCCAATTTTCATAATTTTTGGGATAAATATTTGAGCGTGGCAGAAGAAAACGCGTTTGACCAATTTCAATTGAATTTAATCGATTGGAAAATGACCGTTTTTCAGACGATCTCCAAATCCAATGAAATTAGTTTTGTTAGGACCGTATCATCAAAACATAGCCAGATTTATTTTTCTGGAATTTTTGGAGTCTGTATGTGGCCCCGGTAAGTTAAAATGAACGTTCAAATTCAATATATATTAACTTATATTTTGAATTTGATAAAAACTGATCGTAACAGTCGAATTACCTTATCGGACATATCCCATTGTGTTTAGAATTGGGTAATTAGTTAGGGACGATAGTCGGTGGGTTCGATTTTGAGTTCGAAATAAAAAGTTGCTTTATGGAATTAATTAAAAAATAAATAAATAAATAATATATTATATACTCGTTTCCCTCCCACCCCCTTTTCCAGTTAAATCGATTTCAGAGGAATAAAAAAAAGAAAAAGAAAAGCCGCCCGTTGACCCACGTCGCCCCCTTCCCATCGCCACCGCGCCCTAGGTGATCGACGGAGCTGGAGCCTCCCTCCCCTCCTCTGATCCGTTCGATTGCCTCCTTCCTCCTTCCCCATTTCTAAACCTTAAAACCCCACTTCGTTCTCCTTAAAGCCCCCTCGTCGATCAATGCACCGCGCCTCCAAGCGAACTGCCGCTAGATTCCCCGACCACCACAGACCCCGGCGCACCTCCTCGGCCTCCAACACCTCGACCGCACCTCCCCCTCACTCCTCCTCTAATGTAAGAGTCGTGCCGCCTTTTTTAAAGCCCTAGGTTGACAAAGACCGCAGCCACCGCCGCGTGAACGGCCTACTGCCAACTCGAGACGCGGGCGTCGCTCCCCCTCAAGCTGTGGACCCTTCTCCGAGAATAAACAGTGAGTTTTATGATTTTCACATCATAAAAACAGGATTTTTAATATTTAAAGCTTTGATTTTTAACAAGAAAAGATATGATTTTTGTCGATCTAAAAATATGATTTTTATAGATCTAAGAAAAAGATTTTTCATTGATTTCAAATAATATTTCATTGAATGAAAATGTGATTTTCTTTGATTGAAAAATATGAAATCTTAGAATGTGAAAATATAGATTTTCTTTGATTGAAAATATAGATTTTCATTGTATTAAAACTTTGATTTTCTATGAATGAAAGTGTATGATTTCTATGAATGAAAAATAATAAATTCTTAGATTATAAAATAAGATTTTTCATAATATAAAAGTTTTGAATTTTTACATATGAAAAGATATTCTTTTTAGATATGAAATATATGATTTCATTAAATTGAAATATATGATTTTCTTGAATTGAAAAATGGGATTTCTTTGATTCGAAAAATATACTTTCTTTGTTTTTATCATATTAAAGAAAATAATTTTATAAGTTAAAAAAATGATTTTTAACTAGTAAAAGCTAAGAAAATATTTTTTTTATAAGTTAAAATATGATTTTTTAGCTTATGTACAATATTTATAAAATAATCATACAAAGAATAATTATTAATGGGTTAAAAATATGATTTTTAACATAGGTATGCGAATAGATCGACAATCAAAGAACGGCGGAGTGGATACCTAAGGTGAGAACTCTCTCACTGAATTCTTTGTACAGTTATTTATTTTATAACTACATATATGAATTACTCCCCGTCGTCCACAGACCATGGACGACTTATTTGGTTGTGTGTTTGGATTGATTTGTTTGTGTGAATTTGGTTAGTGATTGGAATGGAAAATAAAAATATTCATGTGTTGAAATAAAATAAATATTATCTTGCCTCCACCTCAAACTGTCAGTTCTTCAGCTTTTCAATCTGATTTGTCTTCAGATGCTATGAGAATAAAAGGGAAGTTTTGGGATGATGGGACTGAGGTTGGTCAGTCTACTCCAGAGGTAACTCCTTCAAAAGCTGCTTTGAAAAATGCTAAGAGAAGGGCTAGAAAGAAGAGGGCTTCTGAAAGTAAAGAGGATGTAAATGATGCTATTGAGAATGATCTAGATGATTTCTTCCCATCCAATTTTCACAAGAAGTCTTCAATGAGGCATACAAGAAGCAATCCAATTTAATCATTGTGATACTCTCAGTTCATCATTTGCTATTATGAGGTAAGCTAGTTATTAGTTCAGCAGCTTTAGTGTGTGATCAATTTGGCTTTCCACAACACTTGTTTTTTGGCAACTTCTTCTTTGGTTAGCAAGTTAGTTTTGGAGTTAGTAGTTTCTTTTGGTAATTCAATTTGTGGTAGATGGCTTTAGGTTAGTAGTATGGAATTCTTCGAAAATGGGGCTTCTACCTGCTGATTTCTTGAGTGTATGGTCATCTGGTTAGATTTGAATATTGCCTTGACTTTGTACAGTTATGAGTTTTTCCTGAGCTTTATGGATTGTATGTAATAGTTTTTTTTTCTCATTTCTGTTAGAAGTCTTGTAAATGGAGTATGGTTGTAATATTGCTGAATGCTTGTAACAATTGCTTAGTGAATAATATTTTATTTTGCTTTTCAAAAAAAATAGAAAAATAAAATAAATATTCATTTACAAATCAGGCGATTTTTTTATGTACACTGATTAGACTGATATTGATTGGGACGATATATTTTACACATCGCCCAACTGCACAAATAAAATCTGTGTTTGTTGATTGAAACCCCACACGGGTATTGGGATGATATTTTACGTATACTAATCCCAGTTGTTAGTTGCATGTCGATCGATGGGTTGACAGTCTGTTGTAAGCATTAATTATTGATATTAATGCTTGTATAGTGTAGAATGCACTCTGGATGATGGTTGATTGTTTATCATTATTGTTCTATACATGTGTTGTATGAAATCCATATAAATAACATTATATGGTGATTGACAGTGTCTGATTCCAGTTCAGAAATAATGATTATTTTAAAATAAATGAATATTTTAAAATAATGAGTATTTTAAAATAATATTCAGTAAAAGATCAAAATCTGATTTTGATATCCGATTTGGGATGGACACGAAAATATTTAAATATATAAAGCCGTGTTGATTAGATTAACTTCATTTTGATGTGAACGATATTTATATCGATTTTATTCATTTTTGTAATGAATATCCAAAAGGAAGGGATTTAAAAATCTAATGTTTTGAAAATACTATCAATTATACATCGATGATATGGAATATTCAATTTTAATTTGAAATTGAATATGAATTTGAAATCGTTTTGAAAATGAATTTAAAACAATTTCTAAAATATGTTTTGAATGCAAATCGATGAAATATACATAACATATATATATATATATATATATAATGGCCTGAATAGAACGCGCCGCGCCGCGGTAGTTCGCGATTTTCGACCATTGACTTCGAACGGACATTACGGGAGATCCGACCATCGGACTCTGCTAAAACCAGAACCATTAGGTTCGTATTGAAAAGAGCTTTCCAAAGAAAATAAGGGATATAAAATCTAACGGTTGGATTTGGAATTATGTCCAAATCGAATTTGGAAAAGGTCGTTGTAAGTGCAGTTCGATGACCGTTTATGGAAATCGACTGTACGGGCCTTGATAAAATTACTAAAAATATTAATAATTTGTGTAAAATCATAATAAATGATTTGGAAAGAGTTGGGATGAAAAATTCCATATTTGAAAAGATAAAAATAAATTTTTATCGAAATGAACTAGTTATGAACTAGAATTATAATCCAATATTTTTAAATAAATAAATTGGATTTCAAATGATTTTAAAAATAACTAGAATTTCCAATTTATGAAATGGAATGGATTTGAGTCGAAATTATCTTCGGAATATTTCGATATTGGATTCCATGATTATATAGACATTATGGAGGAATTTGGAAGATATATATCATTATTCCAATATGATATTTGTTGATTTCAGAATGTGAATATAAGCCGATACATTTTCGATTTAGAGCTTGTATTTAATATCAAATGGGTTTTTGGGTTTGTCGCGAACAGTGTCTTCACTAACACTATTCTTAAACCTAGTGGAGAAAAGATTAAATCATTTTATTAATATTTAATGAAGTTTACTAATTAATTAATATTTAATTGAAATTGAATTGAATTTTGGGTTTGTCTTGAATGGTATCTTTAAAAATTCTTTTCTTAAACCCAATGGAGTTAAGAAAATTAGAAACTAACTGGAGATTAGCTAAGTTGAATGGTTTCCTGGGTATTGATCTGATGTTGGTTTCGGCCCTTGGGATTAATACTTAAGGAATTGTTCTCTTACTAGTTTATGGTTAGAGACTAATGGAATCTTACTGGAGATTAGCTAAGTTGAATGGTTTCCCGGGTATTGATCTGATGTTGGTTTCGGTCTTCGGGTTAATACTTAGGGAATTGTTCTCTTACTAATTTACGATTAGAGACTAATGGAATGGTGTCTTCGGTAACACTGTTCTTAAACCCAATGTGAAAAGAATAAATCTTTTAATTAAGATTATTATAATTTTCAGTTATATTTAGTAATTGGAATAAAATGGAATGTGATTTTGGGTTTATCGTGAACCGTGTTTTAAATGACATTGGTTGTTTAACCCAGTTAAAGACATAATATGATTTCCCAAGTTATATAATCATTAATATTGATTTTTGGGATGATTAAAACTAAATGGAGTTTTAATGAATCTTTGATTAGATTGAAAAGTGAATGTGATAATTAAAATTATCAATTCAAGAAAATGATCGAAAATGGAGTATCACCAGTTTTGCTCCAAGCGATAATTAAATCTTTAACTAGATTTGAACGTGAAATGGTATTTAATATTTACCGATAAAACCGTGGTGTTAGATATGGAGTATTACCAGTTTTTCTCCATGGGATGAATAGGTTGGGATTGGGAAATAAAATAAATGAGTACTTCGGTGTAGTTCGCTAATCCCGACTAGTTTGGAAAACCTTAATATGGTATGATATCCAAAGGAAGATTAAAGAATAAATTAAAAGAATTTATCTTTGATAAAATTAATGGGAACCTATTCCCTAATAATGTGAATATTTAAATAAAAGAATATTCAGAATTGGAATGAGGCCTATGTTGTGTTTTTATAGCACTTGTTTATTATATACGTGAGTTATTCGGAAAGGCCGGGTTTACACCCATTCTGAATAACTGATTCGAGATAAGTCGATGATGAAGACCGTGGTTGAAGACCGGAGGTCTTCACATCGTTTGGATGATTACTGATTTCTTGACTGGGTTGCACACCCAAGACGAGGTAATAAGTGGTGATCGTTTGGACATACTTGGGGATCGACGGATGTGCAAGGACCTCTCTCCTGTACTGGACATATGGGACAAGGAATAAGGTGCCTCCGGTTTCGTTCAGACCCAGAACGAACTTGTAAATGGATGTATGTCTGATATTGGAATTTATTCTGTGTTGATTGATCTCTATTAAATATATATCTATTTGGCAGCAGAGAATTTATTCTTTTGCTTAATGCCCTTCTTTGAGATGTACGAGCTTACGGGTTATATATCGATAGACATCAGTCGCATGGCGTGAATTGCCTGTGTGGCATGGCTAAGTGGCAAATGATCAAGGCTTCTGTTGAAAAGCAGAGTCTTGTGGTTGATGATTAAAGAACGACTTTAATACGGTATAGCTTTGTGTATAGCGTTAATTCACGAGCCTCACACCTCGGTATGAGTTAAAAACGGGATAAGGGACACAAGGAGGACATGACGTTTCTTTCTAGCTATGGGTGGTGTCGGGTTTTTGCAAACCCTGACATTTGATAATTTTTACCTTTGTGGTTGTTGGAATGCGAGGTTCCTCGGATATATTGGTCTCTTCGGAGCCGATGGATATAGGTCCTATGGGACCGGGAAATGTGTGTTCAGGAATACTGATCCACTAAAGTAAGTGTGGACCGGCCTTGGAGGATCCAAGGGTCTACTGCGGGAGATCCTGAGGCATTTGCTAGAGTGTCTCGAAGCCAGCGAGGAGTACATGCCTTGCCTCGACTCATGACGAAAATCCAATTTTCAATACGTGACATTTTGATTTTGATTGTAGAGCCTAGTATTGGCGACATGATAGATAGTACCCATACCGCCTATGATTGATACATTTATATTTGAAGTTGTTTTATACACTTTAAACTATAATTGCATCAAAATGATTTGTTTTAAAAGTACCAATCATGTTTGGCTATTACAAGGGAAAACCCTATCCTCTGGCTTGCGTTGCATTGCGTGATGGGACCTAGGTCTTATAATAGCTTCATTTTTCCAAAAATCGTTGCGCTGTTTGTTTTATGCACTGGTATTCTTGGGAGGTAACCCATTCCGTGTTATACGGCGGGGTCCCTTGATTTACCTAACTTGAAAGTAAAGTTTTAAATAACTGTTTTAGTTCTCACACCAGTCACATGACTGTCCTGGAGTTTATTGTTGTAACCTAAACTCTGGGTGCCCCTATTTTCCACACGGGCAGCTAGTAGTTTTGGCTTTGCAGATTTATATTCGCAGGATCCTGGTTTACAGGTGGATTGATATTCTGAAAGCTCTGTATCTGTGTATCTCTTTCAGTTGTGTGTTGTATTATTTTCTGCTGCATTGTAATTTGTAAATCTCTGATATTTATCAAATGTCTATTATTTTTTCATACTCTGTATATTCTTTCACTCTGATGTAAATTGTTGTAATAAGCAATGAAATGTTCTTCTGTTTGTGTTCTAATTTGTCATGTTCTCAACTCAATCTGGGGTTTCCTTTACGGGGAAGTTCGGGTCTTTACAGTTTGGTATCAGAGCGTTGGTTTACAGAGCTCGAGAAAATGACACATTAGAATGAAAGAATTCATCAAAGATTGGATTAGTAACATCCAATAAGATGACTCGTTAGAGATGGGATTAGTAGTATCCTAGAACGAGTGTGAAGAGTAGTGTTTTTAAAACAAATTTTGTTTTGAAAATTTAAACCATTTTATACGTATTTGAATATTTATTTTATATTGAATTTGGACAATCGAGTGTATAAAGATTTTGCACATACGCCTTGCAAATGTATATTCAAAGTTTTAGTATATTGGATAGATATAGAATCACACTCTAGTCGCCCGGAGATGATACTGATGATTACTCGAGTATCATCAGAATTTATGTTTGAGTTTCAAAAGTGGGATTTTTATATATTTCAAATTGGTTGGTGTGAGAACCAAAACTAGATAGGGTCTGTTGTTGTGATTTGGCATCAAAAATGGATTTAAAAATATATATATAAATTATGAATTTGAAAAGATAATGAAACACCCCACCTCCGTTAGGGTCACTCTCAAAGGGAATGCCCTAATTTTGGTGGAGGTTTATAAGTATAAGTCACAGATATACAAGACAGATATAAGAACACATATTTTTGAACAGCGGAAAACAACAACATCTTTTATTACATTAAAATACGTGTTCACAAAAGCATGCCATACTTGTCTTACAATTCTTCCAAAAACATAACAACTTCGTAACTGTCTTGATTACATTATTAAAGAAGCATAAAGAAAACATAAATAAACTGCAAAAGTCCCATAATTGATGTCCAAAGCCATAGTCCAAAACGGAAAAGATCCAAGCAATACATTCTTTCTCTTCATGCTGGATGTGAAATCTGGTCAAGCTGCGGTATTCCCTCCCTGTGGACCTGTGGGGGGGGTGAGGGAGGGAGAAACGAAAGAAAAGAAGGCGAAAGAAAAGTAGAGTCAGACATAAAGCCTGAGTAAGTCTAGGACTATTCAGTCTATGAATAAAGAACTGGGTATGATAAGTATAAACTGGAAATGGGAAAGCACCATAAACTAAGTTAAGTTGCCTAGGGTTGAATATACTATCGTACCCCATATTAATCTTTGTACCCATATAAACTAGTTCCCAATAGGCACCCCATAATCAGGGTAAAGTGATCCATTTTCTGATGATCGGCTCTTACTCGCATAGTTACATGTGTCTTACGGGCCCCAATGTTGTAGTTACCTATGCTGGTCCCACCATGGGGTGTATCAAGTCCCATGGTGGCGGCCCGACACAATCCTAGAATGCACAGGTATGCTACTGGTGCCCAGTGCCTTATTTTTCTGTGCCGGAGTGTGTGCACGCCCGCACCCCGTTAGAGCCTACACTGCTGCACCACCGCCATCGATTTGACCTCTTTCAATCAGCCCAGTAATCGTGCCCCACCCTGCCTAGTTCAGGGTATCCTGATACACCTTGTAGGGTTACTGCTGAAAAGGGTCCCCCGCTACTAGGTTTTCTATTTCTAGCCAACATGCTAAGTTGGTTAAGTGTTTAATAAACCTAACCCCCAATCAGTCTGTTTAGTTTAGCATGTTCCATTTTGATTAAGTATTAATATAATTTACTTAATCCTATCAATCCTGACTCAGCCTTAATTGTCTTATTAAAGCCTTGACTCTCACATTAGACAGGTATTGTTATGGCTGCCTGTTGCCGGTTGGGTCCGGGCAGTCTTACGCCACAACTCAGTCTAACCTCGGGTCCTTATTGGGCTCCGTGTATAACCACCCACATTGGATTGGTATTGTTGTGACTACTGGACAGCCGGGCGGTTCCGGGCAGGTTTACATCACAACTTAATCCAACCTCGGGTTAAACACATCGTATTTTCTACATTTACATATTTTGTCTCTTTTCGTTTTATATGTAAATATTTGCGGCCCATTATTCAAATTCATCTTTATTGATTAAAATTTATTTATGCCACTTGATTGTTTTTCAAGGTTGTTGGCATGCGTCAAACATGCCAACACATACGTTCTATATTTTAGCCCAAACGACATTACCCTCGTTTTACACGTTCGCTCCAACGTAAGGTGTGTTGGGTTTAATACTTAAACCCAATTTAGCCAAATGAAAAGGGGAGGCTTATAACATGGTGTTTATAAGGTAACATGAAAAAGGGGAGTGTGAACGCATGAACTTGCAACGAACGATTCAATTAACACAAAGTAGGCACATGTGAACTTGCAATTGTAACATCATATAATCATGGCATAACATGAATCATTTTATTCATATAATCATGACATAAACAATACTTAAACATGATTCATTCTATTCTTAAAATCATGGCATAAACAATACTTAAACATGATTCATTCTATTCATATGATTATGGCATAAACAATACTTAAACATGAATCATTCTATTCATATGATTATGGCATAAACAATACTTAAACATGAATCATTCTATTCATATGATCATGGCATAGACAATACTTAAACATGAATCATTCTATTCATATGATTATGGCATAAACAATACTTAAACATGAATCATTATTTTCATAAAATTATGGCATAATTAATACTTAAACATGAATCATTGTAAACTTGCAATTGGAATGTAAATCTAACTTAATTGTGTCACATATATCACCCTATGGTTTTGATAACAACTTAGGCCTAAAACATGTTTCAACTAGGCATAATACCAAACATAGTTTAGTCATGTTCATAAAGGTGCTTACTTTTGTTTCTAATACAAAAGTATGATTTGCCAATTTCAACATAGATTCATATAAATCATAGTACTTAGTCGATTCAATTACACACTAAAAGTTATCATAAAAGTATGTACATCATATTCGCATAATAATGAATCATACACTTGCATGAATCCCAATTAAAATTCCACAACATGTGGTTGTCAACATAAATCATATACTTGTATGAATCCAATCGTACACCATAGCATTGCCAAATTGTTTAGAATCAAAATAACATACAAATATAGATTATTATCGCCATAATTCTATTTCGTTGATAACTTCCAACGCAAATCACATACTTGCAAATATCCAATCGTATACCATAACATTCCCAAATCATTTAGAATCAAAATAACATACAAATATGTATTATTATCGTCACAATTCCATTTCGCATTTTACACAAATCAAACGCAATTAATTATTCACATCGGAATAGCACTCTACTTACAACGTATGATGAATCTACAATTCAGGAATCTGAGTTCTGAATTTGGAGATGTTATCCTTTGTTGTAGGCGTTGTTTTGATTGATTTGACGTTGCTTTAAGCTTTGAATTATCTCCTAATTGTCTCTCTATTTCTGATGGCTATCCTTAGTCTCTCCTCAGCAGCATGACGGTCTCATCTCCATTTTAATTTGTGTGAATTAGGGTTAGTCTTAGGTCCTTTTTATAGAGTTTGTGAGTTGATTTAGACCGTTGATGGAGCTTGGATCAATAATAGTCGTTCGTTTGAAGGGGAGACCAACCAGGAGCTGACACCTAGCCCTAGTGACAAGGCAAGGCTCAGAAATTCGACCAAGCCCTGGTCAGGCCAGCCAAGACCTGACCAGCAGGTCATTCTGACCTGGGCGCACTTGGCAGGTGCGCCAGGCTAAAAATGTACTAGCGCACTTCCCAAGTGCGCCAGTTCATTTTTGTTCTGGTGCACTTCCCAAGTGCGCCAGTGCATTCTGACCCATTTCCTGGTTTTTCGCCCAACTTCGTTCGTCCGTATCTTCTTCATACGATATACGTTTTACGCAAACTCGAACTCTATCTCTAGCAGAATTCCGAGACGAACGCAATGGCGTATCCCGTTTCCCTTAATTCTTTGATTTCAAATTAGTTATACTTTAATTTGTGAATTTCACCGTTATAGAATACACGGTGTGTTACATTCTCCCCCACTTAAAAGGATTTCGTCCCCGAAATCTTCAAGTTAGGAAGAATGTATATCCTAACATCCAAACATCCATCTACTCGTCCATTAAACACGAGCATCCATTGTCCATAAAAAGACTTCTAATGCTTCATGATCATATGCAAAGTGTGTGTGTGTACATGTACTTATCTAATGCAAAATCAGGCGGTCTACTGATTCAGTTGACCTCCTTAATGCAAATTATGTAAGTGTCATGAATCCATTATGTATGCAAATTCTCATATTCATGATTCTACATGAGTGCGCAATCATTCATACAAATGCAACATCCATATGACAACACATTAAAGTTCAACCATATACGAATGCAAACATATATGCATATGCAATATGAAGTGACTGAGCCGATCTAAAACCTAGATTGTGTGTATATGCAACCACGAGCAACCACTAGCAATCACTTGCAACCATTTGCAACCATCAATCATAACATGTCTCAAACACATGTTTACATCCAATTGTTCCTATCTAAAGGTATAGTCGAATGATAGAAGTAAGTAAAAACTTTGTGCCCATTAGGCAATGTCAAAACTGGAAATCTATGCCACATATATATTGATTAGGAGAAGAACTCTCTAAGCATCAGCCCCAAAGACCGAAATCAACATCAGACTGACACCCAAAGAATTACTCAACCCAACCACTATATATGATTCTAGGAAACTAAGCATGATGGACTCCTTTTAGGTCACAAGGGAGTCCCTTCCTAAGACCAACCCATATCCTATAAAACCCAAAAACTTTAATCAAACCAATGAACACCCTCAAGCCCCAACATGTGTTACTAACAGATGAGTCATACTCCCTATGGGGTTTGCAACAGAAATTGGATTGAGAATGGGTCCGAGAGGATATACACAAAAGATAGCATGCAAGTAAGCTCTATAGGAAGAGAGGGATCAAGGATATACTCTTAAGAAGAGATATGATGCACGAATCTAGTCTTAAATCTTCTAAGTCGCATTTCCTTGAGCTTAACTCCATTATGCTTTGTCCGTCTTTAACTTCACAATTTCGTAGCTTCTTAATTCTTGTTTCCAAAACATGAGTTGGAACCTATTTCACTATTGCCTCTCGTTCCTCTTTCACTTACTCTACTTCTAGTATACTCGGCTCAAACATAACGGCGTACTCATGGTTTCATGCAAGCTCTCCAAAATTCACTAGTGAATCTTAGATCTCGTCCACTTACTATTAGGTATTCCACGTAGAAGAACTGTCTCTTGGAAATAAATGCCAACCATGTTGCCAAATGTACTTACTAAGGTGATTCTCCACAACTCACGCATAAGCGAAATGAACCTTCTGCCTTAGTGGCAAACACTACTCGATCGGATTACAAATTACGAATAAATGTGTCAAGAGATTCTAGGAAACAAATCATGATAGAACCCTAAAGGTTACCTGTGACTTCGAGGGTATTACCGAGGCAAGTCAAGAGTCTAACTACCCTCTTTTCGAAACCGAGATGGTCACCCTTACTGGATAACCACTCCATCTCTAGAATCAACCAATAGCCCAAAACAAAGGCACTACATTTTAAACTCTACGCTTAGAATAGAAATTTTCAATCCCACACAGATCATAGACAAATGAGCCGGGCCCCCAATTGGGTTTGAAACAATTAAGGGGTCCTCTACCATACTAGTTTTTAGGTGCAGAGATTCTACTAAAGCAGACGAGATAAAGGAGTGTGATGCGCCAGAATCAAATAAAGTGCGAATGGGGTGACCATAAAGATAAACTACACTTTCTACAGAACTGTTTATACCTCGCTGTTGCAGAGGTGGCGCCTCTAGCACATGAACCTGTGCCCCTGAGGTGGATCCAGCCCTCTACCCCTGTCCTCGTTTCTTTGGGCAGTCCTTAGCCATATGGCCTGTCTCACAGCAAGAAAAGCACCCACCATTCATCTTGGCCTTCTTTTTCCGGCAATCTTTCACTAAGTGCCCCACTTTGCCGCAGAATTTACACTTCCTCTTCTCTTGGGACTTGTTGTCTTTCCCGCCCTTCTTGAAGTCTGTCTTCTTAGACTGTAAACCCCCTTTCTTCCCTTGAGAGCTTTCTGCCTTTGTCTCCTTCTTCCTTGGGCAGTCCCTAGCCCAGTGGCCTGTCTCCCTACACTGAAAGCAAGTAGCACTCATCCTCCTCTTCTTCTTCCTACAGTTTCCCTCCAGGTGTCCAAGAATTCCGCAGAAACAACATTTCCTTTTTTCTCGTTTCTTGTTATTACTGTTACGATCCATTCTTGTTTGGCTACTATTCGTCTTCCTACTCTGGGACTCTTCCGCTTGCTGGTTCACATGGAGGAGGAGGAGTGAAAACGTCAGCAGTTGGGGCGTAAGGTCTCCAGACATGCTGAAACAGAAAGGATAGATTCAAAACGAAGGATAGAAGACAGTACCTATGGCTTTGGGGGACTTTGCCTTTTTAAAATAAATTAATATTTTATCTTTTAAAAATGCTTCTTTAAATTTCCTTTTTGAAAATAAATTTTCAAAACTTTTTATCTTATCTGGTAAACCTATGCTCTGATACCAAGTGAAACACCCCACCTCCGTTAGGGTCACTCTCAAAGGGAATGCCCTAATTTTGGTGGAGGTTTATAAGTATAAGTCACAGATATACAAGACAGATATAAGAACACATATTTTTGAACAGCGGAAAACAACAACATCTTTTATTTCATTAAAATACGTGTTCACAAAAGCATGCCATACTTGTCTTACAATTCTTCCAAAAACATAACAACTTCAAAACTGTCTTGATTACATTATTAAAGAAGCATAAAGAAAACATAAATAAACTGCAAAAGTCCCATAATTGCTGTCCAAAGCCATAGTCCAAAACGGAAAAGATCCAAGCAATACATTCTTTCTCATCAAGCTGGATGTGAAATCTGGTCAAGCTGCGGTATTCCCTCCCTGTGGACCGGGGGGGAACGAAAGAAAAGAAGGCGAAAGAAAAGTAGAGTCAGACATAAAGCCTGAGTAAGTCTACGACTATTCGGTCTATGAATAAAGAACTAGGTATGATAAGTATAAACTGGAAATGGGAAAGCACCATAAACTAAGTTAAGTTGTCTAGGGTTGAATATACTATCGTACCCCATATTAATCTCTGTACCCATATAAACTAGTTCCCAACAGGCACCCCATAATCAGGGTAAAGTGATCCATTTTCTGATGATCGGCTCCTACTCGCATAGTTACATGTGTCTTACAGCCCCCGATGTTGTAGTTACCTATGCTGGTCCCACCATGGGGTGTATCAAGTCCCATGGTGGCGGCCCGACACAATCCTAGAATGCACAGGTATGCTACTGGTGCCCAGTGCCTTATTTTTCTGTGCCGAAGTGTGTGCACGCCCGCACCCCGTTAGAACCTACACTGCTGCACCACCGCCGTCGATTTGACCTCTTACAGTCAGCCCAGTAATCGTGCCCCACCCTGCCTAGTTCAGGGTATCCTGATACACCTTGTAGGGTTACTACTGAAAAGGGTCCCCCGCTACTAGGTTTTCTATTTCTAGCCAACATGCTAAGTTGGTTAAGTGTTTAATAAACCTAACCCCCAATCAGTCTGTTTAGTTTAGCATGTTCCATTTTGATTAAGTATTAATATAATTTACTTAATCCTATCAATCCTGACTCAGCCTTAATTGTCTTATTAAAGCCTTGACCTCTCACATTAGACAGGTATTGTTGTGGCTGCCTGTTGCCGGTTGGGTCCGGGCAGTCTTACGCCACAACTCAGTCTAACCTCGGGTCCTTATTGGGCTCCGTGTTTAACCACCCACATTGGATATGTATTGTTGTGACTACTGGACAGCCGGGCGGTTCCGGGCAGGTTTACATCACAACTCAATCCAACCTCGGGTTAAACATATCGTATTTTCTACATTTACATAATTTTTCTCTTTTCTTTTTATATGTAAATATTTGCGGCACATTATTCAAATTCATCTTTATTGATTAAAATTTATTTATGCCACTTGATTGTTTTTCAAGGTTGTTGGCATGCGTCAAACATGCCAACACATACGTTCTATATTTTAGCCCAAACGTCATTACCCCCGTTTTACACGTTCGCTCCAACGTAAGGTGTGTTGGGTTTAATACTTAAACCGAATTTAGCCAAATGAAAAGGGGAGGCTTATAACATGGTGTTTATAAGGTAACACGAAAAAGGAGAGTGTGAACGCACGAACTTGCAATGAACGATTCAATTAACATAAAGTAGGAACATGTGAACTTGCAATTGTAACATCATATAATCATGGCATAACATGAATCATTTTATTCATATAATCATGACACAAACAATACTTAAACATGATTCATTCTATTCTTAAAATCATGGCATAAACAATACATAAACATGATTCATTCTATTCATATGATTATGGCATAAACAATACTTAAACATGAATCATTCTATTCATATGATTATGGCATAAACAATACTTAAACATGAATCATTCTATTCATATGATCATGGCATAGACAATACTTAAACATGAATCATTCTATTCATATGATTATGGCATAAACAATACTTAAACATGAATCATTGTATTCATAAAATTATGGCATAATTAATACTTAAACATGAATCATTGTAAACTTGCAATTGGAATATAAATCTAACTTAATTGTGTCACATATATCACCCTATGGTTTTGATAACAACTTAGGCCTAAAACATGTTTCAACTAGGCATAATACCAAACATAGTTTATTCATGTTCATAATGGTGCTTACTTTTGTTTCTAATACAAAAGTATGATTTGCCAATTTCAACATAGATTCATATAAACCATAGTACTTAGTCGATTCAATTACACACTAAAAGTTATCACAAAAGTATGTACATCATATTAGCATAATAATGAATCATACACTTGCATGAATCCCAATTAAAATTCCACAACATGTGGTTGTCAACATAAATCATATACTTGTATGAATCCAATCGTACACCATAGCATTGCCAAATCGTTTAGAATCAAAAATAACATACAAATATAGATTATTATCGCCACAATTCCATTTCGTTGATAACTTCCAACGAAAACCACATACTTGCAAATATCCAATCGTATACCATAACATTCCCAAATCGTTCAGAATCAAAATAACATACAAATATGTATTATTATCGCCACAATTCCATTTCGTATTTTACACAAATCAAACGCAATTAAATATTCACATCGGAATAGCACTCTACTTACAACGTATGATGAATCTACAATTCAGGAATCTGAGTTCTGAATTTGGAGATGCTATCCTTTGTTGTAGGCGTTGTTTTGATTGATTTGACGTTGCTTTAAGCTTTGAATTATCTCCTAATTGTCTCTCTATTTCTGACGGCTATCCTTAGTCTCTCCTCAGCAGCATGACGGTCTCATCTCCATTTTAGTTTGTGTGAATTAGGGTTAGTCTTAGGTCCTTTTTATAGAGTTTGTGAGTTGATTTAGACCGTCGATGGAGCTTGGTTCAATAATAGCCGTTCGTTTGAAGGGGAGACCAACCAGGAGCTGACACCTAGCCCTAGTGACAAGGCAAGGCTCAGAAATTCGACCAGGCCCTGGTCAGGCCAGCCAAGATCTGACCAGCAGGTCATTCTGACTTGGGCGCACATGGCATGTGCGCCAGGCTAAAAATGTACTGGCGCACTTCCCAAGTGCGCCAGTTCATTTTTGTTCTGGCGCACTTCCCAAGTGCGCCAGTGCATTCTGACCCGTTTCCTGGTTTTTCGCCCAACTTCGTTCGTCCATATCTTCTTCATACGATATCCGTTTTACGCAAACTCGGACTCTATCTCTAGCAGAATTCCGAGACGAACGCAATGGCGTATCCCTTTCCCTTAATTCTTTGATTTCAAATTAGTTATACTTTAATTTGTGAATTTCACCGTTATAGAATACACGGGGTGTTACAGATAACCAACTAATTGATTGATGGTTGTGTTGTTTGATTTTTGGTTGATTAATTAAAATTTTGACCCATCAGCCGAATCGAATCAAAATATTGAACTGACTTGAAAATTGTTTGAGATTGCATGAATATACATGAAAATACATTGAACAGGTCATAGCAGGGAAGCAAAGCCGAAGAATAAAATTGTATGCCCGATAAATAGGTACATGTTTACTAATTTATTGTGTTTGGATGATTTTATGAGCCGATTGGCTAGCCGCTTGGCTTTTTCTTTTTGAGATGAGAGAGCCTATGTGGCGGTTTGGGGATTTTCCCTGTGCTCCCCGTACAAAGTAGGTTATGGCGAAATTTTTCGAAAATTTAGGGTGTTAGCCAAATTTTGAAAAATTAGAAATTCCTAAAAACCGAAAAGTTGAAGAATGAAAGTTGAGTTGGTTAGTTAAACAACTTTCAGCCCCGTTCCTTTTCGAGGATGAAAAAATTTTATGTGGGGGAGATTGTAACAACCCGGAAAATAAGAACAAATTTAAAATTTTTATTTTGGCAATTTTAATGAATTTTGAATATTTAAAATGATTTATTTTAAATAATAATGACTAGAAATTTATTTTAAATAGAATTAGAACGTATATATTTATTTAAATCGAAGTTAGAATATAAATATTTATTTTAATTATAAAAGGAACTGGAAATGGCGCGGTAGTTTGAAAATTCGATTTCAAATTTCAAATAAATGTACAGGATTCAAAATAAACCGGATTTTAGTGAAACCAGAAATATTTGAATCCGTTTGAAAATATCTTCCCAACGAATCTAAAAAATTGAAATTTCATAACGGGAATAAAAAGTTATGCCCAGTTGAAAATTCAGAATAGTCGCTATGGGAATATGAAAGTCTATGTTAGGATCGTGTAATGTGAGATATAGCAAGTACTTAATATAAATGTGTAAACAATCAATAAAGGTAAAGTAAAAACTATGCACACTAATATTTAATCCTGGTTCGGACCAACCATCCTACGTCCAGTCCCGAAGCACCACTTCGGCTTTTCTGTAACCAACGAAAAACTTCCCTCGCTTTGCCCGGAGGAATAGGCTTACAGTAAGGATATACTTTGACAAGCTTGTGTCCTTTACAAACACTGATTTTGTCTTCTTTGTACAAATTGCTCCTGTAGTCTCCTTGAGTAGATATGATTGTTTGAAGAACTGAGAGAATATATAAGGATTTTGAAATGGTTGAATAGAAAATTTTAAGCAATGAAAGTAGAGAGCTTTTCAGAGATATAGGTTATAGATCTAAAAGGAAGAATAGGTGGTTTTAGATCTTAATCTTAGATGTATTTATAATAGATAAATAGTTGTTATCAAAAGTTGTGATTTTTGAGCAAAAAGGAAAGAGAACTCTTCATTTTGAAAGAAGATATCTTTAGAAAAACTAATTTAGAGAAGATACGATAGTTTGAAAAGGTGCCTATTTGTAATGCATCTGTCTCCACTCAGACGTCTGTCCCTTGTAGGATAGACGTTTGTATGATATTTTGAAAGTTCAAAATACACATACAGACGTCTATCGAGTAATGAGACAGACGTCTCTGTAAGATAGATTTGCAACCCGAAGCCTCAGACAGACGTCTGTCTTGAATATGACAGATGTCTATGCTGAGTTAGTAAGAAATCTTATTTTATAGTCAGACGTCTGTCTATTCATAGGACAGACGTCTGCTCTTGTCCAAAAACACTAAATTTTCATATTTAATCAAGGAGACTTTACATTTATTCTATCTAACTATATGAGGAAAATGTATACTCTTTATGACTAAGTATCCTTATAATCTTGATTCTTCCCTTGTGTATCTCCTTCTTGTATAGTTCTTGCATTAAACATATGATATACGTGTATATTGTTTGTCGGCATCAAAACTTAGGGTCTGACATTCTCCCCCTTTTTGATGATGACAAACATATACGTGTACAGCTCCCCCTGAGTTGATGATATCCCTTTTTCTCCCCCTTTTGGCATGATCAAAAATAGATAGATACAAATTGATAGCAAGCAGAACATAAATGTCAACATATAATATTAAACAAAAGTCATAGTGTGCCAAATGAAAATAAAGTTAAATTACAAACCATAATGCATAGTAAAAAGCTTAATAAAGTGCCTAGGCATCTGTAAAGTATCCACATAGATCAGTGGACTGATTTCCGTAATAGTCCCATTGAGATTCGTCGTTATAACTTATATTCTCATGAATAGAAAGTCCATGAAAAACATGATGAGTAGTACCGGGATCAATGTAAGGAGGCCAGTCATCATCTCCCTTATCATCGGAAGCAGTTGCTTTTTCCTTACCAGGAGCATGTTCAAGAGGAGATTGTTGTCGAGTGCTGGATTCTGGCGGTACGTCTCTGATAATGGGTATAGATGGAGGAGGAGTAGGTGATGCTGGCGATGAGCAGGAGGAGGATGAACGACCATGAATTTTACGATAAATTTTGCCAAAGGAGTGCACAACTTTATCCAAAGTGTTTTCAACTTTTGTCATACGTGCAGAGAAAGAACGTTCTAACCTTGTCACTTTCGTACCTAATTTTTTTTGATTTAATGAAAGTAATCGTTGATTCTGCAAAGTAACATCATGTATACTTTCCACATGTCCTATATCTAGTCTTGCTTCTTGGATATCAGGATCAGAGTGATATTCGGTTAGGTCGCTAGTTTCGGGTCGTTGTCGTTGTCTCCTTTGAGGTTGTACCGGTTGTTGAGGTTGGTTTTATTCTGCTTGCCATTGTTCAAAGAGAATGATTCGGGGAGGGCGATCAGGTAATTGCATTAAAGCAGCAAACCGTATGCCACTCTTCTCTACTTCTTTTTTCGGATATGTGGCGAGATAAAGATTTATTCCTTTCGACCTAAAAATTCTCATAAGATATGCACCATATGGTACAGTTCATTTGGTTGGGGTCCAAAAGTCTCTAATTTGCTAAAAAATAAATAGTGCCCAATTTACTCGAGTGTTTCCAAAAATAGCATACAAATCTTTATGATCATTAGGATACACTTGCTCATGGCTTCCAAGACATAGCATGACTGTGTTAATTAGCATACGATTTATGATGCATGGCCTAGGACAAAATTAGATGGAGTCATCTTTGGGCAATGATTTTGCCATATTAGATGGGTAATTCTATCCCTAGGTTTATACCACGTGTCGGGAATATCTTGCAAACGAGTACCAGTAGATGATGTTCCCAAAATTTGACCGATCATTTCAATATTGATTGTAATTAGTTAGCCATAAACTAAAGACCAAATCCAGTTTTCAGGAACTAGTGGAGACCAAAGTGAAGGCAAGCACAGGTTGATGAAAAACAAGTATAGTGCTAGAGAATCAATCATACCTTGATTGGAATTATAATTCACAAGTTGAATTAGATTTGCATGAGACAAAATGTCATTAACATCATAATGAATTAATTGTCTCAAGGGATAGAAAGGCCCTGTGTGAATTTATTTCTTCTTAAGTGATTCCGATATGTGTTGGCTATCGGAATCTTTCATCCAGTCTTCTATTTGCTTGTCAGTTGCATAATTTGGAGTTTCTTGTTGAGAAGAGGAACCTTCAGTGGCCTTCTTGCGTTTATTGGAAGCCTTTTTTGGAGCCATGGATTTGAGTTGTTGAAGGAATTGAATTTGGGGATTTAGGGTTTGGGTTGATAAAATGGTAAAAGTGAAAATGAAGAGTGAATGGGTAAAAGATAATATATAGGTGGGGGGTAAGAAACGGTTGCAGAGGGGATCAGACGTCTGTTTGATTGTGAGACAGACGTCTGTGGATAGGAAAATTATTTCCTTCAGACATCTGTTAATTTATTTACAGACGTCTGAGATGAGATATAACAAGAATGAGTGTAATTAGGTATATCAGACGTCTGTGGGAATAGAGAAAGACGTCTGTTCTAGTTATTTTTGAAACCCAAGAGTGTTAACAGACGTCTGACATAATTTAGCAGACGTCTGTGCTGAGGCATATTTGTAGGAATTGTTTAATTTATGAACAGACGTATGTTCATCTATTTGTCAGACATCTATTTTATGTTTATTCAGCAAAATTGTTTATTTTCATACTAAATAATTACAAACAAAAATGAAATAAACTGTTATACTAATGCATCATGACAATGCATGTTATTCATAACATAAAAGAAATACGAGTTATCGATTTGATTGAACTAGAGACTCGGTGAGAAAGATGGTCTTGTTGGAGAAGTCTATGGGTTGACTGGATCGTGTGACGTACGATAAGAGGACGATGGACCCAGTGGATTAACCGGTCATGGAAGAGGTTTGGAACATCTTTTAGTTTAGAACTACAAAATTTCAAGGCAACTTGTCGTAGGTAACTTAGTATAGTTGAAGCATTTTTTTGTTCGAAATACAGCTCTCGTTGAAGTCGTAGTTGTTCCTGTTGATAATGATGAATGTCATCAATCTTTCGCTTAGTATCTGGTGAAGTGAATAAAGCTCTTTTAGTTCTTTTGGAATCTGGTGTGAAGCCAGTTCGAGAGTCTTGCCATTTGTATACCGGTTCATGCTTCGATGTTGGGGTTGGGTCATGAGGTGTTTTTGCCGAGCTATCGGTGGTGAAAGTAATATTAAGAGAAGAAGATTTATTTGACATTGTATTTGTTTTACAAATTTAGTTTACTTAGACGAAGTTATTTATAGGCAGGTATTTACTATTTATCGTTCCTTTAAATATGCACTAATTGAAATAAAAACCAATCAAAAAGAATGGTAAGGAGAAAAATATGGGGAGAAAACAAATTTACATATCAGAGAGACAGCATATACCTAATTCTCTACGTAAATTAATAAAAGTAGTTTTATGTAATGGTTTAGTAAAAATATCTGCAATTTGTTTGTTAGTATTTACAAATTCCAAAGAAATATTACCTTTTTCAACATGATCACATAGGAAATTGTAACACCCCACACCCGCTAAGGTCACTCACTAAGGGAATGCCTTAACTTCGGTGGAGCATTTTAAGTGAATATAGAACAGAAAAATTACACAAGACAGATATAAATACTTGAAATTTAAAACAACATTTCATTGCAGCAGAAGGTAAACATGTTTAGTTACAACACCATAAAGAGTCAAGTACTAAATATCCATCCTGATAAAAACAAAAGTACATAATCCCACTACATAAACAATAGCCATAAAAGAAAAGATAAGCTGGGCTATACATCACGGTCCAAGCTCCAAAAGAGTGATAAAGAAATCTGATCAAAGCCCACTAGTGTTAGGCCCAGCCTGAGGACCTGAGGGGGAAAAAGATAAAAACAACGGGGTCAGACATAAGTCTGAGTGAGCCCTATAACTTTAACCACACAATTATTAAAGTAATTAGGGTATGATATAAACTTGGTACGGGATGACTGGGGATAAATGACTACACTAAGTAGCCAACTAGACATAAGGTGAACTAGGATAACGGTAAAGACGCATCTACCCACCCAAGGATAATTACTAACTGCACCACACCAGTCATTCCTACTTAAAGGTTGATCCCACCCAAGGACTTAGAGAATTTACCCAGTAGTTTCGTGTACCCCTAGCTGACTACATAGGTGCCGTCTGCCCCTATCTCCACTAGGTGTACCCACTACTCCCAAGCGATCGGCTCCCTACCGTAGATACCCGTGTTGGCCCCACAATGGGGTGTATCACTCCCCAAAGTGGCAACCCGATACAACAAATGGTGCACGGCTTATACCTACACGATGCAACAACGTCTTACCTACCAGCCCGGGTCCACACACGCATATGAAACCCGTTGGACTCGCGTTGCCACCGCTAACCCGTTTTGGCCTCTTATAATCAAGCCCAGTACACGTGTCCCGTCCTCGACATGGGTCGAGCCCAATAAGATACATATGGGTTACTGGTTGAAATGGGCCCCCACAAGCTACCACCTAAGCTTGTCAATTTATCTAGTGCATCCCACTTAACCCTTTAATCATGTTTAATTACATGTTTCCACTTGGTTAAGTATTCTAATCGTATTTTCTATTGCCACCCAAGGCAACCCACTAGATTTCCTCATGCCACCCAAGGCACTTACTTGATTTCCACATGCCACCCAAGGCACCCACTTAACCCCTCATGCCCACTACATGCTTATCTGGTTAAGTGTTTATTAATTGATTAAGAACGTAACCGTTGTAAAGACCTCTCACATTAGACTATCTTTTATGGCAGCTGGATTTGCCGATTGGGTCCGGGCAGCCTTACGCCATAACCGAGTCTAACCTCGTGTCTTTACACTTGTCACGTATATAGTTTGTGCCTAAGACCACTCACATTGGGCCAAACATTTGTAGCCGCTGGATTTTCCGGTCGGTTCCGGGCAGTCTTATGCTACAAAAGGGTCCAACCTCGTGTCTTAGTCGATTAATTACACCTAATTAATCACCCCCGAATTAATTTTCCCTAATTAATTCCAATTTTAACGATGTACATAATTGACTCAATTATGTCCATCACTTTATGGTATGCATAATCATACCAACTTCACACCATTTCATTAACATGTATATTAACCCCATCGTTCCCCACGTAATTCGCTAACATGACATAAAAGGGAAGATTCATCATAAATATAATGGGTTCAACTTGCATAGCATTAGCATCAACATGGGTTTAAAGGTGTCAACATGCATATAGCATCAACCCAACTAGCATAAATAATCAACCCAAACTTGCATGAATCACATATGTCATAAGGAGGTTAACTTGCATAAGTTATTTATGTCATACAAAGGGGTAAACTTGCATATGTATGTATGACATACAAAGGGGTTAACTTGCATATGTATGCATATCATTCTGAGGTGTAAACTTGCACATGTTACTTGCATATCATCAAACACCAAACTTGCATAACATGTCATATATGGACTTGCATATAATCATACACCAAACTTGCATATAATGGATCAATGTTTCTCATATGACTTGCATAACTTGCATAACATCACAAACACATAGCATATGACTTGCATAACTTGCATAACATCATGAACATGTATCATATGACTTGCATAACTTGCATAACATCATGAACATGTAGCATATGACTTGCATAACTTGCATAACATCATGAACATGTAGCATATGACTTGCATAACATCATGAACATGTATCATATGAATTGCATAACTTGCATAACATCATGAACATGTAGCATATGACTTGCATAACTTGCATAGCATCATTAACACATAGCATATAACTTGCATAACATCATTAACACATGGCATATAACTTGCATAACATGCATAACATCATTAACACATAGCATATAATTTGCATAACATGCATTGATCCACATTCATAGCCATAACCTCAATATATCCTATCGTAATCATTTCAATAATTGGTCATTAAGGCTATAGAAAACTCACAACTTGTTGATTAGCACTCCTAAGAAGAAGATTAAGTTGCTAGAGTTGATTAGAGATTGATTTGAGATGCGATCTTCTTCTACAAATTGATGGAGGCTCCTTCAAGTTGCATTTTGACGGCATGACGACATTGTATCCATTTTTAGTATTAATTAGGGTAGTCTTAGGGTATATTTATAGAGTAGTTAGGTGTTTTAGGCCATTAGATTAACCCTAAATTAGATTAGAGCCGTCAGATCACGTCCTAGCCACTAAAACACAGCCTAAAAGACAAGCTGGTGCACCCAGGTCACCTGGGCTCGACCAGGGAGGTCGACCCCCAGGTCGACCCTAGGGTCGACTCCCCATTCGACCTGGGGGGGAGGTCGACTCCCCAGTCGACCCCTAGGTCGACCCCCTGGGTCTGGCGGGATTTTTCCCGCCACTTCTGAAAATTGAAAATTTTGTTTTTAAATCTGAATTTAAATTTCTGAAAACTTCTTTGGGCCTTATCTGGGTCATACGGACTCCGATTTTCGATAACTCGGACTCTATTTCGCGTATTTTTCCGAGACAACGCAATGGCATAGCCCGTTTCCCCTGATTCAGACTTTTAAATTTAATTCTGCCCTGTTTTATATTATAGCAATTTATTCAACATACGGGGTGTTACATTCTCCCCTACTTAAAGGATTTCATCCCCGAAATCTCTAAGTCAAGAAGAACGTATCCTACCAACCAAACAACCATCTACTAAACCATCAAACACTGGCATCCATTGTCCTTAGAGTTTCTAATGCTGTATGAACATATGCAAAGAGTGTGTGTATATGTTCCCTGTCTAATGCAAAATCAGGCTGTCTACTGATTCAGTTGACCTCCTTAATGCAAACCATGATAGTGCCATGCATCCAATATGTATGCTAAAGAACCTTATCGACACATACTATTTCTACATGAGTGCACAATCATTCACCAAAATGCATCATCAATATGATAGCACAACCATTATACATCCATTAATATAGCTACCTACACACAATTTTATGCAATATACAATATGAAGTGATTGAGCCGATCTAGTGCCTAGAGTGTGTGTATATGCATCCATGAGCAACCACTAGCAAACACTTGCATCCACACGCATCCATCAAACATAACATGTCTCAAACACATGTTTCAACTATAGGTTTTGCCCTATCTAAAGGTCAAAGGTACTAATGAGAGGACATACTAAAGATAAGATAAGTACTAGACAAACGATAAAGGAGAAGTTAAAAGACATACCCTCAAAAAGGAATGGGTATAATGAACGCATCTTCGCTTCTGTCTCCCAAGTAGCATGGCTCTCATCTTCTCCCCATTGCACTTTGACTAGCCGCACCTCTCTGTTCCTCAACTTCCTAATCTCTGACCCAAGGATGCGGGTAGGAGCTCGTCGAATAGTTGCATCACGCTCTACCTCCACTTCTTTTAGCAAGCTCGGCTCTACCACCTCTGCGGTCTCATGTAGGCACTTCCTCAAATTTGACACATGGAATACGTCATGTACCCCACTAAGTCTCTCGGGTAAATCCACTCTATATGCCATCCGTCCAATCCTTTCCTTAATAGGAAACGGCCCAACAAATCTTGGAGCTAACTTCCCAACGGACCCAAAGCGAACTACATTCCGTAATGGAGATACTTTGTCAAAGACCATGTCCCCAACCTCAAACTCCAGATCCGTCCTCCTCTTGTCCGCATAAGATTTTTGCCTATCATGCGCTGCTTTCATCCTTCTTCGAATCAAGTCAATCTTCTCAGAAGTCTCCCTAACCATATCAGGCCCAAGCAAGATCTTATCCGTAGATTCCCACCAACATGTAGGTGATCGACAAGGCCTTCCATAAAGAGCTTCGAAAGGAGCCATACCAATACTGGACTGAAAGCTGTTATTATATGCGAACTCCACCAATGGAAGATGCTCTTCCATGTACCTCCAAAATCTAAGATACAAAGCCTCAAAAGGTCTTCTAGAACACGATTCACCCTCTCGGTCTGGCCGTCCGTCTGAGGATGGTATGCGGTGCTCAGACACAACTGAGTCCCCACTGCTTCTTGCAAACTTTTCCAGAACTCGCTAGTGAAGATAGGATCTCGATCACTCACTATGCTAGAGGGTACCCCATGCAATCGAACTATCTCTCGAAGATATACTGAAGCTAGCCATGGAGCAGTCCTCTTGCTCTTCACAGGTATGAAATGGGCGCTTTTAGTAAGTCTGTCTACCACAACCCAAATTCCCGTATTACCCTTTCTCGATCTGGGTAACCCGTCAATAAAATCCATCGAGACGCTATCCCACTTCCATTGCGGAACTTCCAATGGGTGAAGCAACCCACCGGGTTTCTTTTGCTCCGCTTTCACCTGTTGGCACACCAAGCATCTAGCGACATACTCGGCCACATCTTTCTTCATTCCGGCCCAAAAGAAAACCCGCCTCATGTCTTGGTACATCTTGTCCCCATCGGGATAAATGGTCATCCTAGAACGGTGTGCATCATCAAGAATAGCCTTCCTCAAACCCTCGTCTTGCGGTACACAAAGTCTACCGTCTCTACGCAAGCACCCCCTATCGTCTAGGGTGTACCTACTCAAATGGCTGGACGACTCCCCCTTATGAGCCTCTCTACCAACTCAACCAACTGTGGGTCGTCCCTCTGTGCTTCTCCAATCCGCCCCAAAAGAGTAGGTCTGACCTCCAAGGATGCTAGCAAACCGGGTACATAATCAACGGAAGGTCTGAAATCAAACATCGAGATAAATTCCAAGCTTCGTCGTTCCACGAACAATGGACTCAAGGACAACCTGTTTCTACTCAAGGAGTCCGCCACCACGTTACCCTTGCCAGGGGTATACGCTATCCCGAAATCATAGGATGCTAAGAACTCCATCCACCTTTGTTGTCTCAAGTTCAAATCCTTCTGAGAAAACAAGTACTTCAATGATTTGTGGTCAGTGAACAATTCGAATCTCTCTCCCAGAAGATAATGGCGCCAAATCTTAAGCGCAAAAACAATAGCGGCCAACTCTAAATCATGGGTAGGGTAATTTTTCTCATGTGCTCTCAACTGCCTTCCACCATAGGCTATTACCCTTCCCTCTTGCATTAAGACTGCGCCCAGTCCTGTCCCACAAGCATCGGTATAGACAACAAATGGCTTACTCCCATCTGGCAACACTAAGACTGGAGTTGTGGTTAAAGCTCTCTTTAACCGTCGGAACGCATCATCACAATCTACGTCCCATTCGAAGACTAGATTCTTCTTCGTCTAGCGAGTTAATGGGGTTGATATCTTCGCGAAGTCCTTGATAAACTCCCTATAGTAGCCAGCCAACCCCAAGAAACTCCTCACCTCGGTAGCATTCTTTGGAACCTTCTAATCTTGAATGGACACTACCTTCGCGGGATCCACAGCTATCCCTTCCTTGGAGACCACGTGCCCCAAGAACCGCACTTCCTTCCTCCAGAAGTGACATTTAGAAAATTTAGCCTTAAGGCTATGTGCTCGAAGAGTCTCCAACACTTCCCTAAGATGTAGGGCATGCTCTTCTTCACTCTTAGAAAAGACAAAGATGTCATCCACAAAGACCACCACGAACTTATTAAGGAACTCCCTGAACACCCTACTCATCAAATCAACAAAGTATGCAGGGGCATTCGTCAAACCAAATGGCATCACCAGCCACTCATAGAAACCATCCGAAGTCCTAAAGGCAGTCTTGTCTATGCTATCCTCAGCCACCCTCAACTGATGAAACCCCGTGGTTAAGTCCAACTGAGAAAATACTGAAGCGCCAACCAACTGATCAAAGAGATCATCAATCCTCGGCAATGGGTGTCTATTCTTCTTTGTGAGCTTGTTGAGTTCTCTATAGTCTACACAAAGTCTGAGGGACCCATCCGCCTTCGTAGCAAAAACTACTAGAGCACCCCACTCCGATATACTTCGTCTTATGAACCCCTTCTCAAGCAACTCCCCTACTTGCTTATGGAGTTCCCTCCTCTCACGAGGAGCCATGTGGCGCACTGGTAAAGATACTGGTTTAGCGTTATCCACTAAATATATTCGGAAGTCTATCTCCCGCCTCGGAGGTAAGCCCTTCACCTCCTCAAACACATCCGATTATTCCCGGACCACTCTAACAGATCGCAAACTCTCGACCGAAGCATCAAGCGATTCAAGATAACTTAGCATAACAGAATCCATGGGATTACAAGAGATCTCGAGAGTGTTCCCCAAGCGGGTCATAAGCCTAACAACTCTCCTTTCGCAATCAAGAACGGCACCATTACTGGATAACCAGTTCATGCCCAAAATCAACCCATAGCCCGTGAAGCCCAAAACAAAAGCATCACATCTAAACTCAATGCTAAGTATAGAAATCTTCAAACACAAACATATCATGGACAAATAAGTGGAGCCCCCAATTGGGTTTGAAACAACTAAGGGATCATCTACTAGACTGGTGTCTAAGTGCAGTGACTCAACTAATGATGATGAGATAAACGAATGCGATGTGCCAGAATCAAACAATGTACGGACAGGATGATCAAATAGAAAAACCAGACTTTCAACGGAAATAGTTCTACCTCTTTCCTGAATCGGTGGAACCGCGAGAGCCTGAACTTGCCACCTTGCCTGACCCGGTGCCATAAGAGCTTGCACCTGTCCTCCTGAGATAGATCCCGTCCTTTGCCCCTTCTTAGGGCAATCCTTCACAAGATGCCCTGCTTCGCCACAGTGGTAGCAGCCAATCTTCTTCTTCTTCCGACAATCATTGCTTATGTGGCCTGGTATCCCGCAATTGAAGCACTTCTTCTTCCCCTTGCCACCGTTGCCTTCCCCACCTTTGTTTTGTTGCTGTTGAGGTCTCTTTTGATCTCCCTTCTTCTCGGGTGCCTTATTAGCATTGGGACCCTTCTCTTCCTCATGCATGAGTGCCATGTCAACAAGCTTCTCAAAGGTGGCCCCCATAGGGATATGAGTCATAGCCAATCCATGCATCGGTTCATTCAAGCCTTTAACGAACCTCAAAGCCTTCTTCTCCGGTGTATTCACCATGTCTATGCCAAACCTTGCCAATTGATTAAACTTGTTGACATATTCCTTCACCGAGAGATTTCCTTGCTTTAGAGTCAAGAACCTTTCCATATACAAGTTTTCCTCCGCCCTTGAGAGAAACTTTGCCACAAATCTTTGCCTGAAATCCGCCCAAGAGTCAACGGGGCGTTCCCCATTAGTGACCTCCCACCAGAATGAGGCCTCTCCCTTCATTAACCAAGTAGCTAACTTGACTTTCTTTCCTTCTTCCATCTCATAGATGTCTATCAACTCTTCCACCTCCTTAAGCCAATCTCTAGCCTCCACAAAAGTTTCTGATCCTTGAAAAGGTTTCCCTTCCATAGCTTTAAATTCCTTGCAAGTCTTAGCAAAAGTATCCGTACGAGGAGGAGGAGGGGGAGGAGGAAGATCGGGTGCTACGGTTGGTAGAGGGACATTTGCTGGACCCGCAGTGGCGGCCCTAGCCTCCATCAATCTCCTATACCATACTGGTATCATCACACCCTCACGAAAGTTAAGATCCTTAGCCATGCTGAAACGAAAAAGGAAAGATTCAAAACGGAGAATTCGAAAGATAAAGATATGGCTATTGGGGATTATGCTTTTCTTTCAAAATCTTTTCTCTTTAAAGACATGTTTTTGAAAATACTTCTTCCAAAAATGTTTTTAGAAAAATAGTTTTCTGAAAATTTTATCTGTTCCGGTAACCTTCGCTCTGATACCACGTGTAACACCCCACACCCGCTAAGGTCACTCACCAAGGGAATGCCTTTACTTCGGTGGAGCATTTTAAGTGAATACAGAACAGAAAAATTACACAAGACAGATATAAATACTTGAAATTTAAAACAACATTTCATTGCAGCAGAAGGTAAACATTTTTAGTTACAACACCATAAAGAGTCAAGTACTAAATATCCATCCTGATAAAAACATACGTACATAATCCCACTACATAAACAATAGCCATAAAAGAAAAGATAAGCTGGGCTATACATCACGGTCCAAGCTCCAAAAGAGTGATAAAGAAATCTGATCAAAACCCACTAGAGCTAGGCCCAACCTGAGGACCTGAGGGGGAAAAAGATAAAAACAACAGGGTCAGACATAAGTCTGAGCGAGCCCTATAACTTTAACCACACAATTATTAAAGTAATTAGGGTATGATATAAACTTGGTACGGGATGACTGGGGATAAATGACTACACTAAGTAGCCAACTAGACATAAGGTGAACTAGGATAACGGTAAAGACGCATCTACCCACCCAAGGATAATTACTAACTGCACCACTCCAGTCATTCCTACTTAAAGGTTGATCCCATCCAAGGACTTAGAGAATTTACCCAGCAGTTTCGTGTACCCCTAGCTGACTACATAGGTGCCGTCTGCCCCTATCTCCACTAGGTGTACCCACTACTCCCAAGCGATCGGCTCCCTACCGTAGATACCCGTGCTGGCCCCACAATGGGGTGTATCACTCCCCAAAGTGGCAACTCGATACAACAAATGGTGCACGGCTTATACCTGCACGATGCAACAACGTCTTACCTACCAGCCCGGGTCCACACACGCATATGAAACCCGTTGGACTCGCGTTGCCACCGCTAACCCGTTTTGGCCTCTTATAATCAAGCCCAGTACGCGTGTCTCGTCCTCGACATGGGTCGAGCCCAATAAGATACATATGGGTTACTGGTTGAAATGGTCCCCCACAAGCTACCACCTAAGCTTGTCAATTTATCTAGTGCATCCCACTTAACCCTTTAATCATGTTTAATTACATGTTTCCACTTGGTTAAGTATTCTAATCGTATTTTCTATTGCACCCAAGGCAACCCACTAGATTTCCTCATGCCACCCAAGGCTCTTACTTGATTTCCACATGCCACCCAAGGCACCCACTTAACCCCTCATGCCCATTACATGCTTATCTGGTTAAGTGTTTCTTAATTGACTAAGAACGTAACCGTTGTAAAGACCTCTCACATTAGACTATCTTTTATGGCAGCTGGATTTGCCGGTTGGGTCCGGGCAGCCTTACGCCATAACCGAGTCTAACCTCGTGTCTTTACACTTGTCACGTATATAGTTTGTGCCCAAGACCTCTCACATTGGGCCAATCATTTGTAGCCGCTGGATTTGCCGGTCGGTTCCGGGCAGTCTTATGCTACAAAAGGGTCCAACATCGTGTCTTAGTCGATTAATTACACCTAATTAATCACCCTCGAATTAATTTTCCCTAATTAATTCCAATTTTAACGATGTACATAATTGACTCAATTATGTCCTTCACTTTATGGTATGCATAATCATACCAACTTCACACCATTTCATTAACATGTATATTAACCCCATCGTTCCCCACGTAATTCACTAACATGACATAAAAGGGAAGATTCATCATAAATATAATGGGTTCAACATGCATAGCATTAGCATCAACATTGGTTTAAAGGTGTCAACATGCATATAGCATCAACCCAACTAGCATAAATAATCAACCCAAACTTGCATGAATCACATATGTCATAAGGAGGTTAACTTGCATAAGTTATTTATGTCATACAAAGGGGTAAACTTGCATATGTATGTATGACATACAAAGGGGTTAACTTGCATATGTATGCATATCATTCTAAGGTGTAAACTTGCACATGTTACTTGCATATCATCAAACACCAAACTTGCATAACATGTCATATATGGACTTGCATATAATCATACACCAAACTTGCATATAATGGATCAATGTTTCTCATATGACTTGCATAACTTGCATAACATCACAAACACATAGCATATGACTTGCATAACTTGCATAACATCATGAACATGTAGCATATGACTTGCATAACTTGCATAACATCATGAACATGTAGCATATGACTTGCATAACTTGCATAACATCATGAACATGTATCATATGACTTGCATAACATCATGAACATGTAGCATATGACTTGCATAACTTGCATAGCATCATTAACACATAGCATATAATTTGCATAACATGCATAACATCATTAACACATAGCATATAACTTGCATAACATGCATAACATCATTAACACATAGCATATAACTTGCATAACATGCATTGATCCACATTCATAGCCATAACCTCATTATATCCTATCATAATCATTTCAATAATTGGTCATTAAGGCTATAGAAAACTCACAACTTGTTGATTAGCACTCCTAAGAAGAAGATTAAGTTGCTAGAGTTGATTAGAGATTGATTTGAGATGATATCTTCTTCTACAAATTGATGGAGGCTCCTTCAAGTTGCATTTTGACGGCATGACGACATTGTATCTATTTTTAATATGAATTAGGGTAGTCTTAGGGTATATTTATAGAGTAGTTAGGTGTTTTAGGCCATTAGATTAACCCTAAATTAGATTAGAGCCGTCAGATCACGTCCTAGCCACTAAAACACAGCCTAAAAGACAAGCTGGTGCACCCAGGTCACCTGGGCTCGACCAGGGAGGTCGACCCCCAGGTCGACCCTAGGGTCGACTCCCCAGTCGACCTGGGGGTAGGTCGACTCCCCAGTCGACCCCCAGGTCGACCCCCTGGGTCTGGCGGGATTTTTCCCGCCACTTCTGAAAATTGAAAATTTTGTTTTTAAATCTGAATTTAAATTTTCGAAACTTCTTTGGGCCTTATCTGGGTCATACGAACGCAATGGCATAGCCCGTTTCCCCTGATTCAAACTTTTTAATTTAATTCTGTCTTGTTTTATATTATAGCAATTTATTCAACATACAGGGTGTTACAGAAATGATGTCGAATGTCAATAAGTTTACTTCTAGAGTGGTTGATTGGATTTTTTCATAAATTTATGGCACTTGTGTTGTCGCATAAAATTGTTGAATTGTTAATAAGCTTTCCAAAATCCCTTAATGTTTGTTGCAAATAAATTACTTGAGCACATGCTATGGTCGCTGATATATATTCTGCTTCGCAAGTTGAAAGTGAAACAGAATTTTGTTTTTTTACTAAACCATGATACTAGAGATTAACCTATAAAGTGACACTACTACTAGTACTTTTTCTATCGGACTTACATCCTCCGAAATCTGCATCACTGTATGACACTAGTTCAAAAGCACTACCTGTTGGATAAAATAGTCCATAATCTTTTGTTTTAGTTACGTATCTTAAGATTCGTTTTACTGCTTTATAGTGCGACTCTTTTGGTTGAGCTTGAAAACGTGCGCAACGGCAGACACTCATCATGATGTCTGGTCTACTTGCAATGAGATATAAAAGTGAGCCGATAATACTACAATATAATTTTTGATCAAAATATTTTCCATTTTCATCTTTTCCTAAATGAGCAGTTGTGCTCATAGGTGTTGGTTTTCCTGATGTACCTTCCATGTTAAATCCTTTTAAGAGATTGTTACAATATTTTTCTTGGTTTAGAAAAATTCCGTTTTTGAGTTATTTAATTTGTAATCCAAAGAAAAAAATTAATTATCCCATGTGTGACATTTCGAATTCATTTTTCATTATTTCTGAAAATTCATTACATAAAAGTTCATTTGTTGATCCGAAGATGATGTCGTCAACATAAATTTGAATAATTAAAATGTCATTTTGAATTCTTTTAATAAAAAGGGTTGTGTCTACTTTTCCAATTTCAAATTCAGAATTTATTAAATGTGATTTTAACCTTTCATACCAAGCACGAGGTGCTTGTTTTAATCCATACAAAGCCTTTTTTAATTTGTGAACATGGTTAGGGAATTGTTCGTGTATAAAAAGTGGGGGTCATTCAACATATACTTGTTCTTTAATATATCCATTTAAAAATGAACTTTTGACATCCATTTGAAATAATTTTCTATTATGATGAACTGCAAAAGCTAATAAGATACGAATTGCTTCAAGACGTGCTACAGGTGCGAAGGTTTCTTCATAATCAATTCCTTCTTCTTGGTTGTATCATTGTGCAACAAGACGAGCTTTATTTCGAATTATATTTCCATTTTCATCAGAATTATTTTTATAAATCCATTTTGTTCCAACTACTGATTGTTCTGTTGGTCGAGGGACTAATTCCCATACTTCATTTCTTTCGAATTGATTAAGTTCTTCTTGCATTGCTAAAATCCATGATTCATCATTGGCTGCTTCCTTATAGTTTTTAGGTTCAAATGATGAAATAAAACCAACATGACTCATTTGATTAAGTTTTTGTCTAGTGGAAACTCTTGAATTTAAGTCTCCAATAATATTATATGTCGGATGATCCTTTAGAATACGAGGAGGTGATCTTAAAATATTATTAGTTTCTGGATCATTAATGTTAGTGTTATTTTGTAACTCGTTTTCATCTTCATCAGAGATTTTATTATTTGGAATGCTTTCATCAAAGGATACATGTAAACTTTCCTCAATAGAATTAGTTCTTTTATTAAAAATTCTGTACGTTTTACTTCTATCAGAATATCCAATAAAAATTCCTTCATCAACTTTTGGATCAAAATTTTCAAGATTATCTTTTGTGTTTAAAATAAAACATTTTGATCCAAAGGTTTTGAAATATGAGACATTTGGTTTCTTTCCATGAAGTATTTCATAACATGTATTTTTCGTTAATGGATGAAGGGTTACTCTATTTAGAACATAACAAGCTATAGCTATTGCTTCAGCCCAGAATGATTTAGGTAAATTACTACTATGTAAAAGGGTTCTGGCACATTCTTGTAAAGTTCGACTTTTCTTTCTACAACACCATTTTGTTGTGGTGTCCGTGGAATTGAAAAATTATGACTAATTCCTTTCTTGTTACAAAAATCTTTAAACAGTTCATTTTCAAATTCTCCTCCATGATCACTTCGAATCTTTTTAATTTTTAAATCAAATAAATTCATTATTTGTTTAGCAAAAATTTTAAATATCCCAAAAATATCACTTTTGTGTTTTAAGAAGAGAATCCATGTAAATCTGGAAAAATCGTCAACAATAACAAAAACATATTTATTATGATTTAATGAATGAGTTGAGTAGGACCAAAAAGATCTACATGTAGTAATTCTAAAGGTTGTCTTGTAGAAATTTTATTTTTTAATTTGAAAGAGCTCTTTTTAAGTTTACCAATTTGACAATAATCACATAGATTTTTTACCTTAAAATTGATTTTTGGTAGACCATTAACTAATTCCTTTTTGGATAGTTCATTAATATTTTTAAAATTTATGTGGCAAAATCTTTTATGCCATAACCATGGATCTTCATGATTAACGGTTAGACATAAATTAGTTTTTTGTTTTGATTTCATGTTTAAGATGTACATGTTTCTATTTCTAATTCCTTCAAAAGTTAAATTTTTATACTCATCAAAGATGTTACATTTATCTTTTTCAAAACTTATTTGAAATTTTTTATCATATAGTTGACTTATGCTTAAATGATTATGTTTCAAATTTTTAACAAATAACACATTAGAAATGATAGGAGAGTCAGATATACCAGTATTTACGACTTCACCAATGCCAATGACATAGCCTTTTTGAATTGTCTCCGAAAGTGACAGTCCCACCATCCATGTATATTATATTTGATAGCATGTTTTCATTTCCTGTCATATGCTTGGAGCAGCCACTATCCAAGATCAATTTCTCCTTTTGTCTTGATTTGGGTACCTGTAAGTTAGAAAGAATTTATTGGTACCCACTTACTCCGTTAGGGTCCTAAATGTTAGGTGAAGAAGGTAGCCATACCCATGTGGATTTGGAACCTTAAAGACATAATTTGAATTGTATATAACACTTTGTATGAAATTTTTAATATGTTTTTTCCTAATAAGCTTGTTATTAGTTTTAGGAATCCATATTTTTACTTCTTTAGGTATCTTAGTCTCTTTAGGACTTATTTCTTTTTCCTTATGTATTTCATTCTTTTTCTTAGTTTTTCTATATAGAAAACTATGATTTTTAGAGTTACCATCCTTTTTAAAGCCTAAACCATTTCTATTTCCTGATGGTTTTGAAATTTTGATTAAATTTTCTAAATTTTTCTTACCCTTGTTGAATTTTGAAACATTAGCAGTGATTTTTTCTAATTCACTTTTGAGTTTTAAATTTTTAGAAAGTGAATATTCTAAATCACTACTTATTTTATTATATTTTTCTGAAAGATCTTCTTTTTCTAATTCGATATTCCTCAATTTTTTAGACAAAGAAACATTTTCTAAAGATAATTTGTTATTGTTAGATTGAGAATTTTCTAATTCTTCTTCTAGAATGGTTTTCTCATCTTTTAAAAGTCCAATCTCTATTTCCATTCTATTTATCTTAGAAATAAGTTCATTATTTAACTTCTTTTGTTCTCTAAATTTATCATCTAGTTCCATACTAATTTCTAAGATTTCATTATAGGTGAGTTCAGGACATACCTCATCTATATCTGCCATAAAGCATATATTTGCTTGTTCTGAGTCACTGTCACTATCACTTTCTGATGAGGATGAATGCGAAACATCCCATGTGACTTGAAAGGCTCTTCTTTTCTTTTTAAACTTCTCAATCTTTTGTTTCTTCTTATCATTCTTTGGACAATCCTTCTTTATTTGTCCATACTCATCACAATTAAAGCATTTGACTAAGGTCTGATTTGTTGAATTTGGTTTCTCATTTTTCTAAAACCTTGTCATTTTTCTGAATTTCTTGAATTTTTGTAGTTTTTTGCTATGAACACTATCTCCTCTTCATCCAAGTCTGAATCTTCTTTATTTTCTTGAAAAGCTATATTTTTCTTTTCAACGTTTTGTTCTTTTCTAACCTGCAAGTTAGCTTCATAGGACAAAAGATTTCCTATCAACTCTTCAACTTTGAGTTGACAAAGATTATTAGCCTCTTCTATGGCTAAGACTTTTCTTTCCCACTCATTAGTCAATGAGTTTAAGATACGAGTAACTAAATCAAAATCAGTAAATTTAACTCCAAGGGCCATTAAATCATGTTGAATAGTTTGAAATCTAGTGAAACAGCCCACCTCCGTTAGGGTCACTCTCAAAGGGAATGCCCTAATTTTGGTGGAGGTTTATAAGTATAAGTCACAGATATACAAGACAGATATAAGAACACATATTTGTAAACAGCGGAAAATCAACAACTTTTTATTTCATAAAAGCAAATACGTGCTACAACAACATCACCATAATTGTCTTACATCTTTTCCAAAGCATAACATAACACTTTCATAATCTGTCTTGATTACATTATTTAAAGAAGCATAAATAAAACATAGATAAACTGCAAAAGCTCCATAGAGTTTTTCCAAAGCCATAGTTTCAAACGAAAAGGTCCAAGCAATACATTTCTCTTCTTAAAGCTGGATGTTAAGGCTGGTCAAGCTGCAGTGTTCCCTCCCTATGGACCTGGGGGGGGGGGGGAAACGGAAGAAAAGAAGACGAAAGAAAAGTAGAGTCAGACATAAAGCCTGAGTAAGTCTAGTACTATTCTGTCTATGAATAAAGAACTGGGTATGATAAGTATAAACAAGGAGTGGGAAAGCACTATAAACTTGGTTAAGTTGTCTAGGGTCGAATATACTATCGTACCCCATGTTAATCTCTGAACCCATATAAACTAGTTTCCAACTGGCACCCCATAATTAGGGTGAAGTTATCCATTTTATAATGATCGGCTCCTACTCGCATAGTTACATGTGTCTTACGGCCCCAGATGTTGTAGTTACCTATGTTGGTCCCACCATGGGGTGTATCAAGTCCCATAGTGGCAGCCCGACACAATCCTAGAATGCACAGGTATGCTACTGGTGTCCAGTGCCTTATTTTTCTGCGCCGGAGTGTGTGCATGCCCGCACCCCGTTAGAACCTACACTGCTACACCACCGTCGTCGATTTGACCTCTTACAATCAGCCCAGTAATCGTGCCCCACCCTGCCTAGTTTCAGGGTATCCTGATACACCTTCTAGGGTTACTGCTGACAAGGATCCCCCCGTTACTAGGTTTTCTATCTCTAGCCAACATGCTAAGTTGGTTAAGTGTTTTCTAACCTAACCCCCACCAGTCCGTTTAGTTTAGCATGTTCCATTTTGATTAAGTCTTTAGTTCACTTAATCCTAACAATCCTGACTCAGCCTTAATTGTCTTATTAAAGCCTTGACCTCTCACATTAGACAGGTATTGTTGTGGCTGCCTATTGCCGGTTGGTTCCGGGCAGTCTTACGCCACAACTCAGTCTAACCTCGGGTCCTTATTGGGCTCCATGTTTAACCTCCCACATTGGATAGGTATTGTTGTGACTACTGGACAGCCGGGCGGTTCCGGGCAGGTTTACATCACAACTCAATCCAACCTCGGGTTAAACACATCTTATGTTATACATTTACATATTTTGTCTTTCTTCTTTATTTTCTTATATTTGCGGCCCATTATTAAGTTAATGGTGTAAAGGTTACACCAATCATGGGCCCAACCCATACTTGAATTTGGGCCCTTCTACTTTATATTTTCATTTATTAATTAATTTAACCCACGTTATTTTCCCCCGTTTAACACGTCCGTTTATTATATATATGTTGGGCTTAGCCTTTTTAAGCCCAACTTAGCCATGAGGAAAAGGGGAGGCTTAAAGCGTGAGTACATACACAAAAAGGGGAATGTGAACGCATGAACTTTCAACATAACGTTGGAATTGCAAAATAGAAACTGGTGTACTTGCATAGTAGTAATGTATACTTTGGTCATAAAGCATAAGGGACATGAATCAAAGCATGTAAACTTGTAGTTGAGATAAGAATATCATTATTGACACATAGGCTTAACTACAACATAAACCTATATTTTTATTCAGGCATAATGTCAAACATAAGCAAATCATGTTCATAAGATTACTACATGTTTACAAAGGTGTTTACTTTTGTTACTAACACAAAAGTATAGTTCAACTTAATCATGATTTTAAATCTATTCACATGGCATAAATATTTCTAACATGAAATCATGATTTTTACTTTAGTCATGCAAACTTGCAAAAGGGATTTTTGAATCTAACCTAGCTATGTACCACATATGTCATCATACAATTCTTGTTAACAATATAGACCTAACATGGATTTCAATTATGCAAAATATCAATCATAGCCTAGTCATATTCATAAGTTTGCAAATAGGTTTTCTAGTACAAAAGCATGACTTAATACATAGATCATGATGCCAAATTTTCAACATAATTTCATATGGACTATGATAACCCAAACTTATTCCAATTACTTCACAAAAATGATGTTTGTATAAAAATACACATTATGATGGCATAGTAGCAAAACCCCAAACTTGCATGAATTTCAATTAATCAACTACATACATGTAGCTTCAACATGGATTACATAATTTGCGAATATTCCAAACGTATACTTGCATAAAACTACCGCATGTAGTTTTTCATAATTGAATAACATAATTCGAGAATATCCAAACGTATACAATATTCCAAATCGATAAGAATCATAGTAACGCACAAATATGAATTACTTTATCGCCACAAATCAAGTATACAAACCAACACAATTTTTTTGTTCATACCAAAATAATACTCTACTTACAATTGTATGGCGAATTCTCCAATTTAGGGATTTGGAGATGCGATTCCTTGTTGATTTGATTTGATTAAGTTGCTTTATGCCTTAGAATTTGCCTCCTAATCCTCTCTCCAATCGGTGGCTACTCTCAGTCGTTCCTCAGCAACATGACGGCTTTGTTCTTATTTTTGAATGAATAGATTAGGGTGAGTCTAGGGTCATTTTTATAGGGTTTATGAACTGATTAGGACCATTGATGTTGCTTGGATTGATCGTAGCCATTCATTCGAAAGAGAGACCAATTAGAGCCTGCCACCTAGCCCTAATGACAAAGCAGACTAAAGAAAATCGACCAACATAGAATAGGCCAGCCAGGGTGGACTGGGTTCGACCTGGGTCTGGACCAGGTCGACAGCCCTGTCGACCTGGGTGTCTTAGGCGGGAATTTTCTCGCCTTGGCCAATTGGGCCCGATTTTGGAATTAAAACTTGTTTTTCTGAGCTGTTTTATTCTGTTCGAATTTTAAACTTAATTCGGAAACTTCCGAAGGCCATATCTTCTTCATACGGACTCCGTTTTTCGAAAACTCGGACTCTATTTCGCGTATTTTTCCGAGACAAACGCAATGGCGTATCCCGTTTCCCTTAGTTCTTTGATTTCAGATTAATTATACTTTAATTTGTGAATTCCACAGTTATAGAATTCGCGGGGTGTTACATTCTCCCCCACTTAAAAGGATTTCGTCCCGAAATCTTCAAGTTAGGAGGAATGTATATCCTAACATCCAATCATCCATCTACTCATCCATCAAACACGAGCATCCATTGTCCTTAAAAGACTTCTAATGCTTCATGATCATATGCGAAGTGTGTGTGTACATGAACTTATCTAATGCAAAATCAGGCGGTCTACTGATTCAGTTGACCTCCTTAATGCGAATTATGTAAGTGTCATGAATCCATTATGTATGCAAATTTTCCTATTCATGATTCTACATGAGTGCACAATCATTCAATACAAATGCAACATCCATATGACAACACATTAGAGTTCAACCATAAACGAATGCAAACATATATGCATATGCAATATGAAGTGACTGAGCCGATCTAAAACCTAGATTGTGTGTGTATATGCAACCACGAGCAACCACTAGCAATCACTTGCAACCACTTGCAACCACTTGCAACCATCATCCATAACATGTTTCAATTACATGTTTCCATCCAAAGGGTTTCTACCTAAAAGATAAGATAGATAAAAGCGCAACTTAAGGAAAAGGAAAGATCAAGGATGTACCCTCGAACAGAAAAGGGTAGGCAGTGCGTATTCTAGCTTCAGTTTCCCAAGTCGCGTCTCCCTCGGCGTCGCTCCACTGAACTTTGACGAGCTTGACTTCGCGGTTGCGTAGCTTCTTCACTTCCGTTCCTAATATGCGGGTTGGAACTTTTCTTATGGTTGCTTCGCGTTCCACTTCGGCCTCTTCGAGGATATTTGGCTCTACCACCTCAGCAGACTCATGTAGACATTTTCGGAGATGTGAAACGTGAAAAACGTTGTGGACTCCAGCCAACTTCTCGGGTAGCTCTAGTCTATAGGCCATTTTCCCAATTTTCTCGATAATAGGGAATGGCCCTACGAACCTTGGTGCCAGTTTTCCTGTGGTTCCAAAACGAACAACGTTCCTTAGCGGTGATACCTTGAGAAAAACTCTGTCTCCAACCTCAAAGTCAAGGTCGGTCCTCCTCTTGTCGGCATAGGACTTTTGTCTGTCTTGGGCCGTCTTCATCCTTCTTCGTATTAAGTCTACTTTCTCTGAAGTCTCTCGGATCATATCTGGTCCAAGTATGAGCTTATCAGTAGACTCCCACCAACAAGTGGGCGATCGACACGGTCTTCCATATAAAGCTTCGAAGGGCGCCATTCCGATGGTTGCTTGATAGCTGTTGTTGTAGGCAAATTCCACCAAAGGAAGGTGGTCTTCCCATGTCCCTCCGAAGTCAAGGACGCATAGCCTTAAAAGGTCTTCCAAAACTCTGTTCACTCTCTCTGTTTGGCCGTCGGTTTGGGGATGATAGGCTGTGCTCAAGCATAACTGCGTTCCTACTGCTTCTTGGAGACTCCGCCAAAACTCACTGGTGAAGATGGGGTCTCGGTCACTAACAATGCTAGATGGTATTCCATGGAGTCGAACGATTTCCTTGAGGTAAAGTGATGCTAGGGATGAGGCAGTTCTTTTACTTTTGACAGGTAAAAAGTGGGCGCTTTTAGTAAGCCTATCCACTATTACCCAAATGCTAGTGTTGCCTCTCCTAGACCTAGGCAGCCCATCGATGAAGTCCATTGAGATGCTATCCCACTTCCACTGCGGGACCTCCAGAGGATGTAGCAGTCCGCCAGGCTTTTTCTGTTCCGCCTTAACCTGTTGGCACACCATACACTTAGAAACGAACTCTGCCACGTCCTTTTTCATGCCGTTCCAGAAGAAAGTCCTTTTTATGTCTTTGTACATTTTATCTCCGCCTGGGTGTATCGTCATCTTGGAGTGATGTGCTTCCTCGAGAACCTTCTTTATTAAATCTTTTGTCTGTGGGACGCATAGTCTTCCGTCTCGCCTTAGCAACCCCTTATCGTCGATGGAGTATCTGTTGAGGTGACTTGAAGTCTCACCCTTAATTAGCCTATCAATTGTTTCCACAAGCTGAGGGTCTTTGCGTTGTGCTGTTCCTACTGAATCCACTAAAGTTGGGCGCACTTCGAGAGATGCTAGCAAGCCTGGTACGAAATCGGAGGAAGGCCTAAAGTCGAAGCTGGCTATAAACTCTAGGCTTTGTCTTTCAACAAACAACGGGCTTAGGGTCAATTTCTTTCGGCTCAACGCGTCTGCCACTACGTTGCCTTTGCCCGGAGTGTAGGAGATTTCGAAATCGTACGAGGCAAGAAACTCCATCCATCTTTGTTGCCTCAAGTTAAGATCTTTCTGCGAGAAAAGATATTTCAACGATTTATGGTCAGTGTAAAGTTCGAACTTCTCACCTAGGAGATAGTGTCGCCAAGACTTGAGTGCAAAGACGATGGCGGCTAACTCAAGATCGTGGGTTGGGTAGTTCTTTTCGTGCACTTTCAACTGCCTCCCGCCATAAGCTACTACCCTTCCTTCTTGCATTAAGACGGCGCCTAGCCCTGTCCCACATGCATCCGTATAAATAGTGAACATCTTGCTCCCATCTGGCAGCGTCAAAACTGGGGCTGTTGTAAGAGCCCTTTTCAGTCGTTGGAAAGCAAACTCGCAATCCAAATCCCAATTGAACACTAGATTCTTCTTGGTCAATTTCGTGAGCGGAGCTGAGATTTTCGCAAAATCCCTTATGAACTTTCGATAGAAACCTGCTAGTCCTAGAAAACTTCGGACCTCAGTCGCATTCCTTGGTGTCTTCCAATCCTGTACCGCCACTACCTTAGCAGGGTCCACTGTTAACCCTTGTTTGGATACTATGTGCCCAAGGAACCTCACCTCTTCCCTCCAAAAGTGGCATTTGGAGAATTTGGCTTTTAGTTGATGGACTCGCAAAGTTTCCATGACTGCCCTTAAGTGTTGAGCATGTTCCTCTTCACTCTTTGAGAAGATAAGGATATCATCTACGAAGACCACTACGAATTTGTTGAGGAAATCTCTAAATACCCTACTCATCAGGTCCACGAAGTAAGCAGGTGCATTTGTCAAGCCGAAAGGCATGACAAGCCATTCAAAGAAGCCGTCTGGGGTTCTGAACGCCGTTTTATCGATGCTATCTTCAGCCACCCTTAGCTGATGAAACACCCCACCTCCGTTAGGGTCACTCTCAAAGGGAATGCCCTAATTTTGGTGGAGGTTTATAAGTATAAGTCACAGATATACAAGACAGATATAAGAACACATATTTGTAAACAGCGGAAGAACAATAACTTTTATTTCATAAAAGCAAATACGTGTTATAACAACATCACCATAATTGTCTTACATCTTTTCCAAAACATAACATAACACTTTCATAATCTGTGTTGATTACATTATTTAAAGAAGCATAAAGAAAACATAGATAAAACTGCAAAAGCCCCCATAGTGATTGTCCAAAGCCATAGTTCAAAATGAAAAGGTCCAAGCAATACATTTCTCTTCTTCAAGCTGGATGTTAAGGCTGGTCTAGCTGCTGTGTTCCCTCCCTGTGGACCTAGGGGGGGAAACGGAAGAAAAGAAGACGAAAGAAAAGTAGAGTCAGACATAAAGCCTGAGTAAGTCTAGTACTATTTTGTCTATGAATAAAGAACTGGGTATGATAAGTATAAACAAGAAGTGGAAAAGCACTCTAACTTGGTTAAGTTGTCTAGGGTCGAATACGCTATCGTACCCCATGGTAATCTCTGAACCCATATAAACTAGTTTCCAACTGGCACCCCATAATCAGGGTGAAGTGATCCATTCTATGATGATCGGCTCCTACTCGCATAGTTACATGTGTCTTACGGCCCCCGATGTTGTAGTTACCTATGCTGGTCCCACCATGGGGTGTATCAAGTCCCATGGCGGCGGCCCGACACAATCCTAGAATGCACAGGTATGCTACTGGTGTCCAGTGCCTTATTTTTCTGCGCCGGAGTGTGTGCACGCCCGCACCCCGTTAGAACCTACACTGCTACACCACCGCCGTCGATTTGACCTCTTACAATCAGCCCAGTAATCGTGCCCCACCCTGCCTAGTTTCAGGGTATCCTGATACACCTTCTAGGGTTACTGCTGAAAAGGGTCCCCCGTTACTAGGTTTTCTATCTCTAGCCAACATGCTAAGTTGGTTAAGTGTTTTCTAACCTAACCCCCACCAGTCCGTTTAGTTTAGCATGTTCCATTTTGATTAAGTCTTTAGTTCACTTAATCCTAACAATCCTGACTCAGCCTTAATTGTCTTATTAAGGCCCTGACCTCTCACATTAGACAGGTATTGTTGTGGCTGCCTGTTGCCGGTTGGTTCCGGGCAGTCTTACGCCACAACTCAGTCTAACCTCGGTCCTTATTGGGCTCCATGTTTAACCTCCCACATTGGATAGGTATTGTTGTGACTACTGGACAGCCGGGCGGTTCCGGGTAGGTTTACATCACAACTCAATCCAACCTCGGGTTAAACATATCGTATGTTCTACATTTACATATTTTGTCTTTCTTCTTTATTTTCTTATATGTAAATATTTGCGGCCCATTATTAAGTTAATGGTGTAAAGGTTACACCAATCATGGGCCCAACCCATACCTGAATTTGGGCCCTTCTATTTTATATTTTCATTCATTAGTAATTTTAACCCAACGTTATTTTCCCCCGTTTAACACGTCCGTTTATTATCTATATGTTGGGCTTAGCCTTTTAAAGCCCAACTTAGCCATGCGAAAAGGGGAGGCTTAAAGCGTGATTATATACACAAAAAGGGAAATGTGTGCGTATGAACTTGCAACATAACGTTGGAACTACAAAATAGAAACTGGTGTACTTGCATAGTGGTAACATATACTTTGGTCATAAAGCATAGGTGACATGAATCAAAGCACGTAAACTTGTAGTTGAGATAAGAATCTAAATTGGGTATCATTATTGACACATAGTCATAACTACAACATGAACCTATATTTTTATTTAGGCATAATGTCAAACATAAGCATGGCATAATGTCAAACATAAGCATGGCATAAGTATAGTTAAATTGGTTCACATAACCATGGCATAAATATTTCTAACATGAAATCGTGATTTTTACTTTAGTCATGCAAACTTGCAAAAAGGGATTTTTGAATCTAACCTAGCTATGTACCACATATGTCATCATAAAATTCTTGTTAACAATATGGATTTCAATTATGCAAAATATCAATCATAGCCTAGTCATATCCATAAGTTTGCAAATAGGTTTTCTAGTACAAAAGCATGGCTTAATATATGATGCCAAATTTTCAACATAATCTCATATGGATTATGATAACCCAAACTTATTCCAATTACTTCACAAAAATGATGTTTGTATAAAAATACACATTATGATGGCATAATTTGCGAATATTCCAAACGTATACTTGCATAGAACTACCGCATGTAGTTCTTTATAACATAATATGAGGATATCCAAACGTATACAATATTCCAAATCGATAAGAATCATAGTAACGCACAAATTATGAATTATTTATCACCACAATCAAGTATACAAACCAACACAGTTATTTGTTCATACCAAAGTAATACTCTACTTACAATGGTGTGGCGAATTCTTCAATTTAGGGATTTGGAGATGCGATTCCTTGTTGAATTGATTTGATTTAGGTTGCTTAATGCTTTAGAATTTGCCTCCTAATCCTTTCTCCAATTGGTGGCTACCCCTAGTCGTTCCTCAGCAACATGGCGGCTTTGTTCTTATTTTTGAATGAATAGATTAGGGTTAGTCTAGGGTTGTTTTTATAGAGGTAATGAACTGATTAGGACCATTGATGTTGCTTGGATTGATCGTAGCCATTCATTCGAAAGAGAGACCAATTAGAGCCTGCCACCTAGCCCTAATGACAAAGCAAGCTTCTGAAAATCGGCCAAACACAGACCTGGCCAGCCAGGGCTAGACCAGACCTGGCCAGCAGGTCATTTTTGACCTGGGCGCACTTGGCAGGTGCGCCAGGTCAAAAATGTACTGGCGCACTTCACAGGTGCGCCAGTTCATTTTTGTTCTGGCGCACTTCCCAAGTGCGCCAGTGCATTCTGACCCTTTTTCGGTTTTTCGCCCAACTTCGTTCGTCCATAACTTCTTCATACGATATCCGTTTTTCGAAAACTCGGACTCTATTTCGCGTATTTTTCCGAGACGAACGCAATGGCGTATCCCGTTTCCCTTAGTTCTTTGATTTAAAATTAATTATACTTTAATTTGTGAGTTTCACAGTTATAGAATTCACGGGGTGTTACAGCTGACGAAAACCGGTTGCTAAATCGAGTTGGGAGAAAACAGACGCTCCTACAAGCTGGTCAAACAAATCGTCAATTCTAGGGAGAGGGTGCCTATTCTTTTTCGTTAGCTTATTGAGCTCCCTATAGTCAACACATAGACGGAGTGAACCATCCGCCTTTGTAGCGAACACCACTGGAGCGCCCCATTCTGAAATGCTCCTCCTAATGAACCCCTTTTCTAGAAGCTCTTTAATCTGTTTACTGAGCTCTTTCCTTTCCCGTGGAGCCATGTGTCTAACGGGTAACGCAACGGGCTTTGCATTATCTACAAGATATATGCGGAAGTCTATTTCCCGCTTCGGAGGCAAGCCCTTCACCTCTTCAAAGACATCCGGATATTCCCGGACCACTCTAACTGATTGCAAATTTTCAACAGAGGCATCTAGCGATTCAAGATAACTAAGCATAACCGCATACGAGGGATTGCAAGAAATTTCCAAAGTATTACCGAGCTGGGTTAGGAGCCTAACAACCCTTTTCTCACAATCAAGGATGGCCCCATTACTGGATAGCCAATCCATACCCAAAATCAAACCATAACCCGAAAAGCCCAAAACAAAGGCACTACATTGAAATTCTACACTTAGAATAGAAATTTTCAATCCCAAACAGATCATAGACAAATGAGCTGGGCCCCCAATTGGGTTTGAAACAATTAAGGGGTCCTCTACCATACTAGTTTTTAGGTGCAGAGATTCTACTAAAGCAGACGAGATAAAGGAGTGTGATGCGCCAGAATCAAATAAAGTGCGAACGGGGTGATCATAAAGATAAACTACACTTTCTATAGAAGTATTTATACCTCCCTGTTGCAAAGGTGGCGCTTCCAGCACATGAACCTGTGCCCCTGGGGTGGATCCAGCCCTCTGCCCCTGTCTTCGTTTCTTTGGGCAGTCCTTAGCCCTGTGGCCTGTCTCACTACAAGAAAAGCACCCACCATTCTCCTTGGCCTTCTTTTTCCGGCAGTCCTTTACTAAGTGCCCCACTTTGCCACAGAAATTACACTTCCTCTTCTCTTTGTTGCCTTTCCCGCCCTTCTTAAAGTCTGTCTTCTTAGGCTGCAAACCCTCTTTCTTCCCTTGAGAGCTTTCTGCCTTTGTCTCCTTCTTGCCCTTATCCTCTTCATTCAGCAATGCCATTTGCACCAATCTTTCATACGTGGCTCCCATGGGTATATGGGTCATGGCCAAACTGTGTAATGGCTCATTCAACCCTTTGACGAAACGGAGAGCCTTCTTGTGTGGGGTGTTGACTAGGTCAAGCCCAAACCTAGCCAGCTCATCGAACCGATTCACATACTCTCTGACTGTCTTGTCCCCTTGCTTAAGAAATAAGAATTTTTCCAACTGCAAACTTCTTTCCGCATCTGAGAGAAATTTAGTCTCAAACCTTGCCCTAAAGTCCTCCCATGTCTCCACTGGTCTTTCAGCATTAGTGACTTCCTACCAGTAGGAAGCCTCGCCCTTCAATAGCCATACTGCCAATTGTACTTTTTGTCTATCTTCTACCTCAAAGATGATGAATAGGTCCTCCGTTTCCTTCAGCCAATTCCTAGCTGCCACGAAGGACTCAGTTCCATGGAAATCCTTTCCTCCCATAGCTTTAAAATCTTTACATATCTTAGCAAACGTGTTTCCCCGAGGAGGAGGTGGAGGAAAAGGTGCCGCTGCAGCTGGATGATTTCCGGCAGCTGGGGGAGGAGGAACGGTAGGACCTGGCTGAGTGGCTCTTGCTTCTAAGAACCGTCTAAACCAACCAGGTATTGGCACCCCTTCTGGCAAGTTAAGTTCTCCGGACATGCTGAAACAAAAAGGATAGATTCAAAACGAAGGATAAGAGATAATACCTATGGCTTTGGGGAGTGGACTTTGCCTTTTTAAAATAAAATGATATTTTTCTTTTAAAAATGCTTCTTTAAATTTCCTTTTTGAAAATAAATTTTCCAAAACTTTTTATCTTATCAGGTAAACCTATGCTCTGATACCAAGTGAAACACCCCACCTCCGTTAGGGTCACTCTCAAAGGGAATGCCCTAATTTTGGTGGAGGTTTATAAGTATAAGTCATAGATATACAAGACAGATATAAGAACACATATTTGTAAACAGCGGAAAATCAACAACTTTTTATTTCATAAAAGCAAATACGTGCTAAAACAACATCACCATAATTGTCTTACATCTTTTCCAAAGCATAACATAACACTTTCATAATCTGTCTTGATTACATTATTTAAAGAAGCATAAATAAAACATAGATAAACTGCAAAAGCCCCATAGAGTTTGTCCAAAGCCATAGTTTCAAACGAAAAGGTCCAAGCAATACATTTCTCTTCTTCAAGCTGGATGTTAAGGTTGGTCAAGCTGCAGTGTTCCCTCCCTGTGGACCTGGGGGGGGAAACGGAAGAAAAGAAGACGAAAGAAAAGTAGAGTCAGACATAAAGCCTGAGTAAGTCTAGTACTATTCTGTCTATGAATAAAGAACTGGGTATGATAAGTATAAACAAGGAGTGGGAAAGCACTATAAACTTGGTTAAGTTGTCTAGGGTCGAATATACTATCGTACCCCATGTTAATCTCTGAACCCATATAAACTAGTTTCCAACTGGCACCCCATAATCAGGGTGAAGTGATCCATTTTATAATGATCGGCTCCTACTCGCATAGTTACATGTGTCTTACGGCCCCCGATGTTGTAGTTACCTATGCTGGTCCCACCATGGGGTGTATCAAGTCCCATAGTGGCAGCCCGACACAATCCTAGAATGCACAGGTATGCTACTGGTGTCCAGTGCCTTATTTTTCTGCGCCGGAGTGTGTGCACGCCCGCACCCCGTTAGAACCTACACTGCTACACCACCGCCGTCAATTTGACCTCTTACAATCAGCCCAGTAATCGTGCCCCACCCTGCCTAGTTTCAGGGTATCCTGATACACCTTCTAGGGTTACTGCTGACAAGGGTCCCCCCGTTACTAGGTTTTCTATCTCTAGCCAACATGCTAAGTTGGTTAAGTGTTTTCTAACCTAACCCCCACCAGTCCGTTTAGTTTAGCATGTTCCATTTTGATTAAGTCTTTAGTTCACTTAATCCTAACAATCCTGACTCAGCCTTAATTGTCTTATTAAAGCCTTGACCTCTCACATTAGACAGGTATTGTTGTGGCTGCCTGTTGCCGGTTGGTTCCGGGCAGTCTTACGCCACAACTCAGTCTAACCTCGAGTCCTTATTGGGCTCCATGTTTAACCTCCCACATTGGATAGGTATTGTTGTGACTACTGGACAGCCGGGCGGTTCCAGGCAGGTTTACATCACAACTCAATCCAACCTCGGGTTAAACACATCGTATGTTCTACATTTACATATTTTGTCTTTCTTCTTTATTTTCTTATATTTGCGGCCCATTATTAAGTTAATGGTGTAAAGGTTACACCAATCATGGGCCCAACCCATACTTGAATTTGGGCCCTTCTACTTTATATTTTCATTTATTAATTAATTTAACCCACGTTATTTTCCCCCGTTTAACACGTCCGTTTATTATATATATGTTGGGCTTAGCCTTTTTAAGCCCAACTTAGCCATGAGGAAAAGGGGAGGCTTAAAGCGTGAGTACATACACAAAAAGGGGAATGTGAACGCATGAACTTGCAACATAACGTTGGAATTGCAAAATAGAAACTGGTGTACTTGCATAGTAGTAATGTATACTTTGGTCATAAAGCATAAGGGACATGAATCAAAGCATGTAAACTTGTAGTTGAGATAAGAATATCATTATTGACACATAGGCTTAACTACAACATAAACCTATATTTTTATTCAGGCATAATGTCAAACATAAGCAAATCATGTTCATAAGATTACTACATGTTTACAAAGGTGTTTACTTTTGTTACTAACACAAAAGTATAGTTCAACTTAATCATGATTTTAAATCTATTCACATGGCATAAATATTTCTAACATGAAATCATGAATTTTACTTTAGTCATGCAAACTTGCAAAAGGGATTTTTGAATCTAACCTAGCTATGTACCACATATGTCATCATACAATTCTTGTTAACAATATAGACCTAACATGGATTTCAATTATGCAAAATATCAATCATAGCCTAGTCATATTCATAAGTTTGCAAATAGGTTTTCTAGTACAAAAGCATGACTTAATACATAGATCATGATGCCAAATTTTCAACATAATTTCATATGGACTATGATAACCCAAACTTATTCCAATTACTTCACAAAAATGATGTTTGTATAAAAATACACATTATGATGGCATAGTAGCAAAACCCCAAACTTGCATGAATTTCAATTAATCAACTACATACATGTAGCTTCAACATGGATTACATAATTTGCGAATATTCCAAACGTATACTTGCATAAAACTACCGCATGTAGTTTTTCATAATTGAATAACATAATTCGAGAATATCCAAACGTATACAATATTCCAAATCGATAAGAATCATAGTAACGCACAAATATGAATTACTTTATCGCCACAAATCAAGTATACAAACCAACACAATTTTTTTGTTCATACCAAAATAATACTCTACTTACAATTGTATGGCGAATTCTCCAATTTAGGGATTTGGAGATGCGATTCCTTGTTGATTTGATTTGATTAAGTTGCTTTATGCCTTAGAATTTGCCTCCTAATCCTCTCTCCAATTGGTGGCTACTCTCAGTCGTTCCTCAGCAACATGACGGCTTTGTTCTTATTTTTGAATGAATAGATTAGGGTGAGTCTAGGGTCATTTTTATAGGGTTTATGAACTGATTAGGACCATTGATGTTGCTTGGATTGATCGTAGCCATTCATTCGAAAGAGAGACCAATTAGAGCCTGCCACCTAGCCCTAATGACAAAGCAGACTAAAGAAAATCGACCAACATAGAATAGGCCAGCCAGGGTGGACTGGGTTCGACCTGGGTCTGGACCAGGTCGACAGCCCTGTCGACATCCCTGTCGACCTGGCTAGACCAGGTCGACAGCCCAGTCGACCTGGGTGTCTTAGGCGGGAATTTTCCCGCCTTGGCCAATTGGGCCCGATTTTGGAATTAAAACTTGTTTTTCTGAGCTGTTTTATTCTGTTCGAATTTTAAACTTAATTCAGAAACTTCCGAAGGCCATATCTTCTTCATACGGACTCCGTTTTTCGAAAACTCGGACTCTATTTCGCGTATTTTTCCGAGACGAACGCAATGGCGTATCCCGTTTCCCTTAGTTCTTTGATTTCAGATTAATTATACTTTAATTTGTGAATTTCACAGTTATAGAATTCGCGGGGTGTTACATCTAGTATACATATCACTAATAGTTTCACTTGTCTTCATTTTAAATGATGAAAATTGATTTTGTAAAATCGATATTTTGGTTTGTTTGACTTTTGTAGTACCTTCATGAGTGATTTGTAAGGTTCTCCATATGTCATAAGCAGTAGTTCACATCATACCACGTGAAGACTTATTTTTATCTAATGCACAAAATAATACATTCATGGCTTTTGAATTATTAGATGCTGCCGCTTTTTGAACATCAGTCCAAACACTTAATTCAGTTGTTGGCGGTTCATATTTCTTTTGAGTAGCAGCCCATATTCCTAAACCATTAGCTTCCATAAAAATTCTCATATGTGTTGACCAATAAGCATAATTAGACCCATTAAATAATGGTGGTCTTTGTGTAGATTGTCCTTCTTGAAAAATGCTACTAACAATATTACTTGCCATTTAAACATAATGAAACAAACACAAATTACTGCTGTTTGTTAAAACCGAGCTCTAATACCAATTGGAAGTCTATGCTAGGATCGTATGAATGTGAGATATAGCAAGTACTTAATATAAATGTGTAAATAATCAATAAGGTAAAGTAAAAATTATGCACACCAATATTTTATCCTGGTTCGGACCTCCCGTCCTAACTCCAGTCCCGAAGCACCTCTTCGGCTTTTCTTTAACCACAGAAAAACTTCCCTCGCTTCGCCCGGAGGAATTGGCTTACAGTAAGAATATACTTTGACAAGCTTGTGTCCTTTACAAACACTGATTTTGTCTATTTTGTACAAATTTCTCCTATAGTCTCTTTGAGTAGATATGATTGTTTGAAGAACAGAGAGAATATAGAAGGATTTTGAAATGGTTGAATAGAAAATTTTAAGCAATGAAAGTAGAGAGCTTTTCAGAGATATAGATTATAGATCTAAAAGGAAGAATATGTGGTTTTAGATCTTAATCTTAGATGTATTTATAATAGATAAAGAGTTGTTATCAAGAGTTGTGATTTTTGAGCAAAAAGGAAAGAGAACTCTTCATTTTGAAAGAAGATATCTTTTGAAAAACTAATTTAGAGAAGATACGACAGTTTGAAAGGGTGCCTGTTTGTAATGCATCTGTCTCCACTCAGACGTCTATCCCTTGTAGGACAGACATCTGTATGTGTATTTTGAAAGTTCAAAATACATGTACAGATGTCTGTCGATTAATGAGGCAGACGTCTCTGTAAGATAGATTTGCAACCCAAAGCCTCAGACAGACGTCTGTCTTGAATATGTCAGATGTTTGTGCTGAATTAGGAAGAAATCTTATTTTATAGACAGATATCTGTCTATTCATAGGACAAACGTTTGTTCTTGTCCAGACACACTAAATTTTCATATTTAATCAAGGAGACTTTACATTTAATCTATCTAACTATATGAGGAAAATGTATACCCTTTATGACTTAGTATCCTTGTAATCTTGATACTTCCCTTGTGCATCTCCTCCTTGTATAGTTCCTGCATTAAACATATGATATATGTGTATATTGTTTGTCGGCATCAAAACTTAGGGTCTAATAGAATATAGACCTTAAAAATGGAAATTTTGCAAATGACCTCCATTTTTTATGAAACCACTTTTGTTGGATCCGGGATGTCATGTTATTTCTAAGTTCCAATTTTCATAATTTTTGGGATCAATATGTGAGTGTGGCAAAAGAAAACGTGTTTGACCAATTTCAGTTGAATTTAATCGACTGGAAAATGATCGCTCTTCAAACGGTCTCCAAATCCGATGAAATTAGTTTTGTTAGGACAATATCATCAAAACATAGCTAGATTTATTTTTCTGGAATTTTTGGAATCCGTATGTGGCCCCGGTAAATTAAAATGAACATTCAAATTCTATATATACTAATTTATATTTTGGATTTGATAAAAACTGATCGTAACAGTTGAATTGGCTTATCAGACATATCCCATTGTGTTCGGAATGGGGGTAATTAGTTAGGGACGACAGTCGGTGGGTTCGATTTTGAGTTAGAAATAAAAAGTTGCTTTATGGAATTAATTAAACAAATAAATAAATAAATAATATATTATATTATATACTCTTTTTCCTCCCTCCTTTTGCCAGTTAAATCAATTTCAGAGGAATAAAAAAATAAAAAAAGAATAGCCGCCGGTTGACCCGCGTGCCCCCCTTCCCATCGCCACCGTACCCCGGGTGATCTACGGAGCCGGAGCCTCCCTCCCCTCCTCCGATCCGTTCGATCCCCTCCTTCCTCCTTCCCCATTTCTAAACCTTAAACCCCCCTCACAGTCATTCTCCCTAAAGCCCCCTCGTCGATCAACGCACCGCACCTCCAAGCGAGTCCCCGTCGGATTCCCCGACCACCATTGACCCCAGCGCACCTCCTCATACTCCAGCACCTCGACCGCACCTCCCCCTTGCTCCTCCTCTACTGTAAAAGTCGCGCTGCCTTTTTTAAAGCCCTAGGTCGACGGAGACTGCTACCAACGCCGCCTGAACAGCCTGCTGCCACCTCGAGACGCGAGCGCCGCTGCCCCTCCAGTCGTGGAGCCTCCTCCGACAATAAACAGTGAATTTTATGATTTTCACATCATAAAAATAGGATTTTTAATAGTTTAAAGCTTTGATTTTTAATTAAAAAAATATGATTTTTGTCGATCTAGAAATATGATTTTTGTGGATCTAAGAATGAAATTTTTCATTGATTTCAAATAATATTTCATTGAATGAAAATTTGATTTTCTTTGATTGAAAAATATGAAATCTTTGAATGTAAAAATATAGATTTCCTTTGATTGAAAATATAGATTTTCAATGTATGAAAACTTTGATTTTTAACTTAGGAAACTTTGATTTTCTATGAATGAAAGTGTATGATTTCTATGAATGAAAAATAATAAATTCTTAGACTAGAAAATAAGATTTTGCATTATAAAAAGGTTATGAATTTTTACATATGAAAAGATATTCATTTTAGATATGAAAAATATGATTTCATTGAATTGAAATATGCGATTTTCTTGAATTGAAAAATTGAATTTCTTTGATTCGAAAAATATACTTTCTTTGTTTTTATCGTATTAAAGAAAATATTTTTATAAGTTAAAAAAATGATTTTTAACTAGTAAAAGCTAAGAAAATATTTTTTTATAAGTTAAAAATATGATTTTTAGCTTATGTAAGATATTTATAAAATAGTCATACAAAGAAAAATTATTAATGGGTTAAAAATATGATTTTTTAACGTAGGTATGCGAATAGATCTACAATCAAAGAACGGCAGAGTGAATCCCTAAGGTGAGAACTCTCTCACTGAATTCTTTATACAGTTATTTACTTTATAACTGCATATATAAATTGCTCCCCGTCGTCCACAGACCATGGACGACTTGTTTGGTTGTGTGTTTGGATAGATTTGTTTGTGTGAATTTGGTTAGTGATGTGGAATGGAAAATAAAAATATTCATGTATTGAAATAAAATAAATATTCATTTACAAATCGGGCGATTTGTTTATGTACACTGATTTGACTGATATTGATTGGAATGTTATATTTTACACATCGCCCAACTGCACAAATAAAATCTATGTTTGTTGATTGAAACCCCACACGGGTATTAGATGATATTTGACGTACACAAATCCCCATTGTTAGTTGTATGTCGATCGATGGGTTGACAGGCTGTTGTAAGCGTTAATTATTGATATTTAATGCTTGTATAGTGTAGAATGCACTCTGGATGATGGTTGATTGTTTATCATTGTTGTCCTATACATGTGTTGTATGAAATCCATATAAATAACATTATATGGTGATTGATTGTGTCTGATTCCAGTTTAGAAATAATGAATATTTTAAAATAATGAAAATTTTAAAATAACGAATATTTTAAAATAATGAACATTTCAAAATAATATTGTGTAAAAGATCAAAATTTGATTTTTGAGGTCCAATTTGGGATGTACATGAAAATATTTAATTATACAAAGCCGTGTTGATTAGATTAACGTCATTTTGACGTGAACAATATTTATATCGATTTTATTCATTTTTATAATGAATATCGGAAAGGAAGTGATTTCAAAATCTAATGTTTTGAAAATACTATCGTTTATATATCGATGATATGAAATATTCAATTTTGATTTGAAATTGAATATGAAGTTGAAATCGTTTCGAAAATGAATTTAAAACGATTTATAAAATAAGTTTTAAATGGAAATCAATGAAATATATAAAATATATATATTATATATATAATGGCCAAAATAGAATGCGTCGCGCCGCAGTAGTTCGCGAATTTCGACCACTGACTTCGAACGGACATTACGGGAGATCTGACCGTCGGATTCTCCTAAAACCATAACTGTTGGGTTCGTATCGAAAAGATCATTCCGTGAATATAAGTGATTTAAAATCTAACTGTTGGATTTGGAATTATGTCCAAATCAAATTTGGAAAAGGTTGTTGTAAGTGCAGTTCGTTGACCGTTTATGGAAATTGACTGTACAGGCCTTGATAAAATTATTAAAAATATTAATAATTAGTGTAAAATCATAATAAATGATTTGGAAAGAGTTAGGATGAAAAATTCCATATTTGAAAAGATAAAAATATATTTTTATCAAAATGAACTAGTTATGAACTAGAATTATAATCCAATATTTTTAAATAAATAAATTGGATTTGAAATGATTTTAAAAATAACCAGAATTTCCAAATATGAATTGGAATGGATTTGAATCAAAATTATCTTTGGAATATTTCGATATTGGATTCCGTGATTATACAGACATTGTGGAGAAATTTGGAAGATATATATAAGTGACGACCGCCCATAACCCCCGTACTAAACAAGAGGAATAATGCGCTGAAAGGCGTGCCAGGCTGCTATGGACGATCATCATAGTAAGTGAACACATCGAAACCTGTCGTAGAACTCACAGCGCAAGGATAAAATATAATAGAACATATACAACAGGTGATAGTAATGAGGTATCATATAGCAAACTTTTGAAACTCTTTCAACATCCAGAAAGATTATCCAACTGATATCCAAGTTTGTACATAAGGCCTCACTACAACTCTCAAACAACTCAAACAACGGAAAGAGAAATACTAGATAGAATAAAACTGGTACGCTAGCCTCCTGCTCGTCATCGCTCAGCTTCCTCGTATCACTAAGCTCCATTACCTGTAACCTGCTACTTAGTCTGCCCATCCACAACCGGATGAACAGCCCAAGGTAATAAGAGGAGACATAAAACCTTGAGTCAGACAATAGTCTTAGTGAGCGATAATACAGCTAACAAACTTCAACAAGAAAGCATATGAGAATGGGTAAATGAACAACTTATCTACCCCCATCACCAGAGAAGAACTCAACCTTATCTTCCCCACATCGGACAGTGATAGCCTTTACGACATGCATTTCAACCATTCATCCATAGAAATCAGAACACCTATTCAATCATAGAAAACACACATGACATCCAGATAAGTCTCACGCAGACAACCCTGATCGAGTTTAACATTCCTCAAGTACTCTCGCCAGAGGCCTAGACCAATATCACTTAAGCACTCAAAGAACGTCTCCCTCGACTTCGGATAATCTATGTGAGATAGTACAAACAGAACAACTAATCATCCATGACTGACTCTGGCTATCACTGCCAATCCTGCTTCGAAACCATCATTATCGTATGACGGCCAACCTTGCCATATGTCAAGGGCTAATGATAACCCCAGTTCTAGCATGAACTCCATATGCCCAACCTTGGCAATGTCCAACCTTGACACTAGGCCTTTCCCCAACCAGAAAGACCCAGGGTACTCGACCAACAACCAGTCTTTTGGGCCTTTCAACGATACCCATTGTACCCCTGCTTTGAGCCTGCTAGAACTTACGACAACGATGACTTCTCGGCCTTCGCATCTCTAATCGTCCAACCTTGACGATGTTTCATAGCTCAAGCAACCTTCTCGAGCAGCCATTATACACCAACTCACGACCTTTGAGTTGTCTCCGCATTCGTTGTTCCACCTTGATCAACGAACACATTCATCACTTCGAGTCTTCCTACTTGAATCACCTCGAAGTCACGCCATCACCGAACCAAAACACATCACTGCGTTGCGGCTAGGGTTCGGGGGGTTGCCACCGAAAAATATTTTTTTCAGACCTTTTTGGTTCGTACCCGAGTCGTACCCGAAAACGTACTTTTTAATAAAACGACCCTGCCAAAACCGACCAGAACCTTGCTCCAGAATGACCAGCCAAAAACCGACCAGCCTTGCTCCAGAACGACCAGCTAAAATCAACGAACTTGCTCCAGAACGACCAGCTAAACCGACCAGTATTTGCTTCCCATCCAAAACCGACCAGGATTTCCAGAGTGACCAGGACTTCCAGGGCGACCAACTCCTCCTGAGCGACCAGCTCCTCATGAGCAACCAGCTCCTCCATAGCGACCAGCTTTGGACCGACCCCGTCAAGACCGACCAGACCCATCGGACCGACCAGGACCAACTCCATCTGACCGGCCAACTCCCTGACTTGCTCCCTAAGCCATAATATGACCGACCACCTCATTCCAGACCCTTCTGGACCGACCAGAGCCATCAGACCGACCAGCTCCGACCGACCACCTCTCCACGACCGACCCGTCTAGCTCCAGGACGACCAGAAACCTGCACATCTCCAATTCGACTCCGATTTCGACCAAAACTTCGCCAAACGACGAAACCGACGAAACCAGCTTATCCGATTCATCCAAACGCAATCACAAACATGTTATGCAACCAACAATATCATCAATCTAACAATTTTCATCAAAACACATAAATTTCCCAAAACATGATAAGTGAATCATATGAACATAAAAACGGATCTAACTTGCATAATCTTGAGAAAAATCATAAAATTAACCATTTAAATTATCTAGATCAGATCCTAAGGTGATTCATATATAAAATGGACTTAGCATGGTGTGGATCTAAGGAAAATAACATGGAAATGATGAAATTAACATCCTAAAACCCATATACTTGCATGAATCCGAATGAGAGATGTAAATCACTCACCAATTATCCAAATCTAAGCAAAAGCAATAAAAACGCAATCCGGACAGCAAACACTTCGAATCAAACTCTTCAATCCGATGAATTCGCCCTTGAGACGATGTAGATCTAGCCTCTTATGGTGTAAATCTTCGATTTCCCTCCTTGGATTTTGGAATTTTAATGGTGGAAAGATGTTAGAGGAAGAAGGAGATCAAAGCCTCCCCATAAGAGAATGGAAAATGCCAACCTTTCTCCATACCCCTTACCCCCTATTTATAGTCTCCACCCACCCTCTATTGGGCCTTCTCCAAATCAGCCCATTAGCCTTCCAAAATCTGAACAACCAACTGAAAAACCTTAAAACAGCGATTTCTCCCAAACCGCTGAACCAAATCCTTAATGTAACCACTCTACGGAAAGGGAATCATCAATTCCTTTCCAATGGCACAGGTCTCACTCTCTGATTCGACCTGAGTCAAAAGTTATGCCCAATACAAGACTGACAAGGGCAAAATGGTCACAAACAAAATCGGTAAAAATTATGGACATGTCACACATCCCCATAAGCAACATATCAAAAGATGAGAATGATCCAACCCTCAGGGAATAAAATAAAAATATTTTACGATCTTCCGATACGTAAAATGCGGGCTGTTTCATTCTCCCTCCCTTAAGAATTTCGCCCCCGAAATTCCAAGCAAACACAAGCAACCACAACAATTCCGCATGCCTATCATCCATGAGAAGCCAATTCTATCATCCAAACTAGCAACCATCAAACCATGCATCCATAGCCTTATCCTAGCACGCGGAATTCTAATAAACAACAACAAGATACAACGATATAACGATGATACAAACAAAGGGTCCTACCGACGAAGAGTTCTGGATGAGTCGCCCTCATGCTCTCTTCCGTCTCCCATGTACAATCGTCGCCATCTTCACTATATTGTACCTTGACTAGCTTAACCGTCTTCCTCCTAAGCTATTTCGTATCATTTCCCACAACACAAAGTGGCCTACGAGGTTTCGCAACTGCGGTCTCGACTTCTAAATCTTCATACTGTTCTGGAGATACCACCACATTCGAGTCGTGCAAAAACTTCCGTAGAAACGACACATGGAAAACATTATGCATACTCGACATCTTCTCGGGTAACTCCAACCTATATGTGAGCTTTCCTATTCGCTCGACTATCGGAAATGGTCCAACAAACCTAGGAGCCAACTTCCCTTTACTTCCGAATCGAACCATATGCTTTAACGGTGAAATCTTCACAAAAACCATATCACCTACGTCGAATTCTAAATCCTTACGACGCTTATCGGCGTAACTCTTTTGACGATCTTGGGCCGCCTTCATTCGTTGTCGAACAATCTCAATACAATCCGAGGTTTCTCTAATCATTTCAGGCCCAAGTACCAACTTATCTCCAGTTTCTAACCAACAAGCTGGAGAATTGCACGGTCTTCCATACAACGCCTCGTATGGTGCCATCTCAATACTCGACTGGTAGCTATTATTATATGCCAACTCAACCAGATGCAGATGGTCTTCCCATGATCCTCCGAAGTCTATCACACAAGCCCTCAGGAGATCTTCTAAAACTCGGTTGACTCTCTCGGTCTGACCATCAGTTTGGGGATGATATGTCGTACTTAAGCATAATTCGGTTCCCAAAGCTTCTTGCAAACTTTTCCAAAATCCACTCGTGAACAATGGATCCCGGTCACTTACTATACTCTTTGGGACACCATGGAATCGAACTATCCATTTCACAAAAAGCTCAGCCAATTTTGACGCTGTCCTAGTCATCTTGACAGGAATAAATCTCGCACTTTTGGTCAAACGATCCACAATGACCCAAATCCCTTCATTCCCTGCCCTAGTTCTAGGTAGTCCATCGATAAAATCCATCGATATCTACTCCCACTTCTACGTAGGAACCTCTAATGGCTGAAGTAAACCACTCGGCTTCTTCTGTTCAGCTTTCACTAACTGACAGTTCATACACTTGGAAATGAATTTTCCAATATCTCTTTTCATCCCTTCCCAGTAGTAGACTCGCTTCATGTCCTGATACATTTTATTACCACCGGGATGAATCGTTAGCTTCGAGTGATGACATTCTCTCAGAACCTCATCCCTCAATCCGTCGACATCAGGAACAACTAACCGTCCTTGCTTTCGAAGCCAGCCTTCTCGGACGACCTCGAACTCCTTATCCTCTGGTTTCAGTTTCTGAATGGACTCGACAAGCTTCGCATCTTTCTTTTGGCCCTCGCCAATCCTTTCGATAAGAGTAGGCCTTATCGACAAGCTTGCCAATATTTCAGGTTCCAACTCACACCTTGGCCTGAAATCGAACCTTGCCAAATACTCGAGGCCCTTCCATTCCGAAAACATCGCTCCCAAACTTGCGTGTCTTCGACTCAATGCATCTGCAACTGCATTGCCTTTGCCAGGAGTATAGGCTATCCCAAAATCATACGATGCCAGAAACTCTAACCATCGTTGCTGCCGAAGATTCAAATCCTTTTGGGAGAAAAGATACTTCAACGACTTGTGATCCGTAAAAAACTCGAATTGTACTCCCAACAGGTAATGTCTCCGCATCTTTAGAGCAAACAAAATCGCTGCCAACTCCAAATCATAAGTTGGATAGTTTCTCTCATGTGGCTTTAGCCGTCGACTTGCATAAGCCACTACTTTATCCTTCTGCATTAGCACTGCTCCAAGTCCAGTACCACATGCATCTGTATATACCACCATCTCTTCATTCCCACTTGGAACGGTCAACACAGGTGCACTCGTCGATCTCTCCTTCAAGATTTCGAACGCTTGTTCACACTTCGCATCCCATGCGAACACTTGGTTCTTCTTCGTCAATCCTGTTAATGGTGCAGTCATCTTAGAGAAATCCTTGATAAACCTTCGGTAATAACCAGCCAATCCAAGGAAACTCCGAACATCCGTTGCATTCTTAGGTCTATCCCAGTCCTGGATTGCTGCAACTTTAGCGGGGTCAACCGCTATACCTTTTCCAGAAACAACATGACCTAAGAACCTCACTTCATCCTTCCAGAAGTGACACTTTGAGAACTTAGCTTTAAGCTGATGCATTCGCAAGATCTCTAACACAACTCTCAAGTGCGTCTTATGTTCTTCCACATTTCTGGAGTAAACCAGTATATCATCCACGAACACAAGTACGAACTTATTCAACTGATCTCTGAACACTCTATTCATAAGATCCACAAAACACGCTGGTGCGTTAGTCAACCCGAATGGCATCACCAACCACTCGAAAAACCCGGACGGTGTCCTAAAAGCAGTCTTTGGCACACGATCCTTAGCCACTCTCAACTGGTGAAACCCCGTTGCCAAATCCATCTGAGAAAACACTTTGGCTTCATGAAGCTGATCGAACAAGTCATCAATCCTTGGCAACGGATACTTGTTCTTCTTAGTCACCTTGTTCAGCTCACGATAGTCCACACACAACCTTAACGAGCCATCTGCTTTAGTTGCAAACACGACTGGTGCACCACACTCGGAAACACTCCTCCGAATGAAACCTTTTCCCAAAAGGTCACGAACTTGCACCTCTAACTCTCGCTGTTCTCTAGGCGCCATCCGCCTAAGGAGCATAACAATTGGTCTAGCACCTTCGACCAAATCGATCCTAAACTCGATCTCACGATGCGGCGGCAACCCTTTGACCTCGTCAAAGACATCAACATACTCATTAGCGATCAGCACTGATGACAGGTCTTCCTGTGGAATCCCAAGCGAATATAGATAACTCACGAAGACCCCGTCTTCGCGCTTACATCTAATCAACACCTTTCGCCCTTCCACATCCCCGATCCTCACCTCTAGCTTCTCGCAATTCACACTTGCCGCATACTTCTTGAGCCAATCCATGCCCAAGATGATCCCATACCCAGCGAAGTTAAGAACAAAGCAATCACACATAAAAGAGCAACCATGACTCGATAATACTAGACCACGGCAAATCATGCACAAACTGGACGAACCCCCAACTGGATTAGTCACGATCAATGGTCTATCACAAATCTCGGGTTCCAAATCCAAGCGACACACAAGCTCATTGCAGATGAATGAATGTGATGCTCCAGTATCAAACAACACTCGAACTGAAACACCGTTAACGGAAAAAGTACCTTGCACCACAACACCCATTCCCTTCTCCTCTGCAGTAGGAGCTCTTGAAGAAGATAGCACGGCTTCCAAAGCATATGCCTTCACAATCTGCTTGCCCTTAGCTGAATCTGGACAATCTTTCTTCTCATGCCCAGGCTTTCCACACTTGAAGCACTTCTTCTCAGCTTTGGGATTCTTGCACTCATTTGAATAATGACCCTTCTGTTGGCAGTTAAAGCAAAGCACCTCACTCTTGGGTTTCTTTTGGCCATCCTTTCCTTTCTGTTGTTGCTGCTTCCTCTTTTTATTATTACCACCCTGCTGTGGTTTCTGAACCTCCTTGGTTGCAGCAACAACATTTGCTTCCTTGGGAAACAAGCTCTCATGACGAATAGCCTTTTCCATAATCTTTTCAAACGAATCATCAAGGTGGTCCACAAGCGGCTTTCCAATATGAGCATCCAAACCCAAGACAAACTTCTCGTTCTTCTGATAGGGTGTATTAATGTATGAACGAGCATATCTAGACAAAGCCTCAAAATCAGAAATGTAGTCAAAAACTGATCTGCTATTCTGCTTCAGATCTACGAACTTCTTGAAGAGAACGGACTTTTGAGCAGTGGAGATAAACTTTGCTTCAAACTTAGCTTGGAATTGCTCCCATGAAATCTCCTCTTCCGGTGTCTCGAGTATAACAGAATTCCACCATTCCATGGCCCTGCTCTGCAGCTGCCTTGATGCAAGCTTTCTCTTCATTGCATCCTCAATACCCAAGTCTCCAAAGATTCGAACACATGAATCCATCCACCTATGAACCTCTTCAGCTGGCTCAGTTCCCTTGAATGGTTTCCCTCCTAGAGATGTAAAGTCCTTGCATATCTTTGCAAAATCTATCCTAGGAACTCGCACACCTACATCTACCGTAGCCGCCACTGGAGCGGGTACCCTTCGCATAATTGCTTCTACCATGGCTTCAAACTTGGCCGGGTAATCTGGTTCACCACCATTTCCCCCTCCAGTATTAGCTCCCCTAGCAGCGTGTCTTGATGGTCGTCTACTCATTCTAAATCTGCAATTTAGAATAATTAGCCACTTCCAAGAAAACTGCTAAAGAGATACAACCGCTACTACTATTTATACTAATATATATAGTAAACATCCAACTGATATCTACAAATACGTCTCTCATACGTAATTACGTCTTCGAACTTTGGCCAAAATCGTTGACCAGAGCTCTGATACCAAAAGTGACGACCGCCCATAACCCCCGTACTAAACAAGAGGAATAATGCGCTGAAAGGCGTGCCAGGCTGCTATGGACGATCATCGTAGTAAGTGAACACATCAAAACCTGTCGTAGAACTCACAACGCAAGGATAAAATATAATAGAACATATACAACAGGTGATAGTAATGAGGTATCATATAGCAAACTTTTGAAACTCTTTCAACATCCAGAAAGATTATCCAACTGATATCCAAGTTTGTACATAAGGCCTCACTACAACTCCCAAACAACTCAAACAGCGGAAACAGAAATACTAGATAGAATAAAACTGGTATGCTAGCCTCCTACTCGTCATCGCTCAGCTTCCTCGTATCACTAAGCTCCATTACCTGTAACCTGCTACTTAGTCTGCCCATCCACAACCGGATGAACAGCCCAAGGTAATAAGAGGAGACATAAAACCTTGAGTAAGACAATAGTCTTAGTGAGCGATAATACAGCTAACAAACTTCAACAAGAAAGCATATGAGAATGGGTAAATGAACAACTTATCTACCCACATCACCAGAGAAGAACTCAACCTTATCTTCCCCACATCGGACAGTGATAGCCTTTACGACATGCATTTCAACCATTCATCCATAGAAATCAGAACACCTATTCAATCATAGAAAACACACATGACATCCAGATAAGTCTCACGCAGACAACCCTAATCGAGTTTAACATTCCTCAAGTACTCTCGCCAGAGGCCTAGACCAATATCACTTAAGCACTCAAAGAACGTCTCCCTCGACTTCGGATAATCTATGTGAGATAGTACAAACAGAACAACTAATCATCCATGACTGACTCTGACTATCACTGCTAATCCTGCTTCGAAACCATCATTATCGTATGACGGCCAACCTTGCCATATGTCAAGGGCTAATGATAACCCCAGTTCTAGCATGAACTCCATATGCCCAACCTTGGCAATGTCCAACCTTGACACTAGGCCTTTCCCCAACCAGAAAGACCCAGGGTACTCGACCAACAACCGGTCTTTTGGGCCTTTCAACGATACCCATCGTACCCCTGCTTTGAGCCTGCTAGAACTTACGACAACGATGACTTCTCGGCCTTCGCATCTCTAATCGTCCAACCTTGACGATGTTTCGTAGCTCAAGCAACCTTCTCGAGCAGCCATTATCCACAAACTCACGACCTTTGAGTTGTCTCCGCATTCGTTGTTCCACCTTGATCAACGAACACATTCATCACTTCGAGTCTTCCTACTTGAATCACCTCGAAGTCACGCCATCACCGAACCAAAACACATCACTGCGTTGCGGCTAGGGTTCGGGGGGTTGCCACCGAAAAATATTTTTTTCAGACCTTTTTGGTTCGTACCCGAGTCGTACCCGAAAACGTACTTTTTTAGAAAACGACCCTGCCAAAACCGACCAGAACCTTGCTCCAGAATGACCAGCCAAAAACCGACCAGCCTTGCTCCAGAACGACCAGCTAAAATCAACCAACTTGCTCCAGAACGACCAGCTAAATCGACCAGTATTTGCTTCCCATCCAAAACCGACCAGGATTTCCAGAGTGACCAGGACTTCCAGAGCGACCAACTCCTCCTGAGCGACCAGCTCCTCCATAGCGACCAGCTTTGGACCGACCCCGTCACGACCGACCAGACCCATCGGACCGACCAGGACCAACTCCATCTGACCGGCCAACTCCCTAACTTGCTCCCTAAGGCATAATATGACCGACCACCTCATTCCAGACCCTTCTGGACCGACCAGAGCCATCAGACCGACCAGCTCCGACCGACCACCTCTCCACGACCGACCCGACCAGCTCCAGGACGACCAGAAACCTGCACATCTCCAATTCGACTCCGATTTCGACCAAAACTTCGCCAAACGACGAAACCGACGAAACCAGCTTATCCGATTCATCCAAACGCAATCACAAACATGTTATGCAACCAACAATATCATCAATCTAACAATTTCCATCAAAACACATAAATTTCCCAAAACATGATAAGTGAATCATATGAACATAAAAACGGATCTAACTTGCATAATCTTGAGAAAAATCATAAAATTAACCATTTAAATTATCTAGATCAGATCCTAAGGTGATTCATATATAAAATGGACTTAGCATGGTGTGGATCTAAGGAAAATAACATGGAAATGATGAAATTAACATCCTAAAACCCATATACTTGCATGAATCCGAATGAGAGATGTAAATCACTCACCAATTATCCAAATCTAAGCAAAAGCAATGAAAACGCAATCCGGACAGCGAACACTTCGAATCAAACTCTTCAATCCGATGAATTCGCCCTTGAGACGATGTAGATCTAGCCTCTTATGGTGTAGATCTTCGATTTCCCTCCTTGGATTTTGGAATTTTAATGGTGGAAAGATGTTAGAGGAAGAAGGAGATCAAAGCCTCCCCATAAGAGAATGGAAAATGCCAACCTTTCTCCATATCCCTTACCCCCTATTTATAGTCTCCACCCACCCTCTAATGGGCCTTCTCCAAATCAGCCCATTAGCCTTCCAAAATCTGAACAGCCAACTGAAAAACCTTAAAACAGCGATTTCTCCCAAACCGCTGAACCAAATCCTTAATGTAACCACTCTACGGAAAGGGAATCATCAATTCCTTTCCAATGGCACAGGTCTCACTCTCTGATTCGACCTGAGTCAAAAGTTATGCCCAGTACAAGAATGACAGGGGCAAAATGGTCACAAACAAAATCAGTAAAAATTATGGACATTTCACACATCCCCATAAGCAACGTATCAAAAGATGAGAATGATCCAACCCTTAGGGAATAAAATAAAAATATTTTACGATCTTCCGATACGTAAAATGCGGGCTGTTACATATATATTGTTATTCCAAAACGATATTTGTTGATTTCAGAATTTGATATTGAATGTAAGCCGATATATTTTCGATTCAGAGCCTTGTATTTAATATTAAATGGGATTTTCGGTTTGTCGTGAACGGTGTCTTCACTAACACTGTTCTTAAACCCAATTGAGAAAAGATTAAATCTTTTTATTAAGATTTAATGAAGTTTGCCAAATAATTAATATTTAATTGAAATTGAATTGAATTTTGGGTATGTCGTGAATGGTATCTTTAAAAATGTTGTTCTTAAACCCAATGGATTTAAGAAAATTAGAAACTAACTGGAGTTAGCTAAGTTGAATGGTTTCCTGGGCATTGATCTAATGTTGGTTCTGGCCTTCCGGATAAATACTTAGGGAATTGTTCTCTTAATAATTTATGGTTAGAGACTGATGGAATCTAACTGGAGATTAGCTTAGTTGAATGGTTTCCTGGGTATTGATTTGATGTTGGTTTAGTCCTTTGGGATCAATACTTAGGGAATTGTTCACTTACTAATTTACGATTAGAGACTGATGGAATGGTGTATTCAGTAACACTGTTCTTAAACCTCGTGTGATAAGAATAAATCTTTTAATTAAGATTATTATAATTGGAATAAAATGGAATGTGATTTTGGGTTTATCGTGAACCGGGTTTTAAATGACATTAGTTGTTTAACCAAGTTAAAGACAGAATATGATTTCCCAAGTTATATAATCATTAATATTGATTTTTGGGATGATTAAAACTAAATGGATTTTTAATGAATCTTTGATTAGATTGAAAAGTGAATGTGATAATTAAAATTATCAATTCAAGAAAATGATCGAAAATGGAGTATCACCAGTTTTGCTCCAAGCGATAATTAAATCTTTAACTAGATTTGAACGTGAAATGGTAATTAATATTTACCGATAACACCGTGGTGTTAGATATAGAGTATTACCAATTTTGCTCCATGGGGTGAATAGGTTAGGATTCGGAAATAAAATAAGTGATTACTTCGGTGTAGTTCGCTAATCCCGACTAGTTTGGAAAACCTTAATATGGTTTGATATCCAAAGGAAGATTAAAGAATAAATTTAAAAGAATTTTTCTTTGATAAAATTAATGGGAACCTGTTCCCTAATAATGTGAATATTTTAATAAAAGAATATTCATAATTGGAATGAGGCGTATGTTGTGTTTTTATAGCACTTGTTTATTATATACGCGAGTTATTCGGAAAGGCCGGGTTTATACCCATTCTCATTAACTGATTCGATGATAAGTCGACGATGAAGACGGTGGTTGAAGACTGGAGGTCTACACATCGTTTGAATGATTAATGATGTCTTGATTGGGCTGTACACCCAAGACGAGGTAATAAGTGGTGATCGTTCAGATGTACTTAGAGATCGACGTATGTGCGAGGACCTCTCTCCTGTATTGGACATATGGAACGAGGAATAAGGTGCCTCCGTTTTCGTTCAGACCCAGAACGAACTTGTAAATGGATGTGTGTCTGACATTGGAATTTATTCAGTGTTGATTGATCTCTATTAAATATATATCTGTTTGGCGGCGGAGAATTTATTCTCTTGCTTAACGCCCTTCTCTGAGATGTACGAGCTCAGAGGTATATATCGATAGACATCAGTCGCATGGCGTAAATTGCCTGAGTGGCATGCCTGAGTGGAAAATGATCAAGGCTTCTGTTGAAAAGCAGAGTCTTGTGGTTGATGATCAAAGCACGGCTTTAATACAGCATAGCTTGTGTATAGCGTTAATTCGCGAGCCTCACACCTTGGTATGAGTTAAAAACGGGATAAGGGACCCAAGGAGGACATGACGTTTTTTTTCTAGCTATGGGTGGTGTCGGGGTTTTGCAAGCCCTGACATTTGATATATTTTTACCTTTATGGTTGTTGGAATGTGAGGCGCCTTGGATTTAACGGTCTCTTCGGAGACGATGGATATAGGTCCTATAAGACCGGGAAACGTGTGTTTAGGAGTACTTATCCACTAACGTAAATGTGGAACGGCCTTGGAGAATCCAAGGGTTTACTGCGGGAGATCCTGAGGCATTTGCTAGAGTTTCTCGAAGCCGGCGAGGAGTATATCCCTTGCCTCGACTCATGACGGAAATCCAATTTCAAATACATGACATTTCGATTTTGATTGTACAGCCTAGTATTGGCGACATGATAGATGGTACCCATGCCGCCTATGATTGATACATTTATATTTGAAGTTGTTTTATACACTTTACACTATAATAGTATCAAAATGATTTGTTTTAAACGTACCAAGCATGTTTGGCTATTATAAGGGAAAATCCTATCCTCTGGCATTCATTGCATTACGTGATGGGACCTGGGTCTTATAATAGCTTCATTTTTCCAAAAAGAATTGCGCTGTTTGTTTTATGCACTGGTATTCTTGGGAGGAAACCCGTTCCGTGATATACGGCGGGGTCCCTTGATTTACCTGATTTGAAAGTAAAGTTTTAAATAACTGTTTTAGTTCTCACACCAGTCACATGACTGACCTAGAGTTTATTGTTTTAACCTAAACTCTAGGTTCCCTTATTTTCCATATGGGCCGCTAGTAGTTTTGGTTTTGCAGATTTATATTCACAGGATCCTGGTTTACAGCTGGAATGATATTCTGAAAGCTCTGTATCCGTGTATCTCTTTCAGTTGTGTTTTGTATTATTTTCCGCTGCATTGTAATTTGTAAATATCTGATATTTATCAAATGTCTATTATTTGTTCATACTCTGTATATTCTTGCACTCTAATGTAAATTGTTGTAATAAGCAATGAAATGTTCTTCTGTTCATGTTCTGATTTGTCGTGTTCTCATATCAATTCGGACTTTCCTTTCCGAGGAAGTTCGGGTCGTTGCAAATCAGGTTGGATCTCTCCAACCGGTTTCTCCCTGCATTCAAATATGTTAACTCGAATAAAATCGTCTATTTTAAATAACAGATATAACATTCAACAATAACAGCAATCCAAATGCCCATGTTTTATTTTAATACGTTTATATTATTATAAACGTAACCAACAAGGTAGGTTACCTCATTTTTATGCATATTTAATAAGCTATGCATGTTTATGCGAGTTCACTATGACATGATTTGCAAGTTTAACATGTATGCATGTTTATTATGATATGTGAAGTTCATCATGTATGTTTTGCCAAGTTACCTTTTATATCCTTATGCGTTATGACGAATATGTAAGCGAGATAATGACGTTGGGAGGGTTTGGGTAAACTTAAAAATACATGAAACTAAAAGATTGGGAATTTACCTATTAAGTTAGGTCTACCCCTTGGGAATTTACCTATTAAGTTAGGTCTACCCAAGTATATGTTAACTTGTAAATATGTTTTAAAGTGGACATGACATTAGATAACATGATATGGCCAACTCGAGGTTAGACCTAGTTGTGGTGTAAATCTTCCCAGGTAACCACAACGTGGGGTCTAATGTGGGTAGTTGGTCATGTTGCACCATAAGACCCGAGGTTAGACCTAGACGTGGTGTAAATCTTCCCAGGTAACCACGGATGTCTAATGTGAGAGGTTGGGTGCGTTAAGTAATTAATGCCTCATGATTAGGGTTAAGTCATGGCCCACTAATACTTAACCAAAAATGGGGATGCGAGGATTAGATGGGGTTAAGTGGTTACACTTAACTAATTTAATCCATGATTAGTGAGGGGTTAAAATCACACTTAACCCTCTTAGAAACCCTAGCAACGTGGTCTGTTCCAGCAGTAATCCCAGTTTGGTATCACTACAACCCTACAGCTAGGTTAGGGCGAGGCACGATTACTGGACTGATGTAAGCGACCAAAGCAACGGCTGAGTGGTACAGCGGTGCGGGTCCGGCGGGCTACGGACGTGCACGTAGTCCGATGTTGGACAAACTCGAGGCACGGGTACCAGTAGGCTTAGACTGTGCATTATTGCTTAGGTGTCTGGGGTTGACACCCGAGGGCTTGATACACCCGAAGGTGGACCCAGCACAGTCTGACTACATCCATGTGGGCCGTATGGACACCAACACTTGACGTGTTAGGTTTATAGGGAGCCGATCGACTAGACCGTTGGGCTGGACCTTATAGTAAGGTCACTTCATGTTATTGGGCCAAAGTTTGGGCTAAGGGATCAACCTCTGTTATGTGGGTTTGCTAGTACACTGTGGTGCAAAAACTTAATCTTCTTATGTGAGGTCACCTTTATCTATTGCCAGTATGTTCACCTCAGTTTCCATCATGCTGTTAACTTTATTAGTTTATAGATTGATCGTAGTAGGGCTTACCAGTCTTTTTGACTGACCTGTTCTCTTTCGCTTCTTTTCTTCCGTTCCCCCCCCCCCCCACAGGTTCTCAGGGAGGGGCTACATCTGCTTAGTGGATCTTTGGCTTGCTTGTTGGATAGCTCGTGTATGGATCTGAGCTAGCTGTGGCTTATCTTTTGTTTCTGGGGATTAGTACTGATGTTTTACCATGTATTTTGTTATCACGTATCTAGACTTATGTTGTATTTTGGATCATGACATTTTGATATTATGTACTTGACTATGTCGGTTTTCTGAGATGATGATGATGGGTTTTTATCTGCTACCGCTGCTTTACTTATATTTATTTTTATATATTCTGTCTTGCGATATCTCTGTGCATGTTTACCTTCACAATAACGCCCCTCCAAAGCTAGTACATTCTAAGGAGTGATCCTAGTGGAGGTGGGGTGTTACATTTGGTATCAGAGCACAAGGTTAACAAGATTGAACAAAATTTTTGAAAAAAAAAAACCCATTTTGAAAAACTATTTTCAAAAACCTACTAAGTATTTTCCAAAAGAAAGTCTAGATTATTTTAAGGCTAATCCCCAAAAGCCATTAGCGTTATCCTTCGTCCCCTTGACCTGATCTTATCTTATCTTTCGTTTCAGTATGGCTGAGAATCTTGACATCCCAGATGGAGTGAACGTACCACTCTGGTATAGGAGACTTCTAGAAGCTAGGGCGGCAGCTGGTCCCGCCAACCCTACTTCCACTCCTCCTCCTGTAGTTGAGAACCCTATCCCTAATATCCCTCCTCCGGTGGTTCCTGCTCCCCCTCCTCCAGCAGTTAATATTCCCCCTCCCGTTGCTAATGTTCCTCCCCCTTCCGTTGCTGAGGCTCCTCTTCCTCCTCCTCCCCCTCAGCATCCTCAGGTTGAATTTACAAAGGTTTGTAAAGACTTCAAGGCAATGGGAGGCAAGAATTTCCTAGGCACGGAATCTTTTGTTGAAGCTAGGAATTGGCTGAAAGACACGGAGGACTTGTTTGCTATCTTTGGGATTGATGACGAGAGGAAAATCTTATTGACAGTATGGCTTTTGAAGGACGAGGCGGCCTATTGGTGGGAGGTCACCAATGGGACGAGGCCCGTTGAGACTTGGGCCGATTTGAGGGCTAGATTTGTGACCAAGTTTCTATCTTCGGCTGAGGCGAATTTACAAATGGAGAAGTTCATTGCATTAAAGCAAGGTGATATGTCTGTCAAGGAGTATGTGAACAAGTTTAATCAGCTGGCCCGTTTTGGTCTGGATATGGTGAACACTCCGGAGAAGAAGGCTCTTCGATTTGCTAGAGGGTTGAATGAGCCGCTACAGGGCTTGGCGATGTCACATATTCCGCATGGAGCTACTTTCGAGAGTTTGGTCAATATGGCTCTGCTTCAGGGAGATGGAAAGAAAGAAGTCAAGTCGGGTGATACTCAAGCAAAGAAGGCTGATTCTCAAGGCAAAGGCAACCAAGGTGGTCAAAGCAGTCAAGGAAATCAGAACAAGAACAAGAAGGGCAACAACAAAGGCAAGGGAAAGTGCAATTACTGTGGCATAGCTGGGCACTTTGCTAAGGATTGCAGGAAGAAGAAAAGGAAGCTTAGTGGTGGATGCTTTTCTTGTGGAGAGACTGGGCACTTCAGCAAAGAATGCCCGAAGAAGAAAGGACAGGCTGGATCTTCAGGAGGGCAAGTTCATGCTCTCAATGCCGCTTCAGTTCCCGAGCGAGGTAGTGTTTCTGTTGAGAACCTTGTTTATATCTCTGATCTTCCAGTGCGTACCTTGTTTGATTCTGGTGCTTCACATAGCTTTATTTCATCTGATCTTGTTGATAGCTTGCACCTTAGTACTAGCTTAGTGGATGATCCCATTTGTGTTTCGAATCCCATTGGGGGTTCTGCTCATCTATCTATGATATGTGAGGATCTGAGGATCTCTATACTCAGCGTAGAATTCTTGTGTAGTGCGTATGTTCTTGGTTTCAGGGGATACGGATTGATCTTGGGCATGGATTGGCTGTCTAGATATGGAGCCATTCTGGATTGTGAGCATAGGGTTGTAAGGCTTGTGACTCGCCTGGGCAACACCTTAGAGATTTCATGCAATCCGAAGAATCCCGTCATGTTATGCTATCTAGAATCTCTCGACTCATCAGAGGAGGCCCTTCAGTCTGTAAGGGTGGTCCGAGATTATCCAGACGTTTTTGAAGAAGTTAAGGGGTTGCCCCCTAAACGAGAGATTGATTTCCGCATCTATCTGGTGGATAATGCCAAGCCTGTTTCTTTGCCCGTTCGGCATATGGCTCCGCGTGAGAGACGGGAGCTGAGCAAGCAAGTGAAAGAATTGCTTGAGAAGAACTTCATCAGAAGGAGTATATCCGAATGGGGAGCGCCTGTGGTGTTTGCAACTGAGGCAGATGGCTCTCTTCGGCTCTGTGTGGACTATAGAGAATTGAATAAGCTGACTAAGAAAAACAGACACCCGTTACCAAGGATCGATGATCTCTTTGACCAACTTGTTGGTGCTTCTGTTTTCTCTCAGCTTGACCTTGCTACGGGTTTTCATCAGCTCAGAGTGGCTGAAGATAGTATAGACAAGACTGCATTCAGAACTCCAGATGGATTCTTTGAATGGCTTGTTATGCCGTTCGGTTTGACGAATGCACCCGCGTATTTTGTGGATTTGATGAGTAGGGTGTTTCGGGAGTTCTTGAATAAGTTTGTCGTGGTCTTTGTGGATGATATTCTGGTCTTCTCCAAGGATGAGGAAGAGCATGCGAGGCACCTAGTAGAGGTGATGGATACACTCAGAGCACACCAGTTAAAAGCCAAGTTCTCCAAGTGCCATTTTTGGAGAAGGGAAGTCAGATTCCTTGGGCATATCGTATCCAAGCAAGGCTTAGCGGTGGATCCCGCTAAGGTGGTTGCAGTTCAGGATTGGAAGACTCCAAGGAATGCAACCGAGGTGAGAAGCTTTCTGGGTCTTGCGGGTTTTTACCGGAAGTTCATCAAGGACTTCGCGAAGATATCCGCTCCTCTTACTAAGTTGACAAAGAAGAACTTAGTCTTTGCTTGGGATATGGACTGTGAGCTTGCTTTTCAGAGACTCAAAAGAGCCCTTACCTCCGCACCAGTTCTAGCCTTACCCGATGGTGGCAAGATATTTACCGTGTACACTGATGCTTGTGGCACGGGATTGGGCGCCGTTCTGATGCAAGAGGGCAGAGTTATATGTTTTGGTGGGAGGCAACTTAAGGTGCATGAGAGGAATTATCCCACTCATGATCTAGAGCTGGCAGCGATTGTATATGCACTCAAGGCTTGGCGTCATTATCTTCTGGGAGAGAGATTTGAGCTATATACTGATCATAAGTCTCTGAAGTATCTCTTTTCGCAGAAGGATCTGAACTTAAGGCAGCAGAGATGGATGGAATTTTTGGCTTCCTATGATTTTGAGATATCCTATACCCCTGGCAAGGGGAATGTTGTAGCGGATGCGTTGAGTAGGAAAAGGTTGACACTAAGTCCTCTATTTGTTGAGATGAAGAATTTAGAGTTCTTGGCAACCTTTGATTTTTCTTTGACAGTTGAGACGATGACCGGTTCTTTGGCATCTCTAGAGCTCAGGCCTACCCTTCTGGATCAAGTCGGGGCTTCACAGAAGGAAGACCCTCAGATAATTGAGATCATGGACAAGCTGGTTCGAGGGGAGACATCTAGTCACCTTGCTCGATATTCTATAGACGATAAGGGTTGGCTGAGGAGAGACGGAAGGCTTTGTGTTCCGATGGTAGAAGACTTGGTGAGGAAAGTTCTTGAGGAAGCACATCGCTCCAAGATGACTATACATCCAGGTGGTGATAAGATGTATAAGGACATGAAGCGCGTTTTCTTCTGGCCTGGAATGAAGAAGGATGTGGCGGAGTTTGTCTCGAGATGTGTTATTTGTCAGAGAGTAAAAGCTGAGTCAAAGAAGCCCGGTGGGCTATTACATCCGCTAGAGGTCCCGCTATGGAAGTGGGAGAGCATTTCTATGGACTTTATTGATGGGCTTCCAAGGTCCAGGAAGGGGAATACGAGCATATGGGTCATTGTGGATAGGCTCACGAAGAGTGCTCATTTTATCCCAGTGAAAAGCAAAAGGACCGCATCTGGACTAGCATCAGTATATCTTCGTGAGATAGTGCGACTACATGGAGTCCCTTCCAGCATAGTCAGTGACCGAGACCCCATCTTTACTAGTCAATTCTGGAACAGTTTGCAAGAGGCTATGGGCACAAGGTTGAACCTGAGTACGGCCTATCACCCACAAACAGATGGCCAAACAGAAAGGGTGAATAGGGTACTTGAGGACTTGTTGAGGCTTTGCATTCTGGATTTTGGCGGTGCTTGGGAAGACCATCTTCCTCTTGTTGAGTTTGCATATAACAACAGTTATCAGGCGAGCATAGGGATGGCACCATTTGAGGCTTTATATGGGAGGCCGTGCAAGTCACCTACATGTTGGTGGGAGTCCACGGATAAACTTATACTTGGACCCGACATGATTAGGGATACATCCGAGAAGGTCGAGTTGATTAGAAGACGGATGAAAGCGGCCCAAGACCGGCAGAAATCCTATGCTGACAGGCGAAGGTCCGAATTAGAGTTTGAGGTTGGGGACAAGGTTTTCGTAAAGGTTTCTCCTTTACGGAATGTGGTCCGGTTTGGAGCTGTTGGGAAGTTAGCACCGAGATTTGTTGGACCCTTCCCCATCATTGAGAGAATTGGGAAGATGGCTTATAAAGTGCAATTGCCCGAGAAGTTGTCCGGAGTGCATAATGTCTTTCATGTCTCGCATCTCCGAAAGTGCTTGCATGAGTCCGCTGAGGTGGTTGAACCTAGCATTCTTGAAGACGTGGAAGTAGAGAAAGAAGCAACTTTAAGGAGAGCTCCGATTCGTATCTTGGGGACAGAGACCAAGAAGCTAAGGAATCGTGAGGTCAGGTTAGTGAAAGTTCAATGGGGTGAAGCCGAAGAAGACGCAACTTGGGAAACCGAGGAGAAGATGCGTGGGCTTTATCCATTCCTTTTTGAGGGTACACTCTCAATCTCTTTCCTTTGTTAGTATGTCTTTCTCTTTGCTATCCATGTTTATCTAGTTATCGTGCTAAGCTTGTCATGAGAACCTTAGGTAGAAACCCTTTGGATGAAACATGTGCTTGAGACATGTTATGTTTGATGGTTGCAAGTGGTTGCAAGTGTTTGCAAGTGGTTACTCGTGGATGCATGATACACATTAGGCACTAGATCGGCTCACACACTCCTCATATTGCATGTGCATGGGTGTTTATGCTTATTCTTGGATGAAATTTGTATGCAATCACATGGATGTTGCATATGGATGTATGATTGAGCACGCATGTAGATATTATACATTATGTTAGGGATTTGCATACATATGGATACATTTCACTAACATATTTTGCATTTGATCATTGCATTAGATAAGTACATATACACACACTTTTGCATATGTTCATACAGCATTTAGAATCTTTTAAGGACAATGGTTGCTTGTGGATGATGGTTTGAGTAGATGGATGATTGGATGGTAGGATATGTTCTTCCTAACTTGAAGATTTCGGGGACGAAATCCTTTAAGGAGGGGAGAATGTAACAACCCGTATTTTCAATAAATTGTTATAACATAAATCGAGGCAGAATTTAATTCAAAAATCAGAATCAGGGGAAACGGGCTATGCCATTACGTTCGTCTCGGAAAAATACGCGAAATAGAGTCCGAGTTTTCGAAAATCGGAGTCCGTATGACCCAGTTAAGGCCCATTGAAGTTTTCAGAAATTTCTATGCTAAAAACAGATTTAAATTTCAAATTAAAAACAAGGATTAGGGCTAATCAGGGTCAGGCGGGAAAATTCCCGCCAGGGGCCCCATGTCGACAGGCATGTCGACAGGGCCCCCAGGGTGTCGACAGCCCTGTCGACAGCCCTGTCGACAGGGGGTGCCCGGGCAGTTAGCCTGGTGCACCATTTCTGATTTGGGTTGGGTCTTGTGGCTTGGTTCTAGAGAGTTCCGAGATCTGACGGGCCTAAACTAATCTAGGGTTAATCCTAGGGCTAAAAACACTCTAATCTTCTATAAATATACCCCTAATCCTACCCTAAAGCCTCATTAATCAATCTAGCAACTAAACTATGTCAATTTGAATCCTCAAATGACCTCCACCTAAAATCCCTAGCCTCCACCTTCCTCAAAGTTAAATCCTATGAAGATATGATGATCATACAACCTTTTCTATGTTGTATGAATGCTTAATAACTTGCATACTTCATTAAGTTGCAAGTTTGATTTGCTAAAGTTTGTGTTTTGGGATTTTGCAAAAGGGTTTTCTTATTGGAAGTTTTGTTTTGGGTTTTTAAAGGGCTTCTTCATCTTATTTGGTGGATTTGTGACTTGTTTATATTTGTAAGCCCTCTTACCTTCACTTTACAAACTCTAAAGTTAATATGTGGTGAAAGTTGAGATTTATGTGAGTTTATTTGATTATGCATGCTTATGCGGACTCACTATGTCATGTTTTATATGTTTCATAAGTTATGCATGCTTATGCGAACTCACTATACCATGTTTTACATGTTTCATAAGTTATGCATGCATATGCGAGTTTACTATGCCATGTTCTACATGTTTAATGGATTATGCATGCTTATGCAAGTTCACCTTATCATGTTGTACATGTTTTATGGGTTATGCATGTTTATGCAAGTTCACCTTACCATGTTATGCAAGTTTAATGGGTTATGCATGACTATGCAAGTTCACCTTACCATGTTATGCATATTTAATAAGCTATGCATGTTTATGCGAGTTCACTATGACATGATTTGCAAGTTTAACATGTATGCATGTTTATTATGATATGTGAAGTTCATCATGTATGTTTTGCCAAGTTACCTTTTATACCCTTATGCGTTATGACGAATATGTAAGCGAGATAATGACGTTGGGAGGGTTTGGGTAAACTTAAAAATACATGAAACTAAAAGATTGGGAATTTACCTATTAAGTTAGGTCTACCCCTTGGGAATTTACCTATTAAGTTAGGTCTACCCAAGTATATGTTAACTTGTAAATATGTTTTAAAGTGGACATGACATTAGATAACATGATATGGCCAACTCGAGGTTAGACCTAGTTGTGGTGTAAATCTTCCCAGGTAACCACAACGTGGGGTCTAATGTGGGTAGTTGGTCATGTTGCACCATAAGACCCGAGGTTAGACCTAGACGTGGTGTAAATCTTCCCAGGTAACCACGGATGTCTAATGTGAGAGGTTGGGTGCGTTAAGTAATTAATGCCTCATGATTAGGGTTAAGTCATGGCCCACTAATACTTAACCAAAAATGGGGATGCGAGGATTAGATGGGGTTAAGTGGTTACACTTAACTAATTTAATCCATGATTAGTGAGGGGTTAAAATCACACTTAACCCTCTTAGAAACCCTAGCAACGTGGTCTGTTCCAGCAGTAATCCCAGTTTGGTATCACTACAACCCTACAGCTAGGTTAGGGCGGGGCACGATTACTGGACTGATGTAAGCGACCAAAGCGACGGCTGAGTGGTACAGCGGTGCGGGTCCGGCGGGCTACGGACGTGCACGTAGTCCGATGTTGGACAAACTCGAGGCACGGGTACCAGTAGGCTTAGACTGTGCATTATTGCTTAGGTGTCTGGGGTTGACACCCGAGGGCTTGATACACCCGAAGGTGGACCCAGCACAGTCTGACTACATCCATGTGGGCCGTATGGACACCAACACTTAACGTGTTAGGTTTATAGGGAGCCGATCGACTAGACCGTTGGGCTGGACCTTATAGTAAGGTCACTTCATGTTATTGGGCCAAAGTTTGGGCTAAGGGATCAACCTCTGTTATGTGGGTTTGCTAGTACACTGTGGTGCAAAAACTTAATCTTCTTATGTGAGGTCACCTTTATCTATTGCCAGTATGTTCACCTCAGTTTCCATCATGCTGTTAACTTTATTAGTTTATAGATTGATCGTAGTAGGGCTTACCAGTCTTTTTGACTGACCTGTTCTCTTTCGCTTCTTTTCTTCCGTTTCCCCCCCCCCCCCCCACAGGTTCTCAGGGAGGGGCTACATCTGCTTAGTGGATCTTTGGCTTGCTTGTTGGATAGCTCGTGTATGGATCTGAGCTAGCTGTGGCTTATCTTTTGTTTCTGGGGATTAGTACTGATGTTTTACCATGTATTTTGTTATCACGTATCTAGACTTATGTTGTATTTTGGATCATGACATTTTGATATTATGTACTTGACTATGTCGGTTTTCTGAGATGATGATGATGGGTTTTTATCTGCTACCGCTGCTTTACTTATATTTATTTTTATATATTCTGTCTTGCGATATCTCTGTGCATGTTTACCTTCACAATAACGCCCCTCCAAAGCTAGTACATTCTAAGGAGTGATCCTAGTGGAGGTGGGGTGTTACACTACATGTCACCCTAGATCTCTTCTGCCCGAAACATAATACTCCCCTACTACTTCAAATTATTCGAAGCCTCCCCCATATTTTTTTCGCCATCGTTCACAACATGACGACGCTACATGGCTCTAGTTCATCGACGCACCGGCACTACGACCCCCTAGTTCGCCAGATCCCTCTCACGCGAAGAAGCTACGGCCTCATTCACTTAACCACTCGTTCATCAAATGCTACGGAGACCCTTTTCTTTTTTCCACTTTCCGGATCTGAAATTATACACCCTACTATTCAAAGAAACGCGAAGCCATACCGAGAATATTTCCCTTTCTCCTGCTTTGTTCCACCTTAATAGCTTCCTGTTTTTTCTTTTATTTATTTGTGGCTTACGGTATATATTTAAAAATGTAGCAATTGTTTTTGTGTGTTCTCAGAGTACAAGTAAATGGAAGAAGGACCCTGTATATATAGATGCGAATTGGAGAAGATAACTACGATGTTAAATCCTACTTTCTTAGCCTGTGGTGTAGAGAGGATAGTTGTAGTGAGCTTTCATATATTAGTATTTCAGAATGTAGCATTAAAGAGTAGGGGAGCATGTGCGTTGATAAGATATTCAACAATGGGTGCAGACAGGTAGGCATGTTAGAAAAATATAGGTGGCTCGAGAATTTGAAGAAGGAGGCGCAATGTGTTTTCAAACAATAAATCAGTCTGCTGCCATGAAATGCTTTAAGATGGTTGTCTTCATCAAGTGCAATGTGGTTTCAATAAGCTGAAATGGAAGAAAAGTCAGTTTTTTCTATGAAAAGTAGGTAAATGAGACCTACCACATGTGTTTTCATTTCGATTTACAATAGTTGATAGGAGTAGGTGATAGTTGTATTGATTTGAACAAGACATGCAGGTTAGACAGTGAATTTTCATGTAGGATGATAGCTTAAGGTAGCTTGTACATTCTGTGTATTTCAATTTTTTTAGTGTATTCGAGCCTTGAGTTATTCATGAAATTTTACCAAAAATTTTGTAGTGAGAGACCCAACTTCGAGACCAAAGTCAACTTTACCAATGGCATTCATGTGGCTAGTTAACTGTTGAATTTCGATGGTCCTACGTATCCATAGTACACACACTTTATAGTATAATGATGTCACCTTGCCAAACTTTCAGTTTGCTAACGTCCCAATTAAGAGTTCATTACTTTAACAAACACATACATTGTTTTACAAATACTTGTTTGTAGAAAAAGAAATTCTCAAAGAGTTCGCTTTTGTAGATAACAAGATTCAAACCTTAACACGTTACATTCTGATATTCCCCACCTTTAGTTTAGACTACCATCATGAGACCCCAAGTCATACATATTTTATTTTATTTTATTTTATTCTTATGGTATTTATTCACACCAATTAGTATCGTTATTCACCGCTAATCGTAAATATATGTACCGTCCAACACCAGCTTCAAACTCACTGAAATTGAACACAATTATAACCCTTATAACTCCATTTTCTATTTAAGAAAATGTCCTTGATTATATTTGGAAAGTAAATTCCAAATCTTATATTATAATATAAACCAAGTCATGTTTTTAAATCAAATCTGGAAATTTTAATTATCCAAAAGCGTTGAATATTTCCATCTAAGTTCATTACTAAGTTATATAATCATTATAATTGTAACAACCCGTAAAATGCGAGCCAGTTTGAAATTTTTATTTTGGCAATTTTAGCGAATTTTGAATATTTAAAATGAATTATTTTAAATAATATCGACGAAAAATTTAGTTTGAATAGAATTCGACGTTTACATTTATATACGTCGTTGTTAGAATATAAATAATTATATATAATTATAAATAGAATTGAAAATGGCGCGGTAGTTCGATAATTCGATTTCAAACTTCAATTGAATGTACCGGGTGCAAAACAATCCGGATTTTAGTGAAACCAAAAACGTTAGGATCTAATTGATGATATCTTTCCAACGAATCCGAAAATTCAAGATTTCGTAGCGGGAATCAAAAGATATGTCCAGTTGAAAATTCTGAATAGTCGCTATGGAATTCAGGCCCTTAAAAATAGACATTTTGCAAACGACCTCGGATTTCGACGAAACCACTTTTGTTGGATCCGCAGTGTCAAATTATTGCTAGGTTTCAAATTTCGTAATTTTTCGAATCAATATGTGAGCGTGGCGAAGGAAAACGTGTTTGACCAGTTTCAGTTGATTTTAATCGACTGGAAAATGGCCATTTTTCAAACGGTCTCGGAATTTGACGAAATTAGTTTTGTTAGGACCGTATCGTCAATACGAAGCTAGGAAATATTTTTCTAGAATTTTTAAAGTTCGTATGCGACCCCGGTAATTTGAAATGTACGTTTAAAATTCAATATAATGAGTTATATTTTAAATTTAACGAAAACTGATCGTAACAGTCGAGTTGGGTTACGCAGCATATCCCATTGTGTTCAGAATGGGGGTAATTAGCTAGGGGCGACAGTCGTTGGGTTTGATTTAGATTTCATATGGATAAACATGTAACTATTGGATTCAAAAGAATTTAAAATAATAATTAAATAATAAATAAAATAAAATAAAACCCCCCTTCTCCTATACATCAGTCAAAGCCCCCCCCCTGGTCATTCGTGGATCTGAGGAAAAGGAAATAAAAAAAAAACCAAGGACGCGATCGATCCACCTCGTCGCCCTCCCCCCCCCCCCCGGTTGGCCACCACGCTTCCACGCCCTGCGCCACCACCTCCCCGAGCAAACGCCCCTCCTTCTGTCTCGCCTTCGACAATCGAGCACCCAATTCAAGAAAAAGCGCACCTCCCCATTTCAATCACCTATCGCGGTTGCTCTCTGCCATCATCCAAGCTGACGCCGCCCACCGGAGTTCGTTGCTGGCCCCCTACGCTGCCACAGTCCGTCCCCCCTCTTCCGGTTGACGGCTACAAGACTCTCTCCCTCTTAGAAAACAATGTAAGTTTAATTATATTGTATTTATATTTTTTTTCTTTCTTTATTTTATGTAAATAAGTTTTAAAAGGATTAATAAAATCAGTTTTATATATATAGTGATTTTTATGAAAAAAAGGGGTGAGCTTTTCTAGTTTTATTTATTTATTTTGTAGGCTAGTTTTTATTTTTATATAACAACAGTTTAAATCAGTTTTGTTCATAGAAAACATAGAAAAAATTTAATAATAATAGATTTTTGAATGTAGAGAGCAAGGATTAAAGATCTGATTTTTATATGTTTGAATGGCAGATAAAAATGTGATTTTTATAGCGATGAAATAAAAATTCGATCTTTATATATGAAATAGAAATATAAAAATAAAAAAAAATTATATAGAAAGAAGCGTTGTAAATATATATGAAGTGAACAAATAAAAATATGATTTTTATTTATTGAAGTGAAGTGATAAAAATATAATTTTTATTATAAACAGCGGGCCAAGGACTGCATTGAAATTTCAAACAGATCCAGACGGTTCAGCAGTTCAAAAGAAAAGCACGACGGAGGGGAACCCTCGGTGAGAATTTCTCACCCTTCAATTTCTTTTTCTAGTTATATATATATACTAGGATGCAGACGGTGTTTAGTAGCACCCGACACAATCGTCCACAGACCATGGACTTGTTTGTTTGATTGCAAAAATTAGTTAGATTATTTGGTTTGAATTGAATTGTGTGGTGGAATGAATGGATTTGATTGATTTGTGAATGGCGTGGGCCTTCACTAGACCGGGGATAAGGCTAGGCCTCGTCCCGTTTCTCGTATCGTGCTGTTATGCCGCCGAAATTTTCTAAAATAAGTTAGGAAAAAGGAAAAATATCATTTTATTTTGTAAATGAACTGAATAAAAATTCATGAGTTAAAATAAAATATTTTATCGTTAAAAATATAATTTTTAACGTGAATGTGAATAAATGAATAGTTATAAACAAATTAGCCGATTTGTTTATATATACACTGATTTGAAGGATATTGATTGGGATGATAAATTTTACACATCACCCAACTGCACAAATAAAATCTGTGTTTGATTGTTGAAACCCCACACGGGTGTTGGGATGAGAATTGGCGTACACTAATCCCAATAAATTAATTGTATGTTGATCGATTGGTCGACAGACTGTGTAAGCATTGATTATATATATTTGATGCTTATGCAGTTGTGTTGTGCACTTTGGATGATGGTTGATTATTTATGGTTGCTATTATATACATGTGTTGTATGGAATCCATATGATTAACATTATATGGTAATTGATTGGGCCTCATTCCAATTGTGAAAATAAAGAATATTTTAAAATAAAGATTAACGTGTTGACGGTACTCATTTGTTGAGATTAGTCATGTGGTGAAAGAAATATAGATTCATGTGTTGAATAGAATGAATATTCATTTGTTGAAAAGAATAACGAAGTTATTGAAAAATATAAAGCCGTGTTGATTAGTGATGCGCTATTTTGACGTGAATGATATTTATATCGATTATATTCGTTTTTGAATTTAAAACCAATTTGATTTGAAATGAAATTGAATTCGAATAGAATTGAATTCGAATAGAAATTGAATAGAAATTTAATTCGAATAGAATTGAATAGAAATTGAATTCGAATAGAAATTGAATTCGAATAGAATTGAATAGAAATTGAATTCGAATAGAATTGAATAGAAATTGAATAGAAATTGAATTCGAATAGAATTGAATAGAAATTGAATTCGAATAGAATTGAATAGAAATTGAATTCAAATAGAATTGAATAGAAATTGAATTCGAATAGAATTGAATAGAAATTGAATTCGAATAGAATTGAATAGAAATTGAATTCGAATAGAATTGAATAGAAATTGAATAGAAATTGAATTCGAATAGAATTGAATAGAAATTGAATAGAAATTGAATTCGAATAGAATTGAATAGAAATTGAATTCGAATAGAATTGAATAGAAATTGAATTCGAATAGAATTGAATAGAAAGTGAATTCGAATAGAATTGAATAGAAATTGAATTCGAGTAGAATAGAAATGAAATTGAATTCGAGTAGAATAGAAATGAAATTGAATTCGAGTAGAATAGAAATCGAATTGAAATTGATTTGGATTGAAAAAGAAGTTGAAACAGTTTTTGAAACGAATTCAAAACTATTTATATAATTCGTTTTAAATAGAAATCGACGAAGTATATATTATATATATAATATAATGGCCTGAATAGAACGCGCCGCGCCGCGGCAGTTCGTGAATTTCGACCATTTATTTCAAACGGACATTACGGGAGATCCGACCGTCGGATTCTCCTAAAACTGGAACCGTTGGTTCGTATCGAAAAGAGCTTTCTAACGAATATTAGAAATTCGAAATCTAACGGTTGGATTTGGAGATACGTCCAAATCAAATTTGAAAAAGGTCGCTATAAGTGCAGTTCGATGGCCATTGTTGGAAATCGACTGTACGGGCCTTAATAAAATTATTAAAAATAGTAATAATTTGTGTAAAATCATAAGAAATGATTTGGGAAAATTTGGGATGAAAAACTCCATATTTGAAAAGATAAAAATAGATTTTTGTCGAAATGAACTAGTTTTGAACTAGAATTAAAATCAATTTATTTTTGAAATAAATAAATTGAATTTGAAAGGAATTTTAAAAATAATCAATATTCCCAATAGGTGAAGTGGAAGTGGAGTTGAATAGAAATTATCTTCGGAATATTTCGATGTTGAATTTCGTGACTATACAGATATTGTCTTGGGGAATTTGAAAGGTATGTTATATATCGTTATTTCCAATACGATATTTGTTGGTTTCAGAGTTTGATATTGAATATAAGCCGATATATTTTCTATTCAGAGCCTTGTATATAATATCAAATGTGATTTGGGTTTATCGTGAATCGTATTTTAGATGACATTGGTTCTTTAACCCAGTTACAGGCAGGATGTTGATTTTTGAAAAGATTAAAACTAAGAGGAGTTTTAATGAATCTTTAATTAGATTGAAAATGTGAATTGATAATTTAAATTATCAAATTTGAAAGGTGATCGAGAATGGAGTATCACCAGTTTTGCTCCAAAGCGGTAGTTAAATCTGTAATTAGATTTGAACGTGAAATGGTAATTAATTTTACCGATAACACAGTGGTGTTAGATGTGGAGTATTACCAGTTTTCTCCATGGGATATATAGGTTGGGATTGGGAAATAAAATAAATAATTACTTCGGTGTGGCTCGTTAATCCCGACTAGCTTGAAATGATATCCATAGGAGGATTAAAGAATAAATTTAGAAGAATTTATCTTGGATAAAATTAATGGGAACATTTCCCTAAGAATGTGATTTTGTGAATAAAAGAATATTCTGAATTGGAATGAGGCGTTTGTTGTGTTTGTGTAACATTGTTTATTATATACGTGGGTTATTCAGAAAGGCCGGGTCTATACCCATTCTGAATAACCGAATCGACGATAAGTCTAAGAGATTGAAGACGGTGCAAGACCGACGATCTTCACATCGAATGGTTGGGTGCTACTGACGCTCACGATGGGAGTAGCTACCTTGAAGGGGGCTGAAGTGGTAGCCGTCCGGACGTGCTTGGAGGTCGACGGATATGCGAGGAAAGTGCCTCCGGTTTCGTTCAGACCCAGAACGGACTTGTAAATGGATGGTGTGTCTGACATTGTATTCCTTTATATTGTATTCGTTGATCTCTGCTAAATATATCTCTGTTTGGCGGCGGAGAATTTATTCTCTTGCTTAACACCCTTCTCTGAGACATACGAGCTTAGAGGTTATATATTGGCAGAAATCAGTGGTACGATATGGATTGATAGTGTGGCATGCTGAGATGCAGTGATCCAGACTTTTGTTGAAAAGCAAAGTTTGGTGGATGATGATCAAAGCGCAGCTTTGATGTAGCATGGCTTTGTGTATAGCGTTGATTCGCGAGCCTCACACCCCGGTATGGTGGTAAACTGATGGTTAGATCAGTATGCTTTTTCGTGGATGGGCACCTTCGTGGTGTCGTGGATTCGGTCGACCGAGATTGAGCTTAGTGCTCAGAGGGATAGGGTAAGCGGTGTTTTCTCTCGCCGGGACGTAAGCCGCAGTGATACTCGATTTCCCAAAAGTGTGGATGTGCATTACGGTGTTTTCTCTAGCCGAGACGTAAGCCGTTGAGATGGCACTACGCGATCGATCTTTCGAATCAGGAGCCACCAGGATGGAAATCCAATTTCCAAATATGACATTTTGCGGTTTTGATTGTAGAGCCTAGTATTGGCGACATGATATATGGTACCCATGCCGTCTATGATTGATATATTTATATTTGAAGTTGTTTTCTTCACTTATAGTAATAATATAAGATGGAATTTCGCGTATTAAGCATATTTGGCTATTATAAGGGAAAACCCTATCCTCTGGCTTGCGTTGCATTGTGTGATGGGACCTGGGTCTTATAATAACTTCATTGTTCTTTATTTAACATTGCGCTGTTTGTTTTCTGCACTGGTATTCTTGGGAGGAAACCCGTTCCGTGTTATACGGCGTGGTCCCTTGATTTACCTAACTTTAAAAACAAAGATTAATAACTGTTTTAGTTCTCACACCAGTCACATGACTGACCTGGAGTTTATTGTTTTAACCTAAACTCTGGGTGCCCCTATTTTCCACACGGGCAGCTAGTAGTTTTGGTTTTGCAGATTTATATTCACAGGATCCTGATTTACAGCTGGAACGATGTTCGGAAAGCTCTGTATCCGTGCATTATTTTCAGTTGTGATTTATATTGTTTTTCCGCTGCGATGTATTTAAATGTAATTTAAATCTCTGATATTTTTCTGTGTAATATTTATTCATACTCTGTATATTCTTGTATTCTGATGGAATTGTTGTAATATACAATGAAATGTTCTTCTGTTTGTGTTCTATTTTGTCGTGTTCTCAAACAATCAGGTGTTTCGAACGGTCTAGATCGGTTTAGCGACTGATTCGGATCGAGCGAAATTCCTTGTTGTCACAGTTGGTATCAGAGCTTTGGTTTACAGAACTCGAGAACAAGACACTTTAGAACCATGCGAAAGAATTCATCAGATATTGGATTAGTAATATCCAATGAGAATGACTCGTTAGAGATAGGATCAGTAGTATCCTAGAACGAGTGTTAAGAGTATATTTTTCAAATGAAAACAATTTTGTTTTGAAATTTAAATCTCTTTATACGTATTTCAATATTTGTTTATTTTGAATATGGACAATCCAGTATATAAAGGTTTTGCATATACGCGTCATGAACGTATATTCGAAGTTTTAATATATTAGATAGATATAGAATCACATCCTAGTCGCCCGGACATGATTCTGATGATGGCGCGCCATCACCAGTATTTATTTTCGAGTGACAAAGGTGTGATATCTATATATTTCCATTAGGCTGGTGTGAGAACCAAAATTTATATAGCTGGAACACATTGTTGTGATTTGACATCAAAAACATGATTTTCTGTATATGTATCAAATTATGGATTTGAAACTCTAATTCACTAATTGATTGATGGCTGTGATGTTTGTTTATTGATTCAACTAAAAAAAAATATACTAGAATGATAAATGAAGTATAATCAAGATGATTATTAAGTGAAAAATAATGCAAACTCTCTTGACAAGAATCCTAAAAATATTATATAGGATATGGACGACTATGGCTTGTCTCATACTGAATTCTGGATGACCCCGAAACAAGCGAGGAGAGCTCACCATAAAGCAGAAAAAGAACGTGAGTTGAACTTAGGAACGTACGTGGGTATTTATTGCCGCATATGCAGAAAAGAAGGACATTATGCCGTTCGTTGCCCTGAGCGAAAGAAAAGCAGGGAGAAAATGATGAGAATGGACATAGTGTGTTTCAAATGCAAAGAGACAGGGCATTTCGTACACAAGTGTCCGAAGATAAAGAAGAAACCCCCAAATTTAGGAAAAGAAAAGAAGTGCTTTCAATGCAAAGAAGTAGGGCATCTAGCCCGAGATTGCCCATTAAAGAAGGGTGATAAGAAATCCAAGGGAAAGGAGCTATCAACTTTGGAAATCATGCAAGAAGAAGGCACGACTTCCTAGAAAGCTGGGTTTTAATGTAATGAACTAACGTTTTGGATATATGTAGGTATGATGCTTGTATGAACGTAATTATGCTTTTTGTTTTAAAATGTATTGGTATTGTATAATATAACTAAGGTAAGAAAATGTTGAACCAAGTTGAATTTAGCACCAAACATCGAACTGTATTGAAAATTTATCGCATTTGCTTGCATATACATGTACTTACATTGAACAGGTCATAGCAAGGAGGCTAGAGCCAGAGAATAAAATTTGTTTGCCCGACAAATAGGTACATGTTTACTACATAATTTACTGTTTTGTTTGGGTGATGATGATTTTATGAGCCTATTGGCTAGCCGCTTGGCTTTTTCTTTTTCTTTTTGAGATCTGAAGGACCGGGGAAGCTATTTGAAATTCCCCGATGCTCCCGGTGCAGGGGAGGTTATGGCGAAATTTTTCGAAAATTTAGGGTGTTAGCCAAATTTTTGAAATTTTGAAAATTCTCAGAAACTGAAAAGTTGGAGAATGGAAGCCAGATTGAATGTAGAGTTGATTAATCAAACCACTTTCGACTTTGTTCCTTTTCGGGGACGAAAAGTTTTAAGTGGGGGAGATTGTAACAACCCGTAAAATGCGAGCCAGTTTGAAATTTTTATTTTGGCAATTTTAGCGAATTTTGAATATTTAAAATGAATTATTTTAAATAATATCGACGAAAAATTTAGTTTGAATAGAATTCGACGTTTACATTTATATACGTCGTCGTTAGAATATAAATAATTATATATAATTATAAATAGAATTGAAAATGGTGCGGTAGTTCGATAATTCGATTTCAAACTTCAATTGAATGTACCGGGTGCAAAACAATCCGGATTTTAGTGAAACCAAAAACGTTAGGATCTAATTGATGATATCTTTCCAACGAATCCGAAAATTCAAGATTTCGTAGCGGGAATCAAAAGATATGTCCAGTTGAAAATTCTGAATAGTCGCTATGGAATTCAGGCCCTTAAAAATAGACATTTTGCAAACGACCTCGGATTTCGACGAAACCACTTTTGTTGGATCCGCAGTGTCAAATTATTGCTAGGTTTCAAATTTCGTAATTTTTCGAATCAATATGTGAGCGTGGCGAAGGAAAACGCGTTTGACCAGTTTCAGTTGATTTTGATCGACTGGAAAATGGCCATTTTTCAAACGGTCTCGGAATTTGACGAAATTAGTTTTGTTAGGACCGTATCGTCAATACGAAGCTAGGAAATATTTTTCTAGAATTTTTAAAGTTCGTATGCGACCCCGGTAATTTGAAATGTACGTTTAAAATTCAATATAATGAGTTATATTTTAAATTTAACGAAAACTGATCGTAACAGCCGAGTTGGGTTACGCAGCATATCCCATTGTGTTCAGAATGGGGGTAATTAGCTAGGGGCAACAGTCGTTGGGTTTGATTTAGATTTCATATGGATAAACATGTAACTATTGGATTCAAAAGAATTTAAAATAATAATTAAATAATAAATAAAATAAAATAAACCCCCCCCCTTCTCCTATACATCAGTCAAAGCCCCCCCCCCCCCCCGTCATTCGTGGATCTGAGGAAAGGAAATAAAAAAAAAACCAAGGACGCGATCGATCCAACTCGTCGCCCTCCCCCCCCCCCCCCCGGTTGGCCACCACGCTTCCACGCCCTGCGCCACCACCTCCCCGAGCAAACGCCCCTCCTTCTGTCTCGCCTTCGACAATCGAGCACCAAATTCAAGAAAAAGCGCACCTCCCCATTTCAATCACCTATCGCGGTTGCTCTCTGCCATCATCCAAGCTGACGCCGCCCATAGGAGTTCGTTGCTGGCCCCCTACGCTGCCACAGTCCGTCCCCCCCCCCCCCTTCCGGTTGACGGCTACAAGAATCTCTCCCTCTTAGAAAACACTGTAAGTTTAATTATATTGTATTTATATTATTTTTTTCTTTCTTTATTTTATGTAAATAAGTTTTAAAAGGATTAATAAAATCAGTTTTATATATATAGTGATTTTTATGAAAAAAAAGGGGTGAGCTTTTCTAGTTTTATTTATTTATTTTGTAGGCTAGTTTTTATTTTTATATAACAACAGTTTAAATCAGTTTTGTTCATAGAAAACATAGAAAAAATTTAATAATAATAGATTTTTGAATGCAGAGAGCAAGGATTAAAGATCTGATTTTTATATGTTTGAATGGCGGATAAAAATGTGATTTTTATAGCGATGAAATAAAAATTCGATCTTTATATATGAAATAGAAATATAAAAATAAAAAAAAATTATATAGAAAGAAGCGTTGTAAATATATATGAAGTGAACAAATAAAAATATGATTTTTATTTATTGAAGTGAAGTGATAAAAATATAATTTTTATTATAAACAGCGGGCCAAGGACTGCATTGAAATTTCAAACAGATCCATACGGTTCAGCAGTTCAAAAGAAAAGCACGACGGAGGGGAACCCTCGGTGAGAATTTCTCACCCTTCAATTTCTTTTTCTAGTTATATATATATATACTAGGATGCAGACGGTGTTTAGTAGCACCCGACACAATCGTCCACAGACCATGGACTTGTTTGTTTGATTGCAAAAATTAGTTAGATTATTTGGTTTGAATTGAATTGTGTGGTGGAATGAATGGATTTGATTGATTTGTGAATGGCGTGGGCCTTCACTAGACCGGGGATAAGGCTAGGCCTCGTCCCGTTTCTAGTATCGTGCCGTTATGCCGCCGAAATTTTCTAAAATAAGTTAGGAAAAAGGAAAAATATCATTTTATTTTGTAAATGAACTGAATAAAAATTCATGAGTTAAAATAAAATATTTTATCGTTAAAAATATAATTTTTAACGTGAATGTGAATAAATGAATAGTTATAAACAAATCAGCCGATTTGTTTATATATACACTGATTTGAAGGATATTGATTGGGATGATAAATTTTACACATCACCCAACTGCACAAATAAAATCTGTGTTTGATTGTTGAAACCCCACACGGGTGTTGGGATGAGAATTGGCGTACACTAATCCCAATAAATTAATTGTATGTTGATCGATTGGTCGACAGACTGTGTAAGCATTGATTATATATATTTGATGCTTATGCAGTTGTGTTGTGCACTTTGGATGATGGTTGATTATTTATGGTTGCTATTATATACATGTGTTGTATGGAATCCATATGATTAACATTATATGGTAATTGATTGGGCCTCATTCCAATTGTGAAAATAAAGAATATTTTAAAATAAAGATTAACGTGTTGACGGTACTCATTTGTTGAGATTAGTCATGTGGTGAAAGAAATATAGATTCATGTGTTGAATAGAATGAATATTCATTTGTTGAAAAGAATAACGAAGTTATTGAAAAATATAAAGCCGTGTTGATTAGTGATGCGCTATTTTGACGTGAATGATATTTATATCGATTATATTCGTTTTTGAATTTAAAACCAATTTGATTTGAAATGAAATTGAATTCGAATAGAATTGAATAGAAATTGAATTCGAATAGAAATTGAATAGAAAATGAATTCGAATAGAATTGAATAGAAATTGAATTCGAATAGAAATTGAATAGAAATTGAATTCGAATAGAAATTGAATAGAAATTGAATTCGAATAGAATTGAATAGAAATTGAATAGAAATTGAATTCGAATAGAAATTGAATTCGAATAGAATTGAATAGAAATTGAATTCGAATAGAATTGAATAGAAATTGAATTCGAATAGAATTGAATAGAAATTGAATAGAAATTGAATTCGAATTGAATTGAATAGAAATTGAATTCGAATAGAATTGAATAGAAATTGAATTCGAATAGAATTGAATAGAAATTGAATTCGAATAGAATTGAATAGAAAGTGAATTCGAATAGAATTGAATAGAAATTGAATTCGAGTAGAATAGAAATGAAATTGAATTCGAGTAGAATAGAAATGAAATTGAATTCGAGTAGAATAGAAATCGAATTGAAATTGATTTGGATTGAAAAGGATGTTGAAACAGTTTTTGAAACGAATTCAAAACTATTTATATAATTCGTTTTAAATAGAAATCGACGAAGTATATATTATATATATAATATAATGGCCTGAATAGAACGCGCCGCGCCGCGGCAGTTCGTGAATTTCGACCATTTATTTCAAACGGACATTACGGGAGATCCGACCGTCGGATTCTCCTAAAACCGGAACCGTTGGGTTCGTATCGAAAAGAGCTTTCTAACGAATATTAGAAATTCGAAATCTAACGGTTGGATTTGGAGATACGTCCAAATCAAATTTGAAAAAGGTCGCTATAAGTGCAGTTCGATGGCCATTGTTGGAAATCGACTGTACGGGCCTTAATAAAATTATTAAAAATAGTAATAATTTGTGTAAAATCATAAGAAATGATTTGGGAAAATTTGGGATGAAAAACTCCATATTTGAAAAGATAAAAATAGATTTTTGTCGAAATGAACTAGTTTTGAACTAGAATTAAAATCAATTTATTTTTGAAATAAATAAACTGAATTTGAAAGGAATTTTAAAAATAATCAATATTCCCAATAGGTGAAGTGGAAGTGGAGTTGAATCGAAATTATCTTCGGAATATTTCGATGTTGAATTTCGTGACTATACAGATATTGTCTTGGGGAATTTGAAAGATATGTTATATATCGTTATTTCCAATACGATATTTGTTGGTTTCAGAGTTTGATATTGAATATAAGCCGATATATTTTCTATTCAGAGCCTTGTATATAATATCAAATGTGATTTGGGTTTATCGTGAATCGTGTTTTAGATGACATTGGTTCTTTAACCCAGTTACAGGCAGGATGTTGATTTTTGAAAAGATTAAAACTAAGAGGAGTTTTAATGAATCTTTAATTAGATTGAAAATGTGAATTGATAATTTAAATTATCAAATTTGAAAGGTGATCGAGAATGGAGTATCACCAGTTTTGCTCCAAAGCGGTAGTTAAATCTGTAATTAGATTTGAACGTGAAATGGTAATTAATTTTACCGATAACACAGTGGTGTTAGATGTGGAGTATTACCAGTTTTCTCCATGGGATATATAGGTTGGGATTGGGAAATAAAATAAATAATTACTTCGGTGTGGCTCGTTAATCCCGACTAGCTTGAAATGATATCCATAGGAGGATTAAAGAATAAATTTAGAAGAATTTATCTTGGATAAAATTAATGGGAACATTTCCCTAAGAATGTGATTTTGTGAATAAAAGAATATTCTGAATTGGAATGAGGCGTTTGTTGTGTTTGTGTAACATTGTTTATTATATACGTGGGTTATTTAGAAAGGCCGGGTCTATACCCATTCTGAATAACCGATTCGACGATAAGTCGAAGAGATTGAAGACGGTGCAAGACCGACGATCTTCACATCGAATGGATGGGTGCTACTGACGCTCACGATGGGAGTTGCTACCTTGAAGGGGGCTGAAGTGGTAGCCGTCCGGACGTGCTTGGAGGTCGACGGATATGCGAGGAAAGTGCCTCCGGTTTCGTTCAGACCCAGAACGGACTTGTAAATGGATGGTGTGCCTGACATTGTATTCCTTTATATTGTATTCGTTGATCTCTGCTAAATATATCTCTGTTTGGCGGCGGAGAATTTATTCTCTTGCTTAACGCCCTTCTCTGAGACATACGAGCTTAGAGGTTATATATTGGCAGAAATCAGTGGTACGATATGGATTGATAGTGTGGCATGCTGAGATGCAGTGATCCAGACTTTTGTTGAAAAGCAAAGTTTGGTGGATGATGATCAAAGCGCAGCTTTGATGTAGCATGGCTTTGTGTATAGCGTTGATTCGCGAGCCTCACACCCCGGTATGGTGGTAAACTGATGGTTAGATCAGTATGCTTTTTCGTGGATGGGTACCTTCGTGGTGTCGTGGATTCGGTCGACCGAGATTGAGCTTAGTGCTCAGAGGGATAGGGTAAGCGGTGTTTTCTCTCGCCTGGACGTAAGCCGCAGTGATACTCGATTTCCCAAAAGTGCGGATGTGCATTACGGTGTTTTCTCTAGCCGAGACGTAAGCCGTTGAGATGGCACTACGCGATCGATCTTTCGAATCAGGAGCCACCAGGATGGAAATCCAATTTCCAAATATGACATTTTGCGGTTTTGATTGTAGAGCCTAGTATTGGCGACATGATATATGGTACCCATGTCGTCTATGATTGATATATTTATATTTGAAGTTGTTTTCTTCACTTATAGTAATAATATAAGATGGAATTTCGCGTATCAAGCATATTTGGCTATTATAAGGGAAAACCCTATCCTCTGGCTTGCGTTGCATTGTGTGATGGGACCTGGGTCTTATAATAGCTTCATTGTTCTTTATTTAACATTGCGCTGTTTGTTTTCTGCACTGGTATTCTTGGGAGGAAACCCGTTCCGTGTTATACGGCGTGGTCCCTTGATTTACCTGACTTTAAAAACAAAGATTAATAACTGTTTTAGTTCTCACACCAGTCACATGACTGACCTGGAGTTTATTGTTTTAACCTAAACTCTGGGTGCCCCTATTTTCCATATGGGCAGCTAGTAGTTTTGGTTTTGCAGATTTATATTCACAGGATCCTGATTTACAGCTGGAACGATGTTCGGAAAGCTCTGTATCCGTGCATTATTTTCAGTTGTGATTTATATTGTTTTTCCGCTGCGATGTATTTAAATGTAATTTAAATCTCTAATATTTTTCTGTGTAATATTTATTCATACTCTGTATATTCTTGTATTCTGATGGAATTGTTGTAATATACAATGAAATGTTCTTCTGTTTGTGTTCTATTTTGTCGTGTTCTCAAACAATCAGGTGTTTCGAACGGTCTAGATCGGTTTAGCGACTGATTCGGATCGAGCGAAATTCCTTGTTGTCACAATAATTTCTTTTCCTAACTCGATTCCATTTGATGTCATTCTAAGTCCGATTTAAATCTTTTCAATTTAATCTCAGTCAAACTCTAATCCATTTAACTTATTCATGTTAAATTTTCAAATCCCCAAATCCAAACTTTCTAGTTTTTATTCCAAATTCAAGTCTTTTGAATTCTCCCAAATAATTTTATTTTACTCAAACAATTCCCAGTTTGTCTTATTTGTATACTTTACTCTCATACAAATTTAATTCGATTTTATATAATCATTATAATTTTATTAAAATAACAACCAACGACATACCCATACATAATCTCAGAAAATTATCCTTTTTATATCAAAATATAATTTTAGGCAAAATTATCTCTTTTACTCATCTTTTTAAAGCAATACAATGTCATATTATTCTGTTCAAGCGTTTAGAAATACCTATCCATATAGTTGATCAAACTGATCAACCAGAATTCATAAGACACTTGACAAACCAATTATCAAATATAAACAGTTTTTCTATCAATTAAAAAATACGCGCTCATATATATATACACAATCAAACTCAATCTAGGGTATTATTAACCCCATCTCTATCGAGTTACGCCACAAAGCCAAGGTTATCACTCAACCATAAGCTCTGATACCAAGCGTAACGACCCGGATTTCAGTACTCTTTGAGCTGACCAAATGCAACCCAAGTCCAACCCAAAGAACACAAAAACTCAGATGTCGAAGAAAGGAATTAAAGGATCAGAAAAGGTAAGATAGAAAAGTTATAATAGAAGAACATAAACCGAATCAGAGTAAACACGAATCTCATAGCGGAATGAATATAATCACTTTTGAAATACAAATTGAATTTAAACTTACAGATCATCAGAGTACATCACATATACAACATAGCGAAAATTAAAATCTAAATATCTATCGTTGAAGCCTCCTTCTCCTATCTCCTCTAGAGTATCTATAAAATCCTGAACTACTTGCCTACCCGTACAAATTTAGGCACCCAAGTGTTTAGGAAAAACATATAAAAATAAACTCTGGGTCAGTCATGGGACTGGTATGAGTAATCAATTTTAAAACAACTTGCTTTATAATTGTTATCAGATAAGACTACGCTATAAAAACGAAACGAGTTTCTCCCTTAGAGGATCCCAAGCATATGGTTTAACTTTCAAAACGTTTGGAAGGAAAAGATAATCGTAAGACCGATCCATACATAAACATGGATGGTTTTTACCTTACGATAACCCAAAGCAATCTTTGAAAACAATATTATTCTGATATTATAATAGGATCTATCAATCCATAAGTAAATAGCATTCTAGTAGAAAACTTGCTTCTCACGCTCTATATATATAGTATACAATCAAAACCGCGAGCGCTTATTGGGTAATGGATTTCCAACTATGACAAGGTATTGAACCACCTTCCGATAGTATATCTCTAGAGGGGAATATACTGGGTTCAACAAAAACATCTTGCAACCTAGCCATATATGACTGATTGCTCATATCTCTTGAGTGTATCGAATATATTATCACCTTATGGTTGGTACCAACATAACCATTCCGAGGAGAAACAGAAGCGAAAGAAGTAACAAAATGAATATCTTCTAGATGGTGACAATACACCCTAATGGGGGAGATCCACATAGTCATCCTACCTGCCTGATTTTTGTCAATTCCCAGTTGTGAGTCTTGAGGTCAAAACTAACCTTTAGATATATTACGACTTCATTCACTTTGAATGCCACATCGTCAAACCTATCAAATCACAAATTGATTTCCCCAAAACCACAGGTATAAAGCTAAGAGAAACGAATTCCTCAGCCACCAAACATAGTTTTGAAGAGATCATCTTACGCGATCTGTTGGGCATACTTTGTCAGACATTCGCCCATACAAGTTGTCCTAGGACTGGACAAACCGAAGGCACTATCCTATATATCCATGTTAGGCAATTTCTACCTAGGACCAACAAAATAGCCCTTGCATAAGCTTCATCTTCAATGGTTTTCAATTTGACTTCAAATTAATCAACATCTAGGTTGATACAATGTGGTATTTGGATTTCATTTGGAAAACCAATCTCGTTCTCTTTGTATCGATGAACGTTAAAATTTTTTAGGGCCAAGTGATACTTAAAGGAATCAGGTTATCACATTCAAAAAAATTGCAATATTAATTTGTTAACTATCAGGACTTATCTATAGATTCTCAGATTTCAACAGTAATTTGATATTAATAAGGCATGTAAATGATTAAATTAAACTAAGCAAGTCTATCATGTCACAGCATCTTAATCAAACAAAACAATAAACCAATTATCTCACAGATCTGTTCTATCACAATTCAAATGAACATCATTTATAGATTTCTTGATCTTGGAAAATAATTATTTCCAAATCATCTCTATTTAAGACTTTATTCAGTTTAAGAATCCTATTTATTGATTATAACCGTATTGTTATAATCCGTACTGCAATATATATGACTTATAAATATAACTATTATTCTATTAATTCAATATGTAATTTATTTAAATTTTATTTAAAATGGAAAGTGTATGATACTTTCTTGAATTTAATTTAGTCGGTTACTGATTCAATATTTCTTCCCACCCCATTTATTTCCGAACTTCGGGAATAATCCTATCCTTATCGGTCAACCAATAGCTCTTATTAGTATCTTCTACAACTATTCTTGTCTGCAAAACATTTGCTCCTTACATTATTCACTTTGGATTGTGAGTATCATTCCTTCTGAACTAGTTTATCACATCACTCGATTTCATTGATAAATATTGGTACTCGGTTAAATTCTGGTTATATAATCACTTTTCACATTCGTATAAATTCCAACGTTTGGTTTAATTGTCGTTATTTCACTCTTATATCGTTTCTTGATTTAAGATATATTTATCAACCAATTAAATAACATTTTCATTGTTTCATTTTCAAAATAATTAAGATCATAAAAATTCAATATTACTGATGATCATACATTATCTATTTAATTACAACATAACGTCCGTTACAGTCCATCTGATTTGAACAAATTATCTAGTTTTAGAAATAAGAATATCCATATTTTTATTCTAATTTTAATTAATTAGAAAATAAATAAATCCGAATCTATTTATTCATATAAAATGACTTGTTATATTCTGATAAGTACATCTTTGTTTACACCGGTCTTTGTCTGATCATCTGTCACTTCCATTTTTAGATTTCATTATCTATACTGCATTTCTTCCCTTTTTATTTCTTTTTAGAAATATTACTTTTATTTCCTGTAGATCAATATTTACACATATATCAAAATGTTAAATTATACTTTAAAAGGAAATCTTTTTATTTTGTTCTATCTTTCTTTGTATTTTTATTTTACTTTCTATATATATTTTCCTTTGATTAAATTTTTCTCAGCCGATTTTGTTTTTGGCCCAAACACCTTCCCCCTCCCCTTTCTTCTTTTCATTTTATTTATTTTCCCTTCAGCCCAATGTCCATTAGCCCAGGTCCATGCATCCCTTTTTTGAATATATACTTATAACTTTCTCGTACCCACACCATTTTAACACCGACCTACCGATGCACAAACCACGAATAGTAGATCAAAGCCTATCCCTTACTTCTCCATTTTTCCTTTCTAATGCTTCTTGTATCCATCTAGATGCACACTACTGCACTGTGCACATGCACACTACATCCAGTCCACCTGCAACCGCCGTGATCACCCCCGCATGTGTAACTCCACCTCAAGACCTCATCCACTCCGTCCATCATCGCTCCGATCATCCCTAGTGAAATCTGGGTATCCAACCCTAAACGCAATAACCAACGAACAAAACCCATCACCTTTTCGTCTCGCCACACCACCTCTTCACACTGTTTAACCTCAAACTTCACCAGAGTGAAGACGAACCCAAACCCGACCTTCACCCCAATCTTGGTTCAACTCGAAGTCCCCATCACCCCATTGTTCATCGACAAAGTTATCATATTTTAAAGCCCACAAAAACTAAAACGAAGCCAAACTCTCCAATCGATCGATTTAAAAATTAAAATAATATTTTTCCTATGATCTTTATGCTTCCATGCTGCCCCGGTATCAACGGCATGGTTTCCGACCACCGGGATTGCCGGAATTTGACCAGAGTTCAAATTTGTGATGATCTAAAAATTCTCTTCGTCCGCTTTACTAAAAATCACCATTTTACTTGTTAAAATCACGATTCCTAATTTGTAATGAGCCTATTACCCTGAATTGTAATTTAAACAACACCGAATTTGGATCATTTATGCTTCACTTACTGTATTGTACATATTAATGTATGTATGAAACGTTGGTTATATTGGAATTATTTTTATATTATGTTGTAGATATATACGAATAATATTCATGTGGAATTCAGGTTCTAATACATACTAGTATTTGAGTTAGGAATTTCTAAGATTTACACAGGAGCATGCTTCATCTTTTTTTAACATACTCATATGATTTTACGGGATTATCAGTGATTAAATCCATCATACAAACTAGATCTTTGAATTAAAAGGGATACAATATATTTATAAATGTATATGAGCCCACCTCTATATTGCATCATTTCAGTATACTACCCAGGGAATAGTTCAAAAGGAATAACAAAAGTGAAATTCACTCACAACTGTTCACTGCCAGGTTTGTCCTTTGTATCATAAACATATTATAATATTGAATTCAGACATTATCAAACATGATTTAAGTGTATTTAAACAAACATTCATAGGCATATTATTAGTAGCATTGATTTAAAAAAAATGAATCAACGTTTACTTATAGATTTGCTCCTCTGTTTCCAGGCTCTTTGTCCAAGATTTTCTTCCATATCCCACTCCAGTTTGTTGCCAATTCATTTCTAGTTTCAGTTTGGTTCTACTAATTTGTGAGGGGATTGTATGGTATAATAGAGTATTTATAGGGGGAAAGAAATATAAATAATGTGGCTTGCATGGAAAAAGTTAACCTACTGAGTGAAAATGTCATAGCTGTTGCGTAGTTTGATTTGAGGAATAGCCATGCTATGTATTTGTGTGTGTATATTGAAAAGGGCAGTTATGTCATAGCTGTTTTCATACTTGTAAGGGAAAAATTAGTATATAATTTCCTACCATTTACACTTTCACTAAACACAAAACAGAATTTAACCAATACAATTTTACTATCATCATCCTCTTATTCTTTCTTGTGTTATGTAGTGTCAAAAACGTTGGATATGCAGTTTATAACAATCTACTGAGAAGACTACTTAGTAAAAATTACACCATACCATTGTTAAAGTGGGGTTAATGACATTCTTCAACTGTTATGCTACAACTTAACACATTTGGTATTCACCGTAAATTTATCGAATAAGTTTATCATTCGTTTTAGCAGTTTTGATACATGTAAGTCTGGTAAGTGTAGTTATCAATTAACAAAGCTAGCTGTTGTGAAAAGGAGGGGTGTGTTCATATGTATTGGTTGATTTGAAAGCAAATGAAGTTGTGTCCTAGCTAGTTGAAAATGGTGCAACTATAGTGTATAGTTGTGTACGATGTGTAGTTGATTGAAAGAAATAAGCTATGGTCATAAATGTGAAATGATACTGCAGACATCCTTATATGAAGTGCAAACATAGGTATATATGCATGCAGTATAGCCATGTTCACATAATGAGGCACAAATATATATTTGGCATGTGAGGATTGCTGAAATGAATTAAATAGGCAATTGCTTATTTCCTAGCAATGTACTATACCTAGACTTCACTAGAATGTGTTTGTAGACATACTAACTGGGAATGTTGATGATGCAATGCTCCTATCAGTTATAAAAAGTTGCTTGTGTCGACAACTAGGGATCTGGGATATATGCCGACTTTTAATATCTAGTCGCCCAACCTTTTAGGTAGGAGAGCATATCGGTGAATCCATTTTTCTACCTGTCCTTCTCTCCCTTCACCAAGTTACACTACCTATGACTACTTTGAGATCGAGTGAAAAGTCCTTGCATGCAAATTCATACCCAAAACAAAGATTTTGATTCGAATGAGCTAACCATAGCAGGTTGTCCCGCAATTACTCCAGTTAGGTCTAAGCGATCAAAGTACTTCCATATTTGAATAGAATTACCATGTATGAATTGTTGTCCATAATTAGTATCTGCATTGGTTGTTTCTTTCTATCCGGAGCAAAGTCTTACCATTCCTTAGTCTAGGCCCAAAGTGACTATCGGTTGCTTGGCCTTCTGGTTGGTGCAGACCATACACTTTTAGGCTAGTTCTAGGAAGTGATATAGTATCCTAAGGTTTTGCTGCACATTGTGTACATTTTATGTAAAATAGATTTTATACTTAGCATGGAAGCAACTTCCTGGTTTGAGATTTTATCCTGATCTTGTCAATTTCACATCATGGCTATGTAATCTTATTTGTATAAAGATGAAACAAATGACTATTTATTTAATTTATTGAATGATAAATCTATTTATATAAATATATTAAGGACTAGTCAAAGCGAAATCACAATATTAAAACATTATTCACTTGCATATGCATATAAATATAGCAAGTATACACATGAGATTAACAAATAATTGTTCAAATTTTATAGTATTTGCAATTAATATTTGTTAGATCCAAAAATGGCTTTAACACCCAAACTAGTAATAATTCTAAATAAAAATGAAATCAAAAAGCAAAGGGAAACACACGATTTATAGTGGTTCGGTGTTAAAGAGCCTACGTCTACTTTCAACTTTTTGAATTAATGATTTTGACATAAGTACACTAATGATTCTCACTCAAATTCACTCATACAACACATAGATCCACTCAATTCTCTCAAAAATATAGTTTGAAAGATGATTATGATTTGAATATGGTGATGAAATTTGGTTAACAAGAGGGTTTGAATTCTGAATTTGCCAAAAGATCTCTTCAAATGACCCTTGGAGGTGTATTTATATGTGAAAAATCTCCCTGGAGTGGCTCCGGTTCGAGGACACGTGGCAGGCATCTCATGAAAATCGAGTTCGGATAGAATAAGATGATGACAACACAGCTGTGTCGTGGGTGAACGTGGGGATGTGGCCATCTAACCACTTCGAGTTTCCAAGAATTGTGGGGTGTAACCTCCGCCCATTTGTTTTCGGCTCGGTCCGGATGTACAAAGGAAAAGAGTGGCGGATCGGTCTCCCTCGACCCGATCCGAATTTGTCCCTGCTTCTTTGATTTCTGCTTCGCTTCCTTTTGTTTCGGCTTGAGACCCCCGATCCGATCCAAACTTCAAATGCATGTTATTCTAACCAACATTCTTCAAGAATTGGATCCATGGCTTTGTGTAGCCTATTTCACAAAGTAGGCTAACATTTTGCCCCCTCGAAGTACACATTTATTGAAGATAAAGTGTGCTTCGAAATTGTCAGCTCACCGATTTCTGAAACAAAGGCCATAGAATAACTGCTTTTGAATTAGCACCATTGAATATTTGTGTCCCTTCACTTGTAAGGTCGTGTTGCTTTGCTAAGTCACTTCTCTTGTTGTCTATAAATACATTCTGAAATACACAAAATTGCTTCCGTTGTTCTAAAGTTACTTCGAGAATTCTGTTTAATATTCAAGTATCTCCTCCAAGTAAGCCTTTATATGATTCTCTTTAGATTCACTTCATGTGTTGAATTAATGTCTATGACTCTGCTTGGGATCAGATCCAATCCGTATGGCCTTATCTGCACTCCAGTGCCGTTAGGCTAATGGGCTACATGACCATGGTCCATCTTTTCGGTCCAATCGGAGCATGATGCCACACTGGTAGGAATACAAAGGGCTGCTCCATTCCCATATAAATTTACTACTTCTCCATATCTTTCTTCTTCCTTTCATTTCCATCGCTTTCCAAGTTTCGTACGCACGAAAAAACCCTAGTTCCTGAAACTTCAAAATTCCCCATTAATCCTCAAATCGATCACATATGTGGGTCAATAACTTCGATTAACTCCATTTTACTTGATTCCAACTCGAATTCATGATTAATTTGAGCGATTTCAGCATGATGTTTCATTGGCTTTGACTCCGTGCCTTCCACCTTCTTGCTATCGTGGATGATGGCCTCGTCACCATCTCGATGCAGTGGCGGAGGGGACTTAAAGCAGACGTTGGTCATACCAATTTATAAATACTTTACTTGGTAATAATTTGGACATTGGCAAGGGGAATAATTGTGTCAACGGAGCGGAGTGGAAGTAGGAAGGAGAAGAAGGATTGGTTCAAGTCGAATGCTTCACGAAGATAAGGAGTAGCCATTAAGGACAGTGGGTTGGACTGGTTTGAGTCGGAGGAAAGAATTAATATTGTGCTGGGAGGTTGAGATGAGTGGACAGGTCTCGTGGTGCTGAAATGGTTCGGGTCGATGTCATTCGACCCGGTTAGATTTGTCTTTCTCTTAACTCCTCCTATCCGATCCCATTCCTTTCCTCGTTCCGAACCAGTTCGCCGAAGTGAAGCATCCGAACCAATCATTATCATGATACGTACATCGAACCGATCTGATTATGACGTTAAGAAAGAGGACTTAAACCAAACCAATTGTAACTTACTCACCTGAACCGATCTGAAGACATTCAACTTAACATGCAAGAACTGTCCAACTAACTTAATTAACAATGACTTTGGTTTATGACTTTGTGGACAGTTAGGATAGAGCCCTTTTAGCTGGACTTTATAGATTTGACTTACATGGAACCTTACTTCATATCGCTTTTAATTGATGCTGTCTTCTTATCTTTTCACTTTAGCACAGAATTCATACCAGCAAAATTTAGTTTACACACATACACAGAGGGACACAAGCAACTTTACTCTAATCCTTGCTATTGTTTCTTCAATAGTACATCAGATATGACCGAGAGACGCTCATCTAGATTAGCAGAGACAAGAGAAGTTGTGGGGACACCCGAGAATCCTATCATTGAGGATGTATCTTCTACCTACGATTCAGACTCGGATAGTGAAGGCCTAGATTATGAAATGGGGACTCATGATAGTGAAGCATCGTCCGGGGGAATGTTTCCCTAGGCGAGGAAGAAGAAGGATGGGTAGGAGATAACCATGCCCCTGACGAACTTAGGGATGCAATTATCTTGGAATCGCCTAAAGACTCGGTCGAATCAACGATTGATAATGACAGACTTGCACGGATATGTCTAAAACACGGGATTCTTCGGAGAGATACTGAGGTGCCATCAAAAACAGACCGTCCTCATAATCCACCGGAAGGGTATACGGCCGTCACCAGACTAATGTGTCTTGTTGGAGAAATACCTCTATTCCCACCATTTATTGTCAATTTTCTAAGACAATTAAGGATTGCCCCCATGCAGCTTCTGCCTAACTCCTACGCCTATTTGTATACTCTGTATATAGCCTATAAAGAAATTCTTGGTGAAGAGTTGACTTTCGAAGATGTTCATTTCTTTTACAACTTCAAGCATCGAAACAATGACACTCCGTCCTTCGTATATTTTGAATCGGTGCCGAAAAGGAAAATTATCACCGTTCTGTTTAGTAGTAATGCTGGGGATCCAAAACCCAAAGTGTTTTATATCAAACAACAGCCCGGGTGTGCCAGAAGATAGATCAAATCAAGTAGGGACTTAGAATTTTTTGAGTTTTAGTTCCAGCCTTTATCTTACATTTATTAAGCGTTGCTTGCTTCTTTTTTACAGGTCCTAATCCTCCACAAGAAAAGCTTCCAATACAATTTGACCATTTGAATCAATTACTTAATGATGACCAAAAGTTCTTGACCATTAAGGATTGTTTAGTAGATGAATATCTACATCGGCACTGTCTACTTGCCATAACCCATAGCATAGGACATAGAGAAGGCCCTTATGTGTACATACCCCAGTCGATATTATTCCTGAGATGGGAGATAGCTCGAAAAGTCCAACAGTATAACTTAGAGACCCTCTTTCTCCATCTTCGACTCAGGATGATGAACTAGCTGACATAGTTGAGAAGGATAGGGATAAATATATCACTCCTGAAGACGTGGCAACCCATAAGAGGCCAATTTCTCCAAAAGAGTTACCGTTAGTCATTCCTTTAAGATATAAGACTACAGTTGATGACCTTATATATCGGGATTTAGGAGATCTTCCTTTGTCCAAGAACTTTTATACTGCAGATGGTTCTGCAACCAATCCTCTTGCTCTCACTTTTGAGGAAGAAGTTACTCCCATAATGTCTAGGGAGACTACAAATACCGGCCTCAGTCCAAGCTCTGGTCGGTTTTGGGGGGAATCACCACTTTAGGGAACACACTGCACTGCACGTCACAACACTTGAGTTTTATGTTAATGTTAACTCTAATATTCTTTCATTTCTTCTTATAGGACAAATGGTTAGGCAGCGTCACTATACGAGGGATGTTCATTCGAGTAAGCCCCTAATGGATCCCGATGAGAGGCATGACTAGCGTAAAAGTAGGGGTAGAGATGACAGGAGGGGCCGACCTCCTAGGCCTTATCGGTCTTCCCATTCTCAATTTCCACACCACAAAGATTCAGATAAATGCAAGAGTCAACCTTCACATCATGAGAAGGATAAGTACAGCACTAAGCCTTCTGCTCCATCTAAAGGCAAGACTCCTCAAGACAGTACTTCTAAAAGGGTTCCTGATCCAAAAGAGAAGCAATCAGAATCGAGGAGAGATGCAGGAAAGAACCGACCTATCACGAAACTATCTCGTCGCACTGCCGACATAACTACAACAAGGCCGGTTGTTCTCAATGACGAGAACCAGGCCAGACTGGAAGTTCTGAGGCAACAATTTCATGATCACCATTTCGGGCACATGCACTTTGTCCCAAAACTCGAAACGGTAAAACCTGATTGGGCCAACGATGTTAAGGCTACTATAAATTTCGTGGATGAACAATATAAAGAAATGAAGAAGTATGCAAAGACTCTCTCTAAAATCATTAGCGATCTGATGGCAGATGTGAAAACCATGGCCGATGCTGCTAAGTATGATGTGAGGGCTATCGAAAACTCTAAAAAAGATCTCGAGGATGCCCAAGCTAAGCTCGCTCTTGCAAAACGCGACGTAGATAATCATAAGAAGAAGCTCGAAGAATTACAAAAGCGCTATCATTCTGAGCTTGAATCCCACAGTCAGGAGCGAATAGATTTAAAAAACCAGGCCGAAGATGCTAAGTCCGAGAGCACTCGTCTAGCCCAAGAGAAGGCGGACTTAGCCAAAATGAACGTAGAGCTTGAGGCTAAATTACTAGAGGCTGAAAATAAGGCAATTCTTTCCAAAGGAAATGCAAATACGACATTTCAGCAAGTTGAGGAAGTCAATGAACAGCTTAAAGATGCTCAAAGGGAGCTGGACGAGAGTAGTGAAACTATGGTTGGATTTTTCATTCAGTTGATTCATCATCGAAATCTTGCTTGGCTTTAGGACTATCCTCTTCCCCTCGTTTATGCATGGGAACAATTAGTCGAGTGGGAAAAAATAGAACTTGGGGTTGACTCAGTCGATGAGGATAAGCTGATGGAGAAGTACTTGAGAGGTGAAGAAACAGCTCGCTTAGCTGAAGGGTGAAAACTTATTGTCGCTGCTATGGAGGTGGAAAAGCGTCAAGCCAAGGGAAAGGATACCATTGAAATTGGTTCTTCTTCTGCCACAGCTGAGACTGCTATAGTAGAAGGGTGTGATCCAGAAAGGCCAGAGATCCCCGAAGCTTCTTCCTTACCATCTATTGCCAGATTGTCTCCCGAAATTCCTGTTGCTCAAGTTGAGAAATCTACTGAGGGTATTTCTACTTTTTCACCTCAATTTTCCAAGGCTATCTCAACCTTTCATCACATTATTGGACAAACACTTGAAAGTCCAGCGTTTTCTCCTGAGTTGATAACTGTTACTTCTTCTCCTATAGGTACCAAGTCAACTGATAAAGTTGATGACTCACAGAAGACAATTCCAGGTGAAGGGTCTACTGGAGAAACTCGAGAGAAACGGGATGAAGTCATTGTCCCTAGAGCTGGAGGAGGAGTAGAGGACAAGAAAGAGGAGGCTACTGACAAAGCTCCTGTGCCACCCATCATCGAAACTTCACACCATGGGGAGATGATAGATGCTCTAGTAGAAGATGTTGGTGACGAGGGACATGAAGAGGAGGATGATGATGCTCTAGTAGAAGATGTTGGTGACGAGGACATAAAGAGGAGGATGATGATGTTGTTGTAACCGGAGATTCGGGGAACGTCGATGACATGACCTTGGCTATGATAAAGGTCAAACAAGACAAGCGCATGCAGTTAAAAGTTGAGGAAACAGACCCCGAAAGTCTTAAGCCTCTTGCGATGGTGCCTTCCGGATCAAGGTTAGTTGTCAAACTTTCAACTCGGTCAATTACAGAGGAGCTTGCTAAAAAATCTTCTATTGATCCTAGTGCTCCAATTCCTGGGAAGAAATCCATGGACTCCAGCACTCCAATTCCGGAGAAGAAGAAGCAAAAGCATATCATTAGTGAAGCTGATAAAGAGGAGAAAGAAAAGCTTAAGGCTGCCAAGAAGGCAAAGTCTACTCCGAAGTCCAAATGAAAAGTGGCTTTGTCCTTTGCATTGTTTTATCTCCTGGTCCACTATTATTGTAGCGAGCGCGGCCCTCGCATCTTTTGTTTTAATCTTCCTATGTAAATCCACGTATTTGTAAACAAAATAGTTTATTTCCTGCAACGTCAAATGTTTGTGAATTCATTACTTAAGCAAGAATGTAAATAAACAACAGAACATATTTCAAATCACTATTATTTAGACGATAGACAATATATGCGGGGTTGTGCATTTGTATGCCCCTATCAATGTTGAATAAGTAGCATGTCTAAAGCTTTGTTCAAGATTGATTAGCTTTAATACTTAGTTTCCCCCAGCTCTCTAGTGGGGTCAAGTTCCCTTTACCGGGGATGCTTATTCTTTCGAGCATCTTTATACTCTCTTGTCTTATGATCAGGTTTGAGTATCATCAAGTCGGTTTCTTTTCGGATGCACCATCATGCCTCGGAGGACGTCGTATTCCCGTCCTATATACTCTCTTTCATTTCATGAGAGTTAGAGTTAGGAATGTCATCTTCCCATTCCTTTAATCCTGTTATGCAAACGGTCGTTTCGTTTGCTCCTGCACGTGAATTGTTTCCAATTTTTTAAGCTTAATTTAATGTTTAGCATTTCATAATCAGGACAGAACAGTCACAGAACATAAGAATAGTGCAGGAAAATAAATGGCACACGATGTTTCTATAGTGGTTCAGCTAAGTCGTAGTCTACATCCACTTTATATTCCTTTGTTCATATAAAAGACTTTTCAAAGCAAGTCGTGCCCCTTTACATAGTTCATAAAAAACAAAAGAAAGTAGTACATATCTAACTCAAATATCGCCGTAAATGCTGAGCATTCCAAGCTCTGGAAATCTCTTCACCATCAATGGTCGTTAGCTTGAAGGCTCCTGTATCAAGCTTCCGTTGGATGGCATATGGCCCTTCCCACTTTGGACCCAATTGGGTTGGAGGCGGGAAGACTCGTTTCAACACTAAGTCCCCTGGTTCGAAGGTCCTAGTGCGAACCTTTTTGTCATAATAACGTGCTGCTTGGCATCGATGCTTTGAGGCACGCAAGTCCGCTTCGTCTCTTTTTTCTTCAACCATGTCGTGGGACTCTAGGAGGAGTGTTTTATTTGTCATTGGGTCATAGTAGGTCACCCTATGAGAGGGGACTTCGAGCTCCACCGGGATCACTGCCTCCGATCCGGAGGAGAGTGAAAAGGGAGTATGGCCAGTTGCCGTCTTAAAGGTCGTTCTGTAGGCCCACAAAGCTAGCGGCCACTCATCCACCCTATAACACCCCGTAAATTTAAATATTAAAGTTAAAAAATTAAAGAATACTTAATTTTAAATGTAAGAATAAAGGGAAACGGGCTACGCCATTGTGTTCGTCTCGAAATTCTTGTTGAGATAGAGTCCGAGTTTGCGTAAATTGGACTTCGTATGAAGAAGTTATGGCTGTCGGAAGTTTCCAGAAAATTCAAATAAATTCGAACAGCTCGAAACAGATTCAAAATTCAAATCAGAAGACAGAAGCGGACTGGGCGGGAAAATTCCCGTCCAGGACCCAGGTCGATCGAGGGTCGACCCTAGTGTTGACCTCCCCCTTACAGGTCGACCTTGGGGTTGACCTGCCACCCCGGGCAGATCTGAGGGATGACGATTTTGTGACTCAGTGCCGAGTCATTAGGGATGAGGTGTCACTCTATCTTGACTGGATGGTCTAGATTGATTCTAGGTTGATCGGATGGCCTAAATTAATCCTAAATTCTATATAAACACATGTAGACTCAAACCCTAAAACAAAATAAAAATTAGAACCATGGCCATCATGCTATCACCTTGCAACCTAGAATAGCCGCCACCAACTAGAGGGAAAATGAAGCTAATCAACTCAATTCAACAAAAATTTATAACAACAACAATGAATTTGTATACTTCAAAGGCGAGCTAAATCAATTTCAGAACTCAGATTCCAGAACTCAAAACCTTCTTTGAGTTGTGAGTTCAATTTCTTTAATAAGATAATTAATAAGTTAATTGGGTTGAGTTATAAATTGGGTTACATGGCTATGTTTGTGAAACATTGGAAAAATGTGATATTTTGTGAATATATGCTAATTGTTCATAATGATAGTATTGTTGTTGATCCCTTTTCATATGCCAAATCACCTATGTTCAACTTGATTCACGTTTGATATCATTTTATATGCAAGTTTGGGTGTAGATTATATGCTAGTTTCTATATGAATTGTACACAAATCTACATGTGAATCAAATAAAGTGACTATATGCAAGTCTAGGTAGAGATTGGTTTCACATATATGCAGGTTTACACCTTTAGATTTAGATCTATGATGTACATGGTTTTATGCAAGTTCGTGACTATGGCCTATGCAAGTTTTGAATGAAACCTATATTCATATATGCAAGCTTTAGGTGAAAACTATATATATATATATATATATATATATATATATATATATATATATATATATATATATATATATATATATATATGCAAGTTCACACCTTTAGGCCTATGTTTAGATTCTTGACAATACAAAGTTTATGCAAGTTATGTTGTAATCCTTATTTGCAAGATTAGATCCATTTTGTGTGTTATGCAAATTTGCGATGTTTCTTCTCTTTTATGTGCTAGATTAATTGCTAGTCAAATATGCATATATGTCATGATAAACGAACGAACAACGTGGGGACGATGGGGGTAATATTGAATATAAACATATTGAGAATTGGCATAATGGCCTTGAAAAGGCATATAATTAATTTAAGACATTAATTGGAAAATTGGCATTTATGGACATAATTGAGACAATTATGGACATAAGTATATTTGGAATTCATTGACAAATTTGAATAGGGATATTAATCCAATTTGGGTTTAAATGAAGATGCGTAATAATAAACCGCCTAAGACACGAGGTTAGACTCTTTTATGGTGTAAGACTGCCCGGACCCGCTCGGCAAATCCAGCAGCCACAAATGCCAGTCTAATGTGAGAGGTCAAAGGCATGAATTAAATGCGTAAAAGTTGTAAAGACACGAGGTTAGGCTCGTTTGTGGTGTAAGACTGCCCGGACCCGCCCGGCAAATCCAGCTGCCACAAATGCCAATCTAATGTGGGAGGCCTTTACAAGGTTGCGGTGTTAATAAATTAAGAAACACTTAACCAGATAAACATGTGGTGGGACATGAGGGGGTTAAGTTGGTGCTTTGGGTGGCTTGTGAAATTAAGAGGGTGCCTTGGGTGGCATGTGAAATACGATTAAATGCACTTAATAAAGATTGAAACATGTAAGAAGACATGAATAAGAATTGGGTTAAGTGGGGAAAAAACTTAGAGGGGACCAAGCATAGGTGGAAAGCTTGTGTCATGCATGGGGGGCCTTTTCAAACCAGTAACCCATTAAGTATCTTTGTAGGCTCGACCCAAGTCGAGGACGGGACACGCGTACTGAGTTTGATTGTAAGAGGTCAAAACGGGTTAGCGGTGGCAACGCAAGTCCAACAGGGTCATATGCGTGTGTGGGCCCGGGCTAGTAGGTAAGACGTTTTTGCATCGTGTAGATATAAGTCGTGCATTTTGGTGGTATCGGGTTGCCACTTTGGGAAGTGATACACCCCACTGTGGGGCCAGCACGGGTATCTACGAGTTAGGGAGCCGATCGAATGGGGGTAGTGGGTACACCTAGTGGAGATAGGGGCAGATGGCACCTTTGAAGGCAGCTAGGGGTACACGAAACTACCATTATCATTATTGAGTTCTGTAGGCAGGATTAAATTTTTGGGTGTTTGGTGTGGTGCAGTGTAGTAATTATCCTATAGTGATTAGGTATGCCTTTAACGTTATCTTTGTTCATCTTATTTCCTTTGTTTGCTCTTTCATACCCAATTGTTCACAGTCATTTCCTTATTTTCCAGCTTATGCCTTATCCTAGTTACTTAATGATTATATTGTAAAAGTTATTGCACTCGCCAGACTTTATGTCTGACCCCTTTATTTCCACCTATTTTCTTCCTTTCCCCCCGCCCGCAGGTTCTCGGGATGGGACTAGTACCAGTGGAGCTTGATTTGGACAGCTTTATCTCTTTCTTTTGGAAGTTTCTTGGATCGCTGAAGTAAAAGTTCAGCCTATCTTATTTGTGGCTATTTTATGTTGGGGTTATGTCTTTCATTTTAAGTACTCTGATTTAGTCAAGATGGATATTATGTACTTGACTCTAGTCTTTGGTTTTTGATGATGTAATCAAACTTACTAGTTTACCACTGCAATGAATGAAGTTTTCAATTTTAAGTATTGTTTTGTATCTGTCGTGTTGTTAAGTTTCTGTTCTATACACACTTAAAACGCTCCATAGAAGTTAATGCATTCCCTTTATGAGTGACATTAATGGACGTGGGTGTCACACGTGGTATCAGAGCTAAAGGTTACCAGAACATATAAGATATTTTGAAAAACTATTTTTCAAAAGCATTTTATAAAGAAATACTTTCAAAAGTATGTTGTAAGGAGAATATCTTCAAGAGAAAAGTTTATTTTTAAAACATAACCCCAATAGCCATATATCTTTTTTTTGAATTCTTCGTTTGAATCTCTTCATTTTCTTTTCAGCATGTCTGGAATTCCCGAGATACCCGAGGGGATACCGATACCAGGATGTTTTAGAAGGTATGTGGAAGCTAGGGCCCATGTCGCAGGCCCAGCAAATGCTCCTCCTCATCCCCCCCGTGTTGACACTTTCGCAAAGATATGCAAGGACTTTCGGGCAGTGGGCGGGAAACCTTTTCACGGGTCGGAGACATTTGTTGAAGCTCGAAATTGGCTAAAGGAGGTGGGAGAACTGTTTGGAATCCTTGAGGTAGAAGATGAAAGAAAGGTCCAGTTAGCTGCCTAGTTAATGAAGGATGAGGACTCGTGTAACAACCCGAATTTTAACAAAATGTGAAAACAAGAATTCAAGGTATAATTAAAAATGAAATAAAATATATGAAAATATGTTTAGATAGGTAAATAATGGTGATGCATAAGCAGAATTAATTAATACATGGAAGAGAAGAAAAATTAGTCCGGTAATGGTGTGTGTAACGGAAAAGATAGTAAAATAAGGATAATTAATTTAAGAACCAGGAATTAGGTAAAATGGACTTCACCATTGCATTCCTCTCGAAAAAATACGTGAAATAGAGTCCGATTTTTCGAAAATCGGAGTCCGTATGACCAAAATATGATCAAAACAAGTTTCAGCAGACTTTCTGGCAGACAGAACCGAGTCGACCCTAGAGTCGACCCTCGAGTCGACCTCAGGCCAGGTCAACCCTAGAGTCGACCCCCCTGTACAGGTCGACCTGGTCGGCCTGGTTTGGCCCAGAACCCATTTTTGAAGTCCGGTATGTGTTTTGATGGTCCGGATTGACTCTGGGGTTGATCTAATGGCCTAAATGAGTTTCCTACACCTATAAAATAACACCCAGACCTAGCCTAACTCACACAAATCATTCTTACACCGTTATGCTACTAAAATCCCTCTTGAGCCATGGCTGCCGCCTCCAAATTAAAGCTTAAGCGTTCAAACTCAAATCAAATTAAAGATCAATGCTTCTACAACAAATTCAAGAGGATAGATCAATGACACTGCAACTTTCTATGAAAAATTCACTTCTTAATTCGCTAGCCATGCTCTGTAAGTTCTAGTTGCTTTCCGATTTAAATATTTAAATATAATATGGCATTGAATTAAAGTGAAATCGGATCTAAGTATGTTTATCGATCCAGATTTATTTCTGTTGTTTCTTGAATCTTGAGTTTTTGACTTGTCTATCTTTATTCTCATGACAAGTTCATAATCTATTCAGCCTGTTGTAATCTTAGTATGCCTGTGATGATGTTTTTCTCTCCGATCTTATTTTGTTGCAAGATTCTACCTTTCCCCTATTTATTTTCTTTTGATGAACCTTGGTCAATTTTGGACCTTGGCTTAAAACCGCGATTTGCGTGCGATATGTATACGGGGGAATTATGGGATTATTGCCTATATGAATATAATGGAATTTATTGGCAACATGAAATTGGATATTATCATTGTATTTGCAAGTTTGGGCTTGATATGTAAATTTTGGTATAATCTTGTTATGAGGAAATTTGCATAAATATTATATGCATGGAATTTGGCATAAACTTGGATCTATGTAATGTAACATGTTAATCAAATAGTATCATACCTATGACATTGAAACTATTGTTAATGGCCAAGGACTATGACTAAGAACATGCCTATGACTATGACTAAGAACATGCCTATGACTATGACTAAGAACATGCCTATGACTATGACTGAGTACGCAAGACTATTGCCTTTAAGTATGACAAGGACAATTGTGGTGGATATGAACATATAAACTTGGGACTTTTATGAATAACTATATTATGGATCTTGGCCATTAACAATATTGTAAATTAGGGAATCATCTTGAGTTTACCGTGTTAAAACTAAATCTAAATTATTAATTTAGATCTTAGTATGATCACTATGACATCGCGGTTATGAATCTTCTGTTTAGGCTATAACATATTATGATGCAAATTTGGGTAGGTCTACTCTAGATCCAAACTATGTTGACATTTAAATTGATATTCGAGTCTAAATTATCGTTTATGCCTATTATGCTAAGATTAGAATGTTTGGGACTATCACCTTATGCCATGACTATCACCTTATCTTGCTAGATTTGAAAACCTATTATACCAGTAATGTTACGAGCAATTATCTCAAGCTATATCATGCTAGATTTATCACCTTGTGCTCGTTCTTTTGCCTATCATAGTCTTGATATTATTCCCTTTATTTTCAGATTTAGATTTACTTATAATTTAGATCGATTCACGTTTACATGCAATGGGAATACGACTTGGGTAGATTAGGCAAAAACATGAATTGGTTATGAACATGAACCATGAACTAGATAATAGGCATAAGTTGAAACATGAAACTTGACATGAAAACTCGCTTAGAAACTTGACACGAACTTGACATGAAAATTGAACATGGACATGACACTAGAATGAACTTGAAAATGGCCAACTCGAGGTTGGATTGAGTTTGCAGTGTAAATCTGCCCGGAACCGCCTGGCGAATCCAGTGACTGCAAACAATAGGATCCAATGTGGGTAGTTGGTCATATCGCGCGTTAAACCCGAGGTTAGACTAGGTTTTGGTATAAACCTGCTCGGACCCGCCCGGCGTAACCAGTAACCACAACAAAGTCTAATGTGAGAGGTTGGGGTGCATTAATGAATTAATGCCACATGATAGGGTTAAGTCATGAACATGAAAGACAACACTTAACCAACTTGAAACATGATTTGATAGGGTTAAGTCATGAACCGCTTGAATATAGTTAACCAACTTAACACGATGATTTGATAAGGTTAAGTCGCGAACCGCTTGAATATACTTAACAAACTTGACACATGATTAGTAAAGCTAAGTCATGAACTTGAACGACAACACTTAGCCAATTTAACATGACACGTAGACTGGTTAAGTCACGAACTTGAATGGCCACGCTTAACCAACTTGACATGCTAGACAGATAAGGTTAAGTCTCGAACTTTAATGACAACACTTAACCTGCTGGACGGAAACCCTAGTTACGCGGTCCATTTCAACAGTAACCCACTAGGACGTATCATGATACCCTAGGAACTAGGCTAGGGTGGGGCACGATTACTGGGATGATTGTAAGCGACCAGAATGACGGCTGAGTAGGTGCGCCATTGTAGGTTCAGACGGACTATGGTCGTGCACATCGTCCGGAGTTGAAAATGTAGGCATGGGCACCAGTAGGTTTACACTGTGCGTGCTTGATTTGTGTCAGTGGTTGACACCCTAGGGCTTGATACACCCTAGGGTGGACCTAGCACAGGTGACTACATTTCGTGATTGGGCCGTATGACACCGATACACGACGAGCTAGGACTTGTAGGGAGCCGATCGATTAATAGATCGTTACATAGTTGTTAGACAGGTAGCATAATCCCTAGTGGTCCTAGGTGGTGTAAACCCTAGTCGAATCTAAAAAACGTTCAATAGGTAGCATAATCCCTAGCGGTCCTAGGTGGTATAAATCCTAATTGAACACGCGGTAGTTCATGATAAGGAAACCTAGCCAGATCGAGGGTGGCAGTCCAAACAATTTCAAGACTGATGGTGCTACGTTGAAGTAGTATAGAATTATGTGACGAAGCCCGTACGATATACGGCAAGGGACTGTACATATACATGGGAAAGATGACACAGGTTGGGATACTAGTACGATGGTGCAGAGCAAATAGACATCATAGAAACATGGGATACTTGATGGGAACCTTGCGATGTGATACTTGGTAGGAACCTTGTGATGCTACTTATGGGATGTTATACTTGATTCATCGTGCTCATAGTTTATCTTGTTACATTAGTTTATCTCGTTAGTGTAGTCTATCTTGTTATCTTAGTTTATCTTGCCTACCTTGTCATCATGCTTATGTTTACTTTCAGTTTGTTCATGCCATGTTATCTTTACCTATTTTTATACTGAAAGTCACTAGGACTTACTCAGTCTTTATGACTGACCCGTTTTGTTTCGCCTCTTTTTCTTCCGTTCCCCCCCCCCCAGGTTCACAGGGTGGGAATACAGCTTAGTTCGGATCTTACCAAGCTCCAAGGCTTTTTCATGTATGGCTTGGATTTCTCTGGGCTATGGCTTGCTTTGCTTTATTGGGGAATACTACAGTTTGTTTTAATGCTTCTTTGTTTTTGAGCAAGACAGATCTTTTAACTATGTAATTGGGTATTGGAAGTTGATGGGCTTTTATTGTAAACATTTATATTTAATAAATGATTTGAAGTACTTCCACTTTACTTTTCGTTGTTTTATATATGTCTGTCTTGTAATATTTCTGCTCCAGTACCCATAATGCTCCATTGAAGTTAAGGCATTCCCTTTGTGAGTGACCATAGCGGATGTAGGGTGTTACATTTGGTATCAGAGCAGAAGGTTACCAGACTGGGCAAAAGTTTTCAAAAACCTTCTGAAATTATTTTCAAAACGTTTACAAAGAAGCAAATTTTTAAGAAAATTTTGTTTCGATTAAAAGTCATATTACCCAAAGCTATATGCACTATCTTTTGATTCTCTCTTGAAATCTCTTCTCTCTCTTTTCACCATAGTTTCGTAGGCATCCGACACGTGTCAGAGGGCAAAGGAGTGCCCAACCTTCATCTGTAGCCGCAGAAGTTTCATCTGCGTCTAATCTTATTTCAAGCTGTGTAGAGTTGCCGTGCGTTCGAGGTAGCTTCGAGAGACTTGTCAACAAACTATACATGGATAGTAAGAACAAGAAACTAGTTTTTATCGCTTAATCCACGAAGGAGGAAAAAGGTGAAAGGAAAGAGGCCAAAGCGAAAGAATAGTAGAACCCATGACAAGAGAGAGTATCTTTAGTATGGTAAAAAGGGACATGTAGTTAAGTATAAGACAAGGACAACGGCAAAAGGCTAGATCGTCGAGAGGGAAATTGTATACCTAAGAGAGGTGGTAACGTTTAGCTTTTGTTTTCTATCATCCCGCTAGAACTTTGTTTTTGTACATCGCATCCTTTTAATTCTGCTTCGATAGTTGAGTCTCTGCACCTTAGTACTAGCATAGTAGAGGATCCCATTTTTGTCTCAAATCCTATTGGGGAATCAGCTCATTTGTTCATGACTTGTTAGGATTTGAGAATGTCTATGCTAAGTGTTGAGTTTAGAAATAATGTTTATGTTTTTGGCTATGGGTTGATCCTAGCGATGAAGAGGTTATCCATTAAGGATGCCATTCTCAGTTTCGAAAGGAGGGTAGTTAGACTCTTGACTTGCCTCGGTAATACCCTCAAAGTCTCGAGTAACCTTTAGGGTTCTGTCATGGTTAGTTACCTAGAATCTCTTGATACATTAGTTGATCCGCTTGAGTAGTGTTCGCCACCTAGGGTAGATGGATCATTTCGCTTATGCATGAGTTGTAGAGAATCACCTTAGTAAGTGAACGAGATCCAAGATTCACTAGTGAATTTTGGAGAGCTTGCATGAAACCATGAGTATGCAGTTATGTTTGAGCCAAGTATACTAGAAGGAGAATAAGTGAAAATGGAACGAGAGGCAACAGTGAAATAGGTTCCAACTCATATTTTGGAAACAAGAATTAAGAAGCTACAGGGTCATGAATTTAAAAGATGGTCAAGGCACAATGGAATTAAGCTCAAGGAAATATAGCTTGGAAGATTGAAGACTGGACACGCGCATCATATCTCTTCTTAAGAGTATATCCTTTATCCTTGGTTTTCCTGTAGAGCTTACTTGGATGCTATCTTTTAGGTATATCCTCAATCTTGCTTCTGTTGCAAACCCCATAAGGAGTTTGTCTCACTTATTTTCTCGATCCTATCTTGGGAACCTTAGGTAGAACCCTATGGGTGTAAATATGTGTTTGAGACATGTTATGGTTGATGGTTGCAAGTGGTTGCAAGTGGTTGCTAGTGGTTGCTCGTGGATGCATGAACACACATTAGGCACTAGATCGGCTCAGTCACATCTCATGTTGCATTTGCATGAGTGTTTATACTTATTTATGGATGAAATTGAATGTGTTATCATGTGAATGTTGCATATGGATGAATTTTTGTGCACACATATAGTGTTTATGTGACTAGGACTATTTGCATACATGTTGGACTCATGGCACTAAACATATTTTGCATCTAGAAGATCAATCAGGCCTGATCATTTACATTAGATAAGGAACATATACACACACTACTTGCATATGTTCATACAGCTTAGAAATTGTATAAGGACAATGATTGCTAGTGGGTGATGTTTTGAGTAGATGGATGATGGATGGTAGGACACATTCTTCTTAACTTGAAGATTTCGGGGACGAAATCCTTTAAGGAAGGGAGAATGTAACCACCCGAATTTTAACAACATGTGAAAACAAGAATTCAAGGTATAATTAAAAATGAAATAAAATATATGAAAATATGTTTAGATAGGTAAATAATGGTGATGCATAAGAAGAATTAATTAATACATGGAAGAGAAGAAAAATTAGTTCGATAACGGAGTGTGTAACGGAAAAGATAGTAAAATAAGGATAATTAATTTAAGAATCAGGAATTAGGTAAAATAGACTTCACCATTGCGTTCCTCTCGAAAAAATACGCGAAATAGAGTCCGAGTTTTCGAAAATCGGAGTCCGTATGACCAAGATATGGCCAAAACAAGTTTCAGCAGACATTTTGGCAGACAGAACCGAGCCGACCCTAGAGTCGACCCTAGAGTCGACCTCCCCAGCCCAGGTCGACCCTAGAGTCGACCCCCCTGTACAGGTCGACCTGGTCGGCCTGGTTTGGCCCAGAACCCATTTTTGAAGCCCGGTATGTGTTTTGATGGTCCGGATTGACTCTGGGGTTGATCTAATGGCCTAAATGAGTTTCCTACACCTATAAAATAACACCTAGACCTAGCCTAACTCACGCAAATCATTCTTACACCGTTATGCTGCTAAAATCCCTCTTGAGCCATGGCCGCCGCCTCCAAATTAAAGCTTAAGCGTTCAAACTCAAATCAAATTAAAGATCAATGCTTCTACAACAAATTCAAGAGGATAGATCAATGACACTGCAACTTTTTACGACAAATTCACTTCTTAATTCGCTAGCCATGCTCTGTAAGTTCTAGTTGCTTTCCGATTAAAATATTTAAATATAATATGGCATTGAATTAAAGTGAAATCAGATCTAAGTATGTTTATCGATCCAGATTTATTTCTGTTGTTTCTTGAATCTTGAGTTTTTGACTTGTCTATCTTTATTCTCATGACAAGTTCATAATCTATTCAGCCTGTTGTAATCTTAGTATGCCCGTGATGATGTTTTTCTCTTCGATCTTATTTTGTTGCCAGATTCTACCTTTCCCCTATTTATTTTCTTTTGATGAACCTTGGTCAATTTCGGACCTTGGCTTAAAACCGCGATTTGCGTGCGATATGTATACGGGGGAATTATGGGATTATTGCCTATATGAATATAATGGAATTTATTGGCAACATGAAATTGGATATTATCATTGTATTTGCAAGTTTGGGCTTGATATGTAAATTTTGGAATAATCTTGTTATGAGGAAATTTGCATAAATATTATATGCATGGAATTTGGCATAAACTTGGATCTATGTAATGTAACATGTAAATCAAATATTATCATACCTATGACATTGAAACTATTGTTAATGGCCAAGGACTATGACTAAGAACATGCCTATGATTATGACTAAGAACATGCCTATGACTATGACTAAGAACATGCCTATGACTATGACTGAGTACGTAAGACTATTGCCTTTAAGTATGACAAGGACAATTGTGGTGGATATGAACATATAAACTTGGGACTTTTATGAATAACAATATTATGGATCTTGGCCATTAACAATATTGTGAATTAGGGAATCATCTTAAGTTTACCGTGTTAAAACTAAATCTAAATTATTAATTTAGATCTTAGTATGCTCACTATGACATCGCGGTTATGAATCTTCTGTTTAGGCTATAACATATTATGATGCAAATTTGGGTAGGTCTACTCTAGATCCAAACTATGTTGACATTTAAGTTGATATTCAAGTCTAAATTATCGTTTATGCCTATTATGCTAAGAATAGAATGTTTGGAACTATCACCTTATGCCATGACTATCACCTTATCTTGCTAGATTTGAAAACCTATTATACTAGTAATGTTACGACCAATTATCTCAAGCTATATCATGCTAGATTTATCACCTTGTTCTCGTTCTTTTGCCTATCATAGTCTTGATATTATTCCCTTTATTTTCAGATTTAATTTTACTTATAATTTAGATCGATTCACGTTTACATGCGATGGGAATACGACTTGGGTAGATTAGGCAAAAACATGAATTGGTTATGAACATGAACCATGAACTAGATAATAGGCATAAGTTAAAACATGAAACTTGACATGAAAACTCGCTTAGAAACTTGACACGAACTTGACATGAAAATTGAACATGGACGTGACACTAGATTGAACTTGAAAATAGCCAACTCGAGGTTGGATTGAGTTTGCAGTGCAAATCTGCCCGGAACCGCCCGGCGAATCCAGTGACTGCAAACAATAGGATCCAATGTGGGTAGTTAGTCATATCGCGCTTTAAACCCGAGGTTAGACTAGGTTTTGGTATAAACCTGCCCGGACCCGCCCGGCGTAACCAGTAACCACAACAAAGTCTAATGTGAGAGGTTGGGGTGCATTAATGAATTAATGCCACATGATAGGGTTAAGTCATGAACATGAAAGACAACACTTAACCAACTTGAAACATGATTTGATAGGGTTAAGTCATGAACCGCTTGAATATACTTAACCAACTTAACACGATGATTTGATAAGGTTAAGTCGCGAACCGCTTGAATATACTTAACCAACTTGACACATGATTAGTAGGGCTAAGTCATGAACTTGAACGACAACACTTAGCCAATTTAACATGACACGTAGACGGGTTAAGTCACGAACTTGAATGGCCACGCTTAACTAACTTGACATGCTAGATAGATAAGGTTAAGTCTCGAACTTTAATGACAACACTTAACCTGCTGGACGGAAACCCTAATTACGCGGTCCATTTCAGCAGTAACCCATTAGGACGTACCATGATCCCCTAGGAACTAGGCTAGGGTGGGGCACGATTACTGGGCTGATTGTAAGCGACCAGAATGACGGCTGAGTAGGTGCGCCATTGTAGGTTCAGACGGACTATGGTCATGCACATCGTCCGGAGTTGAAAATGTAGGCATGGGCACCAGTAGGTTTACACTGTGCGTGCTTGATTTGTGTCAGTGGTTGACACCCTAGGGCTTGATACACCCTAGGGTGGACCTAGCACAGGTGACTACATTTCGTGATTGGGCCGTATGACACCGATACACAACGAGCTAGGACTTGTAGGTAGCCGATCGATTAATAGATCGTTACGTAGTTGTTAGACAGGTAGCATAATCCCTAGTGGTCCTAGGTGGCGTAAACCCTAGTCGAATCTAGAAAACGTTCAATAGGTAGCATAATCCCTAGCGGTCCTAGGTGGTATAAATCCTAATTGAACACGCGGTAGTTCAAGATAAGGAAACCTAGCCAGATCGAGGGTGGTAGTCCAAACGATTTCAAGACCGATGGAGCTACGTTGAAGTAGTATAGAATTATGTGACGAAGCCCGTACGATATACGGCAAGGGACTGTACATATCAATGGAAAAGATGACACAGGCTGGGATACTAGTACGATGGTGCAGAGCAAATAGACATCATAGAAACATGGGATACTTGATGGGAACCTTGCGATGTGATACTTGGTAGGAACCTTGTGATGCTACTTATGGGATGTTATACTTGATTCATCATGCTCATAGTTTATCTTGTTACATTAGTTTATCTCGTTAGTGTAGTCTATCTTGTTATCTTAGTTTATCTTGCCTACCTTGTCATCATGCTTATGTTTACTTTCAGTTTGTTCATGCCATGTTATCTTTACCTATTTTTATACTGAAAGTCACTAGGACTTACTCAGTCTTTATGACTGACCCGTTTTGTTTCGCCTCTTTTTCTTCCGTTCCCCCCCTCCCCCCAGGTTCACAGGGTGGTAATACAGCTTAGTTCGGATCTTACCAAGCTCCAAGGCTTTTTCATGTATGGCTTGGATTTCTCTGGGCTATGGCTTGCTTTGCTTTATTGGGGAATACTACAGTTTGTTTTTATGCTTCTTTGTTTTTGAGCAAGACTGATCTTTTAACTATCTAATTGGGTATTGGAAGTTGATGGGCTTTTATTGTAAACATTTATATTTAATAAATGATTTGGAGTACTTCCACTTTACTTTCCGCTGTTTTATATATGTCTGTCTTGTAATATTTCTGTTCCAGTACCCATAATGCTCCATTGAAGTTAAGGCATTCCCTTTGTGAGTGACCATAGCGGATGTGGGGTGTTACAACTCGTTTTGGTGGGAGGTCACTAATGGAGAGCATCCAGTTGATACATGGCCGGATTTCAGGTGTAAGTTTGAGGCAAAGTTTCTCTCATGGGCTGAAGAGAATCTATACATGGAAAGGTTTTTGGCATTGAGGCAGGGGAATCTATTAGTGAAAGAATACGTCAACAAGTTGAATCGGTTGGCAATATTTGGCTTGGACTTGGTGAATAGACCCTAAAAGAAGGCCCTGAGATTTGTTAAGGGTTTGAACGAGCCGCTACATCGGTTAGCTATGACCCACATCCCTATGGGGGCCACCTTTGAGAGACTAGTTGACATGGCACTTATGCATGAAGAGGAGAAAGGCGCCAATGCTAATAAGGCACCTGAGAAGAAAGGGGATCAAAAGGAACCACAATAGCAACAGCAGAACAAGAAGGGTGGTAAAGACAACAATGGTAAGGGAAAGAAAAGATGCTTTAACTGTGGGACACTTGGCCATCTAAGCAAAGGCTGTAACAAGAAGAAGAAGACTGGTTGTTTCCAATGTGGCGAGGCAGGACATCTGATTAAGGACTGCCCAAAGAAAGGGCAGAGGGTAGGGCCTACTTCTGGAGGGAAGATTCAGGCTCTCATGGCACCAGGGAAGGCAAGGGCGCAGGTCCAGGCTCTCGTGGTCCCACCGCTGCAAGAACGAGGTAGAGCGATTTTCGTTGAAAGTTTAGTTTGTCTTTTCGATCATCCTGTTCGCACACTCTTTGATTCTGGCGCATCGCACTCTTTTATATCCACTGCTATAGTTGATACACTACACCTAAACACCAGTATAGTAGAGGATCCCTTAATTGTTTCAAATCCAATTGGGGGCTCAGCCTATTTTTCGATGATTTATTTGGATTTGGAAATTTCTATACTTAGCGTTAGGTTTAGATGTGATGCTTATGTTCTAGACTTCACAGTTTATGGGTTAATTTTGGGCATTGATTGGCTTTCCAGTAAAGGAGCCGTCCTGGATTGTGAAAAGAGAGAGGTTAGGCTTATGACTCGCTTGGGCAACACTCTCGAAATCTCTTGTAATCCCATGATCTCTATTATGCTAAGTTATCTAGAATCGCTTGATGTGTCTGTTGAGAATTTGCATTCTGTTAGAGTGGTCCGTGAATACTCGAATGTCTTTGATAAAGTTCGAGGTTTACCCCCGAGGCGTGAGATAGACTTTCGAATATACTTAGTGGATAATGCAAAGCCGGTTGCATTACCAGTGCGCCATATGGCTCCGAGAGAGAGAAGAGAACTCAGTAAGCAAGTGAAAGAATTGCTTGAGAAGGGGTTCATAAGATGAAGTATTTCAGAGTCAGGTGCTCCAGTCATTTTTGCTACAAAAGCTGATGGTTCACTTAGATTGTTCGTGGACTATAGAGAGCTGAATAAGCTAACAAAGAAGAACAGACACCCGTTACCGAGGATAGACGATTTATTCGATCAGTTGGTGGGAGCTTCGGTTTTCTCGCAACTGGATTTGGCTACAGGGTTTCATCAGCTAAGGGTGGCTGAAGATAGCATCGATAAGACTGCATTTAGAACTCCTGACGGTTTCTTCGAGTGGCTCATCATGCCTTTGTGTTTGACGAATGCACCCGCATATTTTGTTGACTTAATGAGTAGGGTGTTTAGGGAGTTTCTGAACAAGTTTATGGTAGTCTTTGTAGACGACATTCTGGTTTTCTCTAAAAATGAAGAAGAGCATGCCCTACATCTTAGGAAAATCTTAGAGACCCTACGAGCACATCAGCTAAAAGCTAAGTTCTCCAAGTCCCATTTTTGGTGAAAAGAAGTGAAGTTCTTAGGACACGTGGTCTCTAAGGAAGGGATAGCTGTGGATCCCGCTAAGATAGTGGCAATCCAAGATTGGAAAACGCCTAAGAACGCAACCGAAGTAAGAAGCTTTTTAGGGCTGGCTGGCTATTATAGGAAATTCATTAAGGACTTCGCGAAGATATCAGCCCCTCTCACTCGATTAACGAAGAAGAATTTGACATTTACTTGGGACGTTGACGGTGAAGATGCTTTCCAACGTCTGAAGAGAGCTTTGACGACAGCTCCAGCTTTAGTTTTGCCAGACGGGAGTAAGGCATTCACTGTATATACCGATGCTTACGGGACAGGGTTTGGCGTAGTTTTAATGCAAGAGGGAAGGGTGATATGCTATGGTGGAAGACAGTTGAAAACCCACGAGAATAATTACCCTACCCACGACTTGGAGTTGGCGGCCATAGTTTTTGTGTTTAAGTCATGGCGTCATTATTTGCTTGGCGAAAGGTTTGAGTTGTGTACATACCATAAGTCGCTAAAGTACATATTCTCTCAAAAGGACCTAAACTTGAGGCAACAGAGATGGATGGAGTTTTTGGCATCCTACGATTTTGAGATCACATATACCCCTGGCAAGGGTAACATTGTTGCTGACGCCTTAAGTAGAAAGAAGTTAACTTTAAGTCCTTTGTTTGTAGAGCGGCAGAGTTTGGAGTATATATCTTCCTTTGACTTCAGACCCTCTGTCAATTATGTACCCGGATTGTTTGCATCATTAGAGGTGCAACCTACATTTCTGGGCCGATTTGGAGAGGCACAGCGAAATGACCCACAATTGGTTGAGATAGTAGGCAGGCTTATAGGAGGGGAGTCCTTAAGACATCTGGATAGATATGCTATAGATGAAAGAGGTTGGCTACGTAGAGATGGAGGACTTTGCGTACCACAAGACGAAAGTTTGAAGAAGGCAATTCTTGAAGACTCACATCGCACAAAGATGACCATACATCCCGGTGGAGATAAGATGTATAGGTATATGAAGCGAGTATTCTTTTGGGCCGGAATGAAGGACGTGGCCGAGTTCGTTGCTAGATGCTTAGTGTGCCAGCAAGTCAAGGCGGAGCAATAGAAGCCCGGATGTTTGCTCCATCCCTTAGAGATTCCGCTTTGGAAATGGAAAGCGTTTCCATGGATTTTGTAGATGGGTTACCAAGATCGAGGAAGGGTAATACGGGGATTTGGGTAATTGTAGACCGATTTACTAAAAGTGCGCATTTTATTCCCGTCAAAAGTAGAAGGACCGCCGCATGGTTAGCATCCGTTTACCTTTGAGAGATAGTCCATTTGCACGGCATAACCTCCAGCATTGTGAGCGATAGAGATCCTATTTTCACAAGCGAATTTTGGAAGAGCTTACAAGAGGCGGTTGGAACGCAATTATGCTTAAGTACTGCTTATTATCCTCAGATGGACGGCCAGACCGAGAGGGTGAATCGGATACTAGAAGACCTTCTTAGGCTATGCATTCTAGACTTTGGAGGAACATAGGAAGAACACCTTCCACTAGCAGAGTTCGCTAATAATAATAGTTTTCAAGCTAGCATTGGCATGGCACCTTTTGAGGCTCTTTATGGATGACCATGCCGATCACCTACATGTTAGTGGGAATCCATGGATAAGGTTTTGCTTGGACCCGACATGATTAGGGAGACTTCGGAGAGAAGATAGACCTGATTCGACGGCGAATGAAGACGACACAGGACCGACAGAAGTCATATGCTGATAAGAGACGAACCGATCTTGAGTTCAATGTTGGGGACATGGTTTTTATTAAGGTGTCACCATTGAGAAACGTAGTCCGCTTTGGATCGGAAGGGAAGTTGGCACCAAGGTTCCTAGGACCCTTACCAATTACAGAGAGGATTAGGCAGATGGCGTACAGAGTAAAGTTACCAGAGAAGCTAAGTGGAGTTCATGACGTGTTTCATGTTTCACATTTGCGTAAGTGTTTACACGATATGACGGAAGTGGTAGAGCCGAGCACGCTCGAAAAAGTGGAAGTAGAGCGCAATGCCACGATCAGACGAGCTCCTACACGCATTCTCAGATCGGAGGTCAAAAAGCTGTGCAACAAAGAGGCCAAGTTGGTCAAAGTGCAATGGGGAGATGATCAAAGAGACGCGGCTTAGAAGACGGAAGATAAGATGCGTACGTTGTACCCTTTCCTTTTTGAGGATATGTTTTGATTTCCCCTTTTTCTACTGCTTTGTTGATACTTGTCCTATCTTTTAGTATTATCTTTGTGATGACATCTTCGATCTTTAGTTAGGAAGAACCCTATGGTTGAAACGTGTTTGAGACATGTAATGTCTGATGGATGCAAATGGATGCAAGTGGTTGCTCGTGGATGCATATACACACACCTTAGGCACCAGATCGGCTCAATCACCTTCATGTTGCATATAAATGTGTGTGCATATTTAATTTAATGGATGTATAATGGTTGTGTCATCATATGGATGCTGCATTTTGATGAATAGTTGTGCACAGATGTAGAAATAATATGTATCGATAAGATTCTTTTGCATACATAATGGACGCATAAGACTATTATGATTTGCATTAAGGAGGTCAACTGAATCAGTAGACCGCCTGATTTTGCATTAGATAAGGAAAATATACACACACTTCTTGCATATGTTCATACAGCATCAGAAATTTTGTAAGGACAATGGATGCCTATGTTTGATGGTTGAGTAGATGTATGATTGGATGTTAGGATATGCATTCTCCTTAACTTGGAGATTTCGGGGGCGAATTCCTTTAAGGAGGGGAGAATGTAACACCCCGTAAATTTAAATATCAAAGTTAACAAACTAAAGAATACTTAATTTTAAATGTAAGAATCAAGGGAAACGGGTTACGCCATTGTGTTTGTCTCAGAATTCTGGTTGAGATAGAGTCCCAATTTTACGCAAATTAGACTTCGTATGAAGAAGTTATGGCTGTCGGAGGTTTCCAGAAAATTCAAATAAATTCAAACAGCTCGAAATAGATTCAAAATTCAAATCAGAAGACAGAAGCGGGTTGGGCGGGAAAATTCCATCCCAGGACCCAGGTCGACCAGGGGGTCGACCCTAGTGTCGACCTCCCCCCTACAGGTCGACCTGGGGGTCGACCTAGGGTTCGACCTGCCCCCTCCCCGGGAAGATCTGAGGGATGACGATTTTGTGACTCAGTGTTGAGTCATTAGGGCTGAGGTGTCACTCTATCTTGACTGGATGGTCTTGATTGATTCTAGGTTGATCAGATGGCCTAAATTAATCCTAAATTCTATATAAACACATGTAGACTCAAACCCTAAAACCAAATAAAAATTAGAACCATGGTCGTCATGCTATCACCTTGCAACCTAGAATAGCCGCCACGAACTAGAGGGAAAATGAAGCTAATAAACTCAATTCAACTCAAATTTATGACAACAATGAATTCGTCTACTTCAAAGGCGAGCTAAATCAATTTTAGAACTCAAGACCTTCTTTGAGTTGTGAGTTCAATTTCTTTAATAAGATAATTAATAAGTTAATTGGGTTGAGTTATAAATTGGGTTATATGGCTATGTTTGTGAAACATTGGAAAAATGTGATATTTTGTGAATATATGCTAATTGTTCATAATGATAGTATTGTTGTGGATACTTTTCATATGCCAAATCACCTATGTTCAACTTGATTCAAGTTTGATATCATTTTATACGCAAGTTTGGGTGTAGATTATATGCTAGTTTCTATATGAATTGTACACAAGTCTACATGTGAATCAAATAAAGTGACTATATGCAAGTCTAGGTAGAGATTGATTTCACATATATGCAAGTTTACACCTTTAGATTTAGATCTATGATGTAGATGGTTTCATGGAAGTTCGTGACTATGGCCTATGCAAATTTTGAATGAAAACTACATTCATATATGCAAGCTTTAGGTGAAAAACTATATTATATATATGCAAGTTCACACCTTTAGGCCTATGTTTAGATTCATGACAATATAAAGTTTATGCAAGTTATGTTGTAATCCTTATTTGCAAGATTAGATCCATTTTGTGTATTATGCAAATTTGCGATGTTTCTTCTCTTTTATGTGCTAGACTAATTACTAGTCCAATATACATATATGACATGATAAACGAATGAACAACGTGGGGATGATGGGGGTAATATTGAATATACACATATTGAGAATTGGCATAATGGCCTTGAAAAGGCATATAATTAATTTAAGACATTAATTGGAAAATTGGCATTTATGGACATAATTGAGACAATTATGGACATAAGTATATTTGGAATTCATTGACAAATTTGAATAGGGATATTAATCCAATTTGGGGTTAAATGAAGATGTGTAATAATAAACCGCCTAAGGCACGAGGTTAGACTCTTTTGTGGTGTAAGACTACCCGGACCCGCCCTGCAAATCCAGCAGCCACAAATGCCAGTCTAATGTGAGAGGTCAAAGGCATGAATTAAATGCGTAATAGTTGTAAAGACACGAGGTTAGGCTCGTCTGTGGTGTAAGACTACCCGGACCCTCCCGGCAAATCCAGCTGCCACAAATTCTAGTCCAATGTGGGAGGTCTTTACAAGGTTACGGTGTTAATAAATTAAGAAACACTTAACCAGATAAACATGTGGTGGGATATGAGGGGTTAAGTGGGTGATTTGGCTAGCTTGTGAAATTAAGAAGGTGTCTTGGGTGGCATGTGAAATACGATTAGATGCACTTAACCAAGATTGAAACATGTAAGAAGACATGAATAAGAATGGGGTTAAGTGAGGAAAAACCTTAGAGGGGACCAATCATAGGTAGAAAGCTTGTGTCATGCATGGGGGCCCTTTTCAAACCAGTACCCATTAATTATCTTTGTGGGCTTGACCCAAGTCGAGGACGGGACACTCGTACTGAGTTTAATTGTAAGAGGTCAAAGCGAGTTAGCGGCGGCAATACAAGTCCAACGGGGTCATATGCGTGTGTGGGCCCGGGCTGGCAGGTAAGACGTTGTTGCATCGTGTAGATATAAGCCATGCATTTTGGTGGTATCGGGTTGCCACTTTGGGGAGTGATACACCCCACTGTGGGGCCAGCACGGATATCTACGAGTTAGGGAGCCGATCGAATGGGGGTAGTGGGTACTCCTAGTGGAGATAGGGGCAGACGGCACCTATGAAGGCAGCTAGGGTTACACGAAACTACCATTAACATTATTGAGTTCTGTAGGCGGGATCAACTTTTAGGGTGTTTGGTGTGGTGTAGTATAGTAATTATCCTATAGTGATTAGGTACGCCTTTAACGTTATCTTTGTTCATCTTATTTCCTTTGTTTGGTCTGTTATACCCAATTGTTCACAGTCATTTCCTTATTTTCCAGCTTATGCCTTATCCTAGTTACTTAATGATTATATTGTTAAAGTTATTGCACTCGCCAGACTTTATGTCTGATCCCTTTGTTTCCACCTCTTTTTTTCCTTTCCCCCCTCCCCCCAAGGTGCTCAGGGTGGGACTAGTACTAGTGGAGCTTTATTTGGACAACTTTATCTCTTTCTTTTGGAAGTTGCTTTGATCGCTGAAGTAAAAATTCAGCCTATCTTATTTATGGCTATTTTATGTTGGGGTTATGTCTTTCATTTTATGTGCTATGATTTAGTCAAGATGGATATTATGTACTTGACTCTAGTCTTTGGTTTTTGATGATGTAATCAAACTTATTGGTTTATTGCTGCAATGAATGAAGTTTCCAATTTTTAAGTACTGTTTTATATCTGTCTTGTTGTTAAGTTTCTATTCTATACACACTTAAAATGCTCCATTGAAGTTAATGCATTCCCTTTGTGAGTGACATTAATGGACGTGGGGTGTCACACACCCACTTGGCTTTGGCCCTCTCCAACCGCTTCTTAAGAATAGATTTAATGACTTTGTTTATCGCTTCAACCTGTCCATTCGATTGTGGGTGAGCTACAGCGATATACCTTTTATCAATCTTGTATTTCTGACAGAAGTTTTTAAATTCGGCACTGTCGAATTGGATTTCATTATCAGTTATAATGGTTTTTGGTATCCCAGATCGGCAAATAATAATTCTGACCACAAAACTTATCACCTTCCTTGCTGTGATCGTGGTTAAGGGTTCAGCTTTCACCCACTTCGAAATAATCCACGGCGACGATTGCGTACTTTGCTCCTCCTTTGTCGATGGGAAAAACTCCAATAATATCAATTCCCTACATGGCAGACGGCCATGGGCTTACCATTGACTTAAGTTGAGTCAAAGGTGCTCTGGGAATTTTAGCGAATCTTTGACATTTGTCGCAACGTCGTGAATAATCAGCCACATCTTTATTCACGGTAGGCCAAAAATATCCGTACCGTAATACTTTCTTTGCTAAGGTTTGACCCCCGGTGTGGTCCCCACACTCACCTTCATGTACTTCTTGCAGTACACGCTTGATGTCGTCGTGTGTTATACACCGTAGCAGGGGCATGGAAAACCCTTGGCGATAAAGGACGTCGTCCTGTAAAACTTATCTTGTAGCTTTACATGTTACAGCTCGTCTCTCGCTCTTCTTTGATGGGAGAATTCCGTTCTTGAGGAAGTTCTTTATTGGTGTCATCCGTGACTCCCTCTATGGCTCAGTTTCCAAGGCTAGTTCAGTTTCCATTAAGTCGAAGCTTGGGGATTCCAGTATCTCTGTCGAAATCATTTCGATTTCCTCTGGGTTGTCAGAACTCACTAGCTTAGCCAGTCGATCCACCTTCTAATTTTCCGCTCTTGGAATGTATGTTATATTGTATTGTTCTAAGTTGCCTAGCAGCTCTTCCACTTTTCCAAGATAAGTAACAAGCCGAGGTCCCTTAGTTACAAATTCCTTCCGAATTTGGCAGACAACTATCTTGGAGTCACAGAATATATACAGTGTTCTTACTCCTAACTCCTTGGCGAGTTTTAGCCTGGCAATCAGGGCCTCATACTCGGAATCATTATTGGTGGCAGTAAATTCCAATCGCAGGGCATAGTAAATGGATCATCCTTCAGGAGTGATTAAAACAACTCCGGCGCCGGACTTTCGATCATTCTTGGCCCTGTCCATATACCTCCACGGACTAAGCTCTAACTCGTGTTCTGAAGCAACAACCTTGTCATCCACTATTTCTTCTTCGGGGATCGTGAATTCTGCTATGAAGTCGGCTAAGGCCTGCCCCCTTATTGATCTCCGCGGTTGAAAATCCAAATCGAATTGGCTCAACTCAATATTCCACTTAAGTAACTGCCCCGATGCTTCGGGTCTTTGCAACACTTGTCTTAGAGGTTGCTCAGTGTATACAACTATCGGATGAGCTTGAAAGTAATGACGGAGCTTTCGGGAGGCAATCAGGAGGCTATTAGCAAGCTTCTCTATTCTTGGACAATTACATTTTGCAGAGGCTAGCTTCTTCCTTACGTAGTATATAGGCCTCTAGACCTTATCTTCTTTATGCACCAATGTTGTGCTGACAGCATGAGACGACACCACCAAGTATACAAACAAATACTTATGGTCCAAAGGTTTTGACAATATCAGGGGCTTTTCTAATAAGTCCAATAGGTTTTGGAAAGCCTCCACACAATTGGGAGTTCACTCGAAGTTACGTTTCCCCCATTTTATCAAATCGAATAAAGGGACACACTTGTCCGTGGCTTTGGAGATAAAACTGCTTAATGCGACAACCTTCCCTGCCAGGCTTTGAACGTCTTTAATCTTCCATGGTTCTTCAATGTTCCTTATTGCCGCAATCTGACTAGGATTAAACTCAATCCCTCGAGAACTTACAATGAACCCAAGGAATTTCCCTGATGCAACCCAAACGAGCATTTTGAAGGGTTCAACTTCATCCCATACCTTTGCAGAATGCCAAACATCTCTACTAAGTCCTTTGTATGATCGGGTGATTTTCTAGACTTCACGAGCATGTCGTCCACATAGACTTCCATGGTTTTTCCTATTTGATTATAGAACATGAGGTTTACCAAGCGTTGATATGTGGCTCCTGCATTCTGTAATCCAAATGGCATTACCACATAGCAATATAACCCCAAGTCTGTGACGAAACTTGTATGCTCCTGATCTGCTATATGCATGGTAATATGATTGTATCCCGAATAGGCATCCATAAAGGATAGGAGCTCATGTCCGGCCATTGAATCCACCAGTTGATCAATCCCGGGAAGAGGAAAGCTATCTTTCGGACAAGCCTTGTTCAAGTCAAAGAAGTCAATGCACGTTCGCCACATCCTGTTAGATTTTTTGACCAGGACAGGATTCAATATCAAGTCGGGATATTTTGAGTCCTTGATGAATCCATTTTCCTTCAATTTCTCAACTTCTTCTTTCAAGATTGTTGACCGCTCCGGGCCTAATATACACCTCTTTTGCTTGACCGGCGGGTGTTTTGTGTTGACACTCAAAGAGTAGCTCATAATAACAGGCGATATCCCACACATGTCAACGTGAGTCTAGGCAAACACATCCAGATTTGCCTTCAAAAAGTCAGCCAACTCTTTTTCTCGAATTGGGTCTAGCTGCAATCTAATCTTCAATACTTTTGTCGAATCTGGATCGTCAATGGAGATGTCCACTGTCGTTTCATCGGGAGTCGCCTTTCGGTCCTCAGGTTGCTCATCCTCTCTGGGGTCTATATCCTCGAGCGCATCTCTGTGCGAATCTCTTGAGGATGGACCCCTTAATTGCTATGCTGAATTTTTTTTCGAAGGGGGAGAAGCATCCTTGGGTTCTATACTCAAGCCCTTCATTAGCATCTTCAACTCTGTCGTGTAGCAAGCTCGTCCCGTAGCTTGATCACCTCTCATCACTCTTACTTCTGCGTCAACTGGGAATTTAAGCAGTACGCACCAAGGTGCAATACATGCCCTAAACTCTGTGAAGGCCGGTCGGCCCAAGAAGGCATTGTAGGGTGATTCAACCTCCAAAACTACAAATGGTAGGGTTCTCACTCTCTGGCGATCTCCCTGTCCTAACGTCACTGGTAATTCTACATATCCCATCAGAGTCGTCGATTCCCCATTGAATCCTCGTATCCATCCTTCGCAGGGCTTCAAGTCTTTCGCTTCGAATTTCATTTGTTCAAAGGCTTTTTAAAGAGGATATTAAATGAGCTTCCATTATCCAATAACACCTTATGGACTAAATAATGGTATTAATAACGATCCCTTTACCTTTTTGTTGGGTTTGGAAGTAAGTTGGTTTTAGTTTGGGGCTTGCCCTCCTTGCCCCTTGTCCCATGGGGGCAACCTTATACTCGTCTGGCTTCCCTTCCCGCGACAATTTCTCAACTACATCTCTCAAATGGTGGCATTCGTTGGTAGAATGACCGTGAGTTACGTGTAACAAACAAAACTTTCCTGTAGCGATCTCTTTTTCAATTGAGTCTCTGGGTGATGGATTTTTATATTGCAATACGTTGTAAGTATCCAGGTGGATATTGTCCAATGTGTCATTCAACGGCGAATAGTTCTCAAAAGTTTGGAATCGAGGTCTTTTGCTGGAGTTGTTCCCTCGATTCCTATTCCTCCTATTACCGTTGTCATTCCTGTTGTTATTGCCTTCGTTCTTGTTGCCGATGTTCACCTCAACCCTTCCTGAGCAGTCACCGGACTGCTTTATTGCAACATTGCTTGGAATACCTTCCTTAGAAGCCCTTCCTATTTTCTCTTTCTATTTGCATGGACTTCCTCTCCTCTCAAGCGAATGTTGGCTTTTTCATAGAACAATTCCCTAGTAGGGGGTGGTTTTCCGAAAAAGTAATCCCCGAATTCCATGTCAGGGTCGACTCCTTTTATCAAGGCCATCAAAATAGTAGGTTCGTCAGGGTCGCTGACTTTGGTAACAGCAAGGTTGAAACGGTCTATGTATGACTTCAAAGATTCACCTAGAGCCTGTTTAATCCTTGACAATTCAATGACGCTTTTAGATTTTTGAGCATGAAGTCGAAACTGGTTCATAAAGCATTCACTTAGTTCTTTAAAGGTTGATATCAACCGTGGAGGGAGTCGGGTGAAGCACATCAATGCCACATCTTCTAAATAAATTGGGAAGGCCTTGCATTTTACAGTGTCTGGAGCTGCTGCTGCATTCATGAACCATGCATATCTCATCAGATGTTGTCCCGGGTTGGTTCTCCCTGAATACCGATCCATTTATGGCAAATTAAATCGCCGAGGGAATTGGAAGTCCAATATATCATTTGTAAAGGGGGTGTGACTTCATTCAGTGCCCCAGTCCTCATTGGTGTAGTGTCGGCTTTCGGACATGATTTGGCGCACCATTTCCCATACATCAACATTCGTTAATGTAGGCTCAGGCTCTCTGGCCCTAATTTTCGGATTACCCCTATGCTCCTGATTAGGGGATGTCCTCCTGTTTCTAGCACCAGCTGATCTACTCTGTTCCCTATGTTCCCTGTCAATCACGGGAGGAAGGGGTCGGAGGAGTTTCCCTTGTGTGGGATTAATAATATTAGGATCCCTACGTAGAACATGAGATCCATGCATGGGCAGCAACATAGGTTCTCTCAGGCTCGGGTTGTCAGGTCCTAACACACGAGCAACATCTTCGTGGGATCCCAAAGATCCAAAGATCAACTAATCAAGATTTTTAGGCCGTTCAAGTGGCCTTCTTTCACGAGGGCACTCCTCATCCGAAGAGGATGACTAGTCTGCTGTAAGGCGGCGAGTTGGAGAGGGTTTCTTATACTACGAAGCTCGTTGATTTCCCTACTCATAACGATCATGTTCTCCTACATACGAAGATTGTCATTTTTGTGAGCTTCTAAAGCATCCCTAGTACTTTCAAGCATATCAAGGAGGTGCGAAAAGTCTCCGTTTGTAACTTGTGCAGATGGAATGGGTTGTTCACTAGTCGTCGCGGCCGGTATCGAAGCATTGGTGGGTGCTCGAGTAGATGTACCAATTTCAGCCGCGTTCGGATCTGATGGGAGTAGGGAAGTGGAACTGATTCGGTTCGGTGGGGGGTACGAGCAGCAGCAGCGTTTATGTTTCGGTTCAGGGTCGAGCCATCCATTCTGTTCGAAGCAACTGGTTTGGATCGATCTGCATCAGTGCCATGTCCCCGCGACCTCGTCATGATCATGGCTTGCGAATCTTCGTTAGCTTCATTCTCCCGAGCACCTTGCACTTCTTTTCCTTTTCCTTTACCTATAATTTCCAATTCTTCAGTGATTAATCAGAAAATACTTGAAAATGTTGGAAATAGAGGATTAACTTCTTTGAACTTGAAGGTCCAAATAGTAGAACGATAATCCCAAAAAGTAGAGAATTCAAAGACTTCTCAGTGAAAGCACCAAAATGTTAGATCCAAAATGGGCTCTAACACCTAAACTAGAAATAATTCTAAATAAAATTGAAATCAAAAAGCAAAGGGAAACACACGATTTATAGTGGTTCGGCGTTAAAGAGTCTATGTCCACTTTCTACTTTTTGAATCGATGATTTTGATATAAGTACACTAATGATTCTCACTCAAATTCACTCATACAACACATAGATCCACTCAATTCTCTCAAAAATATAGTTTGAAGGACGATTATAATCTGAATATGGTGATGAAATTCAGTTGACAAGAGGGTATGAATTCTGAATTTTCCAAAAGATATCTTCAAATGACCCTTGGAGGTGTATTTATAGGTGTAAAATCTCCCTTGAGTGGCTCCGGTTCGAGGACACGTGGCAGGCATCCCATGAGAATCGGGTTCAGATAGAACAAGATGATGACAACACAACTGTGTCATGGGTGAACGTGGGGATGTGGCCATCTAACCGCTCCGAGTTTCCAGGAATTGTGGGGTGTAACCGTCGCCCATCTGTTCTCGGCTCGGTCCGGATGTACAAAGGAAAATAGGGGCGGATCGGGCTCCCTCGACCCGATCCGAATTTGTCCATGCTTCTCTGATTTCTGCTTCGCTTCCTTTTGTTTCATCTTGAGACCCCCGATCCGATCCTGACTTCAAATGCATGTTCTTCTAACCAACATTCTTCAAGAATTGGATCTGTGTCTTTTTGTAGCCTATTTCACAAAGTAGGATAACAATATTATCTAGATTTTTAACTAGAGTTTGAAACACATCAAAAATACAAGCAAAATCAAACAACAATATCTACTGCTTTTATATTCATATATAGACTGATCATGAATTTTAAAATTTTAAAATATATACATACTTGAAATTTTCCTCAATATTTATTATTCACAATTTATTATTTTAAATTAATTATCAAAATAAATTGTATTACAAAAGCAGTCTAAAGTGGGTGGTTACGGTGTGCTAACACCTTGCGATTTATTTCAAGATTTGACTGAAAGGTGCTTAACGACAGTATTAATTCACTTACTTTATGAATGCAAATTTAAATTAATGATTTGGAAAATTGTTTTCATAAAAAATATGAAATGAAATGTTTGATTTCAGAGAAATAGAAAATATTTGCAAATAAATATTTGGAAGATAATAAATGGTTTATAAAAAGATGTTTTATAAATGAAGAGAATCTCGATGGCTTAAATCCCGTTGTTTGAAATGATTTAGAAAGACAACAATTCTATGATTTGAAGATATTTGTGATTATTATTGTGAAATGATTTATCACCTCGGGATACTAAATAATTTGTTATGTTACTGAGACTCGGGTAACCGTGACTAAAAACTGGGTATAGGTTTTAGAAGTCCCTTGAAGGTAGTCTGCATTGGAATGTTGAAGAGACGGTATTATTAATTTATGGAGGTGGCTAGTACCAAGTGGCCTTGTTATCGGCAGAAACCTCCTGATCTGGTCGCATATATGTTGATATGCTTTTAGTGTAGATATTTGAGATTTTCATAAGTGATTTATTTTTAAATCCCGAAGTGAAGTATGATTTGATATAAAAGGAATATATTATTTCAAGGATTTGAAATGAAATCAGGATTTTAAGATCGAAGGGATTATTTTCAAAACATTGGATTTTAAAAATAGTGAAGTTGATTAGATTTGATAAATCTAGAATTAAAGATTAAGCCTGAAGGGTAGTTTGGGAATTGCATTGTTGTTTGTGCATCGTAGGCTCCATGGGTCCTATTTATGAATAGGATAACTACGCTGGCTTGATCTTGTATCTAATTGGGTACCTAATTAGATAAGGGTACGTAGGCAGTCACAAGTGGTAGTGATGCAGCCTCTTAAATAACATAACCCTTTTCTGTTTGTTGTTTGATATTTATCAGTTATTGATATATCTTTTCTTCTTACTATATTATTCTGCATTTGACTTGTTTGTTGAGTTTGGAATAGTGATTATTGCTATCTATCTCATCAGAGTTATACAGCGGCAGATTTGTTTGTTTAAGTTCTCTTATATTATTGCACACCTAGTGTATTAAAAGATCTTTGATAGTTTGTTAATCAAAAATTCCATCCTATACATTTAACAATGTTGAATATTTATCAAATATTGTGTAGGAAGTTGGTAGTTTTCATTAGTAGTTTTGGAGCGGACGAATATTTCGGAAATTTTGACTGTTCCGAAAAATCCAGGTCATTACATACTGTCCCACCAATTGAAATTGTTTTGGAAGGATTAGATTATTGAAAAGACCTTTTGGTTAGGCTTTTTCTTGACTCAAAAGTTTCCTACTAGGACGCCTGTGATCATTGTCAAAGTGTTTGGATGCTTAAGAGAGGTTTGCATGTCCGCTTAGTGGATGGCTTGTTTTACTTCAAATTCTCTTACGTAGAAGAAAGAAGGAGGGTTCTTGAGTCCAAACCGTCCATTATTGGAGGCAAGCCTTTAATTATTACAATTTCGTGTCCCATAGATGATAGAGCAAGAGAGTTAATACTTCAATACTAGTTAGGGAAATTTTCACTCGGACCCCCTCAGTTTTTCAGACATTATTAGGCTTTAATCGATTACTAGTAGATCGAAAGTTCAAATGTTTTGATACCAATACCATAGCAATGAAAAGTCTCATCTTTTTTAAGGTGTTGATTGAGATTACTATGGATAATCCCCTTTCATCCAAGCTTAAAGTTTTCATTGAAGGTACTGACATGTTTGTTGACATCATATGCTCTTAGACACCTGATATCTGCACAACTTATCTTTCTTTTAACAATTTTTCTGTTGCATGTAAACTTTCCTCATGATCCCATTTAGGTTAAAATCCAACTCCCCAAGCCACCTATTCGTATTTGGGTCCCTAAGCCTAAGGTTTTAGGGAATGTTCAAAATCGCCTCAGTTTAGTCCATCTCCCTCTTATTTGCTGATATGATTCCCCTGTGGGTCCAACTGTCTCAGATGGTTGTATTATTGAGTGAAATTCAGATAAAAAGTTCTAGATTCACGTTTATTCCAAAATGACTTTTTCATGTTTGTTGGTGACGTTGCAGGTGAGTCTTGGCATTTGCACTACTATATTAAAGGGTCTAGTTTGGTTTTATGCAAATAGGGGAATATGGGGATAATCACAAGATCTCCTAGAAGATGAAAGTTGGGATATGAAATTCATCTATGACAAGAGCTATTCAGCTTATTTTCCAAACCATCTTGCTCACTTTGCAAGTTATTTGCATGTCAAAGAGACCGAATCTTCCATCCATCACTATTTTTCCTCTGTAGAGAGGGACTAGCTTATATCATATAGTAGCTAAAGCATTCAACTTCACTATTGTTTTTTTGTGTAAAATGGCATGGATGTGCCTATGAAAAACACATGTTTTCATTTTAGTAATAAAGAGTGGCATGACCCACTATAAAACCTAACTTATGTTGTCAAAAAATAGTTATTTTTTAAAATAAATAATAGTTAAGTGAACAGTAATTAAAAGTTAAAATTCAATATTAAATAATAACTAAAATTTAAAATCAATATTAAACAATAATAATGAATAATGAAAAATTAAATTAGTAATAATTAATAACCAATAAAAAAATCTATAAAACACGTAATAATCAAATAATAATGATTGAATAATGGTATGTAACAACCAGTAACTTTCATCGTTATATATTATAAATTAATAATTATCTGAAACACGAAATAGGTCCATATACTAATTAATAATTAACGTTTCAGTTGGCTTCAAAACCAATTTTTCTTTGGCTATAAATCCAAAATTTTGAGTGTAAAACCTAAATATTCATTTGAGTTGAAATTTTGGATTCTATTTGAGTGTCAAACAAAAGAATTCACTTGGATTACGATTTCTTCCAACCTAATTTTTTATTTTCCATTTTTTCATCATTAATTTATTTTGGTTCTATCTTTGACTTTGTCTCGCTCACACTATTTTTCTCCTAGTGGAATTGCCTGAATTAAAAAATTTGCTTACTATCGATTATGTCTTCTTCACTATTTTTATCCCAGAAAAATTCCCAACTCATTAATGTTTTTCTTCTCGGTCTAAAAATATGGCATCTCGTTCCCTACATATTCTCTAAATAAAAATGTTTTTGCCTCTAAAATGAAACCACCTTCATCCCTTTTTGTTTACAAATGCCAAGATATATTTCATTCGAATTCTAAATGAGAACTTTGAGGCGCTTATCTTCATCCGAGATCTTATTATACTCATATAAAAAATTAAGTATGTCGCTACTTATCCTCAGCATTTGGTTTTGAATTTTGTCGCATATTCAGCTATAATAGTAGGTAAAAAGCGGTCATAGCACCTGGCCTATTTAAGAGTTAATAATTTTTGTTCCTTTGTTCGATAATTTCCGCATCTAATTGCAAAAATGATAAGAATCAATTCTTAAACTCGAATTAAAAATTGAACCAGCTTTTAAGTAGGCTCAAAGCCAAGTATTGATTTCCACTACTACAAAATAGGTCATTTGCATCGGTTGTTAAATCCCTAATGTGTCGCTTGTTCAACTTATGCAAATGGAGATGATGCAGCAGACAAATTTTTGTTGCATCACTTAAACAACCGTTGCAAATAATGATAAATTGCACTGGCTGTTCGATACAACTGACGCCATAGAGCAGATGCAAATGAATGCTTTTGCTTTTAAAGAATAGGTGTATTGCATTGGTATTTTTAAATGACCGACACTAATGAACAGATGCAAAAACAACATATGTAGTGATCCTAGTTTATTGCGACACTTATTTATATTTTTACAACCGACACAAATTTAATCTAAAGCAAAAAAAATTCCACTATTTCAGTTTTTTAAACCTAAAAGAATATTAAATGAAATTTGAAATTCTACAAATGCATTATTACCACGATTCCGACAAAACAAACAATATAACAGTATTATCAATCAACATAGTTTAAGTGTACAAACCTAAAAAAACGTAAATACTCACTCCGTCACAAAACTAAAATCAGTGTACATAACAAATACATCCAATTATGTATGATATACCATATACATAATAAGTTTAATTAATATGTATGACACGTTGGTCCTTCGTCTTGTTAGCGCTATATTTGGACTCATTACATAGAAATATGATGCATGTATGTGCTCCTTCATCAATAACAAACATTGTTCCTTCTCCTGCATATCAAGATCCATTTAGATATTAAACATAAATTCACAATCCATAGGAAAATAGTATAAGTCAAATTGCTAATTTCTGGTTGCTTTAGCAAGCTAAATTGGATAAAGAATTTTGAATTTTCATGTATGAATATGGTAAACAACCATGGAATGCTAATTCCTTTTTCTCTTTGTATTTTTTCCTTATGATTAACATTTTTTTAGTAGTTCTAAAACCATTACTCTTATTTCCAATTACTAATTTGTCAAATGGTTATTCTTTCTGTGCATCTTCTTGGGAAAATTAAAAATATAAGATATTCTTAATTTTTGTTTGATTAATCATGACACAAAAGTATTCACTATTTTTGTTACACTTGATTTTATATTACTAGCCTATCATGCTATACAGTTCTGATTCAATCTTTCAAACTGTTTCCTACATTAGAGCCATTTTTCACATGTTTTATTCATACACTACAACAAAATTGTTTTTTAGCGATGCAAAAGGGTGTATCTTTTATGATGCTTATGCGACGCTATTATAAATAGCGTCGCATAAGCATCGTAAAAGACACACCCTTTTTGCGTCGTCAACGAATAGTTTTGTTGATTCAGCATATGTAAGAAAACAATCATTGCACTTCAAATAATTTCTATTAAGAAGAAAAAATTATATATGGAAAATATTTCAATTCTATTAAGAACTTAATTTTGAAACGAACCACAATCAATTGCTCATATGAAGGTCAACTAGATTAAAATAAATTTGATATGCAAGATAAGATGATCTAAATAACAATATGTATAACATGGCATATTACTTGTATAAAGAGTTTAACAAATTGATAGTAAAGTAATTACAGTTTAATTCATGACTCATTATACCTTTTCCAGCCAACCTCCTTTATATCAGTAATGTTTGATTTTTTTATCAACCATGGCATATGCGATATAGCAAGTCTTCGTAAGAACCCATATTTTTCGACAATTTAGATTATTAAATTTAATATAACTTTTGAAAACATATTTTTGGTTATAAATAAAATTCAGTGATTTAATTATATTCGTTTTATGATGTGAACTTAATTAAAGAGAACTAAGTAATGAATTTCAACTTATTATAACAATAATAAAATGCGTTGGTCGTAAACTTAACTATGATTTTGTTTGTACTAATCAATATGGAAATTTAAAATCTTAAAGAATTGGATGGAATTGAGTTAAAGAATTATAGTTGAAATTCAATTGAACTGGTAAATAACCAATGTTAGAATTAAATACAAATAAAATAAATTTACAAAGTTACTTTGAATTTATTTTGATTTAAAATTAACATGTTTTGAAATTTAATTGAAAATATATGTTTATCTGAAAAAAGTGGTTTAAATTGTTTAGAAATGTAATTGGGAATTTATAGCAAGTTATCAAAACTTAAAATGAATTGATTATTTGTTAATTTAAAATTGTTAGATAATTCAATTTTGAATTTATATTATGCATAATTTATTCACGTAACTAATATAAGACCTATATTGGATCAGAATTTAGTGGTAACACTTGGTATTGAACTTAAAGAAAAAGATTGATTGCTTTATTTATAAATTTAACCAGTAAGATTCTTAGCCTATAAATGATCATACATTATATCCTTTGTTTCCTATTAATTGATTGAGTGGACCAGTATTGATCCTTTATTAACCAGCCTTATGTTGCTTTATCTGGCTATTATATTGACATTGAAAAATTTATAGCAAGTTATTAAGACTTAACATAATTTGATTATTTTTAAATTTAATTGCTCAGCTTAATTTGTATATCCAATTTAATATGACCTTTGATTTTTGGTATGATTTAATGATATATCTTTTACTTACGTTTTCATATATAGATAGTTTTGAAATATTTTGATATCATTGATTATTGTAATTGTTTGAATTGTCATGCACATTGTATTATTTCAAATTTCAATGAAAGAACAAATAGATTAAAAACGGAATTTTCATATTCGCAGGCCAACAAATCTTATACTTCCTTTTATGATGAGCTAATTTATTGTTGACATTTAATGTAATGTAGCAAATAAATGGATAGATAAAAATGCATCAGGTTACAAAACCATCCATATAAAGTTTCAGAAAATGAATATTTTATTATGTAAATAAATATGTTAATTTATTTTAAAAATTATAAAGGTCTAAGTAATCAAGGTGATATATACATTGTATTATAGTGTTAGCGGGCTGTAACGATTGGTCCGAGTAGGCTTTGGGCTTTAGCAATAAAAATTTACCAAGTTTCAAATATATATATATATATATATATATATGTGTGTGTGTGTGTGTGTGTGTGTGTGTGTGTGTGTGTGTGTGTGTGTATGTATGTATATATATTGGGAACCTAGCCTAAATTAATTAAAACAAATTTGTATGCTTAGGATGAAAATTTTGCAACTTATAACAAGTGAGAGAGATGAAAAATTTGGGAATCTAAGGTATAAATAATCTTTAACTCTGAAACCTTAGCATCCTTCATCTATTTGCTAATTCATTTATTCAATGGCTGTCATTTACTCTCAAACGTCAACGTGAAAAACAAAAGCCATGACACCATTTTATCTTTAAAAAAATCAAATCTTCCACAATACTCAACGAAATCACTCGATTTCGGATTCATTCGACTCATATACGTCTAGGTATGCGAATTAGAAGGTTGGAACAAAATTTATTTCGCTCCAAATTTTTCTCTCCAGTAAATGACATAGATTTACATAGAGATTAGTGCGTGAATCGAACATCTATGTAACAACGATGTGAGTTCGAAACCCAGAATGACATGCTAAAAGGGTTTACCATGTGCATACGCTATGATTTATCCTTGGATCGGGCTAGGTGCACTAGAGGGGTTTTTACAGCTCCGGTCGGTCCCCCCCTCCTGAACAAATTGAAAAAAAAGAATCGAACATCTATTCGAGTTTGGGTGGCAAAATTTGAGGAGAATTGACAAAAAATATGTCGATACCTGTAGCATCATGCGTGAAGAACACCTGGGAACGCGATTTTATTGTGATGACTGAGTTGGTCGAGTTGGTTATATCTTGGTAGAGATTGCGAAGAGAAGAATAATAATGAAATTGATTTGGCATTTCGTATAGAGATGGGAATGGAAGGTGGAAGTGAAGGGGGCTATTTTTGGACATGGGTGATTCGAAATTTGTTGTAGCTACATTTTAGAGGAGAGAGAAGAAGGATGACGTGTCATTTATATAAGGTGAGAAAGTGTTGTTTGTTTGTTTTAATTTAATTACAAATTTTATAACTTGTAACATGCATAACTTTTTCATACGAACTCATATTGACGTGCAGTTTGTTGCATTGGAATTGTATTGACAAGCTCTTCGCGATGGCGCTGGTTTGGATGAATTCTAAGACTGTGACATTATGTGCCTTTTTTTTAACGACTTAAAACCAAAGGTGGGTGATTAAACCCACTCACACCTAATTAAAATATTTGATTGTTAGTTAAATTAAATTTATGTTATGATATGATTGTATTGTTTGCTATTTGATTTTCTATCTTTCTTATTTGTGTTAACCTACATAGATAGTATAATTTAATTTAACTGTTAAATAAAATATACAGTTAGAATTTCTAGTTTAAAAACGTCATACCTGATGACTAGTAAACATATATTATCTTGAGCTGTTTGAATGTATTGATTTTGATGGATACCTTGGATTTATATATTTAAATGTGTTAATGTGTAATTCATATTGTTATTCACCTTGTTTATATACATATGACCATTGTTTATGTTGACTAATCCCTACCATTTACCCTAGATGTTACAGGCATCAAATAAACCCAGGATTAATCATTAAAATGAATTAATAACGTAGGTTGAAATGAATTATTTTTAATAACATTCGATATCGTCGAATCTTAAATATAATTCCAATGGATTAATTCCAATTCTATTTACATGCGGAACATTAAACCAAATTTCATCATTTTTCTTTTTAATTAATTTCTTCGATACACATTCCCAAATTATTAAATAATAACTTTCTCACTCATTTATAAGTATTGTTTATTAACCAAACTACCAGTTATTGTATTCTAGCCAATCAAAATTCAATTTCTATTTAAAAAATATATAATTTTCCTTTTTAAATCCCCAGATTTCTTCTCCAATATATTCGAATATATTTTACGGTATTTAATACCAATTAATTCAGGTCAATGTTGTTCAAATATCCCAACCACACAATAATCAACCGCAGATTTATTCGCCACATCATATAATGTAATATATGAAAATCAACAATAGAATTTCTGAGGAATCCAATTGGATCCCTCCAACCTGTTTCCCTGCATCCGCAAATGTTAATCAATATAAGTAATCCCAATTCCATATCGGTATGAAATTAACAATAAACAGAATCGGTATTAAATCAATGATTTATATATATATATATATATATAACTATCAACCAATTTATTTGTAAATCATCCAAACAACCATCACACCACGTTAAATTAACATTTATCAGTTCTAGAATATGTTTATAAAATTATAGAACTGGACATAGTTAATGAGTTTACTCACTTTGGTCGTTAATCGTTGAATAACGATTAATGGTCGATCAATCCAGTCAGTCGTTTAATTTTGCAATAAATTCAAACTTGCTCCAAATCGCTTCAGGTTAGTCCTATTGTGTCGCCTGCGATTCCACGATCCCAACGGATCCAAATTTACATCATATGGAAAGGTTATGAATTTTACTAGTTATACGTTGTTTTAATTCAAAAACTAAACTCGAATTAATTTAACTGATTGGGCTTTACCGTTATTATATCGGCCCATTACCTGTTTAATCCACTCACTCCAAAACAGTATCAACTCCGAAACAATTCCACTGCAGAATAGCTTTTATCTTCTCTTTCTAAAATAACAACCATAAGCTTCTATCCTTTACTATTTTTATTTTATATATTTCCGGGCTTCACTCTTTCTTTAAAAAAAATAAAAACTGGGCCTCAACATAAATTTTCCTCGGCCCATTCACTCACTCCAAGCCCAAACCACGTATCCCCATCTTCCCAAAAATATATAACTGCGAGCTCCTCCTCAACATGTTTCTCCTGTAACCGCGTATACTTCCTCAATCCCAAAACAACCCATTCTCCACACTGTTAAACTCGACACCAATTCTCCCAGCTCGTCCAAGATCAGTTCTCATGCATCACAGTCCGTATTCTTCTGGACCCGTTCCAGGAAAAAAAGATACCCACGCTCATTATTTACGCAACAAATTTCAAAACTCTGAGCACCATTACATCATGATCGTGTTTCTTACTCCCCTCCCTATGCCATTACGTTTCAGTGGTCGCTCCATTCTGAAAGTATTAGATCACCTCCCTGTACCACTATTATACACACGTACCCACATAGTCACGTATGAGATTTATATTCTCCTGCTTTACACATATTCAATCACAACTCCTCAAAAGAAAATCCGCGCAAGCCCTTACCAAACTGAACACGATTATAATATTCAAAAACTTGATCGCTATCTCTATATAAAATCTTCGAATCAAGAACAAATACCAACTTTCCAAAGGTGCATCGCATGCTATGAAAATTACATTGGTAGAAAGATTTAAAGCTTATGAATCCAAATTTTTTTTTTAGAATTTCCCATGAAGAATTTAGCTTGCTTCGATTTTTAACCATCATAGAAACTCGCTGCAAAAGTTGAAACCCAAAATGGAGAACAGCCTTGCATATATATACTATGGAAGAAGCCCTCGTGATTAAGTATTTGGCAGCTGTTTTGATCTGAAAAATCGATGATAATAGTTCTGCAAATTTTATTAAATGTTTGTTGTGCCTTCTCATAGCTTGCGGCACTTCACAGGGTAGGACAATGATTCGAAGGGATGGGTAAGAAGCTTAGAGGTTAAGGAATGAATATATATTTCCTTTATTAAGGGTACCCGATTGTATAAAAGTTCGTTCATTTATGGACTGCTCACGAAAAAAATAAAAATATCGTCGTGACAAGCAATATGTCATGATACCAAAAGTATAATAATATAGACAAAACAACTTAATCTATGAAACACCAAAATGCTGATATAGGGTGTAAAATACTCCAAATAAAAAGTGGCTTATTTTCCAAATTAAAAATTATAGTAAAATTTTAAAAATTAAACAATAATTACGTCTCAAATGTCTTGCCCAAATTCAAAACCAACATTTGATTATGACTAAATAATCGTTATGGCTTATAAACGATTCCATAACGACAATTTGGAATTTGATTTAGACATAACTTACAATCTATAATATGAAATCTAGGTTTTTCACTTTCATTATGAAATATAGTTTAATAGATTCGAATGTTTCCTATTTCAAAGAAATCTGACTAAAAATGAATTATATGCACTCAGTTGAAGCACAAAACTCAATATTACGAACTACCACGACGTTATGAGCTCGTTTATAATTAAATATAATCTATACATTCAACTGTCATTTAAATAATATATTTGTTATTATAATTCAATTCTAAACTGAATTATATCCTTTAGATTTATCTAATTCACATAATATCGCCAACTTAACTATTTCCAACTATTTCGGAAACAAATATATTATTATCCCCTTATTTGAAATATTTAAATAATCAATATTATTTAAATTCAAACCATTATATTAAAATAATCAAACAAAATAATTATTAGATTACAGTAAAAGTTCGGGACATTACAGGCACTGACATAATTAATGGTGCTACAACGGCTAATTTTCCCGTACATATATGACATATGCATGTCATGGCACTATTGGAACGCGCCCGTATACACCCCCTATCAGATGAACCTCTTACAATCATTTCCGTATGCGTTCCCTGACCCTGTGCGGGGTCCCCGTTTAATACCAGAATGGGTTACTGACTTATATGGGCCCCACAAGCAGATGACATAAGCTTGTAACAGTCCAGATTCTTAACCGTTTAATTTAATGTTTAATTTTTTTGTTCTAAATGTTAATTTGGATTTTTAATGGTTTGAATTTAAATTTTTTGAATATTTTATAATTTTAAATAATAATAATAATAATAGTATAGTCATGTCTCGACAAATCAATTAAGTCAACTACTACAACATTATCTTTATTTTCGAACAGAATATGTTATGCCCTCAAAGTCTAAAAGCAAATCTTTGACCAATCTTATCCATAATCTCGCGCAATGTATGTTTTCAAATCTCAGTACAATGAATTCCTATTTATAGTCAAGAGTAACTGCATTTGGCAACTTAAGGTAATAAAATAAAACAGAAAGGTCAACGCCTATTTATGTCACCATTCTAGTGTACTCGTACATCCTCTTTACTGAAAATAGTGAACCTATAAGAAGATGTATGGCCATTGTCTATATATACAAACTAATGAAAGCCTAACACTTCACAGAAAAATAAATAAAGGAAAATAATATACCTCCTTGTTCGTTTTCAAAGTTATCATGTGACTTTATTAAAAAAGGAAAAGACAACACAACTAAACAAATCCATATATAAAAAGAAACGCTGATGCTCACGTAAATTTGTCGAACCTACCTATATAGGTTTCCAACAACCTAACAACACAGAAGATAGCTTGGCAGAAAGGAACAATTAATTCGAGCCTACCCTGTCATTTTCAGCATGCTTATATTACTTCTTTATATACCCTGAAACGGCTACAAATAAACCTAGCTACTCATTTACAGAAAGCGAAAGGAAATCTTCTGATTTCTTGCTAACTGAATATACAACACACTGCCTCATGTACAGGGCTTAAATGATATCACATGAAAATCAAATCCAATGTAAGGCTACCCTATCTCCTACGAACTCTATATCAGCGTGGCCACCAAGTCGTCATACTCTATAAATACCTGGTTCTTCATTCTCTTTTCTGCAAACCAAAACCGGATCCTTCTTAGAATCAAACCCTTAATGAAATCATGAAACTATTCCGGTGGATGGAGTTAGGTGGGTTGCTTGTGGAAATCATGGCAGTGTGAGTTTGCTACTGCGTTGAACCAGGGTTTTACACGAGGGAGGAAAACGTATCATTAGTAATGGCGGCGACCGGTGACCGGCGACAGTGCAGACGAGGTACAGACGAGGAAGGCGTAGATGTCAGTGGTTGTTGCGTGCTTCTATGCGTGATGGTAGAAAAGCTCAAGGGGCCGAGGCGTGGAGATGCAGGTGGAATTTGGCTTGTCTAGAAGTCTGTGTAGGCGGCAGGACCTAGATGAACGGAAAATTTGGGTGCGAGATGGAAGTCATGGTGACAGGAGATGCGAGCGTGTGCTGTGGTGGTTGTTTCAGCAATGTGGCGGAGTGGAGCTCGTAGGCCATGTCGGAGAAGAAGAATGAGGGAGACGAGTTATGAACGATTGGAGAGTTGGGATGTGGCTTTAATTCATAAGCTCGGGATCACCGTATATATTATTAAAAAAAATACGAAAAGGGAAAAAGGAGGCAACAGGCTTGGAGTAATTGATGCGTGGAGCAGAGGGCGTATAGGGCATAGTTTTCATGACCGTGCCGCGCGACGAACCGTGATAGTTCAAGGTCGAAGGTTTTAAAGGTTCGATCGGTCGAACCGTAAGAACCGTGCATATATGAATTTTAGTGAAAACTAGTATATTACCGTATGAAATTTTGAATTTGTCAAGAATATAATAGAAAATATAAGGTTTATACGGTCAAGCATATATAAGACATGCTGCTAACAGAGAAGATATGCTGCTAGCATAAATAGTTTGAAAGAAATCAATGAATTTCAACAATTATATGTCCCACATTCTGAAACAACAAAGTGCATTTGCATATGCTACTTATAAATATATCCAGTTGGTTCATGACTAAGCGCAGCTAGCAATCGTGCCTATTTCTTTTGTCTGCTTGTGCCAAGAATGCGGAACTTTGTACGGTTTTTATTGTTAAAACCGGAATTTTTGGCTGTAGAACCGCGGTTTAACTCGGTTTTTGCGGTCTTGGGTTGGTTTTAAAACATCACGGTTTTGATCAGTTTCGGGCCGTGAAGGCAAATGGCCTATGGTTAATCAAGGTCGGGCCGAAGGCTCGGCCCGGTCATTAAAACAAGGGTATAGGGTGAGGACGAAGAATGAAGATGGGCTATTTTGGGGCGGAAATGTTAAGTGTTGGTCAGCACGTGTGTGACTAGGAGAACAGATGGTTCGGTCATCAAGTTGGAATAAATGGAATGGTGTAGGGTACGTACTGAAGAAATGGTTGGGTTTAAGATTATTGAACCGGAGAAAACACATGATTTGGGGTACGCTAATGACATGGGTTAGGTTAAGCAAGGTATTTCGCTAACTAGTTTAATTTTAAACTTAGTTTTAATAATTCATTTGTTTATATAAGCTTGTAACAATAATAATTTATCCATATGGTGACAAAAACAGACTCCGTTGGATCGTGGCACCGAAGGCTACGCAAATGAGCAGACCAAGTTGGGAATTTTATAAAATTTCATACGTTCATTTGAAATTATATAAATCAACCAGAACCGTCGAATCAGAAAACGAAGGTGAGTCAATTCTCACACTTTTATGGGTTGCTATGATGTGTTAAATTCATGTAACCCAAATTTATAGTTAATAATTGGATGTTTGGATGCTATTTATTGCTTACATCTATATTCATGTCGTATTGGATGATTTATTCATTTCATATGTAGTTATTATATGATATGACGATCTGTGATGCAACGAAGGACAGGTTGGAGGGATCCGGCCGGATTCCGAAATATTTTGTATATTGTTTATTTTTCCCTATTATTCATGTATGAACTGTTTACCCCAAACAACGTTATATTCTGATTGAATGTTAATGATTGACTATATATTGAATGTTGAATTGAAATTCAACGTTGATGCGATATTTTTAATTAATAAACGGTATTGATTAAGCTATTGGCAGAAAATGATCTAAATGTTGTTTTTAAGGCGTTAGTTTACAGTCAGGCATGAAGTTATAAAATTTATTTTTATAACTGTAGTGTAGTTTTTATATTTCTATTTAAAATAAGGTTTTAAAATAATCGACGTTTATTAATGGTTTCAATGCCATTAATAAATTGAACATATAGATAAATTTTGAAAATTACTGTTTTGAAGAAAAATAGTTTAGGAATATAATTAGATTAATCTAATAATAAAAGTAAGTGAAATCAGTTAATAAATACCTGATGTTAAATTGAAAGATTCAATTGTTCAATTGGAATTTATAATTAGATTGATCGATCTTCGATTAGTCTAATAGAAATGGTTTAACGAACCATTGTTTAATAATATTTCTATATCTTTTTATCTATGATATGAAAAAATGTTTTAAATGAATTAGTTATTATTTAATAAGGTCACTAAGCGATCAACAAATCTATTTTTAATGAAGTGAACTATATTTTACTTCAGTTAATAATGAAATTAATTATTTTAATAATAATTAAGGTAATTTACCTTGTTAATGGAAGCCAATTAAGAAGTGATCAAGTTTTAAAATGAATTGTGTTAAGAGCGATGTATACCAAGTTATAAAAACATGTTTTGAAGCTAATATCTTGTTTTTAAGTAATTGTTACTTAATTATTGGATTAAGTATAAGCAAGGGGATTGGAAAGAGAATTTCGTAAGAGATTTGATAATGAAACCAAAGTATAATTGGGAGTTTATAAGGAGACGAGTAATGCAAAGATTTCATTAATAAGATTTGTTTTTACTTAATATTTTAATTAAAATAAAGTGAAATGTGATTTCGAAAGGGAAATGATAAATAGATTCCATAAGAAGATTTAGGATCTGAATTCAAGTAAAAAAAAATCAAAGAAGAGATTGGTAAGTGAATACCAAGTTTATAAAGGAGTATGAATCCAGTAGATGAATTTGAAATAAGGTTTACTTAAGGAATTGGGTTAAATAAAACGAATACAAGTTGAAAGAAGATTTGCAAGGGTATGAGGCATAGTAGAATTGGTGTAAAAGACTTAGTAAATGGTTTTGAAGAAAAAACCAAACGAGTTATATTACCGGGTTTCAAAGTGAAGAGATTTTTCATTTAGTTAAAAAGGTTAAAAAATTGAACGGGGAATAAATGTGACAAATACAAGGAACGATTATTGGAACCATATTTTTGAGTAAATAGTAAATGGGATGATAGGTTTTGTGTTTCAAACTTTTATCCATTTTGAGGTAAGAACGTCGATCAAGGTCTGAGAGGTAATTAAAATACCCCAACTTGAACGGCTCCACTATTGTCAAGGGAGGATATTAGTTTATGATAGAAAAATGTGTTTAGATTTGTTTAAGAGGATATTGCAACATTTTTTCAAGATTTTGAATGTAATGAGACTAATTGTTTAAAAGCAAAACGATGTATAAATAACCATCGTTGGACTCAAGTTTTGAAGTGGAAATATATTGGAATTAAATATATTTATATGTGATGATTTTTCCAAAGTGAAGGAAATAAAAGATTTAGTGAATACAGGGATGTTTTCATAGCAAAGTAGCGGAGTGGAGTCAAAGATATATTATTGTGTTTCAATGTAACAAAATCAATGGAAACTGAAATAAGGATATAAATTGATTTATAAGAATTTGACGATATAGTTTTAACGAATGAATCAGAGCTGCCAATATACATGACTGTACTGTTTTGATATTCAAAGTTAAAACATCAAACTATCAATGAAATATATTATACCTTTTTGATGTGTTGTTTCGAAGAGACCGGGATGGGAACTAGACCCAAAACCATTTCGAATCAACGTTACGTACAAGATTAACTTGTTGAAAATGAAGATGGAGCAATTGAAGACTGTGGATCTTCATGAAATGGAAGGACTACTTATAATCTTCGGGTCGCTCCCGGAGATAAACTGTGGTTCTGTCATGATTGGCATCTACGGATTTGCAAGGACTACTCGTTGCTGATCCTTTGGGTGATTCCTAGGATGCGGTAGGAGGGTGCGTTCGGTTCATCATGTTCTTGGATGACTTGTATGGACAAATGTCTGACAGGGCATTTCCTTAAGAGTCACATACGTTGATTTTTACAAATATATCAAGTTGGTGGCCGTGAAATTCTCTTGCTTAACCCCAGAGTACATTTGTGGACGTAAATTAGTGATTTGACGGATTTGACAATGTGACATTCAAGTGAATGGTGGCCAGATATTCTAAGAAAATAGACGTAGCCTCAAGCCTCACAACCAAGAAATGCCAACAATCGGGCAGGCATCATGGCCAGGTGGATCATTCCCATGCAGGGTATATTGTCACCAATCTAAAGAACATTCATATGTGTTACTTCTTGTCATTTTTGTATCTCTTGGGAATTTTGGTGGTCGCGAAAAAAGCTAAAACGGTGACAATATATTCGATACACTCAAGTTAAATGAGTGGTTAGTGATGTGTGGGTCGGGTTGCAAGACGTTCTTGTTGAACCCAATGTATTCCCCTCTAGAGATACACTATCGGCCGGTGGTTCCATACATTGTCATAGTCGTAATCCAATCTCCAATAAGCGCCTTGCAGTTTTTGATTTTATAATGAATACGTATAGCATGAGATGCAAGCACTCTGCTAAATGGTTATTTATTTGTGATTTGATAGACACTATTATAATATCATTGGATTTTGATATATCAAACCTGTTTTGGGTTATAGTAAGGTAAAAACCGTCTGTGTTTATGTGTGGCTAGTCTTACTATTACTTTTCTTTCAAAAAGGATTTTCAAAATTAAACAAGTTGTTTGTGTTATGAATTTATCACTGAAAGTTTTCCAAACCAATCCGGGTGATTTTTTCTTTGCTTTAAATGTGCTCGGGTCAGACCTAGTATATTCCAGGTTAGGTTTCGCTTGGAGTTTTCAGAAGAGGAGTTGGAGCCGAGACGTATTCCACATATTGATACTAGCTTATTCCACTGTGTGTATTGATTAACAAGAATGTATACTCTGATGTTGTAATCATACATATATATATATATATAATATTCATTTTGTATAAAGAGTTTTGATATATTATATTTTGTTCGTTACGCTGTGAGATTCTGATCTTCTTATTCTTCTATTCTAATATTTCTTTCTTTCTTCTCCCACCCTCTATTAACGTTCTGGGATTTGATACTTGGATTTTGGGAAAGTAATATGGAGTTATGTGCTATTGTTCAAAATTCGAGCATCAAATTTTCCGGGCTGTAACAAAGCTAAACCCCTAAAACTTGTGTGCCCAATTAACTATGATTTTAACAGGTTAAGTCTTACAGCATAACCCCCACAGATTAACAGGTTCGTATAACCTCCACAGATTTAACAGCTTAAGTTTTATAGTTTAATAGGTTCATATAACCCCAATAGATGTAACAGGTTAAGTCCTATAGATTAACCAGTTCATATAACCCCAATAGATTAAACATGTTTACTTAACACCGTAGTTTTAAAAGTTTACGTAACCTCCACGGATTTAATATATTCCATAGGTTATATACAGTTTCATTAACATGTTCCACTTAATCTAGGAATTAAGCCTACAGATTTACATGTTCATACATCCCAAAATTTTCAATCATATGCCATAGTACAAGATATGCCCCCAAATTTCCCTCTTTTATTTTCATTCCCATACATTCCCCAATTGTCCTCATTTCAATCATACGTATCTCTCTTACGAGATTGGCCTAGGCTCGAAGGTAGCCTAGACTTATAAAATAAAAAGGGGAAAAAGAGAGGGAGAAGAACAGAAATAGGCATACAATAACAACCGAACAACAGAGCAGGGGTACAGAAAAATACATGTAATTACAGAAAACTATTTAGATATGAATCAGTTTATTAATAGGCATAGGCTCAGATCCAGGTTTATTAACATGTCAAGGTTATTGTTATATTTTTTTATCCAAATTAATATGAACTCACAGAGAATGGATTTAAAGAACAGAGGATAATATGCTGATGTTGCAGAAGGGATTCTTGTATAAGTAAATAAGAATTGTCTTGATTCAATCCAAGTTTTGGTAACATCTCCCTATCTTTATCTTAAATTTTTAGAACGAAGGTTTGAGGAAGAAGTATAAAGAAGTGTAATTGATTTGATAGGAGTGCATGCTTTTATATAGAGTATACAAGACAATCCTTAACCATCAAATCCCTTTTTTTAAATCCAATCCATTTAGCAAAATAATGAAATTGGTTAAGAAAACAGTCCAGAAACAGAAAAATGCACTAGATAGTGTGTGGGTCAACCTACCCCACCCGACCTTGGGTCGACCCATAGGTCGACCTAGACGAGGCGTGGGTCGGCCCACAAAGGGTTTGGTTCCCGCCCTTTCCGCCTTTGTTTCCTACTTCATTTATTTTGAACTATTTTGAATTATATTTACATACATCCTTCTTATATGTATACAAACTTCTAACCTTTATATCTTACTCATACGATATTCGTTTTACGCAAACACAGAGTCTATCTAAACCATAATTCCGAGACAAACACAATGGTACAGTCCATTTTACTTAATTCCCAACATTTAATTAAGTATCCTTTGGTTTATTGTCAATAATGTCCTTTAAAATTATGGGGTGTCACATTCTCCCCTACTTAAAGGATTTCATCCCCGAAATCTCCAAGTTAAGAAGAATGTTTATTACATCCACCAATAATCATCTACTCATCCATCATCCATAGGCATCCATTGTCCTTAGGAATTCCTAATGCTTGTCTAAACATATGCAAAGGTGTGTGTATATGTCCTTATGCTAATGCGAAAATCAGGCGGTCTACTGATTCAGTCGACCTCCTTAATGTAATATATGTTAATGCCATGAATCCAAGACGTATGCAAACAATCCTAGTATATCATGTAAACTCTATATGTGGGCAAAATCATTTGTCTAAATGCAACATCCATATAATTATACATCCATTTCCACCTATTAAAAAGTAAAATGAACACACATCCATATGCAGTATGAGAGTATTTGAGCCGATATAGTGCCTAGTATGTGTAGATACATCGACGAGCAACCACTAGAAAACACTTGCATCCACTTGCATCTATCAAACATAACATATCTCAAACACATGTTTACATCCATTGGTTTTCTACCTAAAGGTCGAAGATTCGATCGATAGGATATACGTGAATGATGGAAGCAAGTACGAATAAAAGCTTGGAAAAAGAAGTTAAGAACATACTCTTGAAAAGAAAAAGGTACGAAGCACGAATCTTGTCTTCATTCTTCCAAGTTGCATCTTCGCAGTCTTCTTCCCATTGCACTTTTATTAACTTAACCTCTCTGTTGCGCAGTTTCTTAACCTTTGATCCAAGTACTCGGGTAGGAGCTCGTCTAACTATTGCCTCGTTTACTACCTCTACTTCCTTAAGCATGCTCGGCTTAACCACTCTGTTGTATCATAAAGGCACTTCCGCAGATGGGAAACGTGGAAAACATCATGAACACCCGCCAATCTCTCTGGTAATCTCACCCTATAGGCCATTTGACCTATCCTCTCTACTATGGGAAATGGCTATATAGACCTTGGTGCCAATTTTTCTATAGATCCAAAGCAAACCACATTCCTCAAAGTTGATACTTTGATGTAAACCATGTCTCCTACCTTAAACTCAATGTCAGTCCTTCTCTTATCTGCGTAGGACTTCTGTCTGTCTTGAGCTATCTTCATACGTCTACGGATAAGACCAATCTTTTCGAAGTCTTTCAAATCATCTCAGGTCCAAGTAGAAGCCTATATGTAGACTCCCACCAACAAGTCGGTGATCTGCAAGGTCGTCTGTATAGTGCCTCGAAGTGTTCCATATCTATACTAGCTTGATAGCTGTTGTTGTAGGCGAACTCCACCAATGGGAGATGCTACTCCCATGTCCCTCCGAAGTCTAGGATACACAGCCTCAAAAGATCCTCAAGAACCCTATTCACCTTCTCAGTCTGCCCATCGGTCTAAGGGTGATATGTCCTGGTTAAACATAACTGTGTACCTAGAACTTCTTGCAAGCTCTTCCTAAACTCACTAGTGGAGATGAGGTCATGATCACTCACTATGCTAGAAGGTACTCCATGTAGACAGACTATCTCATGAAGATAAACTGATGCCAACCATGTTGTCGTTCTCTTGCTCTTAACAAGAATGAAATGAGCGATCTTAGTAAGCATGTCTACTGTGACCCAGATACTGGTGTTGCCCCTCCTCGATCTTGGAAAATCATTGATGAAATCGATAGAGACACTCTCTCACTTCCATTGTGGGACCTCCAAAGGATGAAACAAACCGCCAGGCTTCTTCTAGCCAGGCTTCTTCTGTTCAACTTTTACTTACTGGCAAACTAAACGTCGATCTACAAACTCCGCTACATATTTCTTCATCCCGGTCCAAAACAAAACCCTCTTCATGTCTTGATACATCTTATCGCCGCCCGGGTGGATAGTCATCCTACAATAATAGGGTTCCTCATGGACTGTCCTCAACAAATCTCCAACACGGGGAACACAAAGCCCCCCATCTCGTTGTAGCCACCCTTTGTCATCCGTGGAATATCTACTAAGGTGACTAGAAATCTCCCCTCTACTGAACCTATCCAAGATGTTTTCTATTTGTGGGTCCTTTCGCTGCGAAGATCCTATCTGAGACGACCCGATTTCCCGTTCTCACGGAAACAAGGTTATCTTTTGGAATATAACACAGAAACATATAATAGCAGAACAGAATTAAATAAATACACCAGAATGAACAACAAAATATACTGGATAAAAGTAATCATCAGAGTTACACAGTATACAGGATCTTACTTAGTACAAATACAGTTCAGCTATACATAAATGTCTACAGTGGAAATAAACAAAATATGTACAATAGGAGCTGAACAGCATAAAAAGAAATAAATGATAGAATCCATCTTCAGCTCCAGCTATCCAGAAAGAACCAGCTAAACCTGAAAACAAGGCTGCCCGTGCAGAAAAAGGGGCACCCGAGTTTGAGAGTGAAACAAACTACGAGTCAGTCATGGGACTGGTATGAGAAATCCACTCAACACATATATATATATAATTGGCTAATCACAGGACCACGCCACTTTCGTGGAACGGGTTTACTCCATTGGATTGCCAGTGCTTTAAAACTAATCTTTCTTTTAAACATCGCTATGCTTTTTATAAAAATGAAGCCATTATAAGACTCAGTTCCCATCACACAATGCAACGCAAACTGGAGGATAGAGTTTTACCTTATAATGGCCAAAATATGATTGATACGAATAAATCCAAGGCATTTGATATTATTGCTAGTGTTTATATGTTTTGAAACAATTTCAAATCATAACTATCAATCATAGACGGCATGGGTACCATATATCATGTCGCCATATATATATACAATCAAAACCGCACGATGTCGTATTTGGAAATTGGATTTCCGTCATGAACCAAGGCAAAAGATAGTCCTTACCGAATTCGAGACTGCCTAGCCCGAGCCTCAGGACCCAGACTCAGGTGGACCCTTGGATCGTCAGGGCCGGTCCACCGATGTGGATTAAAATGCCTGAACCATGCGTTTCCCCGCCCTTTGGGGCGTAAACGAGCCAACGAATGACTCCATCGGACCCGGATCGTCCGATCAAACCGAGGCGCCTCGCAACAGCAACAACCACATAGGTGAAAAGTATATAAATGTCAGGGCTGGTAGGTCACTGACACCACCCTAGCTAGGAAGAAACGCAGGCCCTCCCTGATGTCCTCTCCAGTTTTAGGTTCATACCGGGGTGTGAGGCTCGCGAATTCACGTTATACACAAAGCTACGCCACACAGGCGGTGCTTTGATCATCACCACAAGACTTTGCTTTTCAACAGAAGTCCTGATCACTGCATCTTAGCATGCCACACAGGCAATTCACACCGTGCAACTGATGGCTATCAATCACACAGAACAAATTCCAATGTCGGACACACAGTCCATTTACAAGTCCGTTCTGGGTCTGAACGAAACCGGAGGCACTAAATACCTCGCAAACCCTTTGATCAACACGTACGTCTGAACGATCACCACTCATTATCCATATTTCGGGATGCCTCCCAATCAGGACCTCGGTTACCATCCAAACGAGGTGAAGATCTCCGGTCTTCGACCATCGTCTTCATCTTCGAATTTCAATCGTCGGTCGATTATTCGAAATGAGAATTAACTCGGCCTTTCCAAATAATTCACGTATATTTAGAATTTCAAATCGATTTATTTCAATGGTTAAATTATTCGACAACACTACGTTTGTTCTTTAATGTAATTTTCACACCAAACACATTCAACCATCAAACATCACATAAATCAAGCAAATTCAGTTTATTTCCATTCCATATCGCTTACGATATTTTATAACTATTTATCGCTATTTTTATTTATTTTAAAATAGCCATTTTATTCAAAACGACGCTTCGGGCCATAAGGCGGCCGTGGCGCTGTTTTTCTTCGGATTTGATTTACACATATCTGAAAATCTAACCGTTGGATCTTCACAAAATTTACATCATTAGAAAGGTCTTTTCAAAACGAACCCAACGGTTCCAGTTTCGGGAAAATCCGACGGTCGGATCTCCCGGTACAATCGTTTGAATTTTCGATTTCAAAATACGAACTGCAGCGTCGTTATTCGATTAAATATAATTTTATTTATATATATAAATAAATATAATCGTTTCTGGCGCTGTTTTTCTTCAGATTTGAATTAAACATTCCAGACAATCCAACCGTTGGATTTCTACAAGGTTGGTGCCGTTGGAAAGATTATTCCAAGGCGAACCCGACGGTTGAGATTTCGGGAAAATCCAATGGTCGGATTTCCCGTACTAGTCGTTTGAAATCACGGTTTCAAAATACGAACTGCACGGCCTCGTTTCGTTTTAATTTTATTTATATTTATATAGTTATATAAATATAGTTCATTCAACTATTTCAATATCGTTTTCACTTCAAAAATTTTTCTAACACCTTAAATTTTGGAAAAATTTCGCCATAACCTCCCCTGCACCGGGAGCGTCGGGAAATCGCAAATAGCGTCCCGGTCCTTCTAATCTCAAAAAGAAAAAGAAAAAGCCAAGCGGCTAGCCAATCAGGCTCAAAATCATCACCCAAACAAATCAGTAAATGTGTACCTATTTGTCGGGCACAAAATTTTATTCCTCTTCTCTAGCCCCTTTGCTATAACCTGTTCAATGAATATGCATGTACATATATATACAGTTCATATCATTTTTCATTTTCTATTCAACTTCATATTTGATTTCTATTTGGTTTAAAAACTCCATTCATTCTAATGTTACATAAGTAGGTGCAAATCATTTCCTTAGCTAATTAATGAATATTTCAACTCATCTATGTTTATTTTGAACAAGTGGCTATTTTTAACACTTCACATTTCAACGTTTTATGCATACAATAAAAATGTGATTTTTATTGTAAAACAATTCATTTCAAAACACTATTTTTCTATATAGTTCATATAGTCGATAAAAGGTGATTTTTATTATCAAACAGTTTATTTCAAAATATGAATACCATTCAACACATGAATTTCTAAACAACGAATGAATATCAATTCAACACATGAATGTTTTCAATAGTTTTTATATATAGATAAAAATGTGATTTTTATTATCTAACAGTTTATTTCAAAATATGAATACCATTCAACACATGAATTTCTAAACAACGAATGAATATCAATTCAACACATGAATGTTTTCAATAGTTTTTAGATATAGATAAAAATGTGATTTTTATTATCTAACAGTTTATTTCAAAATATGAATACCATTCAACACATGAATTTATAAACAACGAATGAATATCAATTCAACACATGAATGTTTTCAATAGTTTTTAGATATAGATAAAAATGTGATTTTTATTATCTAACAGTTTATTTCAAAATATGAATACCATTCAACACATGAATTTCTAAACAACGAATGAATATCAATTCAACACATGAATGTTTTCAATAGTTTTTAGATATAGATAAAAATGTGATTTTTATTATCTAACAGTTTATTTCAAAATATGAATACCATTCAACACATGAATTTCTAAACAACGAATGAATATCAATTCAACACATGAATGTTTTCAATATAAGGAATAAATATAGTTTAAGCATATGAAAATAATTCAAACACACAAATATTATTCAAAATTTCGGCAGCATAACGGCAGGGTAGTTACACCGGCACCGTCCCTAGTACGGCTCCTCGCTCTACCTTAAAACCTCGCGGTTTTTGACAATGGGAAACATGCATCTAGTTCGCACGCAGGCGGCATGTATATATTTATTTCATTTCCACAAACTAATCCTAAGTGGTTTCAACCAAATATTTCACGACCACAAATGGGTATTTTTCAACCACAATCAACCAATATCAATCACAAACAATCCCAAACAATCATTCAATTTTCACCACAATTTCAACCAATAAATATCGTCCATGGTTTGTGGACGAGGGGGCGTATATATATATATATAGATATTTATATATAGCTATTCACTTTCAAATTCAACACATATATAATTTTTAAATCAGAAATCTCACCAATAGCTATCCAACTTCACGACTCTTCTTAATAGAAATCTTCGCCTATTTTTCGCTTTCACCCGTATTCTCTGCATATGTAAAAATAGAATTTTTTACTATGCAATTCAATATATAAAAATCGAATTTTGACTTCGCTATTCGATATATAAAAATATGATTTTTACCTCGGCTTTCAACATATAAAAAATATGATTTTTACTTTTCTTCGACTTTCAACATATAAAAATATGATTTTTACTTTTCTAAAAGAAATCCGTTTTATTCTTTTACAAAAGCAATTCAGTTTATTCTTCATAGAAAATGCAGTTTTTTTTTTTTTTTTTATTCTTTATTTCAAAAACAGTTTTTTATACTTTTCTAAAATTCTGTTTTTATAATCTTTTAAAAATTCTGTTTTAAAATCCTTTTTTTAAAAATTCTGTTTTAAAAATCCTTTTTAAAAATTCTGTTTTAAAAATCCTTTTTTAAAATTCTGTTTTAAAAATCCTTTTTAAAAATTCTGTTTTATTTTTTTTTCTATAAAAATATTCAGTTTTAACTCTTTAAAACATTTCAGTAAAATAAAAAAAAAAAGATTCCAGTTTTTAATAATTTAAAAACAAAAATAAAATAAAAATACTTACAGACCAAAAAAAAAGGGTTTCCTGCCTTCGTCGGAGCGATCTCGAGGGGCTACTTCGTCGGTGCAGGGGGAGGCGATGCGGTGGGGCTTCGGACGGGGTCTTCGTCGATGCAGGGGGAGGCGATGCGGTGGGGCTTCGGCGACTTCGTCGGCAGGGGTTCGGGGTTCGAACGAGGGGCGGGAGGTCGACTGAGGGAGGCGATGATGGGTACGGCGCTCGAGGGATCGGGGGGCGGCGCTGGCGATTTAGGGTTTTTTTTTTTGTTTTTTTTTTCTTTTTTCGTTTCTGAGATTATAATGAACGGGGGGGGCAAGCAGAAGGTAAGGGGAGGGAGGGAATTTAAAATATTATATATTTATATTTTTTTTTTTTTTATTTAATTATTCAAAAAGTTGACTTTTACTTACGACCTCGAAACGAGGCCCACCGCCTGTCGTCCATAGCGTTTTACCCCCATTCCGAACACAATGGGATAAGTATCGCAAGCTGATTTGATCGTTACAATCAGTTTCCTTTTGAATTTATATTTAAATCATTATATTGAATTTTAAACGCACATTTCAAATTACTGGGGCCACATACTAACTAGAAAAATTCTAGAAAAATATTTTCTAGCTTCGTATTGACGATACGGTCCTAACAAAACTAGTTTCGTCGAATTCTGAGACCGTTTGCAAAATGGCCAATTTCCAGTCGATTAAAATCAACTGAAACTGGTCAAACGCGTTTTCCTTTGCCACGCTCACATATTGGTTCGAAAAATTATGAAATTTGAAACCTAGCAATAACTTGACACTGCGGATCTAACAAAAGTGGTTTCGTCTAAATCCGAGGTCATTTGCAAAATATCCATTTTTAAGGGCCTGAATTCCATAGCGACTATTCAGAATTTTCAACTGGACATATCTTTTGATTCCCGCTATCAAATTTCGATTGGTCGGATTCGTTAGAAAGATATCATCAATTAGATACTAATGTTTTTGGTCTCACTAAAATCCGGATTGTTTTGCACCCGGTATATTCAATTGAAGTTTGAAATCGAATTATCGAACTACCGCGCCATTTTCAATTCTATATATAATTATAATTAATTATATTCGTTTTCAAATGTCGATTCAACTCAGTTTTCATCGCCATTACTTAAAATATTTATTTTAAATATTTGAAATCCATTATTTTAGCCAATTTAAAATTTTTAAATTGGTTCAGATTTTCTGGGTCGTTACAATCTCCCCCACTTAAAACTTTTCGTCCCCGAAAAGGAATAAAGTCGAAAGTGGTTTGATAAATCTACAATCCCACAATACAACAACCAATTTGTTTTTAATATTCTGAGTATAGAATAAACAATGCACATCCATGGGAAGAAAATAGCAACAGAATAGAGAATTAAAAGGTAATGCAAAGTAGGTTAAATGTACCTTGCACCAGAGTCAATCAGAGATATCTACTCGGCATCTAGGATAAGCTTTCTGAATGCTCTCCTCAGTTTCCCAAGTACAATCTCGCGGATCTCCACTCCATTGTACCTTGACTAAGTGAACCTTCTTGTTCCTCAGCTCTTTGGTTTCTTTGCCGATAATCTTTAGCGGCTCTCGCCTCACAGCTAGTTCGGGAGTAATTTCAATATCCTGCTGAGCTGCTTCTTCCACGATCAAGTCTGGATCATGAACGTGCTTTCGAAGTTGGGATATATGAAATACATCATGAACTCCAGGCAACCAGTCTGGCAGTTTGACCCTGTAAGCGAGAGTTCCGATCCGTTCCAGAATAGGAAACGGACCAATGAATTTGGGCGCTAACTTTCCAGTTTTACCGAACCGGATTACTCCTCTCATCGGCGATACTTTCAAATATACATAGTCGCCAACTCCAAAGGATATATCTCTTCTTCTTTTATCGGCATAGCTCTTTTGTCGGCTTTGAGCGGCGAGTAATCGCTTCCTAATAAAATCGACTTTGTCGGCAGCTTCGCGAATCATATCAGGACCCAACACGAGTCTATTTCCAGGCTCGACCCAACAAGCAGGAGATCGGCACGGTCTACCATACAATGCTTCGAATGGCGACATTGTCAGACTCGCCTGGTAGCTGTTGTTATAAGAGAACTCAGCCAAATGTAGATTGTCTTCCCATGATCCACCGAAATCTATAACACAAGCCCGCAATAGATCTTCTAAAATACGATTCACCCTCTCAGTCTGACCGTCTGTCTGAGGATGATAAGCGGTGCTTAGGTTTAACTTCGTTCCGAGTTCTACTTGAAATGCTTCCCAGAATTTGCTAGTGAATATCGTATCTCTATCACTGACTATACTGAGCGGCACTCCATGTAGTCTAACTATTTCCCTGAAGTACATCTGCGCCAGACTCTGAGCGGTTCTGTTTGATCTGACAGGTATGAAATGGGCGGTCTTCGTGAAACGATCTACGATCACCCAAATACTGTCATTTCCTTTTCTGGTTCTGGGCAGACCATCAATGAAATCCATAGAAATATGTTCCCACTTCCAGCCAGGAACTTCTAGCGGTTGTAATAATCCAGCCAATTTCTGTTGATCGCTCTTTACTAGCTGGCAAGTGGGGCATCGGCTAACATATAAGGAAATGTCCCTTTTCATCGACTTCCACCAGAAGGTGCGTTTGATGTCATTATACATTTTGCTTACTCCCGGATGGATACTGAGTTTTGACTTGTGGCATTCATCCAATACTTCCTTTCGAAGTTCAGGAATGTTAGGAACGCATATTCGACCTTTGAGCCTTAGAATCCCCTCATTATCAACTTGAAAACTCGAGGGTTCGCCTTGTTGAATTATCCTTCTGATCTTCTGAATGAAGTGATCATCCTCCTGAAGAGCAGATATCTTATCTAGCAATGAAGTCGTGATAATAAAACTGGCGATCATTACATTCTTTCTGCTTAACGCATCGGCCACGACATTGGCTTTTCCTGGAGTATATATAATTTCAAAGTCATATGCTGCTAGAAACTCCAGCCAACGTTGTTGCCTCAGGTTTAAATCCTTCTGAGTGAACAAATACTTTAACGACTGGTGATCTGTAAACAGTTCGAATCTCTCGCCCAGAAGATAGTGTCTCCAGATTTTCAAAGAGAATATGATAGCCAATAACTCAAGATCATGAGTTACATAGTTTTTCTCGTGCGGCTTCAGTTGACGGCTAGCATAAGCAATCACTTGGCCCCTCTGCATTAACACTGCACCAAGGCCTTCTCTAGAAGCATCAGTCCATACTTTTAAATCTTGGTTGCCATCAATGATGGTTAACACTGGAGCAGTCGTTAATCTTAACTTTAGCTCTTCAAAAGCCTCCTCACTCTCTTCAGTCCATTTGAACTTAGAATGCTTCTTTGTAAGCTTCGTTAAGTGGCCAGATATCTTCGAAAAGTCTTTAACGAACTTCCGGTAATAACTAGCCAATCCGAGAAAACTGCGGACTTCAGTGGGAGTACTGGGCTGTTTCCAATTCTGAATAGCTGTGATTTTGCTTGGATCCACAGCGATTCCATCTTTCGATACGACATGGCCCAGAAATTTTACTTCATCTTGCCAGAATATACATTTGGAAAATTTGGCTTTCAATACATTCCTTCTGAGGATTTCAAGAACCTGTTCCAGATGTTTTTCATGTTCGGCCTTAGATTTAGAGAAGATTAGAATATCGTCAATGAAAACCAGAACGAATTTATTCAGAACCCCTCTGAACACTCTATTCATCAGATCGACGAAATAAGCTGGAGCGTTACATAAGCCGAACGGCATTACTAACCACTCGTAGAATAAGTCGGGGCCTCTGAACGCTGTCATTGGAACACACTCTTCGGCAATTCGAAGTTGATGGAAGCCTGTAGCTAGGTCCATTCGTGAAAATACTTGTGCTCCATTTAATCTATCCAACAAATCATCAATCCGCGGCAATGGATATTTGTTCTTTATTGTCTGTTTGTTTAAATCACGATAATCCACACATAGACGTAGAGTACCGTCAGATTTTGGGACAAACACCACTGCTGCACCCCAATCAGAGAAACTAGGCCTGATCAGACCTTTCCATACTAGCTGTCTTGTTTGATTGTCTAATTCCTCTTTCTCTTTCAAGGACATTCTTCGAATAGCGTGAACTACCGGCCTTGCATTGGGAACTAAAGCAATCTTGAAATCTATTTCTCTCTGCGGAGGTAAGCGAACAACTTCTTCGAACACATCCGCATAGTTTTTGACGACAGGAATATCTTTAATGAGGTCAGGAATATTCTCAGTGATTTCAGGGATATTTTCAATTTGGGCTGGAGAAACATCGAGAGCTGACCAGAAATCTTTTCTATTTGATGTTGGGCCCTCACACGGAATGGTTATATAACCCCCTGATTTAATCTTAGCCCTAACAACTCTCTCGGCGCATCTAACCTCTGCTTCATATTTGGTTAACCAATCCAATCCCAGAATAAGATCGAATTCATCAAAATTCATGACGACAGAGATAATAGGGAATTTATAGCAAGAAAAAGAGACGGGTACTGCACAAACCCAACTGAGATTGATGGAACCTCCAACTGGATTTCGGACAGTCATTGGCTCTTTGAGCTTCTTCAAATTCAAATCCAACTTCTTGACTGCACTCTTTGCAATAAAGCTTCGTGATGCGCCAGTGTCAAACAGTACTTTAACTGGAATGTTTTTGACATTGAGCGTGCCTTCTAAAACATCAGATCTTTCTTGAGCAGACGGGGAGGCAGGTACCTCTACCACTTCATTCACTTGTAATGCTTCAGATTTTTGAGATAGCGGGCAGTTTTTCGCGATATGCCCAGTCTGATGGCACTTATGGCATCCTCTGCCTTCAGGGACCTTCTTACGGGGTTCTAATCCACTCTTCCCTCGTTTGTTTACAGATTTACATTTTCTGGACAAATGCCCCTTCTGATTGCAGTTCTTGCATATGGCAGTCGTGGCAGGTTCCTTTTCAGATCTAGCCCTTTTCCGATATACTTCGGGCTCCTTACCGACTTCAGACATCATACTGGCTTCAGGAATATCAGTTTCCGAATCTGTTTTGTCACTAGAATAGACTTCTTCTTCGACGCATAACATTCCTTTCTTATCCAGATCTTCATATTGATAAGCCATATAAATCATTTCTGAAAAAGGAAGCTTCACATGCCCCAATACTTTATTCTGGTATTTCCTTTGAAGCCCGTGAATAAATCTCATATTTTTACTCTTCAGATTTTGAATTAGATGAGGAGCAAAGTGAGCTAGTTCGTTGAATTTCTTATGATATTCGGGAATTGTCATGTCTCCTTGTATCAGATAAGAAAATTCGTCACATAGTCGCTCGGTCGCTTCGGGAGGAGTAAATCTTTCCAAGAAAATAACTTTGAATCTATCCCAGGTGATATCACCTTCTGGATTATCTTTAATAACTGAATCCCACCAAAACAAAGCTTCGTCTTCGAGCGCCCAGGAGGCCAGTAATCTTTTCTGGTCATCCCTCAGTTTTAAGGCTTCGAAGATTTTCTCAGCCGAACGAATCCAAGCTTGTGTTCTCATAATAGATTCTTCGCCCGAGAACGGCTTTCCACCCAGATTTCTATACTTCTTGAATAGAGCTTCTATATCCGGGTCAGTATTACTTCTTCTGTTTCTGGCACTCATTTTCTAGTTCTTCTGCAAATAGCAGATCAAGTGTCAGGTCACAGAAAAGGTATTTTAAAATATAGAGACAAATACTTGAAGTGTAAATGTGTCTATCGAAGTGTATTCATTCTGCTTTACTCATACTAGGATATTGCTGATCCTATCTGTATTGAGTTACCCGTCCTAGAACACTACTGGTTCTATTTCTGACGAGTTCGTTCAAATGTTATATTCCAGAACTAAGCTTAACCAAAGCTCTGATACCACGTTGAGACGACCCGATTTCCCGTTCTCACGGAAACAAGGTTATCTTTTGGAATATAACACAGAAACATATAATAGCAGAACAGAATTAAATAAATACACCAGAATGAACAACAAAATATACTGGATAAAAGTAATCATCAGAGTTACACAGTATACAGGATCTTACTTAGTACAAATACAGTTCAGCTATACATAAATGTCTACAGTGGAAATAAACAAAATATGTACAATAGGAGCTGAACAGCATAAAAAGAAATAAATGATAGAATCCATCTTCAGCTCCAGCTATCCAGAAAGAACCAGCTAAACCTGAAAACAAGGCTGCCCGTGCAGAAAAAGGGGCACCCGAGTTTGAGAGTGAAACAAACTACGAGTCAGTCATGGGACTGGTATGAGAAATCCACTCAACACACATATATATATATAATTGGCTAATCACAGGACCACGCCACTTTCGTGGAACGGGTTTACTCCATTGGATTGCCAGTGCTTTAAAACTAATCTTTCTTTTAAACATCGCTATGCTTTTTATAAAAATGAAGCCATTATAAGACTCAGTTCCCATCACACAATGCAACGCAAACTGGAGGATAGAGTTTTACCTTATAATGGCCAAAATATGATTGATACGAATAAATCCAAGGCATTTGATATTATTGCTAGTGTTTATATGTTTTGAAACAATTTCAAATCATAACTATCAATCATAGACGGCATGGGTACCATATATCATGTCGCCATATATATATACAATCAAAACCGCACGATGTCGTATTTGGAAATTGGATTTCCGTCATGAACCAAGGCAAAAGATAGTCCTTACCGAATTCGAGACTGCCTAGCCCGAGCCTCAGGACCCAGACTCAGGTGGACCCTTGGATCGTCAGGGCCGGTCCACCGATGTGGATTAAAATGCCTGAACCATGCGTTTCCCCGCCCTTTGGGGCGTAAACGAGCCAACGAATGACTCCATCGGACCCGGATCGTCCGATCAAACCGAGGCGCCTCGCAACAGCAACAACCACATAGGTGAAAAGTATATAAATGTCAGGGCTGGTAGGTCACTGACACCACCCTAGCTAGGAAGAAACGCAGGCCCTCCCTGATGTCCTCTCCAGTTTTAGGTTCATACCGGGGTGTGAGGCTCGCGAATTCACGTTATACACAAAGCTACGCCACACAGGCGGTGCTTTGATCATCACCACAAGACTTTGCTTTTCAACAGAAGTCCTGATCACTGCATCTTAGCATGCCACACAGGCAATTCACACCGTGCAACTGATGGCTATCAATCACACAGAACAAATTCCAATGTCGGACACACAGTCCATTTACAAGTCCGTTCTGGGTCTGAACGAAACCGGAGGCACTAAATACCTCGCAAACCCTTTGATCAACACGTACGTCTGAACGATCACCACTCATTATCCATATTTCGGGATGCCTCCCAATCAGGACCTCGGTTACCATCCAAACGAGGTGAAGATCTCCGGTCTTCGACCATCGTCTTCATCTTCGAATTTCAATCGTCGGTCGATTATTCGAAATGAGAATTAACTCGGCCTTTCCAAATAATTCACGTATATTTAGAATTTCAAATCGATTTATTTCAATGGTTAAATTATTCGACAACACTACGTTTGTTCTTTAATGTAATTTTCACACCAAACACATTCAACCATCAAACATCACATAAATCAAGCAAATTCAGTTTATTTCCATTCCATATCGCTTACGATATTTTATAACTATTTATCGCTATTTTTATTTATTTTAAAATAGCCATTTTATTCAAAACGACGCTTCGGGCCATAAGGCGGCCGTGGCGCTGTTTTTCTTCGGATTTGATTTACACATATCTGAAAATCTAACCGTTGGATCTTCACAAAATTTACATCATTAGAAAGGTCTTTTCAAAACGAACCCAACGGTTCCAGTTTCGGGAAAATCCGACGGTCGGATCTCCCGGTACAATCGTTTGAATTTTCGATTTCAAAATACGAACTGCAGCGTCGTTATTCGATTAAATATAATTTTATTTATATATATAAATAAATATAATCGTTTCTGGCGCTGTTTTTCTTCAGATTTGAATTAAACATTCCAGACAATCCAACCGTTGGATTTCTACAAGGTTGGTGCCGTTGGAAAGATTATTCCAAGGCGAACCCGACGGTTGAGATTTCGGGAAAATCCAATGGTCGGATTTCCCGTACTAGTCGTTTGAAATCACGGTTTCAAAATACGAACTGCACGGCCTCGTTTCGTTTTAATTTTATTTATATTTATATAGTTATATAAATATAGTTCATTCAACTATTTCAATATCGTTTTCACTTCAAAAATTTTTCTAACACCTTAAATTTTGGAAAAATTTCGCCATAACCTCCCCTGCACCGGGAGCGTCGGGAAATCGCAAATAGCGTCCCGGTCCTTCTAATCTCAAAAAGAAAAAGAAAAAGCCAAGCGGCTAGCCAATCAGGCTCAAAATCATCACCCAAACAAATCAGTAAATGTGTACCTATTTGTCGGGCACAAAATTTTATTCCTCTTCTCTAGCCCCTTTGCTATAACCTGTTCAATGAATATGCATGTACATATATATACAGTTCATATCATTTTTCATTTTCTATTCAACTTCATATTTGATTTCTATTTGGTTTAAAAACTCCATTCATTCTAATGTTACATAAGTAGGTGCAAATCATTTCCTTAGCTAATTAATGAATATTTCAACTCATCTATGTTTATTTTGAACAAGTGGCTATTTTTAACACTTCACATTTCAACGTTTTATGCATACAATAAAAATGTGATTTTTATTGTAAAACAATTCATTTCAAAACACTATTTTTCTATATAGTTCATATAGTCGATAAAAGGTGATTTTTATTATCAAACAGTTTATTTCAAAATATGAATACCATTCAACACATGAATTTCTAAACAACGAATGAATATCAATTCAACACATGAATGTTTTCAATAGTTTTTATATATAGATAAAAATGTGATTTTTATTATCTAACAGTTTATTTCAAAATATGAATACCATTCAACACATGAATTTCTAAACAACGAATGAATATCAATTCAACACATGAATGTTTTCAATAGTTTTTAGATATAGATAAAAATGTGATTTTTATTATCTAACAGTTTATTTCAAAATATGAATACCATTCAACACATGAATTTCTAAACAACGAATGAATATCAATTCAACACATGAATGTTTTCAATAGTTTTTAGATATAGATAAAAATGTGATTTTTATTATCTAACAGTTTATTTCAAAATATGAATACCATTCAACACATGAATTTCTAAACAACGAATGAATATCAATTCAACACATGAATGTTTTCAATAGTTTTTAGATATAGATAAAAATGTGATTTTTATTATCTAACAGTTTATTTCAAAATATGAATACCATTCAACACATGAATTTCTAAACAACGAATGAATATCAATTCAACACATGAATGTTTTCAATATAAGGAATAAATATAGTTTAAGCATATGAAAATAATTCAAACACACAAATATTATTCAAAATTTCGGCAGCATAACGGCAGGGTAGTTACACCGGCACCGTCCCTAGTACGGCTCCTCGCTCTACCTTAAAACCTCGCGGTTTTTGACAATGGGAAACATGCATCTAGTTCGCACGCAGGCGGCATGTATATATTTATTTCATTTCCACAAACTAATCCTAAGTGGTTTCAACCAAATATTTCACGACCACAAATGGGTATTTTTCAACCACAATCAACCAATATCAATCACAAACAATCCCAAACAATCATTCAATTTTCACCACAATTTCAACCAATAAATATCGTCCATGGTTTGTGGACGAGGGGGCGTATATATATATATATATATAGATATTTATATATAGCTATTCACTTTCAAATTCAACACATATATAATTTTTAAATCAGAAATCTCACCAATAGCTATCCAACTTCACGACTCTTCTTAATAGAAATCTTCGCCTATTTTTCGCTTTCACCCGTATTCTCTGCATATGTAAAAATAGAATTTTTTACTATGCAATTCAATATATAAAAATCGAATTTTGACTTCGCTATTCGATATATAAAAATATGATTTTTACCTCGGCTTTCAACATATAAAAAATATGATTTTTACTTTTCTTCGACTTTCAACATATAAAAATATGATTTTTACTTTTCTAAAAGAAATCCGTTTTATTCTTTTACAAAAGCAATTCAGTTTATTCTTCATAGAAAATGCAGTTTTTTTTTTTTTTTTTTATTCTTTATTTCAAAAACAGTTTTTTATACTTTTCTAAAATTCTGTTTTTATAATCTTTTAAAAATTCTGTTTTAAAATCCTTTTTTTAAAAATTCTGTTTTAAAAATCCTTTTTAAAAATTCTGTTTTAAAAATCCTTTTTTTAAATTCTGTTTTAAAAATCCTTTTTAAAAATTCTGTTTTATTTTTTTTTCTATAAAAATATTCAGTTTTAACTCTTTAAAACATTTCAGTAAAATAAAAAAAAAAAAGATTCCAGTTTTTAATAATTTAAAAACAAAAATAAAATAAAAATACTTACAGACCAAAAAAAAAGGGTTTCCTGCCTTCGTCGGAGCGATCTCGAGGGGCTACTTCGTCGGTGCAGGGGGAGGCGATGCGGTGGGGCTTCGGACGGGGTCTTCGTCGATGCAGGGGGAGGCGATGCGGTGGGGCTTCGGCGACTTCGTCGGCAGGGGTTCGGGGTTCGAACGAGGGGCGGGAGGTCGACTGAGGGAGGCGATGATGGGTACGGCGCTCGAGGGATCGGGGGGCGGCGCTGGCGATTTAGGGTTTTTTTTTTGTTTTTTTTTTTCTTTTTTCGTTTCTGAGATTATAATGAACGGGGGGGGGCCAAGCAGAAGGTAAGGGGAGGGAGGGAATTTAAAATATTATATATTTATATTTTTTTTTTTTAATTTAATTATTCAAAAAGTTGACTTTTACTTACGACCTCGAAACGAGGCCCACCGCCTGTCGTCCATAGCGTTTTACCCCCATTCCGAACACAATGGGATAAGTATCGCAAGCTGATTTGATCGTTACAATCAGTTTCCTTTTGAATTTATATTTAAATCATTATATTGAATTTTAAACGCACATTTCAAATTACTGGGGCCACATACTAACTAGAAAAATTCTAGAAAAATATTTTCTAGCTTCGTATTGACGATACGGTCCTAACAAAACTAGTTTCGTCGAATTCTGAGACCGTTTGCAAAATGGCCAATTTCCAGTCGATTAAAATCAACTGAAACTGGTCAAACGCGTTTTCCTTTGCCACACTCACATATTGGTTCGAAAAATTATGAAATTTGAAACCTAGCAATAACTTGACACTGCGGATCTAACAAAAGTGGTTTCGTCTAAATCCGAGGTCATTTGCAAAATATCCATTTTTAAGGGCCTGAATTCCATAGCGACTATTCAGAATTTTCAACTGGACATATCTTTTGATTCCCGCTATCAAATTTCGATTGGTCGGATTCGTTAGAAAGATATCATCAATTAGATACTAATGTTTTTGGTCTCACTAAAATCCGGATTGTTTTGCACCCGGTATATTCAATTGAAGTTTGAAATCGAATTATCGAACTACCGCGCCATTTTCAATTCTATATATAATTATAATTAATTATATTCGTTTTCAAATGTCGATTCAACTCAGTTTTCATCGCCATTACTTAAAATATTTATTTTAAATATTTGAAATCCATTATTTTAGCCAATTTAAATTTTTTAAATTGGTTCAGATTTTCTGGGTCGTTACACTATCTGATCCATAAGAGTAGGTTGCACCTCTAAAGATGCTAACAAACTAGGTGTAAGATCCGTAGATGGCCTAAAATCGAAGGTCGATATGTACTCCAAACTTCGCCTCTCTACGAGTAGAGGACTCAAGGTCAACCTCTGCCTACTCAACACGTCCTCTACTTCATTACCCTTGCCGGGGGTATAAGCAATCTCAAAGTCATAGGACACTAGGAACTCCATCCATCTCCGTTGTCTCAAATTGAGATCCTTCTGCGAAAATAGTTACTTGAGCGACTTATGGCCTGTGTATAACTCGAAACTTTCTCCAAGTAGATAATGCCGCCAAGTTTTAAGTTTGAATACTATAGCAGCCAACTCCAAATCATGTGTAATGTCCCGAAAATCCGGACCAATTTGAGCTGACAAAATAACACAAGTCCAACCCCAAATTGCACTGGAAATTCAAGAAACTAATAGAAAGAAGATAGAGGGTGAGGATAGATAAGATAGAAACTTAGAATAGAAGAAGAAAAGAAGAACTTACATCATCAAAGTAACACGAATCTCACAGCGGAACGAATAACATACAATATATAACATAACTTTGAAATATAACAGTCATGTATACAATAGCACTTATCAGAGTACAACACTTACAACACAGCGGAAATAAACTATAGCTATATGATCCTGAAGCCTCCTGCTCCAACTCTTCAAGTATATCTGTAAACCCCGACTACTTGACTGCCCGTACAAATTTAGGCACCCAAGAGTTTAGGGAAACAAAACAAAATAAACTCCGGGTCAGTCATGGGAATGGTATGAGTAAAACAGTTTAAAACAGTTTGAACAAGTAAACGATATCTCATAAGACCACGCCATATAACGAAACGGGTTTTTCCCTTATGAGAATCCAAAATATCTTTATATCAAAAACCTTTTGGTATTATAATAATGTCTATCAGCCACAATATATTAATCATCTAGCAGAAACGCTTTCATCTCACGTTCTACATATATAGTATATAATCAAAACCGCAAGCACTTATTGGGTAATGGATTTCCAACTATGACAAGGTATGGAACCACCTTCCGATCAGTGTACTCTAGGAACGATACACAGGAGTTCAACAAGAACATCTTGCAACTCAGCCACACATGACCGACCACTCATTTCGCTTGAGTGTATCGAATGTACATCACCAACGGTTGGGATCAGCAACCGTTCCTGTATATATATATGGGACAACATTGACAGATTAAAGAAGCAAATGAATATTCCCTAGATTGGTGATTATACACCCTACTTCGGTGCGACCGACTTAGCCATGCTGCCTGCCCGATTTCTGTCATTTACCGGATGTGAGGCTAGAAGCTACGCTTATCTTTTCACATACCACATCTTCATTCACTTAGAATGTCACATCGTCATACCCTCTAAATCACAAATTGATTTTCCCAAAAATACCACGGGTATAAGCTAAGAGAAACGAATTCCTTCGCCACCAACGTAAATACGTTTGAAATGATCAACTTACGTGATCTATCAGATATACACTGTCAGACCTTCGTCCATACAAGTTGTCCTGGGGCTGGACAAACCGAAGGCAATATTCAATATATCCATCTTAGGCACTGTTATCTAAGACTTATACAGCCCTTGCACTTTATTCCGTCTTCAATTATCTTTGGCATATATGATTCGCAATGCTTATGCCAATACAGAGTGGTTCTTTGGATAAGAATCCAACCGGTCTCTCCATATTAACAACGTTAAAATGGTCAAAATTTGATAGTCTGTGATTTAACTATTAATGAAAACATATCGGTGTACAAACAACGATCTATATTCCAAATGGAATTATCGATCCAGTCATCAAACATATATATATATATATTCATATCTCCTTATTTTCTATATTAAGAAAATATATGTTATTAACATTGGAAAAAACATTTCCATCTCATACTTACATATCACTATTCTTCCACATCTATCAGACTCTAACTGTAAACTAGTAAGAGAACAACTTCCAAAGTATAAACCCCGAAGGCCGAAATCAACATCAGATCGATACTCAAAAGGTCGTTCAACTCAACTAATTTTCAGTTAGTTTCTAATTCTGCTAAACTCGATTTCTTTAACTCCATTTGATTAACTTCTTATTCGAATAACTAGTATTCGATTTACTCTTCGAATAACTAAATTCGATTAACTCTTCCTTGACTCTATTCGATAACTCCTACTTTATAAAGATACCCCTTTTTAAATGTTTATCCATTTAAAAAGATTTCCTTTTGAATAACGGTTTCCTTTTTATAACATCCTATTCCTTTGCAAATAATTTCCTTTAAAAAATCCTATTTGTTTTCTAACAAATATTTCCTTTCAATTCGGTTTGTTTTCTAACATATATTTCCTTTCAATTCGATTTGTTTTCTAACATATATTTCATTTATAAAAACCTTCGGTTTATAAATAATTCATTTTCAATAACTCTTAGAAAATTCCTCTTTCTATATTCAGTATTCCTTATAGTATTTAAATAACCAATCACGGTTATCAATATCATCCAACCATATACAATCAATAACAGATTATATATCACATCGTACATCACAGTATATGAGACAAAACAGTATTCTATATATTGAGGAACCAAGTTGGGTCCCACCAACCTGTTCCCCTGCATCACAGATGTTAGACCATATAATTAACATCAACTTCATTTCAGTATGAAATGTTCTGATAAGCAACATCAACATATATATTTAATGGTATATATATATGTATATACTTTCAACTAACTGACTTGCAGTTCAATCAACCAATCTACACACAACAGTTAATCAATATCTAACAGTTCTAAAAGTATGTTATAAAAATATAACTGTTCAGAGTTGGTGAATTTAACTCACTTTGGCAGTTCATCGTTAAAGAACAATAAACTATTATTTGATTTAAATCAAAAAATTTATTTTGCCATAAATTCATACGATCCCCAATCCACGTCCAGTTAGTCTCATTGGGTAGTGTCCGTCCATACGATCCTAACGGATCTTGTTTCGCTGAATTCCGTTAACATACGATCAAGTTCTAAGGTTTACAAGTTTATACTATATTTAAAATAAAACTAACTTCATTTAAATTAAATAATTGGGCCTCACCCAATTTAATTCCAACAGCCCAATAATTTTCTCAAGCCCACCCGCTTAATTCTCCTTCCCCAAACACCCGTTCGTTCCCTTCACAGCCATTACCGAAACATTACTCCATCCATTCTCCATCATTTATCCATGATTAAATCCAAACTCTTCATTGAATCTCACGTTATCGCGAGTTCAACCCTCCTACATCATTTTCGCAGAACTCAATCGCCACCAGTAAATCCCGTGCAAACATGCTCCTCGCGTTCGATAGCAGCACAGCTCCCTCATATTTCGATCGACATTTTTAAGCACCGAAACCACCCAGATTTTTCCTGCAAGCTTAAATCGACCTCCTCAATCTATATGTGAACTCGAAAGTTTGAATCGATGCCTTATTTTCGCCAAAACCGTAAACCTTGGTTTGCTGTAAATAAATGAATCGACGGAAAACTCCACCGAACCCACCAACGCGACTACCAGGATGTAGAGAATCACACAAGCAACTCATTTACACTTATCCCATGATTTTACGATTTTCCATTGATTTTATATGGATTTAAGAATAGGAAGAATTTTTACTGAGTGAGGAAAAGAACGGCGGATAAAACATCGTTGACTAGAATGAAATAAAATTTAGGGTTTAAGGAATATGTGGTGTATTTATAGAGTGGAATTGATATTTTTATATTAATTATTTTATTCATTTTTAATCAAACGCTATTTATATACGTCCTTTAAAAATTCTTGTGATCACATACAATACCCAAAAATCATGAAAATTGACATGTAGCTAGAGTTCGACATTGCAGACCCAACGAAACTGGTTTCATCGAATTCCGACTCCGTTTGCTCACACAGCGTATTTTTAACCATCAAAATACTGACTCTTTTTCACTCTAAAAATCCGTACGGCCACACGTTGACTCTAAAAATCACGGAAACTGACATCCAGCAATAATTTAACATTGCGGATCCAACAAAATTAGTTTTGTCGAATTCCGAATTCGTTTGCAAAACCATCTATTTCTAACGCTCTGAATGACCCATTTAAATATATAAATATATTTAAATATAATTAAATTAAATATAAATAAATTTATATTATCGTATATCTTCACATATGATATCGTACAGCTCCAGAATATCATATCAGAATTTACAGCTTGATATTTCATATTCTAGATTATCTCGATATTCAGTTTATACTGAAAATCTATTTATAACCTATATAAAGCGTCGTAAATTATAAAGGATTTCCATAGCGACTTTTTTGAAATTTGATTTGGTCGTAAAACAAAAACTACATGATGAAATCCCGATATTTCCTTTCCACTAGAAAGATATACTCCACCAGCTCCACACGTTTCTTGTTTCACAGAAATCCTATTTAAAACGAACCCTGTATATTCAATTGAGGTTCAAATCGCCAAATAGCGAACTACCGCGCCATTTCAAGCTCTATTTTAATTATATTATAATTCTACATTCAAACTGACATCGATTGGATGTATTCGTCAATATAATTTAACTCTAAGCTGAATTAAATCTTAGGGATGACCCCGTTCACAGAATATTGTGATTTCCAATATTTTTGATTATTTCTGAATTAAATATATTACTCTATTATTTAAATTAATTAAATATTCACTTTATTTAATTAAACGGAGATTTAATTCCCTAAATCACTATTTAAATAATTAAATTAATTAATTATTCCATGGCGAACATTGCGGGTTATTACAATCTTTCCCACTTAAAATAATTTAGTCCTCGAAATTGCTAAGGTAGAGGACGACCCTATCTATTGGAATTCCTAAGATTTGTTTACCCCTTATTTCTGATTTCAACTGAACCAATTAATATCGACTAAAATATTTATTCATTCCAACTAACTAAAATTTTCAAAAATTCTGAAAATTTTCTAACACTTTAAATTTTCGGAAAATTTCGCCATAACCTCCTTTGTACAGCCCTATCGGTAAAACTCCAACTCGCCTCTCTAGGCCTTCTCCAACCCAAAAGAAAATCAAACCGCTAAGCGGCTTTCCAATTCGGCTCATAAATCTCATGCTTATATCAAATATAAACTTGTACCTTTTTATTGGGCATATCAACTCTATTACCTCACCTGTCATCCATTCAACATATACCAATGTAACTCCAAGTTGGTCTCAAATCAATTTGTCTTTAACACAACCATTCGCTTATACCTAAGTCAAATTTAATTTCAAACTCAAGCACTATTCTTGATTTCAAATCCATAACTCACTAGTCCAATATGATTCTAGATTATTTCTAATCAATTCTAATTCCACTTGACACTAATCTATTTCAAATGATTTTCACTTACTGGCTTTTAATTCAATCTCAATTCTATTGGATTTTACAAATTTTACTTTAATTTGTTTAAATTCAAACAACCCTTTCTTCCTGGAACTTTTTAAACAGTTTACCTCTTTCAAAAAATCAAATTTTCCTTTTTGAAATTCAACACAACTTGTTTTCCCAAAACAAATTCAAAACAAAATCCTTGGTAGTAATCCGTCACTTACATACTCGAAAATGAACACCGATGATGTCATGATCAACATCGGAATCTATTTTCCAGCTACCGAAGTGAGTTCAATACTATATTAGCTTCCAAAACCCATTTTTAAACATTTCCACCTTGAAATCAATTCCAAATATCCTTTTACAATGCTGTAAACAAATTTAAAATCTCCCAAGATCTTAAAGTTCACATATATTAAATCCAGATTCATTTACAAACACCTTTCCCATTTCTGGGATTTTAAATTCCAATTAATTCTGATTTAAATTCAGTTTTAATTCATTTCGATTCCATATATTTCACTTATATGAATTCTGATTGGTTATATATAACCATTTTACTTTATAATCTCACTCGATTATAATTACAACCAATATATGTAATATATATTTCCTCTATATCAGAATATACTCTAGGTAAATTTGTTTTAATTTACCCTCTTTATAAAACATATCGTGTCGACCCATCGTATTCGAGTGTTTACAAACTCCTACCGATACAGTGGATCAAACCGATCGATCAGAACCCATAAACAACTCAACCAATGAATCCTCACAATATAAAACCATTTTATAAAATCTACACATACGCCCTCTCGTATATACACTCAACTCAATCTAGGGTATTACTAACCCTATCTCTACCGAGTCACGCCACAGAGCGAAGGTAATTCTTAACTTATGCTCTGATACCAACTGTAATGACCTGAAAATCCGGACCAATTTGAGCTGACCAAATAGCACAAGTCCAACCATAAATTGCACTAGAAATTCAAGAAACTAATAGAAAGAAGATATAGGGTAAGGATAGATAAGATAGAAACTTAGAATAGAAGAAGAAAAGAAGAACTTACATCATCAGAGTAACACAAATCTCACAGCAGAACGAATAACATACAATATATAACATAACTTTGAAATATAACAGTTATGTATACAATAGCACTTATCAGAGTACAACACTTACAACACAACGGAAATAAACTAAAGCTATATGATCCTGAAGCCTCCTGCTCCAGCTCATCAAGTATATCTGTAAATCCCGACTACTTGACTTCCCGTACAAATTTAGGCACCCAAGAGTTTAGGGAAACAAAACAAAATAAACTCCGGGTCAGTCATGGGACTAGTATGAGTAAAACAGTTTAAAACAGTTTGAATAAGTAAACGATATCTCATAAGACCACGCCGTATAACGGAACGGGTTTTTCCCTTATGAGAATCCAAAATATCTTTATATCAAAAACCTTTTGATATTATAATAATGTCTATCAGCCACAATATATTAATCATCTAGCAGAAACGCTTTCATCTCACGTTCTACATATATAGTATACAATCAAAACCGCAAGCACGTATTGGGTAATGGATTTCCAACTATGACAAGGTATGGAACCACCTTCCGATCAGTGTACTCTAGGAATGATACACTGGAGTTCAACAAGAACATCTTGCAACTCAGCCACACATGACCGACCACTCATTTCGCTTGAGTGTATCGAATGTACATCACCAACGGTTGGGATCAGCAACCGTTCCCGTATATATATATATATATATATATATATATATATATATATATATATATATATATATATATGGGACGACATTGATAGATTAAAGAAGCAAATGAATATTCTCTAGATAGGTGATTATACACCCTACTTCAGTGCAATCGACTTAGCCATGCTGCCTGCCCGATTTCTATCATTTACCGGATGTGAGGCTAGAAGCTACGCTTATCTTTTCACATACCACATCTTCATTCACTTAGAATGTCACATCGTCATACCCTCTAAATCACAAATTGATTTTCCCTAAAATACCACGGGTATAAGCTAAGAGAAACGAATTCCTCCGCCACCAACGTAAATACGTTTGAAACGATCAACTTACGTGATCTACCAGATATACTCTGTCATACCTTCGTCCATACAAGTTGTCCTGGGGCTGGACAAACCAAAGGCACTATTCAGTATATCCATCTTAGGCATTGTTATCTAAGACTTAAACAATAGCCCTTGCACTTTATTCCGTCTTCAATTATCTTTGGCATATATGATTCGCAACGCTTATGCCAATACAAAGTGGTTCTTTGGATAAGAATCCAACCTGTCTCTCTATATTAACAACGTTAAAATGGTCAAACTTTGATAGTCTGTGATTTAACTATCAATGAAAACATATCGGTGTACAAACAACGATCTAAATTCCAAATGGAATTATCGATCCAGTCATCAAACACACACACACACACATATATATATTCATATTTCCTTATTTTCTATATTAAGAAAATATACGTTATTAACATTGGAAAAAACATTTCCATCTCATACTTACATATCACTATTCTTCCACATCTATCAGACTCTAACTGTAAACTAGTAAGAGAACAACTTCCTAAGTATAAACCCCGAAGGCCGAAACCAACATCAGATCGATACTCAAAAGGTCGTTCAACTCAACTAATTTTCAGTCAGTTTCTAATTCTGCTTAACTCTATTTCTTTAACTCCATTTGATTAACTTCTTATTCGAATAACTGATATTCGATTTACTCTTCGAATAACTAAATTCGATTAACTCTTATTGGACTCTATTCGATAACTCCTACTTTATAAAGATTCCCCTTTTTAAACGTTTATCCATTTAAAAAGATTTCCTTTTAAATAACGGTTTCCTTTTTATAACATCCTATTCCGTTACAAATAATTTCCTGTAAAAAATCCTATTTGTTTTCTAACAAATATTTCCTTTCAATTCGATTTGTTTTCTAACATATATTTCCTTTCAATTCGATTTGTTTTCTAACATATATTTCCTTTATAAAAACCTTCGATTTATAAATAATTCATTTTCAATAACTCTTTTAAAATTCCTCTTTCTATATTCAGTATTCCTTATGGTATTTAAATAACCAATCATGGCTATCAATATCATCAAACCATATACAATTAATAACAGATTATATATCACATCGTACATCACAGTATATGAGACAAAACAGTATTCTATATATTGAGGAACCCAGTTAGGTCCCTCCAACCTGTTCCCCTGCATCACAGATGTTAAACCATATAATTAACATCAACTTCGTTTCAGTACGAAATGTTCTGATAAGCAACATCAACATATATATTTAATGGTATATATATAATTTCAACTAACTGACTTGCAGTTCAATCAACCAATCTACACACAACAGTCAATCAATATCTAACAGTTCTAAAAGTACGTTATAAAAATATAACTGTTCAGAGTTGGTGAGTTTAACTCACTTTGGCAGTTCATCGTTAAATAACGATAAACTATTATTTGATTTGAATCAAACAATTTATTTCGCCATAAATTCATACGAGCCCCAATCCACTTCCAATCAGTCTCATTGGGTATTGTCCGTCCATACGATCCTAAAGGATCTTGTTTCGCTGAATTCCGTTAACATATGATCAAGTTATAAGGTTTACAAGTTTTTACTATATTTAAAATAAAACTAACTTCATTTAAATTAAATAATTGGGCCTCACCCAGTTTAATTCCAACGGCCCAATAATTTTCTCAAGCCCACCCGCTTAATTCCCCTTCCCCAAACACCCGATCGTTCCCTTCACAGCCATAACCGAAACATTACTCCATCCATACTCCATCATTTATCCATGATTAAATCCAAACTCTTCACTGAATCTCACGTTATCGCGAGTTCAACCCTCCTACATCATTTTCGCAAAACTCAATCGCCACCAGTAAATCCCGTGCAAACATGCTCCTCGCGTTTGATAGCAGCACAGCTCCCTCATATTTCGATCTACATCTTTAAGCACCGAACCCACCCAGATTTTTCCTACAAGCTTAAATCGACCTCCTCAATCTATATGTGAACTCGAAATTTTGAATCGATGCCTTATTTTCGCCACAACCGTAAACCTAGGTTTGCTGTAAATAAATGAATCGACGGAAAACTCCACCGAACCCACCAACGCGACTACCAGGATGTAGACAATCACATAAGCAACTCATTTACACTTATCCCATGATTTTACGATTTTCCATTGATTTTATATGGATTTAAGAAGAGGAAGAATTTTCACTGAGTGAGGAAAATAACGGCGGATAAAACGTCGTTGACCAGAATGAAATAAATTTTAGGGTTTAAGGAATATGTGGCGTATTTATAGAGTTGAATTAATATTTTTATATTAATTATTTTATTCATTTTAATCAAACGCTATTTGTATACGTCCTTTAAAAATTCCTGTGATCACATACAATACCCCAAAATCATGAAAATTGACATGTAGCTAGAGTTCGACGTTGCGGACCCAACGAAACTGGTTTCATCGAATTCCGACTCCGTTTGCTCATACAGCGTATTTTTAACCGTCAAAATACTGACTGTTTTTAACTCTAAAAATCCGTACGGCCACACGCTGACTCTAAAAATCACGGAAACTGACATCTAGCAATAATTTAACATTGTGGATCCAACAAAATTAGTTTTGTCGAATTCCGAATTCGTTTGCAAAACCGTCTATTTTTAACGCTCTGAATGACCCATTTAAATATATAAATATATTTAAATATAATTAAATTAAATATAAATAAATTTATATTATCGTATATCTTCACATATGATATCATACAGCTCCAGAATATCATATCAGAATTTAAAGCTTGATATTTCAGATTCCAGATTATCTCGATATTCAGTTTATACTGAAAATCTATTTATAACGTATATAAACCGTCGCAAATTATAAAGGATTTCCACAGCGACTTTTCTGAAATTTGATTTAGTCATAAATCAAAATCTACATGACGAAATCCCGATATTTCTCTTCCACTAGAAAGATATACTCCACCAGCTCCACACGTTTCTTGTTTCACAGAAATCCGATTTAAAATGAACCCTGTATATTCAGTTGAAGTTCAAATCGCCAAATAGCGAACTGCCGCGTCATTTCAAGCTCTATTTTAATTATATTATAATTCTACGTTCAATCTGACATCGATTGGATATATTCGTCAATATAATTCAACTCTAAGCTGAATTAAATCTTAGGGATGACCCCATTCACGGAATATTGTGATTTCCAATATTTTTGATTATTTCTGAATTAAATATATTACTCTATTATTTAAATTAATCAAATATTCACTTTATTTAATTAAACCACGATTTAATTCCCTAAATCACTATTTAAATAATTAAATTAATTATTCCATGGGTAACAATGCGGGTCATTACATCATGGGTAGGGTAGTTCCTCTCATGAACTCTCAATTGTCTACTACCATAACATACTACCCTTCCCTCTTGCATTAAGAAGACACCAAGCCCTGTACCACAAGCATCAGCGTATACTGTGAACACCATGTTCCCATCAGGCAATGTCAAAACTGAGGCTGTTTCCAGAGCCCACTTCAGCAATTGAAAAGCATCCTCACAATCAATACTCCAGGAAAAGGTCATATTCGTCTTTGTCAGTCTAGTGAGTGGGGATGATATATTTTCAAAGTCCTTTATAAACTTCCTATAATAACATGCTAAACCAAGAAAACTTCTCCCTCCGTTGCATTCTTTAGAACCTTCCAATCTTGTATTGTAGCTACTTTCGCGGGATCCACCGCTATCCCATCCTTGGAGACCACATGCCCTAGAAATCTTACCTCCTTTCTCCAAAAGTGACAGTTGGAGAATTTCGCCTAAAGTTGGTGTGATCTAAGAGTCCTCAAAACCTCTCTTAAATGTAGGGCATGCTCTTCCTCGCTCGTTGAGAAAATCAGGATGTCATCCATAAAGACCACCATGAACTTGTTCAGAAACTCCCTAAATGCCCTACTCATCAGTTCCATAAAATATGTGGGTGCATTCGTCAACCCAAAGGCATGACTAGCCACTCAAAGAATCCATATGGAGTTCTTAAAGTGGTCTTGGCTATACTGTCCTTGGCCATCGTTAACTGATGAAATCCCATGGCCAGATCTAACTGCGAGAAAATAGATGTGCCAACAAGTTGGTCAAACAGATCATTAATCCTCGGGAGTGGGTGCCTATTCTTCTTAGTGAGCTTATTCAACTCCCTGTAATCCACACATAGACGAAGTGATCCATCCGCCTTGGTTGCGAAGACTGGTGCCCCTCATTCTGATACACTTCTCCTAATAAACCCATTCTCAAGTAGCTCCACTACTTGCTTGCTAAGCTCCCTCCTCTCCCTAGGAGCCATGTGGCGCACATGCAATGCGCCTGGCTTCGCATTATCCACCAAGTATATCCAGAAATCAATCTCATGCCTTGGAGGTAATCCCCAAACCTCATCAAAAACATCCGGATACTCATAGATTATGGGTACACATCGCAAATTATCGACAAAAGCATCAAGTGATTCTAGGAAACTAAGCATGATAGACCCCTTTAGGTCACAGGAAATCTCGAGATTCCTCCCTCGGTAATTCAAAATTTTAACGACCCTCCTCCCACAGTCTAGGATGGCACCATACATGGCTAGCCAATACATTCCTAGAATCAGACGATAACCCTAAAACCAAGCACATACGCATTGCACTCGAACTCGAACCCGACACCTAACATAGATATCCTCAAACCCTGGCATATCATAGACAAATAAGCCATGCCACCAATGGGGTTTGATACGATAACGGGATCAGAAACAGTAGTAGTACTAAGGTGTAGAGACTCAACCACATAATTAGTTATAAAAGAATGAGAAACATCATAATCAAAAAGAGTCCTAACTGGATGACAGAAAACAGAAATAAAACCTTTAACAGAAACTTTCCTACCTTTGTCCAGTCCACTGGACTCGAGAGCATGCACCTGCACTCCATAAGGTCCTGCCCTTTGCCCCTGTCCTTGCTTCTTCGGGCATACCCTAGTATAGTGTCGAACTTCACCACAATTGAAACAAGCATTCTTCCTTTTTCGGCAATCCTTGATCAGATGACCCAAGATCCCACAACCATGACATTTCTTCTTGTTTTGATCATTGTCGTTCTTTCCACCATTCTTTTGCGTTTCTTTCTTGGGCCACACTTTCTTGTTTTACGTCTCATTGGTCTTAACCTCTTTCGTCTCATCCTTACCCGCTTCGTGCATCAATGCCATGTCAACAAGTCTTTCAAAAGTTGCCCCTATCAGTATATGAGACAATGAAAATGCTTGGAGAGGTTGATTTAATCCTCTCGCAAAACTTAAAGCTTCCTTGGGCAGGGTATTCAGTAGTGGAATTTTGTGTTAAGGGCTACCATTGTGGTCCAATTTTTTTCAGGACACGACATTGTCGGATTTAGTTTTAAGGACAAAAATCAGTGTGCTCTTTATTCCACAAACCCATTCCGTTCTCAAATTGTAAAATCCATCTTCATTAAACAATTAAACTAAAGATTTTCAAAAACATCTCATGCTTCAAACGAATCTAGTAAACATTCAATGGAGTTAGTTGTTTTTCTTTGTATCTCATGATTCTATTATTCCTATTTGAACAATCGATTTTCAGTCCTGATATTATTTTTTCGTGTATTATAGATCTAAACATTCGCCTGATGATGCATACTTATCATGTATCTCATGATTCGTTTCTCTATTAGATCTAATTTTTTTGGGTTTTTGTGGAGTCTAATGTAGTGAGATGTTATGTTCCTGTGCATGGACATAAGTCAGTAACGTAACTGACTATGAAACTTTATTGACAGGTGTTCTATTTTTCTTACTGATGATTTTGTAATGGCTGATGTTGAAACTTTAATAATGAATTCCTAATGGTTGATGATATTATTTAGATAACTGAGCATGAGTTTGTAATCTATAATAAGGTTCTGTTGCCTTTTGAAGAAACATAAATTGTTTTTATCTTTTATTTATAATATTTTTAATTTACGTAAATTTACTGATGATTTTGTAATGGCTGATGTTGAAAATAATGATTAATTTGATAAATATATACATTTATCACTTTAGCTTAGAGATATATTTTAACAGTGAAAACATGTTTATCATTATATTTTTTTTTGACATCTTAAAAAGATAAATGTGTTTATCTTTTTAAATATGATCAAGTAATTGCATAAAAATATTTTGTACTTAATTTATTTTGTGATGTAGTGGTAAAATGATAAAACCGTTTATCTTTTATTTAATCATTTCTGTAACCAGCTTCTTCAATGTATATTTGAAGTGAATTCTCTATTGTGTTGTATTTACGTATCACGTTTGTCTATGTTGATTTTGTGCATTTAGGTACATCTTTCTCTATTTTTATTTTTGTCATTTAAAAGAATTCAATAAAACAAGTTTATAATGCTATACATAATTTACGTAGCAAAACCAATAGAAAAATTAGAACAAAATCAACCAATAAATCAGACACAACAACATAATCAAAACACATAAAAAGACAATATAAGAATAAAAAGATAAATCAATTTATCTTTTTGAACAGAACTAACAACATCGTATTCCAAATAACAGTTAAACACAAACAATTGCATACAACCAAAAGTAATAAAAATCAGATCAGAAACAATTCAACATACCCAATTATTCAAATATTCAAGTCAAAGTATTCATAGAACAACCAATCAAATACATTGGACTAAAACACTCAATTGAATTATTTAAAGAACACCCCCTTTTATTATGTCCTTGTTACAACATGCTACAAATTAATCATGCACACTAACAAAATCCACCAACTAATCATGCACACCAACAAAAAACAAATACTATACGACAGAAAAAAAAAAAAAATGCATTTAACTTTTTTGCAAAACACGGTTTGGTCTTCATTTTCGCTGAGAAAAAAATTACATGATGTCAAATTTGAACTTCTTCTTACTATTAAGACTACCAAAAACTATCTAAATCTTCAGTTGTTTCCATTCTCGTTCTTTTACAAAATATAATTCTTCTTGAATTTTGTAATCTTCAGAACCCATTTTAGTGAGTTAACCTCTAGTCTGCACCTTTAAAAGGACGAACCCAATCCTCACCTGAATAAGAAGAGCCCAAAATTATCACATAAATTATGTGCACAAAATTATCAGCAAAGCATGAAACTAGTATTTATAGATGGAACTAAGGTGAAATAGTGCTTAGTTTAGCTTAGGTAGGTTACTTGATGGATGGGATGTTTGAGCCTACCTTACTTTGCTATGAAAAAATATGTACTTATTGTATGCTTTATTAAATTCTACTAGCATGTGTCTACGGCCAGTGATCTGCTTATATATTTTGATTGAAGAGATGCAGCAATAAAACTGTGTAGCATTTGAAAATAGGTGAAGTTATGTTTTGTAGTTGTTTAGTGGAAGGATGGAAAGGGTAGCTATTTTTATACATTTCAGATGAAACAAAAATTTCAAGATGGTCCTAATATATGGCCATGTGCTACCTAAATGGTTAGATGCAACTTTGATGAAGTGCAATCTTTACATATAGGTGAGGTACAAGATATAGGTTGTAAATGGACAAATGCAATATTTGTTTGATGGGAATGGGATGTTGTGAAGGGATTTTCACATTAACCCCGCCCCTTGGGATATACGACCATGAAAAAAAATTAAAATGTAGGGTAACTAGATTTAAATAACAATGCCTACAGCTTATATTTGATTTGAAATACATGTGCTTAGGCTACTATTCACTATCACTATTCAGCTTTTAAATGCTCGGCCAAGTCTTGTTTGTGTACAAATATGTGTACTAATTGTTTTATATAATTTTGGACTTAGCATCTAAGCAACAAATCTTATTTAATAGTTGTTTTATTCCATTCAAATCAAGTTATTCTACATCTTCTTGTATTCAGTTGCCATGTCATAAGTACTTAGATGAGAAGAACCAAGTATTTATTTGTTATATTCATATTTATCCTTCTATGCAAACTTATTATTTCCATGAACTAATACAAGTTAGAATCCAAATACAAATGTTAAAACCATATTTACTTGTTCATAATATATGTACATATAACAATTTAAAATATACTTATAGATTTTAGAATAATATTCAAATCCAATGTTAACTATATTTTTACAAGAGTTCAAAACAAATATAGAAATTTAAAACAATATAATAAACATTTCTTACTTGATTTATAAACATATATAATTGATTAAAATGTTTTAAATCATATACTTATATATTCTTGAATTTACTTGATTTATAAACATATATAATTGATTAAAATGTTTTAAATCATATACTTATATATTCTTGAATTCTTTTCCAATATTTATAATTTATTTAATTTAAATCAGTAACTGAAATAATCCGTAATAAACTGTATTACTAACTCAGTCAAAACCAAGACAATACAACTACTATTAATTACTTATGTATGCTTGTTAAAACACTGAAATCATGTTGCTTATACTTGAATTGGATGTTTATGTACCTTGAGACCCTAAGAACACTACAGTAACTTGATAACAGTAGGATATCCCTTGCTTCATCAACTTTAAAAATATATGGTTTAGATTCTAGGAAGTTATGGAGTTGGTGTCCTTCATAAAAATTGTTCATATGTATCAATTGTATGTTTTAAAAATAACTACAACAAAATCAAAGCTTCATACATACATAAATAGGTAATATACAGAAAATAAAGCATAAATGGGAAAATTTGACATTGGTTAATTTGTGATTCAGGGTCATAGGGTCATTGGAAATTTGAAATCCTGTTTTTTTAAAAGTGAAATGGAGATTTTTAGTATAATGGATGAAGAGAATTTTTATACGATCGCAAATTTGAACTCTAGTCAAATTCCGGTAATCCCAGTGGTCGAAGACCATGGTGCTAGAACTAGAGTAACGTGGAGACGTGGAGATCAAGAGAAAAAGGTTTAGTGACTTTTCCATTTGTTGAGATGAGCAAAAGAGATGGATTTAAGGGTTTCAACTGCTTATTTTTACCGTTGATCACCATGGAACTGCGCTGCCAAAGAGTCACCAGAGGATACCGCATGTTGACGAAGACGTTGGGATTCGATTTAGCAACATGTCAATGGAGTTTAAAGGGTCCTCGTGCGTCGTGGTGATAACACGAGAAGGAGGAAGGTGGATGGATTGTTTGTGTATTTTCGGTTGAGCGATGAAAATTTGAACAAGATGGTCGGACGTTGGTCTGAGATCGGAGTTGAGCTCGGGGGGGGGGGGGGTGACGGCGGGTATGTGGAAGGAGTCGTGACCGGGGCATGATGGCCAGAGGCCATTGTTAGGGATTGCGAAAAGGATCGTTAAGGAAAAACAAACACTAGAGGGGGGTGAATAGTGTTTTGAGAATTAAAAAAAAATCTAAAACTTATGTGATAAACTATATGAATCAAATGCCACATAAACAATCACAGGCACAAAATCAAATACAGATGCAAAATAAACAGAAATAAAAATGCAGAAAAGGAAAGAACACACCAGATTTTATACTAGTTCAGATTGCTCCTACATCTATTCCGGCACAACGCTGGATTGCGCAGAGTTTTATTACTATATCAATATCCAATTACACCTCTTGATTTCATAGCTATAAGATTAACACCGCTCTCGTTCCTTGATTTCACGGCAACAAGGAAAACACCGATTTTGTTCCTTGATTTCATGGCTTCAAGGAAAACACTGATTACCAAATACTTCCCAAACAATTACAATAGGCCTATAACTCTTCAATAGCACTTGATTCAGAGAGTAATGAGTAGTGAAAACAGAATTGAATTCGGCAGAGTATAGGTGTAGAAATCATAAAAATGAAAAGAAACAATGGTATAAAGAAAGGGAGTGAAAATGGAGAAGGAGTTAATGAAAATTCGAAAGCAAACCCTTTTTATAGTGTGTGAAAGGTTGCAACGCTCCAGAACCGTCACAAATAGTGAAAGGACACTTCCTTTCAAATTTGAAAAAATGACAGTTATATGTTGACATGGTGTTTTCTTTATGTTGACATATACTAAGTACAAAATTAATTTTTGAGATTTTTCCAAGTGTTTTGATATAAATATATTTCTAGAAATTATTGAATTAAAATATAGTGTTATAAATTAATATTATAAAGTAGGAAATCGTATGAAAATATAAATATAAACTATATAAACATATTTACAAAATTATAAAGTTTAATACTATATATATATAAAGTACAAATATATATATAAAACTTGAGTTTGAAAACAAAAGTAATGTAAGAAATAAAAAATAGAAAAGATAGAAAATAAAATAGAGAGAATTGAAGATAGAATTTGAAAACAGAATTTGAAAAACAGAATTTGAATTTTGAACCTAGAGTGTTATTTAGAGTCTTATATAATCTAGACTCTACAACTATATTAGTCTTGAACTCTTGAACACTTGAAATTTTGAATACTCATGAGTCTTGAAATATCTCTGAATTTTGAATCTCTAATACCATTTAAACTATACAGTCTTCAGTAATATTTCCTGTATATAAATCCTGCATGTGTGTGTGTATATATATATATTCTAGATAAAAGTGTTAGTATATATTTTATAATTAACTAATGCAAAAATAAGGTTGTTGTCATCAAAACTCCATTCTCCAACAATCTCCCCCTTTTGGATGTTTTGTAAAATATCATACCTATATAAACCTGTTGATGACGATCCTTCAAATACTCCCCCTGTCTATAAGAATCCTATAATCTATGTCTATATTTTATAATTTCTACCCTTTGGCATTATCAAAAAGAAATTCTAAAACTACTCCGCCTAATCTGTATAACTATCTAAATAAAACCAATAAGAAATTAAGTAACTAATCCTACTATGATATTCCCTCTTTATCTACAACTAATTCAAAGTAGAATACTCCCCCTTAATCTATACAAGCCTATAATAGTAATTCCCAGCACTATAATGATTGAATACAAACCAATCCAAGTATTATAATTACATATGTTTGTTATATATACATATATATATATATCACACCATATGTCTTAATATATATATACATATATGCAAGTTTCAAATCATAGAATCCAAATCAAATCTAAACAAAACAATCAAAGCGTATCGAATAATTAAATGTTTCTTGGAACTTCAACCCATTCATCGTGTCCAGTATTTGGGTTCTTCTTGATGTCCTTTCACTCTTCTTCAGTGTTATGTGATGTTGTTTCATCTCTGAAATGAGAAGAGATTTCACAATGAATTACATCAAATTTTTTTCTTGATATTCAACCATTCTTATTTGAATAACCCTAGTTTGCGTTGATTACGTAGTACTATGGAGAGAATTTTCTTGAAAGAATTCAAAGAGTCATCAAGATTTTCACTTATGTTATGAATAGCATTATACATGGATTTGATAAGAAATGAATAAGAAAGAAGGAGAGATAGAATAATGAAATTTACTAGAAGCAATAGACTTAAATAGGGTCTGGAATTCTTTGGATTTTGAGTGGACATGAGTAGTTACTTAATTTTAAAATTTGAAACAATTTGAAATTTTGGTAGTTATATGTCGGCATATAATTAATTTCATGTCGACATATCATAGGGAAAAATTTGGAAATTTTCAAAATTTGAATTCTTTTGATCTCCATTATATTATAATTAGTTCTATAGTTTTTACAAAGACATAAATATAATTTTAACATAAATAAAACTCTGTTCATTACTTAACAGAAAGCAAATACATCCAACTAATCAAGATACAATTAAATATGAGATTTGAAAGCAAATACAAGGAAATATAAGTGAATACATAAAGATAGATTAAACTAGATAGTCTAGTTTTCTGATGATGATGAGGGAGGTGAAACTCTAAGCTTTCTTCCTACATTGACCATTAATTTGGTCACTTTGGAAATTTTTTTGTTGGGCTTCTTTTGATTGTTAATGATTTTCACTTGATTTTGTACAATCATTTCTTTGTAAATGCGTTTAGTGTTGGGTGGATAATTGACACTTTCTATAGAAGCCTCTTCTTCTTCTTCGACTTCCATTGGCTCTTGTTCTTGTTGCATTCGATCTTGTTTGGCTTCGAATGTCTCATATGGTTTGAAAGTGAGAGGAATATGCATGAGATGAATGTTTGATGAGTCAAACACTTTTCTAGACACAAATTCTTCTCCATGAATATCAACATTAAAGTACATGAAAATATGAGTGAGATAAACAACATAGTAGAGAGTGTTTTCTCTTGACGATAATTCAATGGGCTTAATTTCATTTAGGATCATTTTGGCCCAATTGATAACATAGTCACTCATAATAGCAAAGAGAGCCTTTTAGACTTTGAGAGTTGGAATTTTGAAATTTCCAGAATGGAGAGTGATGGTATGCTAGAGGAGAAGGTTGACACTTCTTGTTTTTGGATGAAAGAAACGATTTTTGAACTCCATTGGAGCACCATCTTCAAATATATCGTGAAAGGTTTCCAAATTGGTTTCATCGATAACAAAATGCGAAAAATCCAAGCCCGTGCTTCTATAATTTAGAATAGTGCCTAAGAGTTCGGCATGGAGGACAATTTGCGTGCCTTTGACGCTACTCCAAATTTGATTTTCGTTGCCTCCATAAAATCCGCGATTGAGATTATCATAGAATATCTTGACGAGTTTTGGATAACATACTTCATCGTTATCACGAGAGTTAACTAGAATCAAGACTTCGCTGTGTTGAAAGAGAGAAGTAAGATCATATGAGGGAAAATCGCTAAAGATTGTGAAAGCACCCGTGTTAACTTTAGCACTTGCTAAATAGTAACCATATGTAACACCCCGAATTTTAAATGACATTAAAGAGAATAAATTAAATAATAATTAATTTAATGTTTAGAATTAAAGGAAACAGACAGCACCACTGCGTTCATCTCGAAATTCTGGTCAAGATAGACATTATGTTTGCATAAAACGGACACAATATGAAGAAATTATGAAGGTTTTAAGTTAGTATACACACAGAAATATTATATATATATGCATGAGTCAGCAATGAGTCAGAGGTGAGTCAAAATCCTATCCAGAGGATTCAAATTCGAAAAATTCCTCTGAATGGCAAAATTCCCGCTCTAGGGGGTCGACCCCCCCTAAAGGGATCTCGACCTAGGGGTCTACCACCCTGAAGGGTTGTCGACCTAAGGGTCGACCCACCTACAGGGGTGTCGACACCCCTAGGGCTGAGGTGGCACTTGGTTTCAGGGGGTCTGGAAGATATATATACATGTCATATTTCTCATATTCTCTTCATTGGGAGCCATGGAGGCCATATGCTGCTGGAGTGCGAACTGAACCATTTCTACAACAACATATTCTACAAATCTAATTCAGAAATTCTAGATCCGTTCTTCCTAAATTCTCTAAACCTAACGCTGTGAGTTTCTAGATTACTTTTAGGTTTAGATAAATAAAAGTATACTTTGAAAGACTATGAATGGGATATGTTATAAAATATTATTCAGTGTTAATGTGAAATTCTATACTATGTTATGACAGATCGATTTTCCTATATCTAATAAAATTGTGTTGATTCGATTATGATGCTTATGTGGATCTCGACTTGTAACCATGTTATAGTGGATGTACATCTATTAATTTGGACAATTGTGACATTACTTGGATCTAGATCTTTATGTTAATCACCTTTCACCTTTCATGTTGTGATCCATTGAGATATATTGTAAACTTGACATGTGCCATTAGATCTAAACATTTTATTATGTCACCCCAACTATGCTAGATCTAAGTAATTGGACACCTAATGTTTAATCTAGATCTCATTATGCTTACTTGAACATCATAATGATTGCCACAAGTCACCAGTTTGATGTCCACTTTATTATGATGTTAATCACATGTCCATTCACTTTGTTATTATGCCAGTTTATGTTCATGTTTATGCCAAGACATGTTGAAACTATCACCCTTGTTATACTCCCTTTTTATTGTTATAGATAGGCTACTTTATAGCCTAAATGCCGTCAAAATACGTACGAATACGTTAGAGAGGAAACGGGGAAAAAGGGATTATAATTGGCATGAATTATGTAATGTTCATATGAAATGTGAAACACCCCAACTCCGTTAAGGTCACTCACAAAGGGAATGCCTTAACTTTGGTGGAGGGTTATAGGTACAAGACACAGAAAACTTTACAAGACAGATAAATATAAGCAACAAAATTCAATTATTTATTTCATACGTGGTTCAATACAAAAGCATTACATCAAATTGACTCAAAATAACTTCCAAAATAATACAACATAATCTCTGTCTTGATTATTCAATAAAGAAGCAGAAACCAAAAATAAAAGTGCATAATTCCCAAGGATAATGTCCAAGAGCCATAGCCAAGGTAAGAGAGAGTCCAAATCATACATCTACTTTCTTGAAACTTGCAAAGAGTCTGACTAAGCTGCAGTATTCCCTCCCTGTGGACCTGACCGGGGAGGGGGGGGGGGATGGAAGAAAAGAGGACAAAAGAAAATGGGTCAGACAATAACTCTGATAAGTTCGGTGATTACTAGTATTTAAACAAGGAAATGGATCATGACAGTAATAACAGAACATAGGACAATACCCTAATATAAGATAAGAGGAACATGTGATCGCACCCATTACTATAGTCTCTGCACCTACTTAACCATTGGTTCAACCAGCCCTACGTGTTCATAACAAACGATCCCCTTAATGATCGGTTCCTACTCGCATGCATTCATGTCCTGTGTCATTCGGCCCCACTTGACTGTAGATATTTGTGCTGGTCCCACCATGGGGTGTATCAGTCCCTCTGGTGACAACCCGATACAATTCAAGATGCACAGTGTATACTGCTGATGCCCAGTGCCTGATTTTTCCACTCCGAAGTACGTGCACGCCCATACTCCGTCGGAACCTACACTGGCCCACTAACCGCCGACGTTTTGACCGCTCATACTCAACCTAGTAATCATGCCCCACCCTGCCTAGTTTCAGGGTACCATGATACATCTATGTGGATTACTGCTGAAATGGGTCCCCGTTACTAGGGTTTTCTAATCAACATGTTTATTTGGTTAAGTGTCCAAGTTTACCTAACCCCACCCATTTATTTAGCTAACATGTTGAATCGGTTAAGTGTTTTCCTAATTGACTTAACCCTACTAATCCTGACTTAGCTTTAATTTATTAAAGCACCAACCACTCACATTAGATAGGTCTTGTTGTGGTCATTGGATGTGCTGGTAGGTTCTGGGTAGATTTACACCACAACTCAGTCTAACTCGGGTTATTTTTGGGCTTGATGCACTAACCACCCACATTAGACAAGTCTTGTTGTGGTAACTGGATAAGTCGGTCGGTTACAGGAAGACTTACACCGCAACTCAGTCTAACCTCGGGTTAGGCATATTCGTCTTTTCTCTAAATTCATATATATATATATGTCTAATTTCTTTATGTAAATTTAATTTAATTTAATCATGCCATAATTATCCTTTGATTATGCTCCCATAAATGGTATATCAAATATACCATTTTATGAACAAATCTATGCCATGAATTTTCATATTTTCCCATCGCTACCCCCGTGGAACGTACGCAAGAATCACATAAAATGTTGGGCTAGTAAATTAGCCCAAACCCATAAACAAAAAGGGTAATAAACAAGGGACATGAAATAAACATAAAATAGCATACATTTCAAATTGTCTTGTGTAACTTGGCATAGAAGTATCATTAACTTTAATTAAATGGGTAAAGGTGGACATGTGACTAAGTTGGGTCTAATTGTCATGTAAACTTAACGAAGGTCTAGCATGGAGGTTTAACATATAATCACAGTTTCAAACCACAACTTAGCATATTAACTTATGTATGTCAAAACATAAGAAAACTACTATAATCATTCTTAAATTGCAAATTAGCATGATAACTTATGTGTGTTAAACATAAGAGGGCTGTCATAAACGTATTCGAATCACAATTTAGCATGATACTTATGTGTTAAAACATAAGAGGACTAAAATTCCAAATTTTACAACATAAATAAATTCAACCTAACGTGAATATACATAAGTGTTGATCTAACATATAAGCATGAGTTTTAGATCATAAACTTGCAAATAACCACAAATTTATAACATGACATGTTTCACCATTTATTTGGCAAAATAAATCCATTACCCATTCATAATAGATTCCAATAACATACAATATGTTCGTCACCACAAGCATATAGACATGACTAATATATAATATGTTCATCACCACAAGCATATAGACATGATTAATATATAATATGTTCGTCACCACAAGCATATAGACATGATTAATTTCAATGATACTTTAAGATAAACGAGAATCAAATCTTATACATAAGCATCACTCTGTATTCAAATTACAACATAACATGATTCATTTGAAACGTTTAAATCTGCGTAATAACCAACTTACAAACTAGAAAGGAATTCTTGCGTTCTGAAATCTGAATTCTGAAATTGGTAAGCTTGCCTTTGATGTAGATCATTGAATTTGATAACCTTTTAATTTGATTTTTGATTCAGGTTCTTATCTTGTCTTTGAATTGCTGACGGCTAATCCAAATTTTCTATTGACAGCATGATAGTTCTAGGATTATTTTTGTGTGATTTTTAGGTTTGAGCATTGGGTTGTTTATATACAATTTCAATTCAATTTGAGCCGTCGGATGATCCTAGGGTTAACCACAACCATCCAGTAAAGATAGGGTGACACCTCAGCCCTAGTGACTCAGCACTAAGTCACAAAATCATCACCTTTCAGATCTACCCGGGGTGGAGGGGGGCAGGTCGACCCCCAGGTCGACCTGTAGGTGGGAGGTCGACACTAGGGTCGACCCCCCTGGTCGACCTGGGTCCTGGGCGGGAATTTTCCCGCCCAGCCCACTTCTGATTTGAATTTGAATTTGTTTTCGAGCTGTTTGAAATTATTTGAATTTCCTGGAAACTTCCGACAGCCATAACTTCTTCATACGAAGTCCAAATTACGCAAACTCGGACTCTATCTCAACCAGAATTCTGAGACGAACACAATGGCGTAACCCGTTTCCCTTAATTCTCACATTTTAAAATAAGTATTGTTTAATTCGTTACTATACCATTAACAGAAAATACGGGGTGTTACATTCTCCCCTCCTTTTAGGATTTCGTCCCCGAAATCTTCAAGTCGAGAAGAACTTATATCCACCATCCAATCACCTATCTACTCAACCATCAAACACAGGCGCCCATTGTCCTTAAAAGATTTCTAATGCTTCATGATCATATGCCTTGTGTGTGTACATGTCCTTATCTAATGCAAAATCAGGTGGTCTACTGATTCAGTTGAACTCCTTAATGCAAATTATTATAGTGCCATGAGTCCATTATGAACGCAATTTTTCCTACTCAAAATTTCCTGCATGAGTGCACAATCATTCATACAAATGCAACGTCCATATGATAACACATCAAGTTTTAATCCATAAACCAATACATATAAGCATATGCAATATGGAAGTGACTGAGCCGATCTAATACCTAATATGTGTGTATATTCATCCACCAGCAACCACTAGCAACCACTTGCGACCATCAATCATAACATGTTTCAATTACATGTTTACATCCAAATGGGTTTCTACCTAAGGATAAATGATAGGATCGAGGAGATATACCTATAAAGATAGATACGAGCATAAACTTAAGGAAAAAGAGATTAAGGATGTACCCTAAAAAAGAAAAGGGTAGGCTGCGCGTATTCTGTCCTCAGTTTCCCAAGTCGCGTCGTCCTCGGTGTCGCTCCATTGAACTTTGACGAGCTTAACTTCACGGTTGCATAGCTTTTTGACTTCTGCTCCCAAGATACGGGTTGGAACTCTCCTCACAATTACTTCTCGTTCAACTTCAACTTTCTCTAGCATATTGGTTCTGCCACTTCCGCAGACTCGTGTAAGCATTTCCGCAGGTGAGAGACATGAAAGACATTATGAATCCCGGCCAATCTTTCGGGGAGCTGTACCGTATAAGCCATCTTCCCAATCTTCTCGATGATAGGAAACGACCCTACAAATCTTGGTGCTAACTTTCCTGCGGATCCAAAGCGAATGACGTTCCTCAAAGGAGATACTTTAAGGAATACCTTGTCTCCAACTTCTAACTCAAGGTCATTTCTTCTTTTGTCTGCGTAGGACTTCTGTCCATCTTGGGCAGTCTTCATTCTTCTTCGTATCAAGTCTACTTTCTCTGTGGTTTCCGTAATCTTGTCTGGTCCAAGTATGAGCTTGTCTGTGGACTCCCACCAACAAGTTGGTGACCTACACGGTCTTCCATATAAAGCTTCGAAAGGCGCCATGCCTATGGTGGCTTGGTAGCTATTGTTGTACGCGAATTCCACCAAAGGTAGATGATCCTCCCATGTACCTCCGAAGTCAATAATGCATAACCTCAAGAGGTCTTCTAATACTCTGTTGACTCTTTCCATTTGGCCATCGGTTTGAGGGTGATAGGCCGTGCTTAAGCATAACTGTGTGCCTACAGTCTCTTGTAAACTCTTCTAAAACTCGCTTGTGAAGATAGGGTCTCGATCACTCACTATGCTGGAGGGTTTCCCATAGAATCGAACTATTTATTTAAGATATATGGATGCTAGAGATGAGGCAGTCCTTCTACTCTTGATGGGTATAAAGTGGGCGCTTTTTGTGAGCCTGTCCACTATTACCCAAATGCTAGTATTGCCCCTTCTTGACCTAGGCAACCAATCTATAAAGTCCATTGAGATGCTATCCCATTTCCACTGTGGGACCTCTAGAGGATTGAGCTGACCACCAGGCTACTTCTGCTCCACGTTGACTTGTTGACATATTAAACACTTAGAAACAAATTTAGCTACATCTTGCTTCATGCCATTCAAAAAGAAAAATCTTTTGATGTCTTTATACATCTTGTCTTAGCCTGGGTGTATGGTCAGCTTGGAATGGTGTGCCTCTTCTAGAACCGCCTTTACTAAATCCCTTACTTGTGGGACACATAGTCTTCCTTCTCGTCTCAACCAGCCCTTGGCGTTAATGGAGTATCTATTGAGGTGACTGAAGTCTCACCCCTAATTAACTTGTCCATCACATCGGCTAGCTGAGGGTCTTCCCTTTGCGCGGCTCCGATTGAGTCTAATAGAGTTGTCCGCACTTCTAGCGTTGCTAACAAGTCATGTACAAAATCAGAGGAGGTTCTGAAATTAAAGCTTGCTGTAAACTCCAAGCTTTGCGTTTCCACAAAGAGAGGGCTTAAGGCCAGCTTCTTTCTACTTAAGGCGTCTGCTACTGCATTGCCCTTGCCAGGAGTGTAGGAAATCTCAAATTTGAACGAGGCAAGAAATTCCTTCCATCTTTGCTGCCTCAAATTGAGATCTTTCTGCGAGAAAAGGTATTTCAACGATTTATTGTCAGTATACAGTTCAAATTTCTCACCTAGGAGATAATGGCGCCAAGACTTAAATGCAAAAACAATGGCTGCCAACTCTAGGTCGTGGGTTGGGTAGTTTTTCTCGTGTACTTTCAACTATCTTCCACCATAAGCCACTACCTTCCATTCTTGCATTAGAACAACGCCTAGTCCTGTTCCGCATGCATCTGTGTGTACTGTAAACATCTTGCTTCCATCAGGCAGTTTCATAACTGGGGCTGTTGTTAGAGCCCTTTTCAAACATTGGAAAGCAATATCGCAATCAAAATCCCAATTGAAAGCTAGGTTCTTCTTTGTCAATCTTGTCAGTGGAGCTGAGATTTTTGAAAAATCTTTGATAAATTTTCGATAAAAGCCTGCTAGCCCGAGAAAGCTTCGGACTTTGGTTGCGTTTCGAGGAACCTTCCAATCTTGCACAGCAACCACTTTCGCGGGGTCCACAACTATCCCCTCTTTTGACACCACGTGTCCAAGGAACCTAACTTCATCTCTCCAGAAATGGCATTTGGAGAATTTCGCCTTCAACTGATGTGCATGGAGAGTACCCATGACTTCTTTTAGATGCTGAGCATGCTCTTCCTCATTCTTTGAAAAGATCAAAATATCGTCTATGAAGACAACCACAAACTTATTGAGGAACTCTCGGAACACCCTGCTCATTAAATCAACGAAGTAAGCGGGTGCATTTGTCAGGCCGAAGAGCATGACAAGCCACTCAAAAAATCCATCTGGTGTTCTGAACGTAGTCTTATCAGTGCTGTCTTCAGCCACTCTTAGCTGATTAAACCCGGTAGCTAAATCTAATTGGGAGAAAACAGATGCACCTACAAGCTGATCGAACAAATCATCTATTCTTGGGAGTGGGTGCCTATTCTTCTAGGTCAGCTTGTTTAGCTCCCAATAATCAACGCACAGGCGAAGCGAACCATCAACTTTGGTCGTGAACACTACCGGAGCACCCCATTCAGAAATACTCCGTCTTATGAACCCGTTTTCAAGCAGCTCTTTGATTTTCTTGTTGAGCTCCTTTTCTCTACCTTGGGGCCATGTTCCTAACTGGTAAAGCAAAAGGCTTTGCATTATCAACAAGGTATATGTGGAAGTCTATCTCCCGCTTCGAAGGTAAGCCCTTTACCTCTTCAAACACATCTGAGTATTCTCGGACTATCCTTACAGACTGCAAGTTCTCAACCGACACATCAAGAGATTCTAGATAACTAAGCATAACGGAGTTAATGGGATTACAAGAAATTTCGAGAGTGTTACCAAGGCGAGTCATGAGTCTAACCACTCTATTTTCGCAATCGAGGACGGAACCATTACTGGATAGCCAGTCCATGCCTAGAATCAACTCATAGCCCGTGAAGCCCAAAACAAAGGCATTACATCTAAACCCAACGCTTAGTATAGATATTATCAAATCCAAACAAACCATTGACAAATAAGCTGAGCCCCCAATTGGATTTGAAACAACCAAGGGATCCTCTACTATGCTGGTGTCTAGGTGCAGTGATTGTTGAGTCAAGAACTTTTAATGATAGTTTTGATTAATGACGAGAAGAAGCTTCATGATCGACAAAAAGAAGATTCAATGGTTTCATAGGTTAGAAGTTGGTTATTTAGAATATTTTATGTAAAATCTATCCTCAAATAATCATACTTCTCATTGATTTCAAAATTATGCATGAAAACTCGTTTTTATTGTATATTGACAAAAACAGGTCAACCTGTTAAAAATAACAGGTCAACCTATTTTTAAATATAACAGGTCAACCTGTTAAAATTAACAGGTCAACAGCTTTTTGAAATAACGGTCAAAAACCTGTCAACCTATTAATTTTTCCTGTCGACCTATTTTTGAATTTCATGAAGTGTCATCTTCTTTCTTGAAAAGTTGCATCTATTTCTCTTCATTTAAAATCATTTCTTTTGATTGCAACTTTTCACCAATAATTGCAACTTCTCATTTACTATAAATACATCAGTTTTCAATCAATCAACTTACCGAATTTTCTCTCCATTCTCTGATCTATATTGTATTATTCTTAGCGTTCAAAAAGCACTCAAAAGCATTCAATTATCGTTTGAATCTCAAAGCATATTTAACACACTTGTGATTCAACTCGATAATACACTTCCAAATCTTTGCAAACATCAATATATATTTGAGGATAAGATTATACGAAGGTTGTACTCAATCATTGACTAATCAGTGTTGAAGAAAGAACACATTCAAGGTCAAACTCTTGTAATCGTTTTGTGGGTAAGCTTGTAGTCCGTGAAATCAAGTGGGTAAGCTTGTAGCTCGTGAAATCAAGTGGGTAAGCTTGTAGCCCGTGAAATCAAGTGGGTAAACTTGTAGCCCGTAAATCAAGTAGTGTTGTGAACCTGTTTTTCCGGGCGAAGCGAGCGTGTTGTTTAGTGAAAAGCCAAAGAGGAGCTTCGGGACTGGACGTAGGACGGGAGGTCCGAACCAGTATAAAAATCCTGGTGCCGTTACTCTACTTTACTTTATCTACAGCATTTATATTTGTTAGTAATATATTTCTTGTTTGCGAATTTTTACCTGCGTAACTATTGAATAGCTTAAGTTATCACATACATTCCGCATAGCCATATTATAGATCCTGCACAAGTCGTACACAACCGACTCTTTCAGTGATTCCACTAAGGCAGTAGATATAAAAGAGTGCGATGCGTCAGAATCAAATAGTGTACATACAGGATGATCAAAAAGATAGACTAAACTTTCGACAGAAATATTTCTACCTCGTTCTTGCGTAGGTGCCGTGAGAGCATGAACTTGTCCTCCAGAAGAAGGTCCAGCTCCCTGCCCTTGCTTCCTTGGCAGGCCCTAGCCATGTGTCTTGTCTCACCACAATGGAAACAACCACCCATCTTCCTTTTCCTCTTCTTGTAGTCTTTGATCAGATGTCCAGGAATGCTACAGAAATTACACTTTCTCTTTTCATGGGGTTTGTTGTTCTTCCCACCTTTCTTTGAATAGGCCTTCTTGTTCTGCGACCCCTCCCCCTTCTTTTCTTGAAGCACTTCTGCTTTTGCGTCTTTCTTGCCCTTGTCTTCATGTAAGAGTGCCATGTCTACTAACCTCTCGTAAGTAGCCCCCATAGGTATATAGGTCATAGCCAAGCTGTGAAGTGGCTCATTCAATCCCTTGACAAAACGGAGAGCCTTCTTATGAGGAGTATTCACTAAATCCAGTCCAAATCGGGCCAGTTGATTGAATTGGTTGACGTATTCCTTGACCATCATACTTCCTGGCTTAAGGGGTAAGAACTTTTCCAGCTGTAAACTTCGTTCAGCTTGTGAGAGGAATTTCATCTCAAACCTTATCCTGAAATCCATCCATGTTTAAACCGGTCTTTCAGCGTTAGTGACTTCCCACCAATAGGAAGCTTCGTCTTTGAGTAACCATATAGCCAACTGTATCTTCTGCCTATCGTCCACCTCGAAGATAACGAATAGATCCTCAGTTTCTTTGAGCCAGTTCCTTACTTCTACGAATGATTCAGTTCCCTTGAAATCCTTTCCACCCATGGCCCTAAAGTCTCTACAAATCTTTGAGAAAGCATTTGCACGAGGAGGAGGAGGAACCGCTGCAACTGGAGGAGGAATATCTGCTGGGCCTGCATCATTGGCCCTAGCCTCTAAGTACCTCCTGAACCAGCCAGGTATCAGTACCCCCTCTGGAAGGTTAAGATTCCCAGACACGCTGAAACGAAAAAGAAAAGATTCAAAACGAAGGATAGAAAGATAATGCATATGGCTTTGGGGATTATGCCTTTTTAAATTTAAAACAACACTTTTCCTTGTAAAATGCTTCTTTGTATTTCTTTTTGAAAAATAGTTTTCAAAAACTCTTATTTGATCTGGTAAACCTTTTCTCTGATACCAAGTGAAACACTTCACCTCCGTTAAGGTCACTCACAAAGGGAATGCCTTAACTTTGGTGGAGGGTTATATGTACAAGACACAGAAAACTTTACAAGACAGATAAATATAAGCAGCGAAATTCAATTATTTATTTCATACATGGTTCAATACAAAAGAATTACATCAAATTGTCTCAAAATAACTTCTAAAACATTACAACATAATCTTTGTCTTGATTATTCAATAAAGAAGCATAAACCAAAAATAAAAGTGCATAAATCCCCAAGGATAATGTCCAAGAGCCATAGCCAAGGCGAGAGAGTCCAAATCATACATCTACTTTCTTGAAGCTTGCAAAGAGTCTGACTAAGCTGAAGTATTCCCTCCCTGTGGACCGGAGGGGGGGGGGGGGGGAACGGAAGAAAAGAGGATGAAAGAAAATGGGTCAGACAATAAGTCTGGTAAGTTCGGTGATTACTAGTATTTAAACAAGGAAAGGGATCATGACAGTAATAACAGAACATAGGACAATACCCTAATATAAGATAAGAGGAACATGTGATCGCACCCATTACTATAATCTCTGCACCTACTTAACCATTGGTTCAACCAGCCCTACGTGTTCATAACAAACGATCCCCTTAATGATCGACTCCTACTCGCATGCATTCATGTCCTATGTCATTCGGCCCCGCTTGACTGTAGATACCTATGCTGGTCCCACCATGGGGTGTATCAGTCCCTCAGGTGGCAACCCGACACGATTCAAGATGCACAGTGTAAACTACTGATGCCTAGTGCCTGATTTTTCCACTTTGGAGTACGTGCACGCCCATACTCCGTCGGAACCTACACTGGCCCACCAACCGCCGACGTTTTGACCGCTCATACTCGGCCCAGTAATCGTGCCCCACCCTGCCTAGTTTCAGGGTACCATGATACATCTATGTGGGTTACTGCTGAAATGGGTCCCCGTTACTAGGGTTTTCTAATCAACATGTTTATTTGGTTAAGTGTCCAAGTTTACCTAACCCCGCCAATTCGTTTAGTTAACATGTTGAATCGGTTAAGTGTTTTCCTAATTGACTTAAGCCTACCAATCCTTACTTAGCTTTAATTTATTAAAGCACCAACCACATTAGACAGGTCTTGTTGTGGTCACTGGATGTGCCGGTCGGTTCCGGGCAGATTTACACCACAACTCAGTCTAACCTCGGGTTCTTTTTGGGCTTGATGCACTAACCACCCACATTAGACAGGTCTTTTTGTGGTCAATGGATATGTCGGTCGGTTCCGGGCAGATTTACACCACAACTCAGTCTAACCTCGGGTTAGGCATATTTGTCTTTTCTCTAAATTCACATTTACATATATATATATATATATATGTCTAATTTCTTTATGTAAATTTAATTTAATTTAATCATGCAACAATTATCCTTTGATTATGCTCCCATAAATGGAATATCAAATATACCATTTTATGAACAAATCTATGCCATGAATTTTCATATTTTTCAATCGCTACCCCCGTGGAACGTACGCATGAATCACATAAAATGTTGGGCTAGTAAATTAGCCCAAACCCATAAACAAAAAGGGTAATAAACAAGGGACATGAAATAAACATAAAATAGCATACATTTCAACTTGTCATGTGTAACTTGGAATAGAAGTATAATTAACTTTAATTAAATGGGTAAAGGTGAACTTGTGACTAAGTTGGGTCTTATTGTCATATAAACTTGACAAAGGTCTAGCATGGAGGTTTAACATATAATCACATTTTCAAACCACAACTTAGCATATTAACTTATGTATGTCAAAACATAAGAAAGCTATTATAATCATTCTTAAATTGCAACTTAGCATGATAACTTATGTGAGTTAAACATAAGAGGGCTGTCATAAACGTATTCGAATCACAATTTAGCATGATACTTATGTGTTAAAACATAAGAGGACTACAATTCCAAATTTTACAACATAAATAGATTCAACCTAACATGAATATACATAAGTGTTGATCTAACATATAAGCATGTGTTTTAGATCATAAAATTGCAAATAACCACCAATTTATAAAATGACATGTTTCACCATTTAATTGGCAAAATAAATCCGTTACCCAATCATAATAGATTCCAATAACATACAATATGTTCATCACCACAAGCATATAGACATGACTAATATATAATATGTTCATCACCACAAGCATATAGACATGATTAATATATAATATTTTCATCACCACAAGCATATAGACATGATTAATTTCAATGATACTTTAATATAAACGAGAATCAAATCTTATACATAAGCATCACTCTATATTCAAATTACAACATGTCATGATTCATTTGAAATGTTTAAATCTGCGTAATAACCAACTTACAAACTAAAAAGGAATTCTTACGTTCTGAAATCTGAATTCTGAAATTGGTAAGCTCGCCTTTGATGTAGATCGTTGAATTTGATATTCTTTTAATTTGATTTTTGATTCAGGTTCTTATCTTGTCTTTGAATTGGTGACGGCTACTCCAAGTTTTCTATTGACAGCATGATAGTTCTAGGATTTGTGTGATTTTTAGGTTTGAGCTTAGGGTTGTTTATATAGAATTTCAATTCAATTTGAGCCGTCAGATGATCCTAGGGTTAACCACAACCATCCAGTCAAGATAGGGTGACACCTCAGCCCTAGTGACTCAGCATTGAGTCATAAAATCGTCACCTTTCAGATCTGCCCGGGGGGGGGGGGGCAGGTCACCCCCCAGTTCGACCTATAGGGGGGAGGTAGATCCTAGGGTCGACCCCCTGGTCGACCTGGGTCTTGGGTGGGAATTCTCCCGCCCAGCCCGCTTCTGACTTCTAATTTGAATTTGAATTTGTTTTCGAGCTGTTTGAATTTATTTAAATTTTCTGGAAACTTCCGACAGCAATAACTTCTTCATACGGAGTCCAATTTACGCAAACTCAGACTCTATCTCAACCAGGATTCCGAGACGAACACAATGGCATAACCCATTTCCCTTAGTTCTCACATTATAAATTAAGTATTGTTTAATTCGTTACTATACCATTAACAGAAAATACGGGGTATTAAAAAATGGGACATGTAATTCAAATAGGGAAAACATAGAAATAGTTACCTATAATGACATAGGTAGATTTGGATTAAACTGGAATGTTTAGTAATTTATGATTAGGAATTGTAAATTGTACTTATGACACGAGGTTAGGTTACATTAGTGGTGGAAGTCTGCCCGGACCCGACCGGCATATCCTGCAGCCACTAATGTTGAACCTAATGTGGGAGGTCTAAGTACGCAAATACGAACCGTGATAAGACACGAGGTTAGGCCCAACTGTCGAATAAGACTGCCCGGACCCAACCGGCATATCCAGCATCCACACGTTGTAGGCCTAATGTGGGAGATCTGGCCCATTATAACCATAATTGGAAATGGTAATAAAATAGACTACTTAACCTAATTTAATATGACTATGGAATTAAGTTAGGGTTAAGTAAAATTGGATGGGTAGTGGTGGGTTAAGTAAATTGGAGGGGGGTAATATGTATATATAGGCCCACGAACTTAACCCAATAAGGTTATGTAACTAAAGACACCTAGTGGTATACATAACCAGTAGATAATGTAATAGGGTTATGTAATTAAAGACACCTAGTGATATACATAACCGATAGATAATGTAATGAAGTTATGTAATTAAAGACACCCTTTAGGGAAAGCATAACTAGTATAGGGCTATGTAATTAAAGACACCATAGGGTATACATAGTCAGTGGAAAACCTAGTGGAGGATAAAAGACAAGGGGGAGAGCCTATAACATATTGTATGGGACCCATTTCAATCAGCAACCCGGAGTTGGTATTAAGTAAAGACCTCTGTACTAGGTGGAGATGGGGAACGCTTACTGATTGATTGTAAGAGATCCAAACGAGGCGGATGGCGTAGGCGGCACAAAGGGGACATGTGCATGCATGGGCCGGGCAGAGGGGGCTAAGACGACCATGACACTAGCAGATACAGTTGTGCACATCATGGTTTGCCATTTTAGGAAGTGATACTTCCTACTATGGGGCCAGCACAAGATATCTACAGGGTAGGGAGCCGATCGATTAGCGTAGCGGTTAGTACTTGGTCGTATGACCTAAGCCTACCAACTTACAGTGGAAGGGATCATCTCATTTCAATTATACTAGTAATAGTGCAGAGTAATCATTAGTGAAGCACATACACCTTAACTTTCCTACCTTGTCACACCTGCCATTTATGTAGTGATATCTCTTATCCACTTTATATGCCTATCATGTTACTTTTATTTATCTACTGGCTAAAAGTAACTAGACTCGCCCGACTTTATGTCTGGCCCTGTTGTTTCTCCTTCTTTCTTCCGTTCCACCACCCCCTCACCCCGGTTCCCAGGGAGGAAACACTCAAACTTAATCAGGAATCAGATATCATCTTGCTAGGAGCTACTTCTGAAGTATGGCTCAAGTTCTTGTCTTTACTATGGCTTAACCCTTTTTATTTGGGGAATGATGCTTTTTATTTACTTATGTACTCTGATGGTGCAAGACAGAAGTTATTTTATTGTAATGGTTTTTATGACTTATGAAATTGTGGACCACGGTATTATGACTTAAGTTTGAAATAAAAGTTTAAATTTTTCGTTGCTGCCTTATTTATATCTTTCTTGTAATTATTATGTGTATGTTTAACTATAGCACTTCACGAAACATAATGCATTCCCTTAGTGAGTGACATTAACGGACGTGGGGTGTCATGCCATAGGTTTTGTTAGCCTCTTTGTCATTATGAAGATAGCCTTTGATGGTTTTGGTTATCTTCAATTTTTGAGATGAACTTGAGGAAGCCACTGAATTGATAATTTTGAAGAGAATAGATATGAAAAATATTGTTTTTGAAACACCCCACCTCCGTTAGGGTCACTCTCAAAGGGAATGCCCTAATTTTGGTGGAGGTTTATAAGTACAAGTCACAGATATACAAGACAGATATAAGAACACATATTTGTAAACAGCGGAAGAACAACAAACTTTATTTCATAAAGTCAAATACGTGTTACAACAACATCCTTTCCAAAAACATAACATAACACTTTCATAATCTGTCTTGAGTACATTATTTAAAGAAGCATAAATAAAACATAGATAAACTGCAAAAGCCCCATAGTGGATTGTCCAAAGCCATAGTTCAAAACAGGAAAGTCCAAGCAATACATTTCTCTTCTTCAAGCTGGATGTTGAGGTTGGTCAAGCTGCTGTGTTCCCTCCCTGAGGACCTGGGGGGGGGGGAAACGGAAGAAAGAAGACGAAAGAAAAGTAGAGTCAGACATAAAGCCTGAGTAAGTCTAGTACTATTTTGTCTATGAATAAAGAACTGGGTATGATAAGTATAAACAAGAAGTGGGCAAGCACAATAAACTTGGCTAAGTTATCTAGGGTCGAATATACTATCGTACCCCATGTTAATCTCTGAACCCATATACTAGTTTCCAATTTGCACCCCATAATCAGGGTGATGTGATCCATTCTATGATGATCGGCTCCTACTCGCAAAATTACATGTGTCTTACGGCCCCCGATGTCTGTAGTTACCTATGCTGGTCCCACCATGGGGTGTATCAAGTCCCATAGTGGCAACCCGACACAACCTTAGAGTGCACAGGTATGCTACTGGTGTCCAGTGCCTTATTTTTCTGCGCCGGAGTGTGTGCACGCCCGCACTCCGTTAGAACCTACACTGCTACACCACCGCCGTCGCTTTGACCTCTTACAATCAGCCCAGTAATCGTGCCCCACCCTGCCTAGTTTCAGGGTATCCTGATACACCTTCTAGGGTTACTGCTGAAAAGGGTCCCCCGTTACTAGGTTTTCTATCTCTAGCCAACATGCTAAGTTGGTTAAGTGTTTTCTAACCTAACCCCCACCAGTCCATTTAGTTTAGCATGTTCCATTTTGATTAAGTTTTTAGTTCACTTAATCCTATCAATCCTGACTCAGCCTTAATTGTCTTATTAAGGCCCTGACCTCTCACATTAGACAGGTATTGTTGTGGCTGCCTGTTGCCGGTTGGTTCCGGGCAGTCTTACGCCACAACTCAGTCTAACCTCGGGTCCTTGCTGGGCTCCATGTTTAACCTCCCACATTGGATAGGTATTGTTGTGACTACTGGACAGCCGGGCGGTTCCGGGCAGGTTTACATCACAACTCAATCCAACCTCGGGTTAAACACATCGTATGTTCTACATTTACATATTTTGTCATTCTTCTTTATTTCTTATATGTAAATATTTGCGGCCCATTATTAAATTAATGGTGTAAAGGTTACACCAATCATGGGCCCAACCCATACTTGAATTTGGGCCCTTCTATTTTATATTTTCATTCATTAATTAATTTTAACCCAACGTTATTTTTCCCCCGTTTTACACGTCCGTTTATATATATATTGGGCTTAGCCTTTTAAAGCCCAATTTAGCCATGCGAAAAGGGGAGGCTTATGGCGTGATTACATACACAAAAAGGGGAAGGTGAGCGTATGAACTTGCAATATGACGTTGGGAATACAAAATAGAAACTTGCATAGTAGTGACATATACTTTGGTCATAAAACATAGGTGACATGAATCAAAGCATGTGAACTTGCAATTGAGATATCATTATTGACACATGAACCTATATTTTTATTTAGGCATAATGTCGAACATAAGCATGGCATAAATATTTCTAGCATAAGCATAGCATAATGTCAAACATAAGCATGGCATAAATACTTCTAGCATAAACATGGCATAATGTCAAACATAAGCATGGCATAAGTATAGTTAAATTTGTTCATGGCATAAATATTTCTAACATGAAATCATGATTCTTACTTTAGTCATGTAAACTTACAAAAGGGAATTTTTGAACCTAACCTAGCCATGTACCACATATGTCATCATATAATTCTTGTAAACAAGATAGACTTAATCATGGATTTCAATTATGCCAAATATCATTCATAGCCTAGCCATATTTATAAGTTTGCAAATAGGTTTTCTAGTGCAAAAGCATGGCTTAATACATGATGCCAAATTCTCAACATAATTTCCTATGGATTATAATAACCAAACTTGTTCTAATACTTACAACATAATTTATGCACAAAAATATACATCATGGTGGCATAATAACAAAGCCCCAAACTCGCATGAATTTCAATCAACTACATACATGTAGCTTCAACATAGATTACATAATTTGCGCAATATTCCAAACGTATACTTGCATAGAACTACCGCATGTAGTTCTTTATAATGAATAACATAATTTTGCACAAATATGAATTACTTTATTATCCCAATTCAAGCATACAAATCAAAACAGTTGTTTATTCATACCAAAGTAATACTCTACTTACAATGGTTGCGGCGAATTCTCAAATATGATTCCTTTGTTGAATTGATTGGCTTTAGGTTACTTGAATTGCTTTAGGCTTTAGAACTTTCTTCCTAATTCCCTCTCTAGTTGGCGGCTATTCTTAGTCGTTCCTCAGCAACATGGCGGCTATGTTCTTAATTTTGAATGAATAGATTAGGGTTTAGTCTAGGGTTCTTTATATAGAGGTTAGGAATTGATTAGGACCATTGATGTTGCTAGGTTAGATCGTAGCCATTCATTAGATAGAGAGACCAATTAGAATCCGCCACCTAACCCTAATGACAAAGCAGACCATAGAAATTCGACCAAACACAGACCTGGCCAGCCAGGTTGACTGGGCTCGACCAGGTCGACACCCATGTCGACAGGGCTGTCGACAGCCCTGTCGACATGGGTAGCCCAGGTCGACAGCCCAGTCGACCTGGGTGGCCTAGGCGGGTGTTTATCCGCCCTGGCCCACTGGGCCCGATTTTTAATTATTTTATTCTGTTTGAATTTTAAATTTAATTCAATACTTCCGTAGGCCATATCTTCTTCATACGGACTCCGTTTTTCGAAAACTCGGACTCTATTTCGCGTATTTTTCCGAGACGAACGCAATGGCGTATCCCGTTTCCCTTAGTTCTTTGATTTGAATTTGATTATACTTTAATTGGTTAATTTCACAGTTATAGAATTTTCGGGGTGTTACATTCTCCCCCACTTAAAAGGATTTCGTCCCCGAAATCTTCAAGTTAGGAGGAATGTATATCCTAACATCCAATCATCCATCTACTCATCCATCAAACACGAGCATCCATTGTCCTTAAAAGATTTCTAATGCTTCATGATCATATGCGAAGTGTGTGTGTACATGTACTTATCTAATGCAAAATCAGGCGGTCTACTGATTCAGTTGACCTCCTTAATGCGGATTATGTAAGTGCCATGAATCCATTATGTATGCAAATTTTCCTATTCATGATTCTACATGAGTGCACAATCATTCAATACAAATGCAACATCCACATGACAACACATTAAAGTTCAACCATATACGAATACAAACATATATGCATATGCAATATGAAGTGATTGAGCCGATCTAAAACCTAGATTGTGTATGTATATGCAACCACGAGCAACCACTAGCAATCACTTGCAACCACTTGCAACCATCATCCATAACATGTTTCAACTACATGTTTCCATCCAAAAAGATTCTATCTAAAAGATACGGTCGAGGAAATATACCTAAAAAGATAAAAGTGCAACTTAAGGAAAGAGAAAGATCAAGGATGTACCCTCGAACAGAAAAGGGTAGGCTGTACGGATTCTAGCTTCAGTTTCCCAAGTCGCGTCTCCCTCGGCGTCGCTCCACTGAACTTTGACGAGCTTGACTTCGCGGTTGCGTAGCTTCTTCACTTCTGTTCCTAAGATGCGGGTTGGAACTTTTCTTATGGTCGCTTCGCGTTCCACTTCGGCCTCTTCGAGGATATTTGGCTCTACCACTTCAGCTGACTCATGCAGACATTTTCGGAGATGTGAAACGTGAAAAACGTTGTGGACTCCAGCCAACTTCTCGGGTAGCTCTAATCTATAGGCCATTTTCCCAATTTTCTCGATAATAGGGAATGGCCCTACGAACCTTGGTGCCATTTTTCCTGTGGTTCCAAAACGAACAACGTTCCTTAGCGGTGATACCTTGAGAAAAACTCTGTCTCCAACTTCAAATTCAAGGTCGGTCCTCCTCTTGTCGGCGTAGGACTTTTGTCTGTCTTGGGCCGTCTTCATCCTTCTTCGTATTAAGTCTACTTTCTCTGAGGTCTCTCGGATCATATCTGGTCCAAGTATGAGCTTATCCGTGGACTCCCACCAACAAGTGGGCGATCGGCACGGTCTTCCATATAAAGCTTCGAATGGCGCCATTCCGATGGTTGCTTGATAGCTGTTGTTGTAGGCGAATTCTACTAAAGGAAGGTGGTCTTCCCATGTCCCTCCGAAGTCAAGGACGCATAGTCTTAAGAGGTCTTCCAAAACTCTATTCACTCTCTCTGTTTGGCCGTCGGTTTGGGGATGATAGGCTGTGCTCAAGCATAACTGCGTTCCTACTGCTTCTTGCAGACTCCGCCAAAACTCACTGGTGAAGATGGGGTCTCGGTCACTAACAATGCTAGACGGTATTCCATGGAGTCGAACGATTTCCTTGAGGTAAAGTGATGCTAGGGATGAGGCAGTTCTTTTACTTTTGACAGGTAAAAGGTGGGCGCTTTTAGTAAGCCTATCCACTATTACCCAAATGCTAGTGTTGCCTCTCCTAGACCTAGGCAGCCCATCGATGAAGTCCATAGAGATGCTATCCCACTTCCACTGCGGGACCTCTAGAGGATGTAGCAGTCCGCCAGGCTTTTTCTGTTCCGCCTTAACCTGTTGGCACACCATACACTTAGAAACGAACTCTGCCACGTCTTTCATGCCGTTCCAGAAGAAAGTCCTCTTTATGTCTTTGTACATTTTATCTCCGCCTGGGTGTATCGTCATCTTGGAATGATGCGCTTCCTCGAGAACCTTCCTTACTAAATCTTTTGTCTGTGGGACGCATAGTCTTCCGTCTCGCCTTAGTAAACCTTTATCGTCGATGGAGTATCTGTTGAGGTGACTTGAAGTCTCACCCGTAATTAGCCTATCAATCATTTCCACAAGCTGAGGGTCTTCGCGTTGTGTTGTCCCTACTGAATCCACTAAAGTCGGGCGCACTTCGAGAGATGCAAGCAAGCCCGGTACGAAATCGGAGGAAGGCCTAAAGTCGAAGCTGGCTATAAACTCTAGGCTTTGTCTTTCAACAAACAATGGGCTTAGGGTCAATTTCTTTCGGCTCAACGCATCTGCCACTACGTTGCCTTTGCCCGGAGTGTAGGAGATTTCGAATTCGTACGAGGCAAGAAACTCCATCCATCTTTGTTGCCTCAAGTTAAGATCCTTCTGCGAGAAAAGATATTTCAACGACTTATGGTCAGTGTAAAGTTCGAACTTCTCACCTAGGAGATAGTGTCGCCAAGACTTGAGTGCAAAGACGATGGCGGCTAACTCAAGATCGTGGGTTGGGTAGTTCTTTTCGTACGCTTTCAACTGCCTTCCGCCATAAGCTACTACCCTTCCTTCTTGCATTAAGACGGCGCCTATCCCTGTCCCACATGCATCCGTATAAACAGTGAACATCTTGCTCCCATCTGGCAGCGTCAAAACTGGGGCTGTTGTAAGAGCCCTTTTTAGTCGTTGGAAAGCAAATTCGCAATCCAAATCCCAACTGAACACTAGATTCTTCTTAGTCAATTTCGTGAGCGGAGCTGAGATTTTCGCAAAATCCCTTATGAACTTTCGATAGAAACCCGCTAGTCCTAGAAAGCTTCGGACCTCAGTTGCATTCCTTGGTGTCTTCCAATCTTGTACCGCCACTACCTTCGCAGGGTCCACTGCTAACCCTTGTTTGGATACTATGTGCCCAAGGAACCTCACCTCTTCTCTCCAAAAGTGGCATTAGGAGAATTTGGCTTTTAGTTGATGGACTCGCAAAGTTTCCATGATTGCCCTTAAGTGTTGAGCATGTTCCTCTTCACTCTTGGAGAAGATAAGGATATCATCTACGAAGACCACTACGAATTTGTTGAGGAAATCTCTAAATACCCTACTCATCAGGTCCACGAAGTAAGCAGGTGCATTTGTCAAGCCGAAAGGAATGACAAGCCATTCAAAGAAGCCGTCTGGGGTTCTGAATGCCGTTTTATCGATGCTATCTTCAGCCACCCTTAGCTGATGAAAACCGGTTGCTAAATCGAGTTGGGAGAAAACAGACGCTCCTACAAGCTGGTCAAATAAATCGTCAATTCTAGGGAGAGGGTGCCTATTCTTTTTCGTTAGCTTGTTGAGCTCCCTATAGTCAACACATAGACGGAGTGAACCATCCGCCTTTGTAGCGAACACCACCGGAGCGCCCCATTCTGAAATGCTCCTCCTAATGAACCCCTTTTCTAGAAGCTCTTTAATCTGTTTACTGAGCTCTTTCCTTTCTCGTGGAGCCATATGTCTAACGGGCAACGCGACGGGCTTTGCATTATCTACAAGATATATGCGGAAGTCTATTTCCCGCTTCGGAGGCAAGCCCTTCACCTCTTCGAAGACATCCGGATATTCCCGGACCACTCTAACTGATTGCAAGTTTTCAACAGAGGCATCTAGCGATTCAAGATAACTAAGCATAACCGCATACGAGGGATTACAAGAAATTTCCAAAGTATTACCGAGCTGGGTTAGGAGCCTAACAACCCTTTTCTCACAATCAAGGATGGCCCCATTACTGGATAGCCAATCCATACCCAAAATCAAACCATACCCCGAAAAGCCCAAAACAAAGGCACTACATTGAAATTCGACACTTAGAATAGAAATTTTCAATCCCACGCAGATCATAGTCAAATGAGCTGGGCCCCCAATTGGGTTTGAAACAATTAAGGGGTCCTCTACCATACTAGTTTTTAGGTGCAGAGATTCTACTAAAGAAGACGAGATAAAGGAGTGTGATGCGCCAGAATCAAATAAAGTGCGAACGGGGTGATCATAAAGATAAACTACACTTTCTACAGAAGTATTTATACCTCGCTGTTGCAGAGGTGGCGCTTCTAGCACATGGACCTGTGCCCCTGGGGTGGATCCAGCCCTCTGCCCCTGTCCTCGTTTCTTTGGGCTGTCCTTAGCCCTATGGCCTGTCTCACCGCAAGAAAAGCACCCACCATTCTCCTTGGCCTTCTTTTTCCGGCAATCCTTTACTAAGTGCCCCACTTTGCCACAGAAATTACACTTCCTCTTCTCTTTGTTGCCTTTCCCGCCCTTCTTAAAATCTGTCTTCTTGGGCTGCAAACCCTCTTTCTTCCCTTGAGAGCTGTCTGCCTTTGTCTCCTTCTTGCCCTTATCCTCTTCATTCAGCAATGCCATTTGCACCAATCTTTCATACGTGGCTCCCATGGGTATATGGGTCATGGCCAAACTGTGTAATGGCTCATTCAACCCTTTGACGAAACGGAGAGCCTTCTTGTGCGGGGTGTTGACTAGGTCAAGCCCAAACCTAGCCAGCTCATCAAACTGATTCACATACTCTCTGACCGTCTTGTCCCCTTGCTTAAGAAATAAGAATTTTTCCAACTGCAAACTTCTTTCCGCATCTGAGAGAAATTTAGTCTCAAACCTTGCCCTAAAGTCCTCCCATGTCTCCACTGGTCTTTCAGCATTAGTGACTTCCCACCAGTAGGAAGCCTCGCCCTTCAATAGCCATATCGCCAGTTGTACTTTCTGTCTATCCTCTACTTCAAAGATGATGAATAAGTCCTCCGTTTCTTTCAGCCAATTTCTAGCTGCCACGAAGGACTCAGTTCCATGGAAATCCCTTCCTCCCATAGCTTTAAAATCTTTACATATCTTAGCAAAAGTGTTTCCCCGAGGAGGAGGTGGAGGAAAAGGTGCTGCTGCGGCTGGATGATTTCCTTCAGCTGGGGGAGGAGGAATGGTAGGACCTGGCTGAGTGGCCCTTGCTTCTAAGAACCGTCTAAACCAACCAGGTATTGGCACCCCTTCTGGCAAGTTAAGATCTTGGGACATGCTGAAACAAAAAGGATAGATTCAAAACGAAGGATAAGAGATAGTTCCTATGGCTTTGTGGGGGGTGGACTTTGCCTTTTTGAAATAAAATAATATTTTTTCTTTTAAAAATGCTTCTTTAAATTTCCTTTTTGAAAATAATTTTTCAAAACTTTTTATCTTATCTGGTAAACCTATGCTCTGATACCAAGTGAAACACCCCACCTCCGTTAGGGTCACTCTCAAAGGGAATGCCCTAATTTTGGTGGAGGTTTATAAGTACAAGTCACAGATATACAAGACAGATATAAGAACACATATTTGTAAACAGCGGAAGAACAACAAACTTTATTTCATAAAGTCAAATACGTGTTACAACAACATCCTTTCCAAAAACATAACATAACACTTTCATAATCTGTCTTGAGTACATTATTTAAAGAAGCATAAATAAAACATAGATAAACTGCAAAAGCCCCATAGTGGATTGTCCAAAGCCATAGTTCAAAACAGGAAAGTCCAAGCAATACATTTCTCTTCTTCAAGCTGGATGTTGAGGTTGGTCAAGCTGCTGTGTTCCCTCCCTGAGGACCTGGGGGGGGGGGGGAAACGGAAGAAAGAAGACGAAAGAAAAGTAGAGTCAGACATAAAGCCTGAGTAAGTCTAGTACTATTTTGTCTACGAATAAAGAACTGGGTATGATAAGTATAAACAAGAAGTGGGCAAGCACAATAAACTTGGCTAAGTTATCTAGGGTCGAATATACTATCGTACCCCATGTTAATCTCTGAACCCATATACTAGTTTCCAATTTGCACCCCATAATCAGGGTGATGTGATCCATTCTATGATGATCGGCTCCTACTCGCAAAATTACATGTGTCTTACGGCCCCCGATGTCTGTAGTTACCTATGCTGGTCCCAACATGGGGTGTATCAAGTCCCATAGTGGCAACCCGACACAACCTTAGAGTGCACAGGTATGCTACTAGTGTCCAGTGCCTTATTTTTCTGCGCCGGAGTGTGTGCACGCCCGCACTCCGTTAGAACCTACACTGCTACACCACCGCCGTCGCTTTGACCTCTTACAATCAGCCCAGTAATCGTGCCCCACCCTGCCTAGTTTCAGGGTATCCTGATACACCTTCTAGGGTTACTGCTGAAAAGGGTCCCCCGTTACTAGGTTTTCTATCTCTAGCCAACATGCTAAGTTGGTTAAGTGTTTTCTAACCTAACCCCCACCAGTCCGTTTAGTTTAGCATGTTCCATTTTGATTAAGTTTTTAGTTCACTTAATCCTATCAATCCTGACTCAGCCTTAATTGTCTTATTAAGGCCCTGACCTCTCACATTAGACAGGTATTGTTGTGGCTGCCTGTTGCCGGTTGGTTCCGGGCAGTCTTACGCCACAACTCAGTCTAACCTCAGGTCCTTGCTGGGCTCCATGTTTAACCTCCCACATTGGATAGGTATTGTTGTGACTACTGGACAGCCGGGCGGTTCCGGGCAGGTTTACATCACAACTCAATCCAACCTCGGGTTAAACACATCGTATGTTCTACATTTACATATTTTGTCATTCTTCTTTATTTCTTATATGTAAATATTTGCGGCCCATTATTAAATTAATGGTGTAAAGGTTACACCAATCATGGGCCCAACCCATACTTGAATTTGGGCCCTTCTATTTTATATTTTCATTCATTAATTAATTTTAACCCAACGTTATTTTTCCCCCGTTTTACACGTCCGTTTATATATATATTGGGCTTAGCCTTTTAAAGCCCAATTTAGCCATGCGAAAAGGGGAGGCTTATGGCGTGATTACATACACAAAAAGGGGAAGGTGAGCGTATGAACTTGCAATATGACGTTGGGAATACAAAATAGAAACTTGCATAGTAGTGACATATACTTTGGTCATAAAACATAGGTGACATGAATCAAAGCATGTGAACTTGCAATTGAGATATCATTATTGACACATGAACCTATATTTTTATTTAGGCATAATGTCGAACATAAGCATGGCATAAATATTTCTAGCATAAGCATAGCATAATGTCAAACATAAGCATGGCATAAATACTTCTAGCATAAACATGGCATAATGTCAAACATAAGCATGGCATAAGTATAGTTAAATTTGTTCATGGCATAAATATTTCTAACATGAAATCATGATTCTTACTTTAGTCATGTAAACTTACAAAAGGGACTTTTTGAACCTAACCTAGCCATGTACCACATATGTCATCATATAATTCTTGTAAACAAGATAGACTTAATCATGGATTTCAATTATGCCAAATATCATTCATAGCCTAGCCATATTTATAAGTTTGCAAATAGGTTTTCTAGTGCAAAAGCATGGCTTAATACATGATGCCAAATTCTCAACATAATTTCCTATGGATTATAATAACCAAACTTGTTCTAATTACTTACAACATAATTTATGCACAAAAATATACATCATGGTGGCATAATAACAAAGCCCCAAACTCGCATGAATTTCAATCAACTACATACATGTAGCTTCAACATAGATTACATAATTTGCGCAATATTCCAAACGTATACTTGCATAGAACTACCGCATGTAGTTCTTTATAATGAATAACATAATTTTGCACAAATATGAATTACTTTATTATCCCAATTCAAGCATACAAATCAATACAGTTGTTTATTCATACCAAAGTAATACTCTACTTACAATGGTTGCGGCGAATTCTCAAATATGATTCCTTTGTTGAATTGATTGGCTTTAGGTTACTTGAATTGCTTTAGGCTTTAGAACTTTCTTCCTAATTCCCTCTCTAGTTGGCGGCTATTCTTAGTCGTTCCTCAGCAACATGGCGGCTATGTTCTTAATTTTGAATGAATAGATTAGGGTTTAGTCTAGGGTTGTTTATATAGAGGTTAGGAATTGATTAGGACCATTGATGTTGCTAGGTTAGATCGTAGCCATTCATTAGATAGAGAGACCAATTAGAATCCTCCACCTAACCCTAATGACAAAGCAGACCATAGAAATTCGACCAAACACAGACCTGGCCAGCCAGGTTGACTGGGCTTGACCAGGTCGACACCCCTGTCGACTGGGCTGTCGACAGCCCTGTCGACATGGGTAGCCCAGGTCGACAGCCCAGTCGACCTGGGTGGCCTAGGCGGGTGTTTATCCGCCCTGGCCCACTGGGCCCGATTTTTAATTATTTTATTCTGTTTGAATTTTAAATTTAATTCAAAACTTCCGAAGGCCATATCTTCTTCATACGGACTCCGTTTTTCGAAAACTCGGACTCTATTTCGCGTATTTTTCCGAGACGAACGCAATGGCGTATCCCGTTTCCCTTAGTTCTTTGATTTGAATTTGATTATACTTTAATTGGTTAATTTCACAGTTATAGAATTTTCGGGGTGTTACAGTTTTGAGTTGTGAATGAAAGGTAAAGAGAATATATATATATATATATATATATAGAGAGAGAGAGAGAGCGAGCGAGAGAGAAATTGGATGGATATGAATTGAATAGGCACAACTTTTCAGATTGAAATGACACTTTTTCAGACCTTGTGGGTTGGTGAAAAGTTGGAGGGAAGTTTGAAAGTTTTAACTTTTGAAATTCAAAGTTTGAATTTCAAATTACTGGTCAGATATTTCGACATATACATATATTTATTTCGATATATATGTCTATTTTCAAAGAGAATTAAATTTTTGTGAATTGAAATTTGTATTATCGATTTATATTTCAGGTTTAACGATTTCATGATCCTAACAAACAACAAACAATTTTTTTTATTATTATATATTATTTATTTGAATTTTAAAATTCAAATTTCAAATTTGAATTTCAAATTTCAAGTTTGATTTTCGAAGTTTTTTTTTAAAATTCAAATCAAAGCAAACAGACAAAGAAACCATTCAACCAAATAAAATTAAAAATTAATTAATGTGTACCTGGTTTTTATATCCTTTTCTTTGAAATTTTTTGAACCATGAATTGTTGTAAAGCACATATTCGTATTTCCGGTTTCTAGTTCTTTATCACTTGACGACTAATCTGAATCATCTAATGTTGTTGCATATGCTTTCTTTCTCTTTCTCGATGAATTGTTGTTGTCTGTTTGTTGAGTCGATTTGTCTGGATATGTACACATTCTCCTTATATGGCCTGCTTTGTTGCAATTATAACATCGACCATCATTACTTTTCGAACTTCCTTGGTTATAATTTTTCTTTCTATATCTCAGAAATTTTCTAAAATGATTTGTCATAAGAGTTGTTTCTTCATCATCTCCGCTACTTGAGTCTGAATTATTTGATGTTGCTTTTAATGCAATAGATTTCTTCTCTGTTGATCTAATTTCTTTTCATTTCTGTAATTGGAATTCATGTGACATTAGATTTCCAATTAATTCTTCAATTGGCTTCTTCAATTGCCAAAGTTTTCTGATCCCATTCTGGATTCAATGAACTCAATATTTTTTTGACTTGATCTGCTTCAGAATATGTTTTTCCAAGTGATGTTAATGAACGCAATATCTCTTGAAATCTGCAACACATATCTGAAATAAACTCATTCTTTTTCATTTTGAATAACTTAAACTGATTAACTAGCATTGTTATTTTAGTTTGTTTAACTTTACTAGTTCCTTCATGAGTAACTTGTAAAGTTCTCCAAATTTCATAAGCAGTTTTACATACTGATACTCTATTAAACTCATTCCTGTCTAATGAACAAAATAACATATTCATGGCTTTAGAATTGCTTTGTGCAAAAGCCTTTAGTTCATTTGTCCATTGTGCAAAAGCAGTTGTGGGTTCAACAAATTCATTTTGTGTACTATTCCATATGTCTAATCCCACTGATTGTAAATATATTTTCGTTCCACATGCCCAATATGAATAATTACTACCATTGAATTGTGGTGGTATAACAGTGGACTGGCCCTCTATAAAAGAACTAATATTGCTACAAGTGTTGGTTGCCATTATCACTACTTTCAAAAATCAGACTATGAACTTTTTGAAAGACCTTGCTCTGATACCAATTGTTAGGGATTGTGGAAAGGATCATTAAGGAAAAACAAACACTAGAGGAGGAGGATGAATAGTGATTTTGAGAATTTAAACAAAATCTAAAACTTATGTGACAAACTAAATGAATCAATCACCATATAAAAAATCAAAGAATCAAACACAGATGCAAAATAAACAGAAATAAAAATGCAGAAAAGGAAAGAACACACCGGATTTTATACTGGTTTGGATTGCTCCTACGTCCAGTCCCGCTCAACGCTGGATTGCGCAGAGTTTTATTAATATATCAATATATAATTACACCCCTTGATTTCACGACTACAAGGTTAACACTGCTCCCGTTCCTTGATTTCACAGCAATAAGGAAAACATCAGTTCTGTTCCTTGATTTCATAACTTCAAGGAAAAAAACGATTCCCAAATACTTCCTAAATAATTACAATAGACCTATAACTCTTCAATAGCAATTGATTCTGAGAGTAATGAGTATAGAGTGTAGAGAGAAGAAGAATAGTGAAAACAGAATTGAATTCGGTAGAGTATAGGTGTAGAAATCATAAAAATGATAAGAAATAATGGTGTAATGAAAGAGAGTGAAAGTGAGAAGAAGGAGTTCATAAAAATTCGAAATTAAGCCCTTTTTATAGCGTGTGAAAGGTTGCAATGCTCCAAAACCATCACAAATTGCGAAAAGACACTTCCTTTAAAATTTTAAAAAATGACAGTTATATGTTGATGTGGTGTTTTCTTTATGTCGACATATACTTAGTACAAAATTAATTTTTGAGCTTTTTCCAAGTGTTTTGATATGAATATAATTCTGGAAATTCTTGAATTAAAATATAGTGTTATAAATTAATATTATAAAGTAGGAAATCATATGAAAACATAAATATAAACTATATAAACATATTTATATAATTATAAAGTTTAAAACTATAAAAATATAAAGTATAAATATATATATATATATAACTTGGGTTTGAAAACAAAAGTAAAGTAAGAAAGAAAAAATAGAAAATAAAATAGAGAGAATTGAAGATAGAATTTGAAAACAGAATTTGAATTTTGAACCTGAAGTGCTATTTAAAGTTTTACATAATTTAGACTCTATAACTATATCAGTCTTGAACTCTTAAAATCTTGAATACACATGAGTCTTGAAATATCTCTGAATTCTGAATCTCTAATATCCTTTAAATTGTACACTCTTCAGTAATGTTTCCTTATTATAAATCCTGCATATTTGTACATATTCTAGACTATAGCCGTGTGCACCAGTGCACGTGTGTGCATGGTGATGAGTACTAGAGTAAGCAAGTAGAAAGGAAAAGAAAACAATAAAAGAATAAGTGAAATGGGAATAGCAGTGTAAAGAAAAGGAGCATTAAAATAAGGAAATGGGGACGTAGAAGAACGGAAATTCAATTCCTTGAGCATATAATGCATAAAAACATGGTGAAGTTGCTAGGATACTGCTCTAATAAGCTTATAAAGTTGCTTTTGTTTAACTACATATCGAATGGCAATCTGCAACAGCTGTTGCAAGAGCGTAGAAACCTGGACTGGGAAATTTAGTGAATGGTACGACATAAGGATCGGCTTGCCTTCATCATGACTGCGTGCCAACAATTTTGCATAGAGATGTTAAGCCCAATAATATATTGCTAGACCCGAAGTATGAAGCATATTGCAGATATTTGGCTAAGCTTATGCATGTTATACTTCCAATTACCATCATATCATGTCTAAGATTTGCAGGTCTATATGGGTACACTGTGCCAGAGTATGGATACAATGGAAACATAACGGGGAATAGTGATGTTTACATCTATAAAGTGGTCCTTCTAGAATTATTGACTGGAAGAAGCGCCATTGGGCCGATAGTGAATTGATGGTCTGCACATAGTAGAATATGTGAAGAAGAAGATAAGCAACATTGAACCTGCTATCAATATTTTAGATTCAAAATTTAGAGGCCTGCCTGATCAAATGGTTCAAGAAATGCTGCAGACACTGGGAATTGCGATATTCTATGTGGATTCAACGCCTTTGGAAAGACGATTATGAAAGAAGTAGCTTCATTACTTGTGGAGTTTAAGAGTTCGTTTGAGGAGCTAGGGAAAACCTCGCAACAACCTCTTATTAAGAATGGGAGTCAGTAAGTGGATGATTTTCTTTTTTTTATTTTCAGATTTGCGTTTGTTTTTTGTTGGGTAAAGGGGTTGTACAATTTTGGTCAGTATAGTTCATGTGATGAAATATGATTTTTCTTTTGAATGTTTTGAGATGGTGCTCTGCATGATTAATGAGTAAGGAAAGGGAGGCAGATTGTTGGGCTGGGGCTATGGGCTCGGGATAAAAAAACATGAAGGAGAAAAGAAATTAAAAGGAAGGGGATAATTGGGCTACGGGCCACAAGGAAAGAAATGGAGGCTAAGGAAGTAATATAAAGGAAAAGGAAAGAAGGAACTTTAAATAACAACCAATGTAAAAAAGAAACCATTTGTTTATTTAAAAATTCATAAATTAAAACAATTCATTTGTTTTTAAATAAAAGAATAAATAAAAATGTATATATATATATATATATTAATCAAAGTAAGTAGAAATTTAAGTTACTCTTTTAAATTTAAATAATAAGAAATGAGATAGTCAATTATCCTCAAGACCAGATAATCGGTTAAAATCCGACATAATCTACTCTAGATCGTGATTTGGAAAGGTGGTGGATTGTCACTAATGGATTTTAACGTTTTGGAATAAACGTTGAAATGTTATTTAAGTTTTATCGACTAAAGTCGATAACCGTTTTATAATCAGATAATAAATTGAGAATCGATTAAATGTAAATTATAAAATAACTCGATGAACAACTTGTAATAATTCCAAATGAAATCAAGTTGATAACCAGCCTAGAAGGAATGATATTCGCATTTCTTAGTGAATAACATTAAAAACAAATGATTGTAGATGACGATGGTTGTAAGAGGAAATGGGAAAGGGGAATCAGGTAAATCCTGAAATGATAAGATCATTCAGAAGTTTCGAAAAATAAATCGTAAAGAGAATTTGAATTGGAATCGACTATGTCGAATTTGGAGAAGTATAATTTACCTTCCCGTTTAAATAAAAGTTTTAATTTTTTTACATATTTATTTAAAGAAATGAAATAAAGCCATAATAAATATTTTATAACATGGATTATAATGCAACTATTATAATCAGTGTATTCCGTAAAAGAAGGAGATTGTTAAAAGAAATCAAATCTTTAATAGATAAGATATGAAAATATTCCTTATCCAAGATTAACCAGTATATAAACGATGATTGGTTGAATATGTATTGCCAAACTAGAGGTATTAGATTGTGAAAATTGAATGTTGATTGATTGATAGCTGTGTTATATTGTGACTATTCTAACGTGAATAATAAAGCAAACCGTGATGTTAAATCATCCTGTACTGGATCACCTTTTAACTGTAAGTTAAATCTTGTATGTGAAATAATTTCATCGAATAAGTACTGATAATCAATTAAGGTATATAAATCACATGAAATATATTGGCTTGGTTGACGTTAAGTATCACTTGACCCTAAAAGATATTAACATTGTCGTCTTGAAGAGTCCGGAAACTATATTCCACTTCAATTCGATTTTCATGAGTCAGAGTTTATTGAAGAAAATTGAAGATAGAGTTATGCAAGGGTTGTTCTATCAATCCTAAACAGATATTGGCTAAGATAGATTTATAGAATAGTGCCTTCAGTTTTTCCAATCCCGAGACAACTTGTATGGATGAATGCTTTACAGAGTATGCCTAAGGGATCATACAATTGATCTCTTCAAACTATGTTGGTGGTAGAGGATCTCATTTCTCTTAGCTTTATACCAGTATTATTGGGGAAATCAAATGTGTAATCTGGCAAGTTTGACAATGTGGCATTCAAAGTCAATGAAGATGTGATATATCCAAAAAGGTAAGAATAGCCTCAAACTTCACAACCGGGAAATGACAAAAATCAGGCAAGTAGCATGGCTAAGTGGGTCACTCCCAATTAGGGTGAATTATCACCTATCTAGAGAAATTTCGTTCCTTCTTTACTCTTTTCGATGTTGTCCCTTCAAGGAAACGACTGCTGATCCCAACTGTTGGTGATATACATTAGATACACTCAACCTAAATGAGCGGTCGGCCATGTGTGGCCAGGTTGCAAGATGTTCTTGTTGAACCCAGTGTATTCGCCTCTAGAGATACACTACCAGAAGGTGGTTTCATACATTGTCATAGTTGGAAATCCATTATCCCTAAGTGCCAAACGGTTTCATTTGTAACTATGTATGTGAAATGTGAGATGCAAGCATTTTGCTAGATTCTAATTTATATTGAAAACCCTAGATAATATCATAATATCTGATTTCGATATATAAATTGTTTTTGGTTATCATAAGAGAAAAACTTGTTTTTTATTTATGTGCGGCATGGTCTTATGAGATATCTTTTATTTCTCAAACAGTTTTAAAATCGTTTACTCACACCAGTCCCATGGCTGACCTAGAGTTTATTTTTCTGCGTTTTCCCTAAACTCTCTGTTGCCCAAATTTGTATGGGAAGCCAAGCAGTTCAGGATTTTACAGATATTCTTGGAGGAGATTGAAGCAGGAGGCTTCAACAATAGATATATAGAGTTTATTTCCACTGTATTGTATATGTGATGTACTCTGATGACATATGCAAGTACATATACTATTTTGTATTGCAAATGTTGTTGTATATTATATTTTGTTTATTCCACTGTGAAATTCATGTTAATTTGTTGTTGTTGTGTTATCTTCTATCTTATTTTTTCTATTATACTTTTCTATCTTCCTATTTCTCACCATCTAACTTATTTCTATTAATGATCCAGTATTTTCAATACTTGAATGGTCGATATGTTATACAATATAGGAGATGTATTTATGTCGATTTTTAGGGGCGAAAATCCTCGGGTCGTTGCATTACTTGTAAAAGCACTCGTCTTAACTCACGACACTTTGGATATGCATGTTGAACCATGATAGGAAGCAAATATTGGATATTAATATGATAATCATATATCTTCTTGATTTGCAAACTGGGTGGTTGAAGACATATGAGACCGTGCAATTTAGTTGCAAGACATGATGGAAGTTTTGCATTTTTAAGAACTTGACAACGTTGTTGTGACGACACCAAAACCCGATAAGATGGTGTTAAGGGTAATCTTTGGAATATAACACATAAACAGATAATAACAGAATAGAAATAAATAAATACACCAGATAATGAACAAATAATACACTGGATAAACATAATCATCAGAGTTACACATTATACAGGATCATACTTAGTACAAGATACAGTTCAGCTACACATAAATGTCTACAGCGGAAAACAAACATAATATGTACAATAGGAGATGAACAGCATAAAAAAGAGATAAATAATAGAATCCGTCTTCAGCTCCATCTATCCAGAAAGAGCCTGCTAAAACCTGAATACAAGGCTGCCTATGTAGAAAGAGGGGCACCCGAGTTTGCAAGTGAAACAAACTACGAGTCAGTCATGGGAGTGGTATGAGAAATGTACTTAACTCCTTCTAGTATACGGCCAATCACAGGACCACGCCACTTTCGCAGAACGGGTTTACTCCATTGGATTGCCAGTGCTTTAAAACAGTTAAATCTTTAAAACATCGCAATGCTTTTTTATCAAAATGAAGCCATTATAAGACCCAGTTCCCATCACACAATGCAACGCAAACCGGAGGATAGAGTTTTTACCTTATAATGGCCAAATATGCTTGATACGAATAAAACAAAAGCTTTTGATATTATTACTAGTGTTTATATGTTTCAAAAACAATTTCAAATCATAAGTATCAATCATAGATGACATTAATGCCCCATACCACTATGTCGCCATATATAGGTATACAATCAAAACCGCATAGTCACGTATTGGGAATTTGGATTTCCGTTATGAACCAAGGCAAAAGATAGTCCTTACCGACTTTGCGACTCTCTAGCCCGAGCCACAGGGTCAGAGCGCATCGACCCTTGGAGCGACAGGGTCGGTCCACCGATGTGGATTAAAATGCTTGAACACTGCGTTTCCCTGCCCTTTGGGGCGTAAATGAGCCAACGAATGACTCCATCGGCTTCACATAGTCACCGATATATTCGAGGCGCCTCGCAACAGCAATAACCACACAGGTGAAAATAATATTAATGTCAGCCAGTTTAAGCACTGACACCACCTCTAACTAGAAGGAAACGCATGCCCTCCCTGAGGTCCTCTCCCGTTTCTGGTTCATATCGGGGTGTGAGGCTCGCGAATCAACGTTATACACAAAGCTATGCCACACAGGCCGTGCTTTGATCATCAACCACAAGACTTTGCTTTTCAACAGAAGCCTTGATCATTTGCCACTTAGGCGTGCCACACAGGCAGCTCACTCCATGCGACTGATTTCTATCGATATATAACCTCTGAGCTCGTACGTCTCAGAGAAGGGCATTAAGCAAGAGAATAAATTCTCCGCCGCCAAACAGATATATATTTAATAGAGATCAATCAGCACAGAACAAAATCCAATGTCAGACACACTGTCCATTTACACGTTCATTCTGGGTCTGAACGAAACAGAAGGCACTATATACCTCGCATACCCATCGATCTCCCCGTACGTCTGGACGATCACCGGTCATTATCCATATTTCGGGATGCCTCCCAATCAGGACATCAGTTATCATCCAACCGAGGTGAAGATCTCCGGTCTTCAACCACCATCTTCATCATCGACCTCTTATCGTCGATCAATTATTTGAAATGAGATTCAACTCGGCCTTTTCAAATAATTCACGTATATTTAGAATTTTAAATCAATTCATTTCAATGGTTAAATTATTCGACACCAATAATTCTGTTTTTAAATGTAATTTTCACACCAAACACATTCAACCATCAAATATCACATAAACCGAGCAAATTCAGTTTATTTCCATTCCATATCGTTTATAATATTTTATCACAATTTATCGCTATTTTTATTTGTTTAAAAATAGCCAATTCATTCAAAACAACGCTTCAGGCCATAACGCGGCCGTGGCGCTGTTTTTCTTCAGATTTGATTTACACATATCTGAAAATCTTATCGTTGGATCATCATAAATTTTATATCATTAGAAAGATCTTTTCAAAACGAATCCAACGGTTTCAGTTTTGGGAAAATCCGACGGTCGGATCTCCCGCACTAGTCGTTTGAAGTTACAATTTCAAAATACAAACTGCAGCGTCGTTATTCGATTTAATTTAATTATATTTATATTTATATATAAATATAATCGATTCTGGCGCTGTTTTTCTTTAGATTTGAATTAGACATTCCAGACAATCCAACCGTCGGATCTTCATAAAGTGGGTGTCTTGGAAAGTTATTTCCAAGGCGAACCCAACGGTTTCGGGAAAATTCGATGGTCGGATCTCCCGCACTAATCGTTTGAAATCACGGTTTCAAAATACGAACTACAGCTTCGTTATTCATTTTATTTTAGTTATATTTTTATATATAATATATAAACATGATTCATTCTTCGATTTCAAAACCTTATTCACTTCGCATATTTGATAAAAAATGATATTTTTATCCCACAGATATTTATTTCAACACATCACCATTTTTAACACTTCATATTCACAATAAAAATGTAGATTTTATTGTTCAATCTATATATTCAGCACGTGAATGTTTTTGACTTCACATGTACGGTAAAAATATGATTTTTATCGTTCTAGTCCTTTATTCAACACATGAATATTTCCTATAGTTTATTTTTATAATAAAAATGTGATTTTTATTGTAAAACAATTTATTTCAAAACACGATTATTTTATATAGTTTATATATAAGGTAAAAATGTTATTTTTGATGTTAAAACAATTTATTTAAAACACTAGTATTTTATATAATCTATATATACGATAAAAATGTTATTTTTATCATTCAAATAATTTATTCAATACATGAACTTCATTCAACACATGAATTTAATTCAACACATGAATTTCCATTCAACAAATGAATTTTATTTCAACATTCAATACATGAATTTAATTCAACACATGAATTTAATTGAACACATGAATTTTATTTCAACATTCAACACATGAATTTAATTTAACACATGAATTTTATTTCAACCTTCAGCACATGAATTTTATTTCAACGTTCAACACATGAATTTTATTTCAACATTCAAATTTAAATCCAACACAGAAATGTTTCAGAAAATTTCGACAGCATAATGGCAGGGTAGTTAAAACCAGGGCCGTCCCTAGTACGGCTCCTCGCTCTACCTTAAAGCCTCGCAGCTTTTGACAATGGGGATTTCATGCATCTAGTTCGCACGCAGGCGACATGTTTATTATTTTCCTTTTCCACAAACTGATCCTATGTGGTTTCAACCAAATAATTCTCAACCACAAACGAGTATTTTTCCAACCACAATCAATCAATTTCAACCACAAACAATTCTAATCAACCATTTGCTATCAACCAATTTTCACACCAATCACAACCAATAAATATCGTCCATGGTTTGTGGACGAGGGGCGTATATATATATATAATTATATTTCACTTCTATTTCAACACATATATAATTTTTTCAACGCATATATAACTTATACATCGAACATACAAATTATACAACACTTATACATGAGGTGTACAACGCTTATATAACTCATACTTCAAATATATAATTTATACATCGTCATTTCCATATCGTTTATAATTTAGAAATCTTACATTGGGATCCACTCCACCAAAAATTGCAAAAGGCTCAGAAAAATATTCGGTCACTTATAGAATGTAGAAGACGTCCTCACAAGTCCACTGTCTCTTGTTTCACTGAATTTCGTCTAGAAACGAAAAAGATATGATTTTTACAGTGAAATCATAAACCGTAGTGCTTTAAAGTGCTATTAAATAGTTTAATATAAAATAGGCCATACCTTTCAAATTTTGTTCGAACTAGGGTTCGGATTTTTCGATCAATCCGTTCATTGGTTGGCCGATCAGGTTACGCCACAATGGAGTGCTCCGAACAACGCGCAAGGGGGTGCCAACCACGGCCAGCTCGAGCTCAGATCGAGGGAGTAAATCAGGCGCGAATGGCGGCACTTCCCAGCCTCGATACTTTCGATTTACGAATGGATAGGGGTCGAGAGTGGTATGGATTTGGATACGGAGGAAAACTCTACAAAAAGCTTAACTGGAGCAGTGGCTATTATTGCGTGGAGGAGGAGAAAACGAGGGGAGAAGGAATGAAGAACAGTCGCTGTCAGTTTGAGGGGTTTCGGAGAAGAAGACGGGGAGAGAGAAGTGAAATGAACCAATCAGATTTTTTTATTTTATTTATAAATTTTAAAAATCCAAAAATACCCCTTCTCTCATACGAACACCAATCCGAACCCAACAACTATCGTCCCTAGCTAAATACCCCCATTCCGAACACAATGGATATGTTTCGTAGGCCCATTCGAATGTTTCATTCAGTTTTTCTTCAAATTAAAATATAAAACATTCAATATTTAATTTAAACGTACATTTCAATTTTCCAGGGCCACATATTGATTCTAAAAATTCCCAAAAAATAAATCTAGCTATGTTTTGATGATACGGTCCCATCAAAACTAGTTTCGTCGAATTCTGAGACTGTTTGAAAAATGGCCCTTTTCTGGTCGATCCAATTTAATAGAAATCGACCAAACACATTTTCCTTTGCCACGCTCACATACTAGCTTCAAAAATTATGAAATTTGAAACCTATCAATAATTTGACATCCCGGATCCAATAAAAGTGGTTTCGTCGAATTTTGATGTCGTTTGCAAAATGGCCATTTTCACAGGCTATATAAACTCTATAGCGACCTTTCTAAAAATTCATTTGGCCATAACTTTTGCTTTTTGTTACGAAACTTCGATTTTTCAAATTCGTTAGAAAGATATTCATAAACAGATTTAAATATTTTTGGTTTCACTAAAATCCGTTTTGTTTTGCACCCGGTACAGTCAGTCAAAGTTTAAATTCAAATTTTGAAACTACCGCGCCATTTCAGGCCTTGTTTATAATTCAAATTAATTTTATTTATTTTCAAACGTCGATTCAAACACCCTTTTCGTCGCTATTATTTAAAATATTTATTTTAAATATTTAAAATTGACAAAAATAGCCAATTTAAAATTTTCAAACTGGTATAAATTTTCCGGTTGTTACAATTGTAACTTGTGAATCTTCTAAAATGCAGATTTAGAAGATTTTTTTCCTTTATCAAACATAAAGTTGATGAGATGTTCAACAGCATTTTTCTTAGTATGCATCACATTAATAGTATAATGAACTTTATGACTGCTTCAATAATCCAACTCAAACCAAATTGACATATTATACCATGCCGGTCTTTCTTCCTCATCGACAAGACAATCTACATTATCATAAGCTTCAGAAATCATTCTCTTTTTGCTTTGTTGTTGTTTTCCGCGAATATATTTGATATGCTCAAGCTTTTCTAAATGAGACTACCCCCTTAGCCGAGTTGGAGGCTCTTTGTATTCAAATCCTTATACCATCCGTGTTTTAATGCTTTATATGCATGATCATCCTTTAAAAGCCTTATATATTTTGAATATATGATCTTGTTACCGATGTGCTCTGATTATGTCTCGGTAGCACAGTAGGACTAACTTTATAACCATGAGTCACACAACCAGATTAGTTACCAAATGCTGGTAAATCAAGAATTCTTCATAGTAATATTGCTTTCATATCGAAAATTTCTTTCTTATCCGTGTCAAAAACGGACATTCTTTCATCCCATAAAAGTTTTAATTCCTATATAAGAGGTTCCAAGTATACATCAATGTCCTGACTTGGTGTTCCTGGTCCATGAATTGAAAAATTCAATATTTGAAATTGTGATTTCATACATAACGAATGGGGCAGGTTATAAGGTATCATATAAACATGCCAGCAACTATAACTATTGGAGAGGACACCATTGGGACAAAACCCATTGGTAGCAATACTAAGCCAAACATATGCGTCCTTCAGTAGCAAATTCTTGCCACCGACTTTTGACTAATTTCCATTCATCTGAATCTATAGAATGTTGTATGGCACATAGGGCATTCTTTTGCATCAACATTTTTTTTCCAAAATAATATGCAATCTGTAACAACCCAGAATTTTGACAACAGAAATTAATTACTAGAATTTCAAAAATAGAAATTTCTGCAAATCTTGGAATTTGATCACGAAACTTAACTGATGCATTCGTCTCGTAATTTTGGTCAACTTTCATGTTTGGAGTTTCGCGAACGGAGTATGTAAGAAAAAGTTACGAACGAAATACGAAAAAGGGACGGAAATAAATAAATGGAATAATTATATATATCTTTCCTTCTTTAACCATCCCTCACTGGGTAAATCGGCCAGATGGCAATCGACCGCCTCTAGGGGGCGTCGACCGCTTCGGACCTGAAGTGCCCAGTGATGGCTAGGTTTGGAGGGTATTTTCGTTATAATATATAAAATAAACAGATGGATGTTTACTTAAATAAATTTAACAGTTCATGGTCAATTTCACTCCTATAAATAAAAAGGTAAGACCTCACTCTTTTCCACACAAATTTGTAAGCAGCAGCGAAGCTCTGCCATTCCTTTCTCTTCAAATCAATTTGTTAATCAAAATATATAGTCATATACAATCAATCAATTATAAATCATATAGATTTGAAAGGGATTATCAGATATAAATGGAAAAGAGTACAAATTGACATCTGAGCTATTCTTCATCAGATTCTTCCCTCTCTTCCAATTTTCATGCAAATCTACGGAGCTGAAAATATCCCCTTCTCAGAATAATTATAAATCTATAAGAATTTGGGAATTGTAGAACTAAAAGATTATTCAGATTTGTATGCTTTTAGGTAAGCGGTAAATTTATATATAAAGTTATAATAGCATATTTATCTCGTTTGAATTAGATCTCAAAATATATGCCTAATATCATCAAATCTATTTATAATATTGTTGAAATCAAAAAGACACCTATCAGATCTGCTTATAAATATTATCAAAACTTGAAAGTATAGGTTTGTGTTTATGAATTATATTATTTGTAGGTTTATTTAATTGTTTATACATATTGTCTACAATTATGCTGGAAAATATATTGTGATTGTTGCAAAACACTGTAGATCTTGAAATCAGTTCCATTGAACACCATTTAGATGTAGTTATATTCCAGATCTCTAGTTTCAGTGTTAATTTATGAATAATGTGATTCTGGTTTTAAAAGAAATATACCTGTTTATGTTCGATGTTGTTGGGGTTTTAGCTTAGTTGTTGCAAACTAGTCGTTTTCTTCTCTTTGAACAAAAAGACATTATTTTGGACTCACAATAGATATGACAAAAAGATTTAAAAAGGGAAAAGTTGTGTAAATTAATATAAAAATATAAATATACATATTTATGTGTAGCTTGCATCAGCTATTCCAAAATATACATAAATATATATATTTCTTGTGAATTGAAATATATTTATTCCAATAATCAAGCATAATTTACAATAACTATGGCTAACGGTCTTTTCTAATATTTGGAACCTTATGGCAAGATTGAACGCAAAAAGAAATATTTGAATATTGGTTAAACCAAATTATTAGATTAACGATAATAATAATAAATGAAGATAACTACGTTAACCGCTCAAAAATAAATAAATAAATAAATATGGGTAAGTTTGCCTCACATCCCTAATAAGTTTAAAAATTAGGCTCACATCCAGTCAAACATTTCATATAAATTACATCCTTATTTTTCAAAAATCATCAAAAAAATAAATCACGAAAATTCGTAATTAAATACAACTACTAATCATCATCAAAACCATGCGTTAAAACCACCAAAAATGCACCAACAACAAAAAAAATAAAAAAATAAAAATAGCGAAACAGTAGTATTATGCGTCAAAAGATGCAACTATTTGTAAATAGTTGCATATATTTATGCATATATTTCAATTATGCATCAAACTGCACTATTTATGCATAAATGCATGCAGTTATATTGTAATATATGCATCGTTTTTTCCATATATTCAATTCTGGCCTGTTTTTTCAAGCATACGCCTTTTATGCATACATTCCTATGTACATAATCCATAAATGCATATATGTGTGCACATTTTCGTAATCCTTCCTCATTTTTATCTTTTTTGCATACATGTATGCACTTATATGGAATATATGCATGCATTTCTGCAACTATTTGTAACACATGCGGCTTAGTTCAACTTTATATGCATACATGTATGCAATTATTACCAATGTTTGCATATATGTCTGCATATATTCATCCAGATTTTTCAATAGAAATGCTGGATGATTATGTGCATACATGTTTGCATTTATTGGCAATAGTTGCATACATGTATGCAACTTTTTTCCTTTTTCAGATTACTTCTGAGAATATTTGCGATATTTCGAGAGAGAAATTGCAGCACATAATTTTCTTTGAAAAACATGTAACTACCAAAATAGGGACCCACTTTACATTTGAAAGTTGGCTTGGATGCCGCTTCAATTTTGAACAAAAATAGGGACGTGACATGAATATCCACTATATATATATAAAAAAAATCCGTCCAAATCTACATAAACAACAAATTATACATTGTATTGAATTATGAATGTTTGAACGAAATTCAATTATGGAATTATATATGTAAATGTAATCCATATTACAATAATATATTTGTGGTGACTGTTGTAGCAATTAATATGATTAGTTGCTATAAATAGGACCACAAATAATTAAATAACCATTGTAAACAACGTTGATTTAGGGAAAGTAAACTTAATAAGGAAATTAAGTCAAAATGGTAACAATTCCTAAGATTTATTAGGATTAATGTTGTAAACCCCAATTGGGGAATTTAATTTAAAATCGCATCTAGACATGAAGTTAGGCCCAACTTGTGGTAGAAGTCTGCTCAAAACAGACCGGCAAATCCAACATCCACAATGGTCAGCTTAATGTGAGAGCTCTGGAGCACAAATATATACATATATGTAGACAATAAATAAACAAAAAAAATAGTAATGTCTGTTGGGATACAACAAATAGATGTATTCAGGACTGATAAGATAAGGATATTCATTGTTAATTAACGCCCTTGGAAAATTATGGTCGTTAGGCTCATAAATGGCATTAATCGTAATCAATTAAAATAAAAAGGAAATTAAAGATTAATTGTTGCCTTAGGAAAATATTATCGTTATGGTTATAAATAGCAATTAACATATAAATAGAAATAAATGAAAAAAAAAGGGGATTAATGGGTATTGGTTGTTGCTTAAATTACTAAGTCCAATAAGGAAAAAAATTAATTAATCATTTATCCTAGGAGAAGAAGGATATAACTTAACTTATTTATACAAAATAATATAGAACTCATAATTAAAGTTAGAATTGGACTTGGTAGTTTAATGATGTGAAACACTATTAACCATAGGAACCCGTGTTGATAATTAACCTATGCGTATAGTGTTTCCGTGAAGCGAAGCTTAACGGGAATAACTTAATAACGCAGCCCGCTTTATCCCAATAGGGAAGAACAATAAAGGCTAATGGGGTACGACCTTAATAATCTTCACATATAGTCGCTTCCTTGGGTCTTAAACGCCTTCTATCGCCTTACATGGGGTATGAGTATGCATGAATGACGGAAGCCTTAACTAGTAGGGCCCCGTAGCTAGTGCCCTCTAGTTTATGTTAACGTTGAATAAATCCTTGAGGAATATTAAGTGGCTAATAAGTTCGCTTAGTGTCTTAAGTGATCGGGAGAATCCACCCTACCTATCATTAATAGTGAGGCGTTAAATAATAAAGGATGAGCAAGTGAAAAAATATCTATAAAGAAACTCCGCAATTAGGGGTCTAACCTCGATTAAATAACCGGCCATGTTCTGGTATAAAGGCTTCATAAATATATGCATAAACGTTCTATCTCGGTATCACATTTTTGGGAATACTACCTTGGGAAGGATAGTTAGTGTCGTACATAATTGTTTACAAGGTTAGGCTATAATCGCAAACCTTGTAGGCATACATTTTGGGTTTAGCTAAATGGGATACATCTGTGTATTATAATATGTGCTATACATTTTCTGTTCACCAGAATCTTATTGTTCTGACCCCCTCCTCATTACAACCACTCAGGTTTTCCAGAGAAGGTCGGGTTTCCACAGGTGTTTGGGTTTGGCTTTCGGTTCTCGTTCTCTCTCATGCTCGGTATTGACAAAAGTGACTTACTTTAAAAAGGTAGTTACTTGAGTTAATACTAGTCTATCATGTTTTGTTTTCGATGTGAGTTTCTTTTACCGTACTCTGATTACGCTCATGCGCATTTGTTTACAGGTACCAGATTTACACGTTCCTTGCTTAGATGTGTTCAAGTTCGATTTTTGTCGAAATTTGGGTTGGGAAAAGTGTGGGGTGTTACACAATCATTTTCACAAGCATGTATATACTTCACCTCCATTCCCAAACCCTTTAATAATTTCTTCATCGTGGGATACTTGTCAGGTAAATTTTTTTCTTTTGAAAGCCAGCATTTTAATCGCTTCAAAAACTCAGTCACACTATTTTCCGATGATAAATTCTTTTTTAAGGTTATGAATCCCAACATTTACACATAACGTTGTAATCCCCTCTTCACAAAAAGAATAAAGTTGTTCATTTACTTATTTTTCGTATTTTTTGTGCTTTTCTCTACAATAAGAATGAGAATTTTCGATATGTGTCTGTTGAACATCCTCTTCACCGCTAGCTTATGGCATATTACGCAGTCTAAAAGAATCTTCTATGAGATTTCTAAGAGATCTCTCTACATAATGGTCGTTTTGAATTTGAACTTAGATATGAGGATCTATAATAATATTTTATGTATGATTCTCCCCTGCGTTATTTTTGTACATCTCTCCATGGAAAAATCACCTATTACATGTTTTAACCATACCATGAATGATTATGTGTTTCTTAACGCTTTCCAGTGAGATATTTTTAGAGTTCTTCACTTGATACAATGGCAAATGAATATTTGGTATTTTAGGATGATAAATTCTTCACGAAACTAATGAAGTCTTGAACGCCTTACTTATATTCTTCAGTATTTCTATATGTACTTTTAATCCACTCTCTTGAACTTGAGTTGGATAGAAATTTCAAATTTTACCTTTTCGGCCTATTAAAGAAAAATATAGTGTTCTTTTCACTATAAAGTTCTCATAAATTAGCAAGTACTAAAAAAATTATAGTAAAAAAAATTATATCACAATTGCTAGCCTAGAATCTATAATTATGATCATACTATAATGTGACGAACTTTGGCTGAATCCATGAAAATAGAAGTGATCAAATAGCTGATAATATAAAAAGTATTTCTACAATGATATGCCGCCACTAGAATTTTCATGTGACACAAATTAAAAACATGTATTACATCATTTTTGTCTATATTATATTATTTTTGTTCCGTTGATCCTTTCAAAAATCCTTCTTCTAAGGTCAAGCATCAGAAAATTGTATAGAAAATGAAGTTTTGAAATTATATAGTTTGGATATTTTATTATTGTTGATTTTGCCTTACCATACATAGATAATCAGAGTAAATGGGTAGATTGTGCTCAAAATAAATATCATATAGAACTTAAGTAACCACACACATAAAGTAGTACAACAAGCACTAGTATTTAATGAGACGGTGCAGCTACCTATACATACTTGTTGGTGTGGATACTATTAGTTCTATGTTTTTTACGTTCACGAAATATGAACATGGGGAGGCATATCTTTGATCATATAATATATCTCATTTACTACTCCATTATATTTTGTATTCTCATTTGATTTGTTAGCCTACTACATCATTCGAAGTCATGCAATCTATTTGTATATTTTCTACTTTGTTTGTTTGATCCGATTCACAATTTATATTTTATTGGTTAGATTTATGCAATTTGACACTATGGATAATGAAATAAATTGTGAAGAAAAAGAGGAAAAGATTACAACATCATGATTCTTGCATATTACATCAATGAAGCTAGTTCTGATGGCTCGTTCTTCATTGGGATCATCTGAACTCTGAGCAAAATATAAGCTGAATAGTTAAGTTTAACACAAGACCAAAAGGTGCAAAGATTCAGCTCTATCAAGTAAATTTTATTCACATGATATTCCTGCATCCATAAGCATGTTGATTCCACTTTCTTTACTGGCAAACAACAATTATTTCAATTAAACAAATCTTAAATAACACTAATAGTACTTCTGTCAACAACTTATATCATAATAAAATTAATTGAAATGATTAAATGTAAAGTGATTAAAAACTTCATTTTGTCCTTATCGTATACTCTCCTACCCAAATAAAGATGGGATCATCAATTGTATAGAAATTATATTATATTCTCATGAGTGGATATATATATATATATATATATATATATATATATATTGAAATTGATCCCTCTTATATGCGGTTTTGGAGTTCCTCTGAAATAAGATCTAAGTGCATTTCAAACTGTAAAGCTCCCAGAACAGTAACATGTTGTATATAACGATGTTGTATACACAATTATATTACTTTTGTTTGATGATAACAACCAAATATATTTTTAGTATAAATGTGTTTGTTGCTGTACTGTTTCATATATTTATCACAGACTGGAATATAATATTTATATTTAAATAAAAATACGACTGTACAGAAATTCAAATATTCACATAGTATTTTATTTAAATATAATATTTTATTTCAATATTTAATAGTACAGATTTACAACTTGAAGCGACCCGAACTTCCCCGGTCTCCGAAGAGATGAGAAAGAACGAATTACTGTGAGGACAAGACAAATCAGAACACAAACAGAAGAACATTTCACTGTTATTACAACAATGCATCAGATTACAAGAATATACAGAGTATAAATGAATATTACATAGAAATATCAGAGATTTAAATTACATTTAAATACATAGCAGCGGAAAATAATATAATACACAACTAGAAGAGATATACGGATACAAAGCTTTCCGGATATCATTCCAGCTGTAAACCAGGATCCTGTGAATATAAATCTGCAAAACCAAAACTACTAGCTGCCCGTGTCGAAAATAAGGGCACCCAGAGTTTAGGTTAAAACAATAAACTCCAGGTCAGTCATGTGACTGGTGTGAGAACTAAAATAGTTATTTAAAACTTTACTTTAAAAGAGAGTAATTCAAGGGACCACGCCGTATAACACGGAACGGGTTTCCTCCCAAGAATACTAGTGCATAGAATAAACAGCGCAATGCTTTTTCGAAAAATGAAGCTATTATAAGACCCAGGTCCCATCACACAATGCAACGCAAGCCGGAGGATAGGGTTTTACCTTATAACTGCCAAACATGCTTGATACGTTTAAAACAAATCATTTGATACTATAATAAGTGTATAGTGTCAAGAACAATTTCAATCATAAATATAAATCATAGACGGCATGAGTGCCCCATCCCACTATGTCGCCATACTAGGCTCTACAAATAAAGCCGAAATACACGTATTGGAAATTGGATTTCCATCATGGTGGCTCCTGATTCGAAAGATCGATCGCGTAGTACAAATCACCGCGGCTTACGTCTCAGCGAGAGAAAACACCGCTATGCACATCCGCACTTTTGGGACTCAAGTATCACCGCGGCTTACGTCCCAGCAAGAGAAAACACCGCTTACTCTATCCCTCCGAGCACGAAGCTCAATATCGGTCGACCGAATCCACTACACTAAAAATGTATACTGATCAAACCATCAGTTTACCACCATCCCGGGCTGTGAGGCTCGCGGATCAATGCTATACACAAAGCCATGCTATATCAGCTGCACTTTGATCATCAACCACCAAACTTTGCTTTTCAACAAAAGTCTGGATCACTGCATCTCAGTATGCCACACTATCAATCCATATCGTACCACTGATTTCTGCCAATATATAACCTCTGAGCTCATATGTCTCAGAGAAGGGCGTTAAGCAAGAGAATAAATTCTCCGCCGCCAAACAGATATATATTTAGCAGAGATCAACAAATACAATATAAAGGAATACAATGTCGGACACACAATCCATTTACAAGTTCGTTCTGGGTCTGAACGAAACCGGAGGCACTTTCCTCGCATATCCATCCATCTCCAGGTACGTCTGGACGATCACCAACTGATTCCCTCATCCTGGGTGTACAGCCCAATCAAGATCATCAGTAATCACCCGAACGATGTGAAGACTTCCGGTCTTCAACCACCGTCTTCATCTTCGACATCTCGTCGAATCGGTTATTCAGAATGGGTATAAACCCGGCCTTTCTGAATAACCCACGTATATAATAAACGAATGTTACACAAACACAACAAACGCCTCATTCCAATTCAGAATATTATTTTATTCACAAAATCACATTCTTTAATCCTCCTATGGATATCATTTCAAACTAGTCGGGATTAACGAACCACACCGAAGTAATTATTTATTTTATTTCCCAATCCCAACCTATATATCCCATTGAGAAAACTGGTAATACTCCACATCTAACACCACGGTGTTATCGGTAAAATTAATTACCATTTCACGTTCAAATCTAATTAAAGATTTAACTATCGCTTTGGAGCAAAACTGGTGATACTCCACTCTCGATCACTTTTCAGATTTTGATAATTTAAATAATCAATTCATTTTTTTCAATCTAATTAAAGATTCATTAAAACTCCACTTAGTTTTAATCTTCTCAAAAATCGATATCTTGCCTTTAACTGGGTTAAAGAACCAATGTCTTCTAAAACATGATTCACGATAAACCCAAATCACATTTGATATTAAATACAAGGCTCTGAATAGAAAATATATCGGCTTATATTCAATATCAAATTCTGAAACCAACATATATCGTATTGGAAATAACGATATAAAATATATCTTTCAAATCCCCATAACAATATTTGTATAGTCACGAAATCTAACATCGAAATATCCCGAAGATAATTTCGATTCAACTCCAGTCCAATCCACGTATTGGGAGTATTGATTATTTTTAAAATCACTTTCAAATTCAATTTATTTATTTCAAAAATAAATTGATTTTAATTCTAGTTCAAAACTAGTTTATTTCGATAAAAATCTATTTTTATCTTTTCAAATGTGGAATTTTCCAGCTCAACTCTTTCCAATCCATATATTATGATTTTACACAAATTATAGATATTTTTAATAATTTTACCAAGGCCCGTACAGTCGATTTCCAACAACGGCCATCGAACTGCACTTACAGCAACCTTTTTCGAATTTGATTTGGACATAACTCCAAATCCAACCGTTAGATTTCAAATTTCTAATATTCATTGGAAAGCTCTTTTCGATACGAACCCAACGGTTCCGGTTTTAGGAGAATCCGACGGTCGGATCTCCCGCAATGTCCGTTTGAAATAAATGGTCGAAATTCACGAACTGCCGCGGCGCGGCGCGTTCTATTCAGGCCATTATATATATAATATATATATATATTATATATATTTCGTCGATTTCCTTTTAAAACGAATTTTATAAATAGTTCTACATTCGTTTCAAAACAATTTCAACTTCCATTTCAATTCACATCAAAATTGAATTCTTCTTTATAAATTCGTTTCTATTCAATTCATTTCGAAATCGTTTTCAATTCAATTCATTTCGAAATCGTTTTCAATTCAATTCATTTCGAAATCGTTTTCAATTCAATTCATTTCGAAATCGTTTTCAATTCAATTCATTTCGAAATCGTTTTCAATTCAATTCATTTCGAAATCGTTTTCAATTCAATTCATTTTGAAATCGTTTTCAATTCAATTCATTTCGAAATCGTTTTCAATTCAATTCATTTCGAAATCGTTTTCAATTCAATTCAATTCGAAATGAATAAAATCGATATAAATATCGTTTACGTCAAAATGGCGTCAATCTAATCAACACGGCTTTATATTTTCAAAACTTCTTTATTCTATCCAACAAATGAATATTATCCCATTCAACACATGAATCTATATTTATTTCCACACACTACTAATCTCAACACATGAGTACTGTCAACACATCACTATTTTTATATTCAACACTTGAATTTTCTTTTATAATATTCATTACTTTCCCGATTGGAATGAGGCCCAATCAATCACCATATGACGTTAATTATATGGATTCCATACAACACATGTATATAATAGCAATAATAAACAATCAAACATCAACCAAAGTGCACTACACTGTATAAGCATCAAATATAGATATCTTACGCTTATAACAGCTTGTCAATCAATCGATCGACATATTTAATCAATCAGGATGAGTGAACTTCAAATTTCATCCCAACACCCGTGTGGGGTTTCAAACAATCAAACACAGGTTTTTAGTTGTGCAGTTGGGCGATGTGTAAAATTTATCGACCCATTCAATATCAATCAAATCAGTGTATATAAACAAATCGGCCGATTTGTTTATAAATATTTATTTATTCACTATCACGTTAAAACTATATTTTTAATGATAATATATTTTATTTTAACACATGAATTTCTATTCATTTCATTTACACAATAAAAATGATATTTTTATTTTTCTAACATATTTTAGAAAATTTCGGCGGCATAACGGCACGATACTAGAAACGGGACAAGGCCTAGCCTTATCCCCGGTCTAGTGAAGGCCCACGCCATTCACACATCAATCAAATCAATTTTATTTCACCAAACAATTCAGTTCAAACCCAACAAACTAACCAACTACTCAACCAAACAATTTAACAAACAAGCCATCCATGGTCTGTGGATGACGGGTGTCGGGTGCTACTAAGCACCGTCTGCATCCTAGTATATATATATATATATAACTAGAAAAATTAAATTGAAAGGTGAGGAGTTCTCACCTTGGGTTTCCACTCCGTCATTCCTTATATCTGAACGGTTTGAATATGGATTTGATTTCCAGTCGGTTCCATTGCAATCCGTTTTCACGCTGTTCATAGTAAAATCAAATTTTTTTAGTATGATGTTCTATACATTAAAAATCATATTTTTAATCTTTCTATAATATAAAAATCATATTTTTATTCTGTCTATAATATAAAAACCATATTTTTATTCTCTACATCATATAAAAATCATATTTTTATTCTTCCTATAATATAAAAATCATATTTTTATTATATAAAAATCATATTTTTATTAGTTCAAAAATCAAATCTTTTCATGTTTAAAACTCTAATCTCTTCATGTTTATAAAAACACTATAAAAATCAAATCTTTATTTTTCATAGAAATCATTTCTTTATTTTCTTATTCAACAATCTATATTTAAAAATTCAATTTTTCTTATGCTAATTTATTTTATATTTATATAAATTTAAAACTGATTTTACACTATGTTTAAATAAATTTAAAACTAATTTTAAATATAAACTAATTTACATAAAAAAACTGATTTAACAAAGTAAAATGCACCTTTTCCTATGTTAAAAAAAATCAAAGCCTTTCAAATTTAAAAATAAAAACTTTCATATAATAAAAATCCTAGCTTTCATGAAGTAAAAATCATGTCTTTTAAACCCATCTCTTTCATAGATGTATATAAAAATAGATCGGAAATGAATTCACTTATTATTACATATAGAAATCATATTATTTTTCAAACAATGTTTAATTACAAAATTAACTAAATAAATTACAGAAAATAAAATAAAATCGTTAAAAACTCACTTCTTGCCGAACGAAGAGGGAGCATGGCGGTTTGGTGGCTACTGGCTCATTGTTGCGGACGTCAAAGGGGAGCAGGCGCGACGTCTCAGGCATTGAGTCACGGCGGTGGATGCTTCGCGGTCCTAGGGTTCGGCGATGGGGTTTCGGGCTTGGCGCGGTTATTAAAGGAGAAGAGAGAAGTGCGAGAGGGGAGGGTCTGGCACGGCGGCGAACGATGATGAGAGGGGGGGTGGGGCGCGAAACGGCGGAAGAGGGTGGAGGGAACGACGGGTTCGTAGGGTGTAGATTTTTTTCCCTTTTTTTTTTTTTTTTTGATTTCAATTTTCGATCTGAACGTGTGGAAAGGGGGGGTAGGAGAGATAAAGGAGAAAGGGTTGACTTATTATTTTTATTTAATCTTTTAATTCGAGGAAGCCACTTTTTAATTCGAACCCCAAATCAAATCCACCGACTGTCACCCCTAGCCAATTACACTTATTCCGAACACAATGGGATATGTTTTGTAAGCTGATTCGATCGTTTCGATCAATTTTCGTCAAAATCAAAATATAACTCTATATAATTGAATTTGAACGCACATTTCAATTTACTGGGTTCGCATACTAACTCGAAAAATCCCAGAAAAATATTTTCTATCTTTGTATTGATGATACGGTCCAAACAAAACTAATTTCATCGAATTCTGAGACCGTTGGAAAAATGGCCATTTTCCAGTCGATTAAAATCAACTGAAACTGGACAAACGCGTTTTCCTTTGCCACGCTCACATATTGATTCGAAAAATTATGAAACTTGAAACCTAGCAATAATTTGACATCACGGACCCAATAAAAGTGGTTTCGTCGAAATCCGAGGTCGTTTGCAAAATGTCCATTTTTAAGGGCCTGAATTCCATAGCGACTATTCAGAATTTTCAACTAGACATATCTTTTGATTCCCGCAATGAAATCTCGATTTGTCGGATTCATTGGAAAGATATTCACTATTAGATTCCATTATTTTTGGTTTCACTAAAATCCGGATTGTTTTGCACCCGGTACATTCAATTGAAGTTTGAAATCGAATTATCGAACTACCGCGCCATTTTCAATTCTATTTATAATTATATATAAATATTTATATTCTAACGACGGCGTATATAAATATATACGTCGAATTCAATTCAAAATAAATTTCACGTCGATTTTATTTAAAATAATTCATTTTAAATAATCAAAATTCGCTAAAATTGCCAAAATAAAAATTTCAAACTGGCTCGCATTTTACGGGTTGTTACAATCTCCCCCACTTAAAACTTTTCGTCCCCGAAAAGGAACGAAGTCGAAAGTGGTTTGATTAACCAACTCTATATTCGATCTGGCTTCCATTCTCCAACTTTTCAGTTTCTGAGAATTTTCAAAAATTTCAAAAATTTGGCTAACACCCTAAATTTTCGAAAAATTTCGCCATAACCTCCCCTGCACCGGGAGCATCGGGGAATTTCAAATAGCTTCCCCGGTCCTTCAGATCTCAAAAAGAAAAAGAAAAAGCCAAGCGGCTAGCCAATAGGCTCACAAAATCATCATCACCCAAACAAAACAGGAAATTATGTAATAAACATGTACCTATTTGTCGGGCAAACAAATTTTATTCTCTGCTCTAGCCTCCTTGCTATGACCCGTTCAATGTAAGTATATGTATATGCAAGCAAATGCGACCAATTTTTAATATAATTCAACATTTGGTTCAATTAGGCTGAATGGTTCACAATTATCAAACAAATAAACAAACACAAACATCAATCAATTAGTGAATTAGAGTTTCAAATTGATAATTTTACTACATATAAAGAAAATCATGTTTTTGATGCCAATTCACAACAATGTATTCTAACTATATTAGTTTTGGTTCTCACACCAGTCTAATGGAAATATATAGATATCACACCTTCGAAACACGAAAATAATTACTAATGATGATGCGTCAATCATCAGAATCAGGTCCGTGCGACTAAAGTGTGCTTCTATATCTATCCAATATATTAAAACTTCGAATATACGTTCATGACGCGTATATGCAAAACCTTTATATACTAGATTGTCCATATTCAAAATAAATAAATATTCAAATACGTAAAAAGTGATTTAAATTTCTAAACAAAATTGTTTTCATTTGAAAAATATACTCTTCACACTCGTTCTAGGATACTACTGATCCTATCTCTAACGAGTAATTCTAATTGGACATTACTAATCCAATATCTGATGAATTCTTTCGTATGGTTCTAATGTGTCTTATTCTCGAGCTCTGTAAACCATAGCTCTGATACCAAATGAAGCGACCCGAACTTCCCCGGTCTCCGAAGAGATGAGAAAGAACGAATTACAGTGAGGACAAGACAAATCAGAACACAAACAGAAGAACATTTCACTATTATTACAACAATGCATCAGATTACAAGAATATACAGAGTATAAATGAATATTACACAGAAATATCAGAGATTTAAATTACATTTAAATACATAGCAGCGGAAAATAATATAATACACAACTAGAAGAGATATACGGATACAAAGCTTTCCGGATATCATTCCAGCTGTAAACCAGGATCCTATGAATATAAATCTGCAAAACCAAAACTACTAGCTGCCCGTGTCGAAAATAAGGGCACCCAGAGTTTAGGTTAAAACAATAAACTCCAGGTCAGTCATGTGACTGGTGTGAGAACTAAAACAGTTATTTAAAACTTTACTTTAAAAGAGAGTAATTCAAGGGACCACGCCGTATAACACGGAACGGGTTTCCTCCCAAGAATACTAGTGCATAGAATAAACAGCGCAATGCTTTTTCGAAAAATGAAGCTATTATAAGACCCAGGTCCCATCACACAATGCAACGCAAGCCGGAGGATAGGGTTTTACCTTATAACTGCCAAACATGCTTGATACGTTTAAAACAAATCATTTGATACTATAATAAGTGTATAGTGTCAAGAACAATTTCAATCATAAATATAAATCATAGACGGCATGAGTGCCCCATCCCACTATGTCGCCATACTAGGCTCTACAAATAAAGCCGAAATACACGTATTGGAAATTGGATTTCCATCATGGTGGCTCCTGATTCGAAAGATCGATCGCGTAGTACAAATCACCGCGGCTTACGTCTCAGCGAGAGAAAACACCTCTATGCACATCCGCACTTTTGGGACTCAAGTATCACCGCGGCTTACGTCCCAGCAAGAGAAAACACCGCTTACTCTATCCCTCCGAGCACGAAGCTCAATATCGGTCGACCGAATCCACTACACTAAAAATGTATACTGATCAAACCATCAGTTTACCACCATCCCGGGCTGTGAGGCTCGCGGATCAACGCTATACACAAAGCCATGCTATATCAGCTGCACTTTGATCATCAACCACCAAACTTTGCTTTTCAACAAATGTCTGGATCACTGCATCTCAGTATGCCACACTATCAATCCATATCGTACCACTGATTTCTGCCAATATATAACCTCTGAGCTCATATATCTCAGAGAAGGGCGTTAAGCAAGAGAATAAATTCTCCGCCACCATACAGATATATATTTAGCAGAGATCAACAAATACAATATAAAGGAATACAATGTCGGACACACAATCCATTTACAAGTTCGTTCTGGGTCTGAACGAAACCGGAGGCACTTTCCTCGCATATCCATCCATCTCCAGGTACGTCTGGACGATCACCAACTGATTCCCTCATCCTGGGTGTACAGCCCAATCAAGATCATCAGTAATCACCCGAACGATGTGAAGACTTCCGGTCTTCAACCACCGTCTTCATCTTCGACATCTCGTCGAATCGGTTATTCAGAATGGGTATAAACCCGGCCTTTCTGAATAACCCACGTATATAATAAACGAATGTTACACAAACACAACAAACGCCTCATTCCAATTCAGAATATTATTTTATTCACAAAATCACATTCTTTAATCCTCCTATGGATATCATTTCAAACTAGTCGGGATTAACGAACCACACCGAAGTAATTATTTATTTTATTTCCCAATCCCAACCTATATATCCCATTGAGAAAACTGGTAATACTCCACATCTAACACCACGGTGTTATCGGTAAAATTAATTACCATTTCACGTTCAAATCTAATTTAAGATTTAACTATCGCTTTGGAGCAAAACTGGTGATACTCCACTCTCGATCACTTTTCAGATTTTGATAATTTAAATAATCAATTCATTTTTTTCAATCTAATTAAAGATTCATTAAAACTCCACTTAGTTTTAATCTTCTCAAAAATCGATATCTTGCCTTTAACTGGGTTAAAGAACCAATGTCTTCTAAAACATGATTCACGATAAACCCAAATCACATTTGATATTAAATACAAGGCTCTGAATAGAAAATATATCGGCTTATATTCAATATCAAATTCTGAAACCAACACATATCGTATTGGAAATAACGATATAAAATATATCTTTCAAATCCCCATAACAATATTTGTATAGTCACGAAATCTAACATCGAAATATCCCGAAGATAATTTCGATTCAACTCCAGTCCAATCCACGTATTGGGAGTATTGATTATTTTTAAAATCACTTTCAAATTCAATTTATTTATTTCAAAAATAAATTGATTTTAATTCTAGTTCAAAACTAGTTTATTTCGATAAAAATCTATTTTTATCTTTTCAAATGTGGAATTTTCCAGCTCAACTCTTTCCAATCCATATATTATGATTTTACACAAATTATAGATATTTTTAATAATTTTACCAAGGCCCGTACAGTCGATTTCCAACAACGGCCATCGAACTGCACTTACAGCGACCTTTTTCGAATTTGATTTGGACATAACTCCAAATCCAACCGTTAGATTTCAAATTTCTAATATTCATTGGAAAGCTCTTTTCGATACGAACCCAATGGTTCCGGTTTTAGGAGAATCCGACGGTCGGATCTCCCGCAATGTCCGTTTGAAATAAATGGTCGAAATTCACGAACTGCCTCGGTGCGGCGCGTTCTATTCAGGCCATTATATATATAATATATATATATATTATATATATTTCGTCGATTTCCTTTTAAAACGAATTTTATAAATAGTTCTACATTCGTTTCAAAACAATTTCAACTTCCATTTCAATTCACATCAAAATTGAATTCTTCTTTATAAATTCGTTTCTATTCAATTCATTTCGAAATCGTTTTCAATTCAATTCATTTCGAAATCGTTTTCAATTCAATTCATTTCGAAATCGTTTTCAATTCAATTCATTTCGAAATCGTTTTCAATTCAATTCATTTCGAAATCGTTTTCAATTCAATTCATTTCGAAATCGTTTTCAATTCAATTCATTTCGAAATCTTTTTCAATTCAATTCATTTCGAAATGAATAAAATCGATATAAATATCGTTTACGTCAAAATGGCGTCAATCTAATCAACACGGCTTTATATTATCAAAACTTCTTTATTCTATCCAACAAATGAATATTATCCCATTCAACACATGAATCTATATTTATTTCAACACACGACTAATCTCAACACATGAGTACTGTCAACACATCACTATTTTTATATTCAACACATGAATTTTCTTTTATAATATTCATTACTTTCCCGATTGGAATGAGGCCCAATCAATCACCATATGACGTTAATTATATGGATTCCATACAACACATGTATATAATAGCAATAATAAACAATCAAACATCAAACAAAGTGCACTACACTGTATAAGCATCAAATATAGATATCTTACGCTTATAACAGCTTGTCAATCAATCGATCGACATATTTAATCAATCAGGATGAGTGAACTTCAAATTTCATCCCAACACCCGTGTGGGGTTTCAAACAATCAAACACAGATTTTTAGTTGTGCAGTTGGGCGATGTGTAAAATTTATCGACCCATTCAATATCAATCAAATCAGTGTATATAAACAAATCGGCCGATTTGTTTATGAATATTTATTTATTCACTTTCACGTTAAAACTATATTTTTAATGATAATATATTTTATTTTAACACATGAATTTCTATTCATTTCATTTACACAATAAAAATGATATTTTTATTTTTCTAACATATTTTAGAAAATTTCGGCGGCATAACGGCACGATACTAGAAACGGGACAAGGCCTAGCCTTATCCCCGGTCTAGTGAAGGCCCACGCCATTCACACATCAATCAAATCAATTTTATTTCACCAAACAATTCAGTTCAAACCCAACAAACTAACCAACTACTCAACCAAACAATTTAACAAACAAGCCATCCATGGTCTGTGGATGACGGGTGTCGGGTGCTACTAAGCACCGTCTGCATCCTAGTATATATATATATATATATAACTAGAAAAATTAAATTGAAAGGTGAGGAGTTCTCACCTTGGGTTTCCACTCCGTCATTCCTTATATCTGAACGGTTTGAATATGGATTTGATTTCCAGTCGGTTCCATTGCAATCCGTTTTCACGCTGTTCATAGTAAAATCAAATTTTTTTAGTATGATGTTCTATACATTAAAAATCATATTTTTAATCTTTCTATAATATAAAAATCATATTTTTATTCTGTCTATAATATAAAAACCATATTTTTATTCTCTACATCATATAAAAATCATATTTTTATTCTTCCTATAATATAAAAATCATATTTTTATTATATAAAAATCATATTTTTATTAGTTCAAAAATCAAATCTTTTCATGTTTAAAACTCTAATCTCTTCATGTTTATAAAAACACTATAAAAATCAAATCTTTATTTTTCATAGAAATCATTTCTTTATTTTCTTATTCAACAATCTATATTTAAAAATTCAATTTTTCTTATGCTAATTTATTTTATATTTATATAAATTTAAAACTGATTTTACACTATGTTTAAATAAATTTAAAACTGATTTTAAATGTAAACTAATTTACATAAAAAAACCGATTTAACAAATTAAAATGCACCTTTTCCTATGTTAAAAAAAATCAAAGCCTTTCAAATTTAAAAATAAAAACTTTCATATAATAAAAATCCTAGCTTTCATGAAGTAAAAATCATGTCTTTTAAACCCATCTCATTCATTGATGTATATAAAAATAGATCGGAAATGAATTCACTTATTATTACATATAGAAATCATATTATTTTTCAAACAATGTTTAATTACAAAATTAACTAAATAAATTACAGAAAATAAAATAAAATCATTAAAAACTCACTTCTTGCCGAACGAAGAGGAAGCATGGCGGTTTGGTGGCTACTGGCTCATTGTTGCGGACGTCAAAGGGGAGCAGGCGCGACGTCTCAGGCATTGAGTCACGGCGGTGGATGCTTCGCGGTCCTAGGGTTCGGCGATGGGGTTTCGGGCTTGGCGCGGTTATTAAAGGAGAAGAGAGAAGTGCGAGAGGGGATCGAGGGGGGAGGGTCTGGCACGGCGGCGAACGATGATGAGAGGGGGGGTGGGGCGCGAAACGGCGGAAGAGGGTGGAGGGAACGACGGGTTCGTAGGGTGTAGATTTTTTTCCCTTTTTTTTTTTTGATTTCAATTTTCGATCTGAACATGTGGAAGGGGGGGGGGGGGGGGGTAGGAGAGATAAAGGAGAAAGGGTTGACTTATTATTTTTATTTAATCTTTTAATTCGAGGAAGCCACTTTTTAATTCGAACCCCAAATCAAATCCACCGACTGTCACCCCTAGCAAATTACCCTTATTCCGAACACAATGGGATATGTTTTGTAAGCTGATTCGATCGTTTCGATCAATTTTCGTCAAAATCAAAATATAACTCTATATAATTGAATTTGAACGCACATTTCAATTTACTGGGGTCGCATACTAACTCGAAAAATCCCAGAAAAATATTTTTTATCTTTGTATTGATGATACGGTCCAAACAAAACTAATTTCATCGAATTCTGAGACCGTTGGAAAAATGGCCATTTTCCAGTCGATTAAAATCAACTGAAACTGGACAAACGCGTTTTCCTTTGCCACGCTCACATATTGATTCGAAAAATTATGAAATTTGAAACCTAGCAATAATTTGACATCACGGACCCAATAAAAGTGGTTTCGTCGAAATCCGAGGTCGTTTGCAAAATGTCCATTTTTAAGGGCCTGAATTCCATAGCGACTATTCAGAATTTTCAACTGGACATATCTTTTGATTCCCGCAATGAAATCTCGATTTGTCGGATTCGTTGGAAAGATATTCACTATTAGATTCCATTATTTTTGGTTTCACTAAAATCTGGATTGTTTTGCACCCGGTACATTCAATTGAAGTTTGAAATCGAATTATCGAACTACCGCGCCATTTTCAATTCAATTCATAATTATATATAAATATTTATATTCTAACGACGGCGTATATAAATATATACGTCGAATTCAATTCAAAATAAATTTCACATCGATTTTATTTAAAATAATTCATTTTAAATAATCAAAATTCGCTAAAATTGCCAAAATAAAAATTTCAAACTGGCTCGCATTTTACGGGTTGTTACACAACTCCACTATTTGCTCAACATTGTAATTCACTGAAATAAAATTCTTTCATATACAATTTCTTTTGTTACACAGCTCATCAATACATCACTCTGGCTATACATCTCATATATATACACAAAATCACTCAGTACATTTTCATATATACATTTGTTCACTATTATACACACTGACACTGCAATATACTTGTCTTCTGTCTTTTTATCTTCTGTCTTCATAGCTTACAAGTCAGTCCAGTCTTCATACCTGTCATACAAATGAACACACACACAGTACACTGCAATAGAAATAATACTGAACACATGCAAATATAATTTTTAATTTTAAAAATTTTATTTGCCTCAGTTTTCTGGTGTGTTTCTCATCATTTTTCATGACTTGATCTGATATGTGTCTAGCTAGTTTGTACATGAACAGGGACAGAAAATATTGTCTGATGGCTGCATATACATATGTGTATATTTATACACGTGTGCATTGCCACGCCAATCAGCGAGCAACTGAGGAGTAGCCACGTGGACCATCTCGAGTCAGTGCTCAAATGCAAATCAGTGTGCAAATGTCAACTCAAACCAAAGTAGTCGAGCAAAAAGATCAAAGCAAACATTCAAAGTGAAAATCAAATATGTAATCAAACAGCCACAAAGAAAGTGCAAGCATGGTTGAGGAAGGATGCTCATAGACAAACAAGACAACAAACATTCAAATGCATACATTGGTGCAAGCGTTAGAATGGACTATATTCACACACACAGCAAATGACATTGTGCAATGGCCAAAGCAATCAACAAAATCAAAGTAAAGAGGTGTGAAAATACAACAACCTTAATGTGCTGTGAACACAACAGCAAGCTAATGGTGGAGTATCACAGCACAGCAATTCAACATGGCATATACAATGGAGCATGAGCAAAGTGGATCAACAATGTTGTGCTGCATGTATACAAATATATATACAGTGCATAAGCGTGGGGATGGAACAAACATGAACAACCAAGTTCAATGTGACAATGCATGCAGAAACATAAATGGAGCGCAAGTACAAGATTCAACTACAAGACAGTATTCGACAATGTGATCAAGCTCATGATAGATCATATGAATGAAGTGTACACTAATGCATGCAGGCAAAAAGATTTTTTTTCAAAAATAATTTCAAGCATGAAGCAGCATATAGTAATTCAATCAGTTCAGTGCAATCATGCAAGTACATAGTGAATCAAGTAGATGATCAATGATGAAGCTACAGGCACATTCAATAAACAAGGTGAACATGGTAGAATGGTGATGCATTTCAATTCAGCATAGACATGGATATGCTTGTGTATGGCATGGTGATCTATTCAGCAATGATTCAAGTAGTCGAGCAATCATAGTGTAACACAATTCAGCATGGCAATTCTTTTTATGGTGCAAAACTGCAGGATACACAAGTGTGCAAACTTAAATTCATGGTTCAAATACAAAGCATGGTGGTGATGCACAACATGTACATGTGTGGTACAACAAGGTCTAACCAGTATGGAAATATCAAACATGATTGAAAAGCATTTTTGGCAAAAATTCAATGCTGGAAAATGTTGCAAGAAATATTTCAGAATGGTGCAAAAATGCGCAAGGAAACTAAAGAAAAATTTTCTGCAATTTTTATTTCGTGAACCAAAAATGGCAAGATTTTTTTTTCCAGAAATCATGTTTTGTTATGAGCATGTTTTAATCGGTTTAATACTGGTAAAACCATATTTGGCAAGATAGATTTTTCAATCAAGAAACAAGCTTTTAAACTTTTCCACAAATGCATCTCCAATCAAGCAAAAGCAAGGAGCTATAGGAAACAATTTTTTTCCTCTTTTAAATTTGCAATTCGAACAAGGCGGCAATCAATAAATCATGCCAAGGGTTCTAATGTCAAAAGGAAAAGCAAAATACTTCTCTAATTCATTCAGTCAAGTCATGAAACATAAAGAGGAGATCGCAATCAATCAGACCAGTCATATAGCGAAATCAGAGGGAATCTATATATATGGCAACCGAAATTCATCAAGGCAACATTTTTTCACAATCAACACAGTGAAACAAATTGAAGAAAAATATGGCATGTTATTCAAAATTGTTTAAATTGTAACTCACAAAACTCGCAAGCCATTTCAATGCCAAGAATGCCAATTTTTCAAGAAATTCAAAAAGGGAAACCGCAAAATCAGTCAAGCCGTTTATGGTGAAATCAGAGTTTAGGGTTTTCGTTTTTACCCTATAAACACCTATCATCACAGGCAGTTTATAATTGAAATCCAACGCAAACAATTAAAAGAGTTTAAGAGAATCGAATTACTCACAAAATCATATTAGGGTTTCGATCGAGTGCCAGAGCAGGAACCCTCAAATCATTGAGGCAAGGAGCATCAGCAATCGACTGAATTCATCAACAAGAATTGGAGCATCAGAGAATATCAGCGTCCATCAATTTAGAGATTACACAAGGACATCGAATTCATCAACAATTAATTGGAGCAGAGCAAAAAAAAAAAAACCTAGCCGCCATATTTAGACAAAGGAGATCGGGCAACAGATAATAGATTATGGGCCAGCCAACTTTTTTTTTTGAAAAGGGGATGACCCATTATCTTTAAACTCCTTTATTCTTTTTACTAGGGTTTTTTTTGTTTATTTTAATTGTTTTTGTATTTTCAATTCTTTTTGTAAACCGTTCAAACGGTGTCTAGATCTGTAAAGTCTAGGATATCAGTCAGGGTTTTGACTGTCAGTTTCAGAGTCTGTAAAATCTGGGTTACGGATTACGGCATTGTAATTCGGGAAAATCTGATCGAGGGGTTATCGACCAGTTTACGATTTTAAGCGTAGGGCTAGAATAGGAGCAGGGTTTGCGAGTGTACATGGTCTTGTATGCGGGAACTGTTCTATCACCTAGTAGAAACCTTAGAAATGCAGCAGTAGGCAGGTTTTTGCCGAAGCTGGGTATATCTGTGTGTGATTTATTTTTTGCATTTCTGTTTCTGCTATATTCTGTTATCTGTGTACTATTATATATCTCGTTAGAATTTTAATTCAGTTAAAAACTATGAAAAACCCTATTCACCCCCCTCCCTCCTCTAGGGTTATTCTAGATCCAACAAGTGGTATCAAAGCAGGTATTCTGTTAACTCTAGAGCAATGGTGATTCCTAGTTGTCAGTCGATAGAGAGTCAATCCAGGTCATTTCCAACTATTTTCGATGGAACATATTTTTTAAACTGGAAATCCAAAATGGAATTTTATTTAAAATATGTTAATATTAAATGTTAGAATGTTGTTATCCATGGATTTGATAGTGTAGATATTACTTTCAATACCCATGCTATGAAAATTATATTTGATTGTCTTAGTACTGAACAGTTTAATCTTATCTGCCATTGTTTATCTGCACAGGAAATCTGGGATACTCTCAATATGAAGTGTGGAAGATCTGACAATGGTAACTCAAAACCCGAGAAAGTCAACTCAGATTCTGAGTTCTATTTAATCGGATTTACAAATGAAAATTAAGAAGGATCAGATGATGGAGAATCAACAAATGCTGAAATAGAAAATTTCTCATATGAAGATCTGGTTTACATGTGTCTTGATTTAACGAAATCTGTTGACAAACTCCAATTAAAATTAAGTCTCTGAAATCTAAGAATTTTGAGTTGACCAGCAAAATTGATGATTTGGAATCACAACTTGAATATGTTAAAAATTCTTCAAATTCAGTTTGCAAAAATTGTTTGAAATTGAAAACCAATCTTGTTCATCTCAATAAAAGTATTCAAAAGTTTGAAGATGAAATTCTGATCTTAAATGAGAACAAGACTGAGTTATCAAATTTGAATATCCTTCTGCAAAAGGAATTTGAAAATTTTAAAACAGATATAAATTCCAAATTTGAGATTGCTAAAAAGGAGAACTTGCTGAAATCAAATTTGATTTTAGAAGAACTTGAAGATGAGATTGAAAAATCCAAGAAATTTGAGTCTGGAAAACAAAAACGATTTGAATCTGAAATCATGGAATCTCAAGCTAGAATTAAAATTCTTAAAGATGAAAATTTGGTTTTAAAATCTGATTTTGAAAGATTTAAGATCACTAAAAATCATTGTTCGGATTTATTGAAAGAGAACCGTGATCTTAAAACTAAAATTCAACAGCTTGAGTCAACTTTGACTAAATTTTCTAACGGTGAAAATTCTCTAAATATGCTGTTGAAAAATCAATTTTCATCTGGTAATAAAAGTGGTCTCGGCTTTGAGAAAAATAACGGTTTTGAAAATTAGAACTCAAATGATTTTAAAAATGCTTTAAACTGCTTTGGAAAGAATCGATATGACAATTCAAACTCTGATAATTGCAAAGGATTTTTGAATCATAAACGTGATGTGAATTTGTTTTAATAATTCAGTTGAACAATTCTGGATCCCAAAAAGAAATAAAACAAACTTCATGAAATTCAAACAGATTTGGGTTCCAAAGGATACGAAGATAGATTCAAATGGGTTATTATACAAACAGGTTTGGGTACCAAAACGTACGAATATAACTGTGAGGGGTTTTACTAATTTTGTTAGACCACTCGATCCCCTAAACTGTTAGGTACCTGAGGAGGCTAAGGAGCTGCTGTGCAGAAAGAGAAACTGAATTAAAACTGCTTCATATTATGAAATCATTCACAGCTTCTTAGCCAAGTCTGTTGAGTTAAGGATTCTGATTTACATTGGATTCTGATATGATCTCTAAACTCACCTGTGTAAATATATTTTTTGTTTGTTTCTTTCTCCTCTATCTCCTTCTGTTTTTTTTATTTATCGCTTCCATTTTTTCTTTTATTCTGAGCTTTCTTGAACTTCCAATTGCAGAATTCATGTTTGTCTGGAAATTCACTTCATGTGTATTAAAACTCTGATATTTTTAATCTTTTCTAGATCTTTAGTTTATCTATGTAAATGTCTGCAATTGATTTCAAGTTTATTTTTCTGATTTCTGAATTCATAACAGTGTTGATGTATTCTTGTCATATCTTGAACACAATTAATTAGAATTCTAAATTTTTGAAGATCTGAATAATTATTGAAATTTCACACACTTATGCTGTTTTGAGTTTCTTCCAATTCATTTTGGAAATGCTTAAAATATTATGCTCATTACAGTACACTGCTTCTTATCATTTGTGATAATTTTAGAAATTTTCAGGTTGGCTTGGATATTTTGAATTATCTTGAATTACAGTGATACATCTAGAAATTCACCTTATATTCATGATAATTATTGTTGAAATCTATTTGTTTGAGATCGTCTGAAATTCTTGATATTCTGAACATCACATGTCTCTAAATTTGAAATTATCAATCTCGTGTGACTGATTCATTATATTTCAAAACTTGAATTGATTCAAGTGATATCAAATAAATTATTTTTTTAATTTTCTGGATCATGAATATCTCTTAAATTTGATGTAAATGATCTGAAATTTCTTTTAGGCTTGTCTGAATTTTTGTGAAAATTTGATTTGAAAATCAAGTCTTAAAAATCACTGTTATTTCATGATAATTTGATTTGAATAGCTATTGGTTTAAAATCATTCGAAATTATTGATTTATTGAATCTCACACATATCTTGAAGCTGAAATTAATAATCTGGTGTGATCGATTCATTGAATCCTGAAATCTGCATATTCCTCAAATGATTTCAAAGAAACGGTATTTTTTAATCATTGGTTCATGAATCATCTTGTGTGACCAACATCTTGTCAAGTCTGATTTGAAACTGTTTCTGTTATGCTGCTCTGATACTGTTTTTCAAAGAACTGCCTGTTTTTAACCTGTCTGCTGCTTGGCTAATTTGTCATACTGCCTGCTTGGTCTTTAAATTTCTATTGACTATGATATCTTGGTTTGTCCCCAGTATCTTTGTGATTAAAATTTATTAAGAGAGACACCAAGTGGTATCAGAAGTGCATTACATTTGTTTCAACCATCTGTACTTAGATTCTAATCTTCACCTTGTATAGATCCACACATTTTTTTTCCTTCTACAAATTTTTCCCTCTTGTCCGGTATAGCTCTTCATATTCCTCTTGTAATTGATTTTCAATTTTTAAATTATTTATTGATTATTCATTCAGAAATTGAAATCAATATCCAAATTGAACTGTATTTATAATCCATCAAAATTATTATCAGTTTTTTGAAATTGTGATGAATTGTGACTGCAGTATATTTCACAACAAGAGGAGATTTTATTTAAATATTTTCATGATGGTTGAATATTTATTATAATATCTTTGAACTGGCAATTATTTCACGACCATCTCCTTTATCTATCACCTGTCTGCCATCCATCATGATTTTATATTAATGTGGAGAGTTTATTTTTTTTATATCATCTTGTTTTAAAACAGTGAAAATTATTTGTGATAGAAATGGGACTATATTAGTATTCAGAATTAGTGATAATTGAAAATTATCAATAATCCCAGTACAGTCGAGCTTATCTCATAATATAATTAATTTAGAAATTTATTTCATAGTCCATTTCTGTACCTACCACATTTCTATCATCCATATTGGTTTCATATACCGAGAAGTTTTTTCCTTTATAATTCTGAAAATAATAAACATAATTAATATATAAGAGTGTCACTAACCTCATTTAAAAATCCAAGCTCAGGTTATGCATGGTTATGAGATGTCTTATAATTTAAGCTGCGACTGCTCCCATTTAAAAATCCAAGCTCTGGTTATGTGTGGTCAGTGTGCTCTTAAATAAAAAAAAACGGAATTAATCTTAAATTCTCCTCAGTGTATAAAAACCAGCCTATCAATCCATCTTTCTAATCTATGAAATGTGTTGAAATATTATGACGTATTATTATTTGTTGATTGATAGATATTGGGATTTGAGATTATTCGATCTTGTCACTTAAATTGAATTATTAATTATAGTCCAAATCCATCACTGTTTTTGTGCTTTGTTTTTTATAAAAATCCTTTGAAAATAATTGGAAATGATTTGTTTTTAAAACTTTCTTCATTATGTACAAAATTCATCGTAAATCCGTCATTCTTCAAAAATGTGAAATACGCCACCGGTTCCCAGAATATTATGATTTTTGTTTGACTGATTGAGATTTATGATGACCATTCTTCCTCTTATGCTGAAATTATATTATTTAGTCAATTTTTCATCTATATTTTAATTTCTGCATCCTTTGGATGATAACAAAAGGGGGAGAATGGGTTGAGATTTTGATTTATGAGTGAATATTTTATAAATATTTTTGAAAATTTATTATTCATTCATTTCACTCATGCACAGTTATAGGGGGGAGTTGTCTACTGTAGGGGGAGCTAATAAATAGGGGGAGTTCAATATTCACTGTTAAACACATTTATTATATCTCAAAATCTTCATATTTGTTTGTCATCATCAAAAGGGGGAGATTGTTGTATATAACGATGTTGTATACACAATTATATTATTTTTGTTTGATGATAACAACCAAATATATTTTTATTATAAATGTGTTTGTTGCTGTACTATTCCATATATTTATCACAGACTGGAATATAATAATTATATTTAAATAAAAATATGACTGTACAGAAATTAAAATATTCACACTGTATTTTATTTAAATATAATATTTTATTTCAATATTTAACAGTATAGATTTACAACTCCACTATTTTCTCAACATTGTAATTCACTGAAATAAAATTCTTTCATATACAATTTCTTTTGTTACACAGCTCATCAATACATCACTCTGGCTATACATCTCATATATATACACAAAATCACTCAGTACATTTTCATATATACATTTGTTCACTGCTATACACACTGACACTACAATATACTTGTCTTCTGTCTTTTATCTTCTGTCTTCACAGCTTATAAGTCAGTCCAGTCTTCATACCTGTCGTACAAATGAACACACACATAGTACACTGCAATAGAAATAATACTGAACACATGCAAATATAATTTTTAATTTTAAAATTTTTATTTGCCTCAGTTTTGTGGTGTGTTTCTCATCATTTTTCATGACTTGATCTGATCTGTGTCTAGCTAGTTTGTATATGAACAGGGACAGAAAATATTGTCTGATGGCTGCATATACACACGTGTATATTTATACACGTGTGCACTGCCACGCCAATCAGCAAGCAACTGAGGAGTAGCCACGTGGACCATCTCGACTCAGTGCTCAAATGCAAATCAGTGTGCAAATGTCAACTCAAACCAAAGTGGTCGAGCAAAAAGCTCAAAGCAAACATTCAAAGTGAAAATCAAATATGTATTCAAACAGCCACAAAGAAAGTGCAAGCATGGTACAACATGGTTGAGGAAGGATGCTCATAGACAAACAAGACAACAAACATTCAAATGCATACATTGGTGCAAGAGTTAGAATGGACTATATTCACACACATAGCAAATGACATTGTGCAATGGCCAAAGTAGTCAACAAAGTCAAAGTAAATAGGTGTGCAAATACAACAGCCTTAATGTGCTGTGAACACAACAGCAAGCTAATGGTGGAGTATCACAGCACAGCAATTCAACATGGCATATACAATGGAGCATGAGCAAAGTGGATCAACAATGTTGTGCTGCATGTATACAAATATATATACAGTGCATAAGCGTGGGGATGGAACAAACATGAACAACCAAGTTCAATGTGACAATGCATGCATAAACATAAATGGAGCGCAAGTACAAGATTCAACTACAAGACAGTGTTCGACAATGTGATCAAGCTCATGATAGATCATATGAATGAAGTGTACGTTAATGCATGCAGGTAAAAAGATTTTTTTCCAAAAATAATTTCAAGCATGAAGCAGCATATAGGAATTCAATCAGTTCAATGAAATCATGCAAGTACATAGTGAATCAAGTAGATGATCAATGATGAAGCTACAGGCACATTCAATAAACAAGGTGAACATGGCAGAATGGTGATTCATTTCAATTCAGCATAGACATGGATATGCTTGTGTATGGCATGGTGATCTATTCAGCAAAATTCAAGTAGTCGAACAATCATAGTGTAGCACAATTCAGCATGGCAATTCTTTTTATGGTGCAAAACTGCAGGATACACAAGTGTGCAAACTTAAATTCATGGTTCAAATACAAAGCATGGTGGTGATGCACAGCATGTACATGTGTGGTACAACAAGGTCTAACCAGCATGGAAATATCAAACATGATTGAAGAGCATTTTTAGCAAAAATTCAATGTTGGAAAATGTTGCAAGAAATATTTCAGAATGGTGTAAAAATGCGCAAGGAAACTCAAGAAAATTTTTCTGCAATCTTATATTTCAGGAACCAAAAATGGCAAGATTTTTTTTTCAGAAATCATGTTTTGTTGTGAGCATGTTTTAATCGGTTTAATACTGGTAAAACCATATTTGGCAAGATAGATTTTTCAATCAAGGAACAAGCTTTTAAACTTTTCCACAAATGCATCTCCAATCAAGCAAAAGCAAGGAGCTATAGGAAACAATTTTTTTCCTCTTTTAAATTTGCAATTCGAACAAGGCAGTAGTCAATAAATCATGCCATGGGTTCTAATGTCAAAAAGAAAAGCAAAATACTTCTCTAATTCATTCAATCAAGCCGTGAAACATAAAGAGGAGATCACAATCAATCAAACCAGTCATACAGCGAAATCAGAGGGAATCTGTATATATGGCAACCAAAATTCATCAAGGCAACATCTTTTGACAATCAGCACAGTGAAACAAATTGAAGAAAAATATGGCAAGTTATTCAAAATTGTTTAAATTGTAACTCAGAAATCTCGCAAGCCATTTCAATGCCAAGAATGCCAATTTTATCAAGAAATTCAAAAGGGGAAACCGCAAAATCAATCAAGCCGTTTATGGTGAAATCAGAGTTTAGGGTTTTCGTTTTTACCCTATAAACACCTATCATCACAGGCATTTTATAATTGAAATTCAACGCAAACAATTAAAAGAGTTCAAGAGAATCGAATTACTCACAAAATCATATTAGGGTTTCGATCGAGTGCCAGAGCAGGAACCCCAAAAACATTGAGGCAAGGAGTATCAGCAATCGACCAAATTCATCAACAAGAATTGGAGCTTCAGAGAATATCAGCGTCCATCAATTCAGAGATTGGACAAAGACATCAAATTCATCAGCAATGAATTGGAGCAGAGCAAAAAAAAACCTAGCCGCCATATTTAGACAAAGGAGATTGGGCAACAGATGATAGATTATGGGCTGGCCAACTCTTTTTTTGAAAAGGGGATGACCCATTATCTTTAAACTCCTTTATTCTTTTTACAAGGGTTTCTTTTATTTATTTTAATTGTTTTTGTATTTTCAATTCTTTTTGTAAACCATTCAAACGGTGTCAAGATCTATAAAGTCTAGGATATCAGTCAAGGTGTTGACTGTCAGTTTCAGAGTCTGTAAAATCTGGGTTACGGATTACGGGATTGTAATTCGGAAAATCTGATCGAGGGGATATCTACCAGTCTACGTTTTTAAGCGTAGGGCTATAACAGGAGTAGGGTTTGCGAGTGTACATGGTCTTGTATGCGGGAACTGTTCTATCACCTAGTAGAAACCTTAGAAATGCAGCAGTAGGCAGGTTTTTGCCGAAGCTGGGTATATCTGTGTGTGATTTATTTTTTGCATTTCTGTTTCTGCTATATTCTGTTATCTGTGTACTATTATATGTCTCATTATAATCTTAATTCAGTTAAAAACTGTGAAAAACCCTATTCGCCCCCCTCTAGGGTTATTCTAGATCCAACATCACAAACCATCGCAAGACTTTGCAACCATCTTTACAGTGTATAATCAAACCTTTAAAAAAAAATTCAATTCCCATATCCAAAACCAGACATGATGTAACACAGGGCTGTCAAAATCATAACAAACCCATTTAGGTATGATAAATTGTTATTTGAGTTTAATTATGTTCTAGATCTAAAATTGTTGTATGATAAATTGATATATTGGTTCACTTGATTAATCCACATTTAGGTGGCAAAATTTTAAGTTATATGCATAAAAAAGTCATAGATCTCTCAAAAGTAATTAGTACACATTTTCAAAGCTAGGAGTTATCCCTTCATAGATTTCCATTTTATTTGGAAGTAATTTGATGTTCTATTTAAAGCATGTCGTGCTCATGACTTTCGCAAAATAATATATTTAAAGTTGATATGTATTGGAAATTTTGTCATATTCAGAACTTTCTAAAAAAAACATTGATAACATATACGTTTTGAGCCAATTTTTATAATCAAAGCCCATATTGAAATCAAGCCATTTAAAAACCTTTTGAAACAAACACGCTCAAATCCTTATCAAGGAAAGCTACCTTATATCATATATATCTAAAACCATTTTTATTGAACTAATGCTCCTAAAAGCTTTAATATTCAAAACCTGCATGTTAGAGATTGCACATTCACGTGACCTCATATGCATTTGAAATCAACACATTTTTGAAGCATGTTTATATATATTTCGTATTCATGGGATTAAATTTGTTTAGTACTATATACTAGTATGCGATAATACATATATGGATGTGAAAGTGGATTTGAATGTTATGAGAAACATGCATGATAGGTTTACAAAGTCATAAGAAGTTGCCTAACTTCTACCAGTCAAAAATTGTCTCATACCATAATTAAGAAGAAAAAAAATATTTGTAGTAATAGTATTTTACTGATATCATACATTCTTGTTTAGTAATTTACATATACTAAGTGCGGTAATGCTACTCCTTATTACTTGTTTTAAAAAATTCTTACATATACTTAGTATTCTTACATATGTGCAGTAACTTACATATTTAGTTTTTTTTTTAAAAATAAAATCATACCTAGTAAATTCTACCGTGCAATTACACCTACTCCTAATTACTTGTTTGTTCATCCATACGCTAAATAAAGAAACAACTTCCTACATTTTTGCTTCTTCGCTGCAATTTGAAATTGTTTTTCTCATTCACTTATTCTTTTATACAAGAAGAAATGATATTAGGCAGCACAGATTATAAGGTGGCATTAGAATATAATACAGAATGTAGCATACTTATCTCAGTTGAATTTAAACGCACATTCTACTTTTCATTTTCATTTCTTTTGAGTTATTACTTCTTATGTTTTGTTTGTATGTGTTAATATCACAAACTCTAAGCATTACAATTAACATTGGAATTTTTTTGATGGTTGTCACCAACTGAACACCACTCTTCACAGGTGCACAAAACAATAATTCTTGTTTTCTAAAATTTAACACTAGGTACTGAAAGAAAATGAAGTAACTGTGTCATACCTTTAATAAAATAGAAATTATTGATTTAGACATTTTACCATGCTAGTTAAAGTTGTGTACTTTAAAAAATCCTTATATGGCTTAGCTTTACTGAGCTTACAAGGCTCAGTTTTACCGAGCCATTAGGCTCGGTTTAAAATTGATCCACACGGCTCAGTTAAACTGAGCCAGGCTCAGCAAATGTACATTTGGACATGCATGCTTAGAATGAGTTGATTACGATCTCATATATACTTGTATGAGAGCTTGAACTAGACTGAATGCATGTAGATGCAAATAATCTGAGTGCGCACATACATTTGTATACTAAAATATGAACAATTAAGAACGAATAATATTTATGAAGTACAATTGTTGACATTATAGTCGGTTGGAGCTGTTAGATTTGATGTCACTTGGTCAAAATCCTAAACTTTGTCATTGTCTTTATAGCCACTCGGTTTAGTTTAAACTGAGCCACTCAGCTCAATTTAAAACTTATATCGTTAGGGAAAAATAAATAGTAATGTGTAAGATGGTATTTAAACTTAGGAAATTAAGCACCATGTCTGGCATATAAATATCTAGTTTAATAATCTTGAGATTATTGCATAAAGAACAATAATCAGTTTAAGATAGTTTCTAACTATTAATGTGTGATAAGGAAATTAATCCTGGATCAGGAAACTTATCATCAAGGCTAGAAAGCTCTTTACGAAGGAGAAAGAACTGATTCGATAATGAGCTTGCTACTCTACAATGTGTCTCAAAATTCATCTTGCTTAGCCTAAATATTTAATAACCATATCTTCTCATCTGATGTATAATGATATTCAATTTATTTTATGTCTAAATTCTTATGTATAATTAGAATCCGACAATTTTAAATTGTTACCAAGATCATTTCTTTTAGGACAAGTTAAACAATGACAAATTGAATAGGCAAAGCCAAACCCAAATGGATGCTTATGAAGTACCTGAATTTCAAGTCAGTCCCGAATCTAAAAATTAATGGAGAACAAAATCATGGAAATCCCAACATCAGTAGATCATCTTTAGAACCGAAACCATAAAAATGGGAGAATACTGAATCTATAAATCAAAGGCTCAAAACCCAAATCAAATAACAAATTCACACCACCAAAGATTGGAATTCGAAGCTCAAGTTAGCGGAATAGAGAATGGAAAGTCGAACCCAAATCAAAAAACAAGTGCGCACCTCCCAAAACCCCATGCGAAGCATGGCGAAGAATAACAGTGGAAAGCAGGATTGATATTTTTTATACGAAGCGTGTCCAACATCAAACGTTGAGAGGAGGATTAAGTTTTAAGGGAAACATTTGTTAGTTTACTTTTTTTCATTCACGACATAAGTGTTGACCAGGTATACAAACATAAATAAGAGTTGCCACTAAAATATTGTATAACTGCGTATTTTTGGTGACATGTTTTTAATATAGGAACACATATTAATGTTGTTAGTCTATAATACAAATAAGCATTGCTAATAAAAAAATAAGGGTTACCAAATAACCATTATGGTTTAATTTCATATATTTGCAGTACCCATGTGATGACATCCATATATTACAACCATAGAAATAAAATACATACATATCCATATGCATATGCAAGTGTCCTACCCAGCTGATTATAGTGCCTAATGTGTGTATATGCATCCACTGCATCCACTTGCAAATACTTATATCCATTTGCAAACATCAAACATAACATGTTTCAACGACATCTTATCATCTATAGGTTTCTTCTAAGATCAAATTCAAAAGAATTTGAAAGGTAGATGTTAATAACTAAAGATTGAAAGAGATCGGAATGTACCATTAAAAAGATAAGGATAAGAAATACGCATCTTCTCCTCTGATTCCCAAGTGGCATCGTTATCATCGTATCCCCACTGCACCTTGACCAATCTCACTTCCTTGTTTTTCAGCTTCTTGGTCCCAAAATCTAAGATCTACCGAGGAGCTCACCGAATGGATGCCTTCAGCTTGATCTCCGCGTCCTCTAATGCGCTAGGCTCTACTACCGCTATTGAATCGTGTCGGCACTTTCGCATGTGCGATACATGGAACACGTCATGGACACCACATAGCCTCTCCGGTAGTAGAACCCCGTAAGTTATCTGGCCTACTCTCTTTGTAACGACCCGCATTCTACGTATCATAGGATCGTAGAATATTTATTTCTTTCACATACGAAGTCGTATGGTCATGTAACATTGGGAGACAACTATTGGGGTCATTTCCCATGTTCATGATTTTTGCGAATTTTTAAATGACCTTATTGCCCCTAGCTGATACTGTTTTGGCCGTAACTTTTGATTGGAAAGGAGTTTTGACCTGAAACCACTTCCATTGGCTCCGCATAATAGTTTACCTTTCCGTAGAGTGGTCACAACAGCCAAACGGACTCACCGTTTGGGAGATATGGCTAAAACAAGGTTTAGAAGGTGAAAAACAGCTTAACCGGGGCCTAATTAGGGTGATTAGCGAGAGGGCCCATAACCCATTTCGGGATTAGGGTTATGAGGGGGCTGAAATAAGTTAGAGAACGATCTTATTTTCATTTTTTAGCTGCCACTTTCTTCATTGGAACCCTAACAATGGCCTCCAACATCTAGAATCATCTCTAATAACCCTTTAATCAAGGATTAGGCTTAGCAACAACAAATCAAAAAAGATCTTCACCAAATCAGTATTAGAGCTGCTATTAAACATCAGTATTCGCCCAAATCAGCGAGGTTTCAGTTCTGAAAATTTTATTTGTGGCCAAGGTGAGTGATTAGCATTGTTTTGACACTAATTACGGCTAATTAGGGGTGATTAGTGATAATTAGCGAAATTATAGCTCGGAAAAATCTGGAAAAATTTGTAAAATTCTAAAATTGTATTCTAGGGCTCTGATAGAAATTTGGGTTAATTTGGTTAAGTTTTGCTAATACTATCATTAGTTGTTGTTAAACATGATTAAGGGAAAAATATGGGGTTTTGGGTATGTTTGATTCATTTTAACCTACCAAATTATTGTTTTGATGTTTGTGAATGATTATACATGTTGCTATGACTGTACGGTATGTTTTGTGATTGATTAGAACTGATTGATTGGTCGAAAATGCCGTCGAATGGCGTAAAACAGTCATTGGAAAAGTTGCAGGAAAATGTGCAAGGTTTCGGATCGGATCGGGATAGGTGGCTCAGATCGGATGGTGGACTGGGCAGAGAAACCGAACCGGATCTTAACTTTTCACTGAAGGAGACTTGGCGAGAAGGAAGGCCATTTGCTTAGAATTGGAGTTGAGCAGGGGATCAGATCGGGAAGACCAATAGGGGATCGGATATGGGAGCTGGAGTTGGAGCGGAACACCGGATCGGATCGGGACATCTAGGAGGGAGCAACCACCGAACCAGGCAAAGGACATTCGAGCGGAACCGAGCTAGAAGTGGAACACCGAACCGAACTGCACCCAGGAGCATACTAGGAAGCATTGGACCGAACCGAACCGATGAGGACTTTTCTGAAGACCAACTCCAATTCGACCAAAACCCGAGATGCAAAGGAAGTTTAAATGAGGAGCTTAGACTCAGGATCCAGTTGGGAACCAATGAGTGAGCATCATAATTGGGCTTCGCTGCGGGACGTGTGCAAAGGGGTTGTCGATGTCCGTAACTTTGAATCACTATGTGTAGGGAGTATGTGAACGGATTCAGGGCCATAGTGGCCTAGGTACGACTAAAGAGCTATGGACCAATGAAGTGGGGTCATTTGTAAGATTTGGTTATGACTCCATGTGGTAAGCTTGGTTGTAGCAGTAGTTGTTCAAGTCGAACTTCGTCACTACTTTGATGGGTCTAATGATTGACAGTGATGGACATCGTATGCTTTACGCACTGAGTGAGAGATGTGAGGATGGTTGCTATGCCTGATTTGTTTGCCATCATTATGACATGCACACCCCCACCCCCGTATTCTTTACACCAATTGTTGTGGCACCTTAGAGTATTGTACGGTATGTAGTGCTAACTCTTTGGTTGCAGGTCCAGGTTCAGGTATGGTTTAGTATACTTGTTATTGTTCTGTTTAGCTGCTTATCACTCATACCAAACTTTTTGTGCGACCGAGAATTTTATGTCTCTTCTTATTACTCTGGGTGCTCTCACGAGCAGACTAGAGATAGGTTAGCTGGGTATGCACGGGTAGCTGATCCGGAGACGAGTAGGAGGCTTCCACGTATGATACATATAGTATTCTCCCTGTGTTGTTAAAGATCACTGCTTGGGCATTAGTAGTGCATCTTCTACTTTAGCTTTCTTTTATTTTAGAGACGGTATTTTGGAAAGTTGTAATAAGCTGTATTTGGATTTCTGCTGCTATGTTGGTTTAGTTTTCAGCTTATGCACTATCTCGCCTGTTTTATATCAAGATTATGTTATTATTATATTTTGTTCCATGCGCTATGAGACATTCTACAGGTTCCTTGTTAGTTCATTCTCTTCTTTCCTTTCTTTGGCGATCGTTCCTTACTAGTCAGGCATGTGTACAACGCACCTTCGGAGGAAATGCAGGCTGGTGCGGGGCGGGCCGTCACACTTGGTATCAGAGCTCTAGGTTGCATAGTTAACCTAGGGAAGTTATTAGGGAGAGATAGTATACGTATATGAGAGCGCGTATTTGTGATTATTTTGGTTTTAAATGCTATATATATATTATTAGTATAGCTAAGGATGAAGTCGCACTGCACTAGCACCACTGTGGAGATGGTTAATCGTTTTCTCTTTATAGATTGAACGATGAGCCGATACGCAAGAGGTGCCGGTAGAGGAGCCAATAATGGGAATGTTGCTAACATGAGGATGATATTTACGGACCTCATGAGAGAGATGCTTAGGGATGTGCAAAGGGCAGCTCCCAATGGTGGTGATGGTCCAATAGTGCAGGCGCCTAGGGCCGATTTTGCTAAGCTGAATAAGGATTATACTAGTCTTGGTGGGAAGTCGTTCCATGGAACGTAGTCGGCCACGGATGTGCAGGATTGGTTGGATAGCTGCGAACGTATCTTCGAAGACTTGGGTATCGAGGATGCAATGAAGAGAAGGCTAGCATCCCATCAGCTACAAGGACGGGCAATGAATTGGTGGAATGCTATAAAGGCAGCTACTCCCGAGGATCAGATTACTTGGGATCAGTTTAAGGCTCGCTTTAGCGATAAGTTCATTCTAGCTGCTTCGAAGTCAGTATTGTTTAGGAAATTTTTGGAGCTTAAGCAGAATGGCAGAGCTGTCTCGGAGTACATTGCAGAATTCGATACTTTATCGAAGAATCGGTTATCCCTAATAGATACTGCCGAGAAGAAGAATGAGAAGTTTATAACAGGATTGGATCAGTACTTGGGGGAAAATCTTATTAACCACATCGATGAGGCATTGAATCGATTGTGGGGAAAGCATTGAGATCATAGAGTCTTTACCCTAAGTCGAAGACTGAGGTTGTATCTGCAGAGGAGCCAAAGCCGCAAGCAAGCGGTGGAGGTAGGAATGGTTCTCAGAATAAGGGAAAGCAGGATCAGACTAAGGATGGCCAGAAGAAAAAGAATAAGAAGGATGTTGAGTGCTTCAGCTGTGGTAAGAAGGGCCATTATGCTAGTAATTGTTGGGCCAAGCCAGCGGATAGGAAGTGCTTCAACTGTGGCCAAGTGGGACATCCCAAGGACAAGTGTCCGCAAACCCCTAAAGAAAAGCAGACGGTGAAAGCATATGCCCTTAATGTTATTCCTTCTTCATCGAATGCCCCAACTATGGCGGAGAAGGGAAAGAATGTTGTTATTCAAGGTATGCTTTCTATTTATGATGTTTGTGTTAGAGTTTTGTTTGATACCGGGGCTTCCAGTTCTTTCACATCTAGTGACCTGGTAGATAGGTTGGGATTGGAGCCCGAGATTGTCGATAGACCTTTAGTAGTGACAAACCCGATTGGTGGTTCAACTAGCCTTAGCATGTTTTGTCGTAATGTGGTCTTATTGAGTCATGGATGCATGTTTGTTTGTGATTGCTTTGTTTTGGGCTTTACTGGGTTTGGCATTATTTTGGGAGTCGATTGGCTCCAAAGATACGAGGTGGTGGTAGACTATGAGGGCTTTTTGGTGACATCTAGAGCGGATGATGGGCGGAGGATAGTGTTCGGTGGTCTACCCATTGATGGGGTAATGGCTAGTTTTCTAAATTCCCTCGACATTCCGCATAGTGAGCTGTCAGGTTTGCCCATTTTGGGCCAGTATCTGGACGTCTTCGAGGAAGTGATCGGGCTTCCACCACACCAGGAGATTGAGTTCTAAATTGATTTAGTGAAAGATGCCAGACCTATAGTGATGCCACTTCGTCGTATGGCACCAAGGGAGCAGCGAGAGCTCGAATGCAAGTCAGCGATCTTTTGAAGAAGGGATCTATCAGAAGGAGTGTTTCTGAATGGGGAGCACCAGTTGTGTTTGCTACCAAGGTGGATGGTTCCCTTCGTTTGTGTGTAGACTACTGCGAGTTGAACAAAGTGACGAGGAAGAATAAGTATCCTCTACCGCGGATAGATGATTTGTTTGATCAGTGGAGTGGTGCGAGAGTATTCTCTCAGTTGGATCTCGTGACAGTTTTTCATCAGCTTAGAGTGGAAGCTGAGAGTATAGCTAAAATGGCATTTCGGACACCGTCTGGATTTTATGAGTGATTGGTCATGCCATTCGGGCTGACCAATGCCCCAGCATATTTTGTGGATCTTATGAATAGGGTATTCAGAGATCAGTTGAATAACTTTGGCCTTGTGTACGTGGATGATATTTTGGTCTACTCGAGGACAGAGGAAGAACACAAGGAACATTTGAGGATAGGGATGGAGGTGTTGAGAAAACACCAATTGAAAGAATAGTTTTCTAAGTGTCACTTCTGGAGGAGGGAAGTGAGATTCTTGGGCCATGTTATTTAAGAGAATGGTATTACCGTGGACTCTACGAAGGTGACTACGGTACAAGATTGGTCTACGCCCAAGAATGCAATGGACATAAGAAGTTTCTTGGGATTGGCTGGATATTATCGTAAGTTTATCCAAGATTTCTCCAAGATAGCAGCACCTTTGACTCAGTTGACTAAGAAAAATCTAGCTTTCGTCTGGGACGAAAAGTGCGAGAATGCATTCAAGAGTCTAAAGGAAAAGTTGACATGTGCACCAGTGTTAGTCATTCCTAAGGGGAATGAAGAGATGATAGTATATATGGATGCATGTGGCACAGAGCTAGGTGCTGTATTGATGCAAGGATGTAGGGTTGTAGCTTATGCAAGTCGGCAACTGAAACCGCACAAGAAAAGATACCCTACCCATGATTTGGAATTGGCAGCGATCGTATTCGCATTGAAGATGTGGAGACATTATCTCTTGGGAAAAAGATTCGAGTTGTTTATTGATCATAAATCGTTAAAGTATCTTTTCTCTCAGAAGGATCTAAATCTCCGACAGCAAAGATGGTTAGACTTCTTAGCTTCCTATGATTTCGACATCGCATATACACCAGAAAAGGGGAATGCGGTGGCTGATGCATTGAGTAGAAGACATGCCAGTTTAGGGGCTATGTTTCTTGAATGGAAGCAAGTGGAGTACATCGCGGGGTATGATTTCAGATCAAAGTGCGAATTGGATCCAGAAATGTTAGCAAGTTTGACAATCAGACCCACTTTGATTGAGCGGATCGGCCCTAGTCAGAGGGACGATCCTAACCTATTAGAAATCATCTCAAAGTTAGAGATGGGAAACGACGAAGTGATGAACAAGTAAGGGCTTGATCGAGATGGATGGCTTAGAAAGAATGGAAGGTTAGTTGTACCCAATGTCAATGGATTGAGAGATGAAGTGCTTAGAGAATGTCATCACTCAAAACTAACTATACATCCCGGTGGTAACAAGATGTATCGAGACATGAAGCAGACCTACTACTGGGAAGGGATGAAAAGAGACACTGGTAAGTTTATATCCAATTGCATGAGTTGCCAACTAGTTAAGGCTGAGCAAAAGAAACCTAGTGGTTTACTACAACCATTAAAAATTCCAGAATGGAAATGGGAACAAGTGTCAATGGATTTTATTGATGGGTTACCAAGGACTAGATCGGGCCATGATAGCATTTGGGTGATTATGGACCGATTGACTAAGAGTGCAAGATTTATACCCGTCAAGTCAAACAGGACGACAGCTAAGCTAACTGAACTATATGTAAAGTGGGTAGTGAGATTTCATGGCATACCCAAGGGCATTGCGAGTGACCGAGATCCGTTGTTCACTAGTGGATTTTGGAAGAGCTTACAAGAGGCGTTAGGATCAGGACTACATCTCAGTACCGCATATTATCCTCAAACCGACGGACATGCAGAGAGGGTGAATCGGGTGTTAGAGGATCTCTTAAGGGCCTGTGTATTAGATTTTGGTGGATCATGGGATGACCATTTGCATCTAGTAGAGTTTGCATATAGTAATAGTTATCAATCCAGTATTGGTATGGCTCCATTTGAAGCTTTGTACGGAAGACCGTGCAACTCACCGTCATGTTGGGTAGAAACTGGTGAGAAGTTTGTGCTTGGACCCGATTTGATAAGAGAAACTTCAGACAAGATTAAGGTTATCCAACAGCGAATGAAGGCTGCCCAAGATAGGCAGAAGAGTTATGCTAATAAGAGGAGAAGAGAATTAAAGTTCTCCATTGGCAACTTGGTGTTTGTCAAGATTTCTCCATTGAAGAGCATGATACAATTTGGCAGGAGAGGCAAGTTAGCACCAAGATTCGTGGGTCCATTCCCAGTTCTTGAGAAAATTGGGAATTTGGCATATAGAGTTAAATTACCAGGGAAGATGGCAGGAGTTCACAATGTATTTCATGTTTCCCAGTTAAGGAAGTTTGTGCACGACCCAGACGTGACTATTTCACCTGATCAGTTGGATGATATCGAAGTTGAACCAGAGGCGGTTAGGAACCGCAAACCTATGCGTATTATTGGGAACGATACGAAGCAACTTCGAAGGAAAGCAGTGAATCTTTCCGCCTAGTAAGATTTTAACTTTGATTTAGACTTTCTGCATGCTATTGTTTGTTTTGCATGTTTGGTTGTTGTTTGTGATTGGTAGGCATGAGGGATCCTTTGTATGTTTTGGGTTAAGGGACTTCGGGGACGAAATTTCTTAAGGGGGGGAGAGTGTAACGACCCGCATTCTACGCATCATAGGATCGTAGAATATTTATTTCTTTCACATACGAAGTCGTATGGTCATGTAACTTTGGGAGATGACTATTGGGGTCATTTCCCATGTTCATGATTTTTGTCAATTTTTAAAAGACCATTTTGCCCCTAACTGATACTGTTTTGGCCATAACTTTTGATTGGAAAGGAGTTTTGACCTAAAACAACTTCCATTGGCTCCGGATGATGGTTTACCTTTCCGTAGAGTGATCACATTAGCAAAACAGACCCACCGTTTGGGAGATATGGCTGAAACAAGGTTTAGAAGGTGAAAAACAGCTTAACCGGTCCTAATTATGGTGATTAGCGAGAGGGCACATAACCCATTTCGGGATTGGGTTATGAGGGTGCTCAAATCAGTTAGAGAACGATCTTATTTTCATTTTTCAGCCGCCACTTTCATCCTTGGAACCCTAACAATGGCCTCCAACATCTAGAATCATCTCTAATCACCGTTTAATCAAGGATTAGGCTTAGCAACACCAAATCAAAGAAGATCTTCACCAAATCAGTATTAGAGCTACTGTTAGACATCAGTATTCGCCCAAATCAGCGAGGTTTCAGTTCTGAAAATTTTATTTGTGGCCAAGGTGAGTGATTGGCATTGTTTTGACACTAATTACGGCTAATTAGGGGTGATTAGTGATAAATAGCGAAATTATAGCTCAGAAAAATCTGGAAAAATTTATAAAATTCTAAAATGATATTCTAGGGCTCTGATAGAAATTTGGGTTAATTTGGTTAAGTTTTGTTAATCCTATCATTAGTTGTTGTTAAACATGATTAAGGGAAAAATATGGGGTTTTGGGTATGTTTGATTCGTTTTAACCTACCAAATTATTTTTTTGATGTTTGTGAATGATTACACATGTTGCTATGACTGTATGGTATGCTTTTTGATTGATTAGAACTGATAGATTGGTCGAAAACGCCGTCGAATGGCGTAAAACAGTCGCTGGAAAAGTTGCAGGAAAATGTGCAGGGTTTCGGATCGGATCGGGATAGGTGGCTCGGATCGGATGGTGGACTGGGAAGAGAAACCGAACCGGATCGTAACTTTGCACTGAAGGAGACTTGGCGAGAAGGAAGGCCATTTTCTTAGAATTGGAGTTGAGCAGGGGATCGGATCGGGAAGACCAATAGGGGATCGGATCGGGGAGCTGGAGTTGGAGCGGAACACCGGATCGGATCGGGACATTTAGGAGGGAGAAACCACCGAACCAGGCAGAGGACATTCGAACCGAACCGAGCTTGAAGTGGAACATTGAACCGAACCGCACATAGGAGCATACTAGGAAGCATTGGACCGAACCGATGAGGACTGGAGCACTATGCATATCCGAACCGAACCGGACATGTTCTATTACTACTACGCGACGACTTTTCTGAAGACCAACTTCAATTCGACCAAAACCCGAGATGCAAAGGAAGTCTAAATGAGGAGCTTTGACTCAGGATCCAGTTGGGAACCAATGAGTGAGCTTCATAATTGGGCTTCGCTTCGGGACGTGTGCAAAGGGGTTGTCGATGTCCGTAACTTTGAATCACTATGTGTAAGGAGTACGTGAACGGATTCAAGGCCACAGTGGCCTAGGTACGACTAAAGAGCTATGGACCAATGAAGTGGGGTCATTTGTAAGATTTGGTCATGACTCCATGTGGTAAGCTTGGTAGTAGCAGTAGTTGTACATGTCGAACTCCGTCACTACTTTGATGGGTCTAGTGATTGAAGTGGTGGACATCGTATGCTTTACGCACTGAGTGAGAGATGTGAGGATGGTTGCTATGCCTGATTTTTTTGCCATCATTATGACATGCACACCCCCACCCCCATATTCTTTACACCAATTGTTATGGCACCTTAGAGTATTGTACAGTATGTAGTGCTAACTCTTTGGTTGCAGGTCCAGGTTTAGGTATGGTTTAGTATACTTGTTATTGTTCTGTTTAGCTGCTTATCGCTCATACCAGACTTTTTGTCTGACCCAGAGTTTTATGTCTCTTCTTATTACTCTGGGTGCTCTCACGAGCAGACTAGAGACAGGTTAGCTGGGTATGCACGGGTAGCTGATCCGGAGACGAGCGGGAGGCTTCCACGTATTATACATATAGTATTCTCCCTGTGTTGTTAAAGATCACTGCTTGGGCGTTAGTAGTGCATCTTCTACTTTAGCTTTCTTTTATTTTAGAGATAGTAATTTGGAAAGTTGTAATAAGCTGTATTTGGATTTCCGCTGCTATGTTGGTTTAGTTTTCAGCTTATGCACTGTCTCACCTGTTTTATGTCAAGATTCTGTTATTATTATATTTTGTTCCATGCGCTATGAGACATTCTACAGGTTCCTTGTAAGTTCATTCTCTTCTTTCCTTTCTTTGGCGACCGTTCCGTGCTAGTCGGGCATGTGTACAGCGCACCTTCGGAGGAAATGCAGGCTGGTGCGGGGTGGGCCGTCACACTCTCTATGACCGAGAACAATCCAACGAACCTCGGGGCCAACTAACTCGCGAGGCCGAATCTCACTACGTTCCTTAATCGTGAAACTTTGATGAAGACCAAATCTCCAGCAACAAACTTTAAGTTGGTCCTTCTTTTGTCCGCATATGACTTATGTTTATACTGTGGCGCCTTCATCCTCCTTCCAATCAAATCAACCTTATCGGAGGTCTCTTTAATCATTTTCAGCCCAAGAAGCAGTGTGCCTGTTGAATCTCACCAACATGCTGGGATCTGCAAGATTGTCCATACAAGGCCTCGAAGAGCGTCCATACTAATGCTATCCTGGAAGCTATTATTATAAGCAAACTCTACCAGGGGTAAATGATCTTCCCATGTTCCTCCGAAGTCAAAAATACACATCCTCGGTAGGTCCTCCAAAATCCTATTCACCCTCTCAGTCTAACCATCCGTCTGTGGGTGATAAGCAGTACTCAACCTGAATTGTGTTCCTAAAGCCTCCTGCAGACTCCTTCAAAACTTGCTAGTGAAAATCGGGTCCTTATTGCTTACAATGCTCAGAGGAATACCATAGAGTCTAACTATTTTGTGAATGTGCAAAAAAGCCAACCACACAGCCGTCCTCTTACGCTTAACTAGGATGAAATGGCCGCTCTAAGTCAATTGGTCCACGATGACCCAAATGCTGGTGTTTCCCTTTCTCAACTTAGGCAACTCGTCCACAAAATCCAAAGAAACACTCTCCTATTTCCATAATGGTATATCCAAAAGCTTAAGCAGTCCACCGAGCTTCTTTTTCTTTATCTTAACTCTTTAGCAAATCACACATCTAGCCACATACTCAGCTACACTCTTCTTCATGCTGGTCCAATAAAAGGCTTGCCTCATATCACAATATATCTTATCACTGCCTTGATGGATAGTCATCAGAGAGTGATGAGCCTCAACTAATACCGCATTCGTCAAGTCAACTGTGTGGGATGCGCATAATCTACAATCCCGTCGAAGAAAGCCTCTACAATCCACTGTACACCTAAGGAGGTGCCTAAAAACTTAGGTCACACCTCTAATGATGCCAACAAACTTGAATTTAAATCCATAATTGGTCAAAAATCGAATGCGGCTATATACTCTAAACTCCGCCCATCGATGAGTAAAGGACTTAATGTCGCCCTCTGTCTACTCAAAGCATCAACTTCTACATTCCCCTTACCCGGGATATAAGAAATCTCAAAATAATACGATGCTAAGAAATCCACCCACCTTTGCTACCTCAAATTAAGATCCCTTTGAGAGAACAAATACTTGAGTGACTTATGGTTTGTAAAGAGATCGAACCTCTTACTAATTAGGTAGTGTCTCTAAGACTTAAGTGTGAATACTATAACAGCTAACTCCAAATCGTGCGTAGGGTAATTACTCTAAAGGACCCTTAGTTGCCTACTACTATAGCACACTACTCTACCCACTTGCATAAATACCGCACCTAGACCAGTGCTACAAGTGTTAGTATAAACCGTGAACATCTTAGATCCATCGGGTAATGCCAAGAACTGTGCACCGGTGAGAGCATCCTTCAATCTTTGAAAATCATCCTCACAATTTATATCCCAAGAGAGAGCCAAATTCTTCTTAGTAAGTCGGGTTAATTGTAACACCCCATGTTTTATATAAATAATAAACAAAAATATCGATAACTTATATTTTTAGGACTTATCCCCAAAATATATACTATTATGTTCGTGGTAATTTTTTGATTCGTTTTGATAAACGACATGCTCAAAATGTAGCCCATATGGGAAAGTTATTAATGAGCAAAGAATAAAAAGGTTGTATGCGTATATACGCTCACAAATTTGAAAATAGAAATTAGAGATGAGCTATAAGTGGAAAATAATAATTCAGGTAAGTAATATTTAAAAATAAGCTAAATGTCAATATTAACGTTAATCAAAAATTAAAATCGGCAAAAGAACACATTCAAGACCCAGGACCTAAGCTTCACACGGGTTGACCACATGTCGACCCACCTCTAAGTGGGTCGACGCAGGGGTCGACACACCCGGTGCAGATCTGTTTTGTGTTGTGAAGTGTTTTTCTGATTTAAACAGTTTGGATTATGTATTATCGAATCCAATGGATCATAATTTCCAATATACCTATAAATAGACTAGCATGGCCTAGCTTTTAACTCATATTTTCTAAGATAATGCCAAGGATCTGCCATTTTCTTTCTTCTCCAAATCTTTTAGAAAATATAAAATTAGCTTTAGGAAAAACTGATTCAAGATATGAAGACAAAGAATGTAGATCTGCAATATAGGTATTCAGATTTCTTATCAACGTGAGGTAAATCCTGTGAATCTAAATTATTCAGGTTTTTTTTCTATCTTCCCTTATTCTTTTAGTATGAGATTTGTAAATCTATGGGAATTTTAGCAGCCAAGTGAGTGGATTTAGAATTATACCTATTGAGTAATGGTATATTTACCGTGTACATTCCTCGTTATTCTTAACATGTTAAATAACTCTAATTTCTGGTAATCGTGATATAATTTATTTTCAAGTATGTTAAGATAACGTCGTTGTACAAATTTATTCTATTATTCTTCTGTTTGGATTAAGAATCACTGTAATACTAAAATTGTGGAATTTACGATAAATGTGAATATGTTACTTAAAATGTTGTTTAATGACAAATTAGATATATTATCAATCAAAATACAGTGAAATTGGGAATAATGGAAAAAGAATAGATGTGTCTAATCTATATGGAAAATTTACAGTAATTGGAAATTGTAAATGACATCTAACTCAGAAAATAAAAAGGGGAATTAGTAGTCAACTGGGTTAGATGGATTTGAAAAAAAAATCATATATTTCCATAACAGTAAAATTACTAAGAATGCAGTTGCAAGTAAAGGAAGGAAAATCTGATTAGTAAGAAATATGGATTCTTTTACTGTATTGCACACTAATCAAATAAAATAATATATGTATGTCCACGATGAAAATAAAAGAGATAGCTTGCAACTACGGATCTTGATTGATGTGCCTTATGGAAATGGATCTTTATATCTTTCCACTAATCAATCTAATGAGGTATGTGAAACATTTTCCTGAATTAACGAGAGTATACAAGACGATAAATAAATGGATGTTACAACAGTAAAAGTTAGGTTAATGTTAAGGAACCAAGGGAAGATAAGATGATCGGGTAATATAACCAATTATTATTAATTATATAAATGAGAATGTAATATAATAGGTAAGCTTGTCCTAGGGACAAGTGGAATTATAACATGGTTTAACGACCCAGATTTTTGCTATTTAATTTAATATTTAATTTTGTTTTAGATATCGATTTGAATTTTAAATGGTTTGAAATTATTGAATTTAAATAATTTATTTGTTTAAATAAAATATATAATAATTTAATTTCAAAATAGTCGAAATTGGCTGAATTTGCGCTGTTATATGATTTGGTAACGTAAGAGGATTTATTTATGTTTAGATTTAATTTTATTTACGATTTCATTTATTAAATGCTGTTTTAACATTTTAATTATAATTTTAATTATATAATGAACTGCAGCGGCGCGGTAGTTCATAATATAGCGTTTGAACTTCAACTGGTTATATAGGATCCAATTCAAGTCGAATTTCTTCGAAACAAGATACGAACCCATTTGATAATATCTTTCTAATGAAGCAGAAAAATCAAGTTTTCATAATGTAGTTTTTGTTTTATGGCCAAATCAAATTTTCAAATAGTCGCTATGGAATTCGATTGTATATTATAGTGATTTATTTTATAAAAATAAAGGGTTTTTAATTTATTTGATATCGTTTTGGCTTAGAATTCAACCTGCAATATTTTTATTTTGAAAAATATGGAAAATTCTGCTCAGGGATGTCCAATTAGAATATTTTTATATTTTTATATTGAGGTATTTTAAAATTGGTTTATTTTAATTCAAATTGGACCTTTTAAAAGGGAGTTTATTCAAACGATCTCTGTTTTCGACGAAACAAATTTTATTGAGACTGTAACAGCAAATTATTGTTATACTTCAAGTTGCACACCAAACAGAGTTATTCTATGAGCGTGGAAAATTAAAATGCAAATAAATCGACTGTTTGGACACGATCGAGCACCGTTTTTACAAACGGACTTGGAATTTGACGCAACAAGATTCATTAGGACCGTAATGTCGAATTATATGATGCATTCCATTCTCGTTAAGATTGGGGTTCATGTGTGAGCACGGTAATCAATTAATAGTGTTTGGAATTGCGATACGTATGAATAAAAATCGTCGGTCACGTTAGATAAATATCGTCAGTAAAATCGGATTAAAATATATAATAAATAATATAATTAAAAATTTATATTTTACCCTATAAATATAACCACACCATGACCTTTCTTTACCATTAAAACCACTTTCCTCCTTTCCTCATTCTGATTTCTCTCCTTCAGACTTTCTTCAGTAAATACTTCCTCTTTTAAAATTCCACAATAATTATTTTGAACTTCTATAAGTTCAATAAATGATATGTTTTGATTAATGCTGAAATAAGCGCCAATTTCATGTGCAAATTATATGGATCGATCATGGTTTGGGGGCAAATAATTTCAGTTAATAGCGGTGGTCCTGCCTCGATTCAGAGGAACTAAGGTCGAATGGGTCAGATCTGGTTTAAGCATGGGTAGGAGGAAGTCAGGTGGTCATTTTGGTGGTGGTGTGGTCGTCGCTGGTGGCGTAGGGTCGGAGAACGGAGTAGTTGAACAGTTTTGGGTTGCTGATGGGTTTTGTGGTCGTGGTTGAACTGTGGATCATCAGAGGAGATCGGTGTTGGCCGTGGAGGAAGCCTGAGGTGAGGCGGTCGTCATGGTGTTCTATTGAGGAGGTCCGATGACCTAGATTGTCGGTGCTGAGGGTTTAAATGGAGGGGAGCTGTTGTTGTTTTATTGGATGTTGGGTTTGGTTTTTCGATTGGGGGAGGCGCTGTATTGCACCAGAAGGGGTGCGGTCGGTGCGGGGTGGAAGGGTAGGAAATGGCGGAGGTCCAGGTGGTAGTCTGGTGGCGCCATGGTGGTTGGAGGCGGAGCAGTTTACAGATGAACGGGGTTCAGTTCATTCGAATTTCAGGCGAGGCGGAAGGGCTTCTGAAGTCGTGGTCATCAGTGAAGGGAGGTAGCGATGCGTCGAAGCCGCTGGTGGCAAGGGGTAGGTCCCAGGTATATCAAAACGGCGGCTGTGGGTGAAGTTTGGGGGCGTGTTATTTTGGAGGCTTGAAGTAGCGTATTGGAATTAATCGAAAGGAGGGCATCAAATTTTGACTGGAGAAGGTAATTAACAGGCTTTATTTAACGTTAATAAGTAATAAATGTATATTAGTGAATGTAATTAATTCAATTATTAATTGAATTTAAAGTTAAACATTTTAAATCGTGTAACTTTATCATCCATGAACAGAAACGGACGAAAGTAGAACCGATGGGTTTGTATCGACGGTGCCGACGTATAAGAGTTGGAATTAAGTGATTCAGAGGACGCTGGAATTTTATGTAGTTTTAAACGCCAGCTGAAACTACATAAAACAACGCAACACCGTCAAACACAAAAATTAGTGAGTTAACTCTCACACTTCTGAAATACTACGATGTGTTAAATTCATATCATTAATATATATCATTAATTGGCTGAATGGACGCTATGGATGATTTTTATTTATTTATTGGTTGATTGTTGTCTAGGTTGTACTATAATTCTGACTTCATCTGTTAGTGATAAACAATAATTATAATTGTTTTGCAGGGAAGAATAGGTTGGAGGAATCCAACCGGATTCCTCAAATAAATCATATATTAGTTGTTGTTTTCATGAATTGTTTGTCCCAATTTACATTACATCCTATTTAGATTTCGATGATTGAATAAATATTGGTTGTTGAATCCAAATTCAACAATTGTCATGTTTTGAATCAATATGCGGTATTGATTGGGTAATTAGCAGTAGATGGTCAAAATCCACCGTTTTGAAATTGTAATTCGCCGTCAGCCGAATTGATGTATTTTAAAATTGAAAATTTAACTTTCACAGAATCGAAATTTAATTTTTAATTTAGTTACTTAAATCAAGAGTTTTTAAATAAAACAATATTTATGACTTTGGTTATAAAAGGAATGTTAAAATAATTTATATGGTTTTATTTCATAAAGAAGTCGTATATTAACCGAAGGGGAATAATATAGAATAATGGTTTCCAAGGGAAAGATTAAATGAGGTTTTTATTTTAACGATTTGGTTATAAGAGCTAATTAACTTTAAGTAAATGTATTTAAGATGATTATAAAATAGTTTGTTATTTATAAAATAAACTATTATCACAATAATATTAACTAACCTATTAAAGATGAAGTAATATACTTTAGTTGATGAAAATCAAGTTATATAAGACATGTTCATAAATGAATTTTTTTAGACAGAAGTTTGGTGATTGGGAAAGGAGTTTACTTAATCAAAGATTAAGTAAAAATAGATATGATGCAAAAAGGGATTTTTCAAGTGTTAGAAATGATTTGTAAAACCATATTAAAATGGAAGTACTTATCGATTTAAGTAATGAAGTAAATAAAAGGATTTTATAATCCGAATTTCATAAACAAGTCATAAAAGAAATTTTGAGTTTAAAATAAAGATCTTATTCGAGTGGGAAATAAAAGAGAAGAATTACAAAACATGTAAATGGAAGTACTTATCGATTAGAGTGAAGAAGTGAATAAAAGGATTTCGGTTATAAAATCCAACCATTCGTTTTTTTACGATGTTAAAAGGAGTTTGGATAGAGTATTAGTGAACAAATCCAGGTCTATACAGAAAAGGGGCTTGAAGTTTAAAACTGAGGCAAGTGCTTTAAGTGAACATTTTTCTTTAGAACCAAATAAGTTAAATGGTGTAATCGAAGTGAAATTTGAAATGTAGAAAGGATAGTAATGTTTTGAATAAAAGAAACTTATTAAGGGATTTATGGTTATAAATCCAAGTTAAGATTATATAATGAAAAGGTTTTTGAAAAGATATTAGCGAATGGATTAGTGTAATGTAATCCAAGTTATGAGTAGAATACTATACAGGAGTTTTGATGTAAATGGTTGATATTTGAGTAAATGATTTACTTAAAAATATATTAAGTAAAATGATGATGGTCGATTGAGATGTTCAAAAGAAACCATGGTTTAAATAAAGACAGGAAGTAAGATCTGATCGATATTAGAAGAACAAGGGTTAAGTTATGAATTTCTATCTACTCTGAGATAAGAATGTTGTCGATTAAGATCTGACAGGTAAATAAAATACCCCAACTTGACCGACTTCACTATTATCGAGGAAAGATATTAGTTTGTAATGGTAAAGGAGTTTGGAAAGGAGTTATTATCTTCGTAAACCGTTTGAAATCCATTTGCAAGGTTTAAATGGAATTTAATAGAATAAGTTTTAAATTAAACAGTGCACATTAACATTGTTTAATCCGAGTTGAAACAAATAGTTTAATTATACCTATAGGATATTATATAACACTGTTTTCTAGAAAATAGAAATAATATTAGTAAAGTGTATTTATTTAAAATAGTAAATAGTTAAAGATGGAAAAGGTTATATCTGTTTCGGAAACGGGAATAAATAATTCGAATTTAAGAAGATCTTCAAGTAGAAGCGAAGTAAAGCAATTGAGTTTTTAAGAAAGAAATTGTCATTTAACATGCTTTGTGTCGCATAAGAAGTGGTAAAAGGGATTATATTAGTTAGTTAACAATATATTGAAGTATCGACATTTCCAAATTTAAAGGTAGATGGTATATGAAAATATATGGTTATTTCCAAAGTAAAGGAAGGATAAAGCGAAGTGTGAATAAAAGATATCGTTTCCAAATGACAAAATAGAAGATAAGTTGGTCCGATATGATAATGGAATTAACTTTAAATGTATGGAATGATTTCCAAATAAATCGATAAAGATTGTTAAGGAACGATTTTAACTAATGAGGATGTGTGCTTCCAACATACTTGATCGTACTGTCTAACCAATCGGATTGGAGGATTGTTTTGTTGAAATTGATAGTTAAAACACCAACTATCAATAAAATATTATTGGATCTTTTTATGTGTTGTTTCGAAGAGACCGGGATGGAAACTAGACCCAAAACCACTTCGAATCAGTGCTACGTACGAAACCAACTTGTAATGGATAAAGATGGAGCAATTGAAGACCGTTAATATTCATAACGGAAGAACTACTTATAATCTCTGGTTTGCAGCCAAAGATATAATGTGGTTCGATCGTGATCGAGATCTACAGATTTGCAAGGACTACTCGCTACTGATTATAGGGTGATTCCATGGATGCAGTAGGAGGGTATCTTCGGTTCATCCTGTTCCTGGATGACTTGTATAGACGAATGTTTGATATGGTATTTCCAAAGTAATCACGTACATTGATTTGCTCAAACGTATTACTGTTGACAGCGGAGAAGACACCTTTTCTTAGCTTAACAACTAGCATATTTTTGTGGACGTCAATTAGTGAAATCTGGCGGATCTAACAATGTAATATTCAAAGTGAATTATAGCCAAATGTTCCAAAAGTCATTATAACCTTAAGCCTCATCAACCGGGAAATGACAGAAATCGGGCAGGCAGCATGGCTATGTGGGTCGCTCCCATTAGGGTGTTTAATCAACTATCTAGAGAAATTCCTTTTGCTTCTTTAATCTATTTAGATGTTGTCCCTTTTCGCAAAAAGGTGGGTAGCTCCCAACCGTTGGTGATATACATTCGATACACTCAAGCGAAATGAGTGGTCGGTCATGTGTGGGCCGGGTTGCAAGACGTTCTTGTTGAACCCAATGTATTCGCCTCTAGATATACACTATCAGAAGGTGGTCCCATACCTTGTCATAGTTGGAATCCAATTTCCAATAAGCGCCCGCGGTTTTGATTTGTTTAATGTATATGTGGAGCGTGAGATGCAAGTGTTCCGCTAGATTGCTATTTATTTGTGAATTGATAAACACTATTATAATATCAGAATAGTATTGATTTTCAAACTGTTTGGCTTATAGTAAGGTAAAAACTGTCTGTGTTTATGTGTGGACTGGTCTTACTATTATCCTTTTCTTTCAAAAAGGATTTCTAAAGTTAAGCTGATCGTTTGATGTGAATTTACCACTGAAAGTATTTCAGACTAATCCGGGTGTTTTTGCTTTGCTTCAAAATGTGCTCGGTCAGACCGAACATATTTGACAGGATAGTTCTCGCTTGGAGTCCCAGGGGTTGGAAGCAGAAGGCTCCACCATTAGTTATTTAAAGTTATTCCGTTGTATTTGATTCATATTGTACTCTGATGATTGGTATGTATACAAAATTTTCATTGGTACAAGGATATGATGATATATTATATATTTTGTTTGTTCCGCTGTGAGATTCTGATGTTCTTCTTCTTTCTTCTATTCTAATATTTCTTTCTTTCTCTCTCATCCTCTAATTTCTTTCTCTTAACATTCTGCTTTTCCGTGTAATTTGGTTTGACTGTGGAAGTTAAATGTCAGCCTAATTATACTGAAAAGTGGGACGTTACAACTTGGTATCAGAGCTATTGGTTTAGTGATCACTTTGGCTCTATGGCGTAACTCGATAGAAATGGGGTTAGTAATAACCTAGATTGATTTTGAGTACATTTTTATGAGTGCACGTAATTGTTATTTGAATATAAAATTATTTTTAAAATTATTTTGTAAATGGGATAAATGAAATAATTTTACATAAATTATATTTTTGTATAAATAAAAAGAAATAATTATCTTAGATTGTTGACTGGATGTTTGAAACTTGTATTGCTTTGATTGATTTGAATGTGTTTGATTATGAGTTTGGATTGGATCAATCGAAGAACATTTCAAACTTGAAATGTGAAATATGGGTATTTAAGTCATGTTGGATTGAATAAATCGAATAATTAAATTCGAACTTGAATATTGAAATTAAATATAACTTAGGTCAACACTAATTTGACTTGATTTGAGAAATAGAAATATCCTAATGGAATGTTTTGGAAATATATGGTTAAGATTGATCGTATAGATATGGATTAAAGGTTGGATGGACTTGATTGAAACTAGTCTTGAATGGAATTGATATATTTAGATAAATGCAGGATGGTATGGATATTTGAATTTAACTGGTATTGTTTTGAAACTAATGAAGTTCATTAGAGTTGAGAACAGGTGCAGAAGAGTTAATTTATCTTTAAAACATGACCAAGAAGATTCTGCAGTTAACTGAATCCAGTCTTATTGGGGATGCATAGTAATTTAGCAGGCTCGCTGATTGTTTATCACTTATTGCGTAATAATGTTCGAAAAAGGTACGCCTACGCAGAATATGAATTTATGGTTTTGATTTGGGGTTTTGATTTGGGGTTTTGAATTGGATTTTTCTCCTTTTTCCGACTGTGTTGGTCTAGATATATTTATTATTCCTGCAATATTGCAGATGTCCCTCCGTACGGGGGAGACTCTGCCAAATTTTTTCCAAAATTTAAGGTGTTAGAAAAATTTCAAATCTTGTTGAAATTTTTGATAAGAATAAATTTGTTTTTGATTAAAATTATTTGGATTAGTTTCTAGAAATTTAGAAAGAGGAGTTTTAACTAAAATAGATTTTTGAAATATAATGTGATTGTAACATTCTTCTTACTTAGCAATTTCGGGGACGAAATTAATTTAAGGGGGAAGGAATGTAACAACCCAGATTTTTACTGTTTAATTTTGTTTTAAATATCGATTTTAATTTTAAATGGTTTGAAATTATTGAATTTGAATAATTTATTTGTTTAAATAAAATAAATAATAATTTAATTTTGAAATAGTCGAAATTGGCTGAATTTGCGCTGTTATATGATTTGGTAACGTAAGAGGATTTGAAACACCCCACCTCCGTTAAGGTCACTCACAAAGGGAATGCCTTAACTTTGGTGGAGGTTTTAAGTAAAAGTCACAGGCAAACACAAGACAGATATAAATACACATATTTTAAACAGCGGAAACCAAACAGACTTTTATTTCATCAATACGTGTTCCAACAAAGCATTTCCATAATTGTTTCAAAATACTTCCAACATTACAACCTCATAACTGTTTTGATTATTAAAGAAGCATAAAACATGAATTAAGTAACAAAAATCCCCATAGTGACATCCAAAGCCATAGTCCGAGCAAAAGAGATCCAAATCATACATCTACGGTCTTGAAGCTTGCAAAGAGTCTGACTAACTGGATTGTTTCCTCCCTATGGACCTGGGGGGGGGGGGACGAAAGAAAAGAAGACGAAAAGAAAATAGGGTCAGACATAAAGCCTGAGTAAATCTAGTAACTCTTCAGTATGTGAATAGGAAAGAGGGCATGATAGATATAAACTGAAAACAGTAAAGTATCACAAACTAAGGAAGTGTAGTTTAGAATCGAATGTACTATTGCACCCACACTATATCTCTGCACCTACTTGAGCTTATTCTAACTGGCACCCCATGCTGAGGGTGAAGTGATCCCCAATTTCTAAAGATGCACCCTATACGGAGGGTGAAGTGATTCTGTTTCTAAAGATCGGCTCCTACTCGCAAAAACATATGTGTCATACGGCCCCCAAGAACTGTAGATACCTATGCTGGTCCCACCATGGGGTGTATCAAGACCCATGGTGGCGGCCTCGACACAAACCTTAGAATACATAGGTTATACTACTGGTGCCTCAGCGCCCTGTTTGTCTGCTCCGGAGTGTGTGCACGCCCGCACCCCATTAGAACCTACACTGTGCACCCACCGCCATCGTTTTGACCACTTACAATTAGCCCGGCAATCGTTCTCCACCCTGCCTAGTTTCAGGGTACCATGATACCTAACTCGGGTTACTGCTGAAACGGGTCCCTCGTTACTAGGGTTTTCTAGTCAAACATGTTACGTGGTTAAGTGTCTATATTTACCTAACCTCACCCATCAATTCTTGTTAACATGTTGAATTTGGTTAAGTGTTTTTAGTTGACTTAACCCAACCATCTGTCCTTAGCCTTTAAATCACCTGACCACTAACATTAAACAGATATTGCTACGGTTACTAGATGTGCCGATCGGTTCCGGGCAGGTTTACACCGTAGCTCAGTCTAACCTCGGGTCCTTATTGGGCTCCATGCTTAACCAGCCACATTGGATAGGTATTGTTGTGACTACTGGACAGCCGGGCGGATCCTGGCAGGTTTACGTCACAACTCAATCCAACCTCGGGTTAAGCATATCGTGTTTTCTAAATTTACATATTTTTATCACTTCTCAATTATATGTAAATGTCATGTCCTTTATTCTTGGGTATAACAATTTATACCGCTTAAATGTCATTGTCGTTGGCATGTGCCAAACATGCCAACATATATTTTTCATGTTTTACACCCAACGTTATTACCAACGTTTGTACGTTCGCTACATGATAACAAATGTTGGGCTCGACACAATTCAGCCCAACTTTATAAACGTGAGAAAAATGGGAAATCAAGAACATGTAATATTTCACAATACATAAAGGTGTGTGGCGCATAAACTTGCAATTTAGCGATTCAACTAACATAAATTATGGGTCATGTGAACTTGCACTCAAATCAAAGTATAACTAAGTAGGTGACATATGAAATGGCATAGTTTAAGCTTATAAAAACTTGGGTTAAACATGTTTAACTTGGCATAATGTCAAACACAAAACTAACATGTTATATGTTCACCAAAATGTCCAATTTTTAACAACTAATAATATTGCCTATTTCAACATGAAACTTGCATAGTTTATGTAACCCAAACGGTACATAACATAGATCCAATTATACTTGCAAATAAACATAAGAATGTGCTCATAGGTTTTGGGTCATATGGGCATAAACAGTCTAAAATCTAGAACATGTTTACATAAGCTTTAACTTGGACTTAGGGAATGTATATAGTCCATGCCATCGACATAAACATAAAGGAATCAAATTCTAGTTTTTGCCACAACTTGCAAGTGCCATTATTTTCATATACAATTGTTCAATAGGCTTGCATCAATCAATTTTAGGCCACAAATATCAATACACAAGTCATGACAGAATCATTACAATACATAGAATTTATATCATTATTATACAATAACACAATTTTATTTTCATTTACATCAAATCACGCCACAGTTTTATTCATATTCTGAAAGGTCACTATACTTACAACGAATGCAGAATCTTGAATTCTGGATTCTAAATTCTGAAATTGAGATGCGCTCCTTGGGGTAGATTAACGTTGCATTGATTAATTTGATTAATCTTTATTCTTCTTCTTAATTTGATTCATCTCTAAGCTCCTCTCTCTTGACGGCTACGTTAAATTCCTTCCTGGCAGCATGACGACTCCCATCTTATTTTTTTTGTGAATTTTAGTTGAGACCTAGGGTGTATATATAGATTTTTAAATTGTTTTGAGCCGTCAGATGAAGACAGGAGGAATCTGGACCATACAAAGTTCAAAGAGCCAATCAAGAGGTGACATGTCAGCCCTAATGACACACCGAGCCATAGAAATTCGAGCCAGAGCCAGACCCAGCCAACCAGGTCGACCAGGTAGGTCGACTGGCAGGTCGACACCCAAGTCGACACTATGGTCGACCTGGGGTGACCAGGTCGACACCATGGTCGACCCTATGGTCGACCTGGTCCCTGGGCGGGAATTTTCCCGCCCAACCCAGTTTGAGCCTGTTTTTCGAATTTTGAATTTAAAACCGAGCTGTTTGAATTTTAAATTTTATTGTGAAACTTCCGAAGATCATAACTCCTTCATACGGAGTCCGATTCATGCAAACTCGGACTCTATCTCAAGCTGAATTTCAAGACGAACGCAATGGCATAACCCATTTCCCTTAATTCTTTCATTTAGAATTAATTACACTTTAAATTTGTGAAGCTTAACGTTATAGAATTCACGGGGTGTTACATTCTGCCCCTCACCCCCCCCCCCCACCTTAAAAGGATTTCATCCCCGAAATCTTTAAGTTAGGAAGAATGTATATCCTACCATCCAATCGTCCATCTACTCAACCAACAAACACAGGCATTCACTGTCCTTAAAAGACTTCTAATGATCATATGCATAGTGTGTGTACATGTCCTTATCTAATGCAGAAATCAGTTGGTCTACTGATTCAGTTGACCTCCTTAATGCAAATCATGTAAGTGTCATGAATCCATTATGTATGCAAATTTTTCCAACTCATACATGAGTGCACAACTATTCATACAAATGCGACAACCATATGACAGCATATCAAGTTTCAGCCATATACAAATGAGAATACATATATGCATATGCAATATGAAGTGACTGAGCCGATCTAAAACCTAGGGTGTGTGTGTATATGCATCCACGAGCAACCACTAGCAATCACTAGCAACCATTTGCAGCCATCATCCATAACATGTTTTCAAATACATGTTTGCATCCTAAGGAGTTAGGAAAAGGACCGAGGAGATATACCTAAAAAGATAGATAAAGCATAACTTTAAGGAAAAAGAGAGATCAAAGATGTACCCTCAAAAAGAGCAGGGTAGGCAGCGCGTATTCTGTCCTCAGTTTCCCAAGTCGCGTCTTCCTCGGCGTCACTCCACTGAACTTTAACGAGTTTGACTTCGCGGTTGCGTAGCTTTTTTACTTCAGTTCCTAATATGCGGGTTGGAACTCTCCTCACAGTTGCTTCCGTTCCACTTCGGCTTCTTCTAGAATGCTAGGTTCCACCACTTCCGCAGACTCATGCAAACACTTCCGGAGGTGAGAAACATGAAAGATGTTGTGAACTCCGGCCAGTCTCTCGGGTAGCTCTAATCTATAGGCCATCTTCCCAACCTTCTCGATGATAGGAAACGACCCTACAAATCTTGGTGCTAACTTTCCTGTGGATCCAAAGCGAACGACGTTCCTTAAAGGAGATACCTTAAGGAAAACCCTGTCCCCAACCTCAAACTCAAGGTCGGTCCTTCTTTTGTCGGCGTAGGATTTTTGTCTGTCTTGGGCTGTCTTCATCCTTCTCCGTATCAAGTCCACTTTCTCTGAAGTCTCTCGAATCATATCCGGCCCAAGTATAAATTTATCTATAGACTCCCACCAACAAGTTGGTGATTTGCACGGTCTTCCATACAAGGCTTCGAAGGGCGCCATACCGATGGTAGCTTGGTAGCTGTTGTTGTAGGAAAATTCCACTAAAGGAAGGTGATCCTCCCATGTCCCTCCAAAGTCAAGAACGCAAAGTCTCAAAAGATCCTCTAAAACTCTATTCACCCTTTTCGTCTGGCCATCTGTTTGGGGGTGATAGGCCGTGCTCAAACATAACTGCGTGCCTACAGCTTCTTGCAGACACCGCCAAAACTCGCTTGTGAAGATAGGGTCTCGGTCACTAACAATGCTGGAGGGTATTCCATGGAGTCGAACTATTTCCTTGAGATAAAGAGATGCTATAGATGAGGCAGTTCTTCTACTTTTAACGGGTATAAAGTGGGCGCTTTTAGTAAGCCTATCCACTATTACCCAAATGCTAGTATTGCCTCTTCTCGACCTAGGCAGCCCATCAACGAAGTCCATTGAAATGCTATCCCACTTCCACTATGGGGCTTCTAAAGGATGAAGTAGTCCTCCAGGCTTTTTCTGTTCCGCCTTGACCTGTTGACAGGTCATGCACTTAGAAACGAAATCTGCCACGCCCTGCTTCATGCCGCTCCAAAAGAAAGTTCTTTTTATATCCTTGTACATCTTATCACCGCCAGGGTGTATAGTCATCTTGGAATGATGCGCTTCCTCGAGAACCTTTATTGTCAACTCCCTTGTTTATGGGACGCATAATCTCCCATCTCGCCTCAGCCAACCCTTATCATCGATGGTGTATCTATTGAGGTGACTAGAAGTCTCACCCCTAATAAGTTTATCAATCACATCAACAACCTGAGGGTCTTTACGCTGTGCAGCCATTATTGAGTCCAAGAGAGTAGGGCGTACTTCGAGAGATGCTAACAAACCCGGTACAAAATCCGAAGAGGGCCTAAAGTTAAAACTGGCTATATACTCTAAGCTTTGCCTTTCTACAAAGTGAGGACTTAAGGTCAGTTTCTTTCGGCTCAACGCGTCTGCTACTACGTTGCCTTTGCCGGGAGTATAGGAAATTTCAAAATCATACGAGGCAAGAAACTCCATCCACCTTTGCTGCCTCAAGTTAAGGTCCTTCTGCGAGAAGAGATATTTCAATGATTTATGGTCAGTGTATAATTCGAACTTCTCACCTAGGAGATAATGGAGCCAAGACTTAAGTGCAAAGACGATGGCGGCCAAATCAAGATCGTGGGTTGGGTAGTTCTTTTCATGGACTTTCAATTGTCTTCCACCGTAAGCTACTACCCTTCCTTCTTGCATTAGAACAGCGCCTAGTCCCATTCCACATGCATCTGTGTATACTGTGAACATTTTGCTTCCGTCGGGTAGAGTTATAACTGGAGCTGTTGTAAGAGCTCTTTTTGGGTGTTGGAAGGCAATGTCACAGTCCAAATCCCAAGCAATTACTAAATTCTTCTTTGTTAGCCTTGTGAGTGGAGTTGAGATTTTCGCGAAATCCGTAATGAACTTTCGGTAAAAACCTGCTAGCCAAAGAAAGCTTCGGACTTCGGTTGCATTTCTTGGTGTCTTCCAATCTTGCACTGCCACCACTTTCGCGGGGTCCACCGCCAACCTTTCTTTGGACACTATATGCCCAAGAAATCTTACCTCTTCTCTCCAAAAGTGGCACTTGGAGAATTTGGCTTTTAGCTGATGAACTCGAAGAGTTTCCATGATTTCTTTCAGATGTTGAGCATGTTCTTCCTCATTCTTCGAGAAGATCAAGATATCATCTAAGAAGACCACTACGAATTTATTGAGGAATTCTCTGAATACCCTACTCATTAGGTCTACGAAATAAGAAGGTGTGTTTGTCAAGCCGAAAGGCATGACAAGCCACTCGAAGAAACCGTCTTGGGTTCTGAATGCCGTTTTATCAATGCTGTCTTCAGCTACTCTTAGCTGATGGAACCCAGTTGCCAGATCAAGTTGGGAGAAGACCGACGCACCTACAAGCTGATCAAACAAATCGTCGATTCGGGGAAGAGGGTGCCTATTTTTCTTGGTCAATTTCTTTAACTCCCTATAATTGACGCAAAGGCGAAGTGAACCGTCCTCTTTGGTTGCAAACACCACTGGAGCACCCTATTCCGAAATGCTCCGTCTAATGAACCCCTTTTCGGGAAGTTCTTTAACCTGCTTATTGAGATCCTTTCTCTCCTTTGGAGCCATGTGTCTGACAGGTAAAGCTACAGGCTTTGCATTATCCACAAGATATATGCGGAAGCCTATTTCCTGCCTCGGAGGTAAGCCCTTCACCTCCTCAAAGACATCCAGATATTCCTGGACTACTCTAACTGACTGCAAATTCTCATCCGAAGCATCAAGCGACTCTAGATAACTAAGCATAACAGCATTCAAGGGATTACAAGAAATTTCTAGAGTGTTACCGAGCCGAGTCAAGAGTCTAACTACTCTTTTCTCGCAATCAAGAATGGCACCATTACTGGATAACCAGTCCATGCCTAAGATCAAACCATATCCCGAGAAGCCCATAACAAAGGCATCACAACTAAACTCAATGCTGAGAGTAGAGATTTTCAAACCCAAACAAACCATTGACAAGTAAGCAGAGCCCCCAATTGGATTTGAAACTACTAAGGGATCCTCTACCATACTAGTGTCTAGATGCAGAGATTCTACTAAGGCAGATGAAATAAAGGAGTGTGATGCGCCAGAGTCAAAAAGTGTGCGAACTGGATGATCATAAAGATAGACTACACTTTCTACAGAAATATTACTACCTCGTTCCTGCGGAGGTAACACCAGTGCATGAACTTAACCTCCAGAGGTGGATCCAGTCCTCTGCCCCTGCCCCCGCTTCTTTGGGCAGTCCTTAGCCAAGTGCCCAGTCTGTCCACAACTGAAGCAACCACCATTCATTTTTTCCTTCTTCTTCCTGCAGTCTTTTGCTATATGTCCCACAATGCCACAGAAATTGCACTTTCTCTTCTCATGGGGCTTATTGTTCTTCCCTCATTTCTTGAAGTCTGTTTTCTTAGCTTGTAAACCCTCTTTCTTTTCTTCCACCTTAGTCTCTTTCTTGCTGTTGTCTTCCTCGTGTAGCAACGCCATGTCCACCAAGCTTTCATAAGTCGCTCCCGTGGATACATAGGTCATAGCAAGGCTGTGTAGAGGCTCATTCAAACCTTTGACGAAATGAAGCGCCTTCTTGTGTTGGGTGTTTACTAAGTCCAGCCTAAACCTGGCCAGCTGATTAAACTGATTGACGTACTCCCTGATCGTCATGCTCCCCTGTTTAAGAGTTAGGAACTTCTCCATTTACAGGCTTCTTTCAGCTTGGGAGAAGAATTTCATCTCAAATCTTGTCCTGAAATCTTCCCATGTTTCCACTGCCCACTGAGCATTGGTAATCTCCCACCGATAGGAAGCTTCATCTTTAAGTAACCACACTGCTAGCTTTATCTTTTGCTTGCCATCAACTCCGAAGATGAAAAACAGATCCTCGGTTTCCTTTAGCCAGTTTCTTGCTCCTACAAAGGACTCTGTCCCATAAAAGTCTTTTCCACCCATAGCCTTGAAGTCTCTACATGTTTTTGCAAAGGCATTTCCACGAGGAGGAGGAGGAGGAGGAACCGCGGCCACTGGAGGAGGAATGTCTGCTGGGCCCGCGCCATTGGCCCTTGCTTCTAAGTACCTTCTAAACCAGCCGGGTACCGGCACTCCTTTTGGAAGGTTAAGGTCTCTAGACATGCTGAAACAGAAAGAAAAGATTCAAAACGAAGGATAGAGAGGGATAGTGCACATGGCTTTGGGGGATTATGCCTTTTTTTTAAATATAACATTTTTTTTTGAAAAATGCTTCTTTAAACTTTCTTTTGAAAACAATTTCAAAAACTTTTATCTTATCTGGTAAACCTATGCTGTAATACCAAGTGAAACACCCTACCTCCGTTAAGGTCACTCACAAAGGGAATGCCTTAACTTTGGTGGAGGTTTATAAGTAAAAGTCATAGGCAAACACAAGACAGATATAAATACACATATTTTAAACAGCGGAAACCAAACAGACTTTTATTTCATCAATATGTGTTCCAACAAAGCATTTCCATAATTATTTCAAAATACTTCCAACATTACAGCCTCATAATTTTCTTGATTATTAAAGAAGTATAAAACATGAATAAAGTAACAAAAATCCCCATAGTGACATCCAAAGCCATAGTCTGAGCAAAAGAGATCCAAACCATACATCTACGGTCTTGAAGCTTGCAAAGAGTCTGACTAAGCTGGGTTGTTTCCTCCCTGTGGACCTGGGAAGGGGGGACGAAAGAAAAAAAGACGAAAAGAAAATAGGGTCAGACATAAAGCCTAAGTAAATCTAGTAACTCTTCAGTATGTGAATAGGAAAAAGGGCATGATAGATATAAACTGAAAATAGTGAAGTATCACAAACTAAGGAAGTGTAGTTTAAAATCGAATGTACTATCGCACCCACACTATATCTTTGCACCTACTTGAGCTTATTCTAACTAGCACCCCATGCTGAGGGTGAAGTGATCCCCATTTTCTAAAGATGCACCCTATAATGAGGGTGAAGTGATTCCGTTTCTAAAGATCGGCTCCTACTCGCATAAAAATATGTGTCATATGACCCCCAAGAACTGTAGATACCTATGCTGGTCCCACCATGGGGTGTATCAAGACCCATGGTGGCGGCCCTGACACAAACCTTAGAATACATTAGTTATACTACTGGTGCCCTGTTTGTCTGCTCTGGAGTGTGTGCACACCCGCACCCCGTTAGAACCTACACTGTGCACCAACCGCCGTCGTTTTGACCGCTTACAATCAGCCCAGTAATCGTGCCCCACCCTGCCTTGTTTCAGGGTACCATGATACCTAACTCGGGTTAATGCTGAAACGGGTCCCTCATTACTAGGGTTTTCTAGTCAAACATGTTACGTGGTTAAGTGCCTGTATTTACCTAACCTCACCCATCAATTCTTGTTAACATGTTGAATTTGGTTAAGTGTTTTTAGTTGACTTAACCCTACCATCTGTCCTTAGCCTCTTAAAGCACCTGACTACTCACATTAGACAGATATTGCTACGGTTACTGGATGTGTCGGTCGGTTCTGGGCAGGTTTACACCGTAGCTTAGTCTAACCTTGGATCCTTATTGGGCTCCATGCTTAAACACCCACATTGGATAGGTATTGTTGTGACTACTGGACAGCCGGGCGGGTCCGGGCAGGTTTACGTCACAACTCAATCCAACCTCGGGTTAAGCATATCGTGTTTTCTAAATTTACATATTTTTATCACTTCTCAATTATATGTAAATTTCATGTCCTTTATTCTTGGGTATAACAATTTATACCGCTTAAATGTCATTGTCGTTGGCATGTGCCAAACATGCCAACATATATTTTTCATGTTTTACACCCAACGTTATTACCCCCGTTTGTACGTTCGCAACATTATAACAATTGTTGGGCTCGACACAATTCAGCCCAACTTTATAAATGTGAGAAAAATGGGAAATCAAGAACATGTAATATTTCACAATACATAAAGGTGTGTGGCACATGAAGTTGCAATTTGGTGATTCAACTAACATAAATTATGGGTCATGTGAACTTAGGCTCAAATCAAAATATAACTAAGTAGGTGACATATGAAATGGCATAGTTTAGGCTTATACAAATTTGGGTTAAACATGTTTAACTTGGCATAATATCAAACACAAAACTAACATGTTATATATTCACCAAAATGTCCAATTTTTAACAACTAATCATATAGCCTATTTCAACATGAAACTTGCATAGTTTATGTAACCCAAACGGTACTTAACATAGATCCAATTATACTTGCAAATAGACATAAGAATGTGCTCATAGGTATTGGGTCATATGGGCATAAAAGGTCTCAAATCTAGAACATGTTTACATAAGCTTTAACTTGGACTTAGGGAATGTATATAGTCCATGCCATCGACATAAACATAATGGAATCAAATTCTAGTTTTTGCCACAACTTGCAAGTGCCATTATTTTCATATAAAATTGTTCAATATGCTTGCATCAATCAATTTTAGGCCACAAATATCAATACACAAGTCATGACAGAATCATTACAATACATAGAATTTATATCATTATTATACAATAACACAATTCTATTTTCATTTACATCGAATCACGCCACAGTTTTATTCATATTCTGAAAGGTCACTATACTTACAACGAATGCAGAATCTTGAATTCTGGATTCTGAATTCTTAAATTGAGATGCACTCCTTTGGGTAGATTAACGTTGCGTTGATTAATTTGATTAAGCTTTATTCTTCTTCTTAATTTGATTCGTCTCTAAGCTCCTCTCTCTTGACGGCTACGCTAAATTCCTTCCTGACAGCATGACGACTCCCATCTTATTTTTTTGTGTGAATTTTAGTTGAGACCTAGGATGTATATATAGATTTTTAAATTGTTTTGAGCCGTCAGATGAAGACAGGAGGAATCTAGACCATACAAAGTTCAAAGAGACAATCAAGAGGTGACATGTTAGCCATAATGACACACCAAGCCACAGAAATTCGAGCCAGAGCCAGACCCAGCCAGTCAGGTCGACCAGGTAGGTCGACTGGTAGGTCGACACCCAGGTCGACACTATGGTCGACCTGGGGTGACCAGGTCGACACCATGGTCGACTTGGTCCCTAGCCGGGAATTTTCCCACCCAGCCCAGTTTGAACCTGTTTTTTCAATTTTGAATTTAAAACCGAGCTGTTTGAATTTTAAATTTTATTCTAATACTTCCGAAGGTCATAACTCCTTCATACGGGGTCCGATTCACGCAAACTCGGACTCTATCTCAAGCAAAATTTCGAGACGAACGCAATGGCATAAACCATTTCCATTAATTCTTTCATTTAGAATTAATTGCACTTTAAATTTGTGAAGCTTAACGTTATAAAATTCACGGGGTGTTACAGGATTTATTTATGTTTAGATTTAATTTTATTTACGGTTTCGTTTATTAAACTTTGTTTTAACATTTAAATTATAATTTTAATTATATAACGAACTACAGTGGCGCGGTGGTTCGTAATATGGCATTTTGAACTTCAATGGGTTATACAGGATCCAATTTAAGTCGGATTTCTTGGAAACAAAAAAGTTCCGAACTCATTTGATAATATCTTTCTAATGAAGTAGAAAATTCGAATTTTCATAGTGTAGATTTTGTTTTGTGGCCAAATCAAATTTTCAAATAGTCACTATGGAAATCGATTATATATTAGAGCGATTAATGAGACGGCCCGCCCTGCACCAGCCGACATTTCCTCCAAGAGTGCGTTGTACACATGCCCGACTAGCATGGAACGGTCGCCAAAGAAAGGAAAGAAGAGAATGAACTAATCGAAAACCTGTAGAATGTCTCACAGCGCATGGGATAAAATATAATAACAATATGCTTGACATAAAACAGGCGAGACAGTGCATAAGCTGAAAACTAAACATCATAGCAGGGGAAAATCCAAATACAGCTTATGTTCCACATCATCCTTATTACAACTTTAAAACTGTCTCTAAGGTAAAAGAAAGGAAAGGTACACTACTAATGCCCAAAGTAGTGACCAGCAGCGACACAGGGAGAATATCTATATATCATACGTGGAAGCCTCCTACTCACCTCCGGTACAACTACTCGTACATACCACCTAACCTGTCTCTAGTCTGCTCGTGAGAGCACCCAGAGTAATAAGAAGAGACATAAAACTCTGGGTCATACAAAAGTTTGGTATGAGCGATAAGCAGCAAAACAGAACAATAACAGGTATACTAAACCATACCTGAACCTGGCCCGACGACCAAAGAGTTAGCACTACATACCGTACAATAATCTAAGGTGACCATTAAACAGGGGGTGTAAAAATAACGGGGAAGGGGGTGTGCATGTCATAGTGATAGCAAACAAATCAAGCATGGCAACCATCCTCGTGTCTCTCACTCAGTGCGTAAAGCATACGGTATCCACCACTTTGATCACTAGACCCATCGAGGTAATGACGGAGTTCGACTTGTACAACTACTGTTACCCCCAAGCTTATCCCATGGAATCATGACAAACCTTTTCAAATGATCCCACTTCATTGGTCCACAGCCCACTAGTCGTACCTAGGCCTCTGTGGCCCTGAATCCATCCACGTACCTCCTATACATAGTGATCTAAAGTCATAGAAATCGACAACTCCTTAGCACATGTCCCGCAGCAAAGTCCAATCATGAAGTTAACTCGTTGGTTCACAACTGGATCATGAGTACAAACTTCCCACTTGGACTACCTTTGCATCTCAGGTTTTGGTCTCCTCCTCCAGATCAGTCTTCATTTAGTTCGTAACCCCTGCCTCACGTCCAAGCTCCTTGGTTCAGTTCGTAGTATCTCCTCTCGTTCGGACCGGGTTGCTGCATATGGATCGGGTCGGCCTCCTTCTGCTCGTGGTTAGCCTCCAGGTCGTGAACCTACCACCGGGTCTGGTCGCACTGCTACAATGGGTCGGGGTCCTCCATTGGCTCGTGGGTCGAGCCTTCGTCAGTTCAGATCGTGAGTACCCACTGGTTCGGGTCGTGGTAGAGCTTTGGTTCAGATCGTGCTTCGGGCGCGAGCAGCTTGTGGTGACCAAACTCGAAGGGATGAGGAACATCTGGCGGCTCGTGGCATGTGGACTCGATCCGGTCGACTCGTGACACATGGGGGCGATCCGATTCCTACACAACTTTTTGCTACTTTTCCAGCGACTATCTTACGCCAATCAATGGCGTTTTTGACCATTCTAACTATTCTAATCAATCACAAAGCATACCATACATTCATAGCCACATGTAGTATCGACCACAAACACCAAAACAATCATCATAGCATGTAAAATGGATCAAACATACCCAAAAACCCATATTTTCCCCTAAGCATGTATAAGAAAATCTAGCGATAGGATTAACAAAACTTAACCAAATTAACCCAAACTTCTAACAGATATCTAAAACAATATTTTAGAATTTATAAATATTTTTCCAGAATTTTAACATGTATAAATTCGCTAATTATTACTAATTACCAATAACTTGTGAGGAACTATGCAAATCACTCACCTTAGCGACAAATAAAATACCAAATATGAAAATATCTCTGTTTGGGCACGAATACCAATGCAACACAGCAGCTCTACCTCGATTCTTGTGCTAATCCGCTTTGGTTTGATGTAGATTTGGCTTAATTAGTGATTAGAAGGTGATTTGAGGTGTTTTAGAAAGTGGAGGCCATGGCTAAACTTGAAGGAACAAAAAGTGGCGGCTGGAAAATGATAGAAACTGAATTTCCTAACCTTATCAGCCTCCCCATAACCCTAATCCCGATATGGGTTATGGGCCCACTCACTGGTCACCCAAATTAGGCCCGGTTAAGTAGTTTTTCACCATCTGAAAATTGTTTCAGCCATGTCTCCCAAACGATGAGTCCGTTTGGCTAGTGTGACCACTCTACGGAAAGGTAAACCATCATCCGAATCTAATGGAAGTGGTTTTAGGTCAAAACTCCTTTCCAATCAAAAGTTATGGCAAAAACAATATCAGCTAGGGAAAAACGGTCATTTAAAAATCTGCAAAAATCATGAATATGGGAAATGACCCCAATAGTCGTTTTCCAAAGTTACATGACTATACGACCATTTATGACGGTGAAATAATTATTCTACAATCCTATGATGCGTAGAATGTAGGTCGTTACACTCCCCCCCCCCTTAAGAAATTTCGTCCCCGAAATTCCTTAACCCAAATCATACAAAGGATCCCGCATGCCTACCAGCCATATATAACAATCAAACATGCAAAACAAACAAAACAAACCTATCCTAGCATGCGGAAAGACTAAATCGAAACTGGAATCTTACCAGGCAAAGAGTTCTGGATACGTTTTCCTAATGCTTTCCTTTGTCTCCCAAGTACAGTCAATCTCATTCTCACCCCACTGAACTTTGACTAATTTCACCGCCTTCCTTCGAAGCTGCTTCGTATCGTTCCCAACAATACGCGTAGGCCTACGGTTCCCAACCGCCTTGCGTTCAACCTCGATATCATCCAGCTGATTAGGTGAAATAGTCACATCGGGGTCGTGCATGAATTTCCTTAATTGGAAAACATGAAATACGTTATGAACTCCTGCCATCTTCTCTGGTAATTCAACTTTATATGCCAAATCCCAATTTGCTCTAAAACTGGGAATGGACCAACAAATCTTGGTGCTAACTTGCCTGTCCTGCCAAATCGCATCACGCTCTTCAACGGAGAAATCTTGACAAACACCAAGTAACCAATGGAGAATTTTAATTCTCTTCTCCTCTTATCAGCATAACTTTTCTGCCTATCTTGGGCAGCCTTCATTCGCTGTTGGATAACCTTAATCTTAGCTGAAGTTTCTCCTATCACATCTGGTCCAAGCACAAACTTCTCACCTGTTTCTAAACAACATGATGGTGAGTTGCACGATCTTCCGTACAAAGCTTCGAATGGAGCCATGAAAATACTGGATTGATAACTATTATTATATGCAAATTCTACTAGATGTAAATGGTCATCCCATGATCCACTAAAGTCTAATATGCAAGCTGTAACGACCCAGAAAATCTGAACCAATTTAAAATTTTTAAATTGGCTAAAATAATGGATTTTAAATATTTAAAATAAATATTTTAAATAATGGCGATGAAAACTGGGTTTGAATCGACAATTGAAAACGAATATAATTAATTATAATTATAAACAAGGCCTGAAATGGCGTGGCAGTTTCAAAAATTGAATTCAAACTTTGTCGGACTGTACCGGGTGCAAAACAATCCGGATTTTAGTGAAACCAAAAATATTTAAATCTGTCAGTGAATATCTTTCTATCGAATCCGACCAATCGAAATTTGATAGCGGGAATCAAAAGATATGTCCAGTTGAAAATTCTGAATAGTCGCTATGGAATTCAGGCCCTTAAAAATGGACATTTTGCAAACGACCTCGGATTTCGATGAAACCACTTTTGTTGGATCCGCAGTGTCAAGTTATTGCTAGGTTTCAAATTTCATAATATTTCGAATCAATATGTGAGCGTGGCAAAGGAAAACGCGTTTGACCAGTTTCAGTTGATTTTAATCGACTGGAAATTGGCCATTTTTCAAACGGTCTCAGAATTCGACGAAACTAGTTTTGTTAGGACCGTATCGGCAATACGAAGCTAGAAAATATTTTTCTGGAATTTTTCTAGTTAGTATGTGACCCCGGTAATTGGAAATGTACGTTTAAAATTCAATATAAGGATTTAAATGTAAATTCAACGGGAACTGATTGTAACGATCAAATCAGCTTGTGATACATATCCCATTGTGTTCGGAATGGGGGTAAAACGCTATGGGCGACAGGCGGTGGGCCTCGTTTCGAGGTCTTAAGTAAAAGTCAACCTTGTTGCAAAATATAAATAATTAAATAATAAAATAATAAAAATAATTTTAATTTCTCCCCTTATCCTTCGTTCTGCCCCCCCCCCCCCGTTCATTTCGATTTCAACCAGAAAGAAAAGAAAAAAAAACCCTAAAACTCGACGGCGACGCCACCACCGAAGACCACCTCCGACCTGCGCCACTCTCTCCTCCGCTTCACTCTCCCTCCTCCGCATCGCGACACCCGATTAGCCCCCCCCCCTCGAAGCCATCGCGAGCGAATCGAGCCGCCGCCTCGAAGCCAGACTCCACCTTCCACCGTCGTAGCTTCCTCCGCCCCTCCTACGACCAACGCAGCCAACCGCCACTGCTCCGACGACCCCCTCCTCCTTAACAAATCAATGTAAGTTTATTTTATTTTATTTTATTTTAGGTATAAAACTGATTTATTTTAATTAAGGGTTTAATTCTGATTTTTAAAAGCATGTAAAACTGAATATTTTTTTTAAGAATGTAAAACTGAATTTTTTTAAAAAAGAATGTAAAACTGATTTTTTTTAAAAAAGAATGTAAAACTGAATTTTATAAAGATTTAAAACTGAATTTTATAAAGCATATAAAACTGATTTTAATTTTAAGTTAAAAGAAAAAGATTTGAACTTTAAACTGATTTTAAATTTTAAGTTAAAAGAAAAAGGTTTAAACTTTAAAAAGATCAGATTTGTAGAAAAGAAAAAATCATATTTTTATATATTGAAAGTCGAGGTAAAAATCATATTTTTATATATTGAAAGTCAAAGTAAAAATCATATTTTCATATATTGAAAGTCGAGGTAAAAATCATATTTTTATATATTGAAAGTCGAAGTAAAGATCATATTTTTATATATTGAATAACATAGTAAAAATTCGATTTTTACATATGTAGAGAATACAGGCGAAAGCGACAAAAAAGGCGAGATTGGCGAAGATTTCTCTAAGTGAAGTGTCGTGAAGTTGGATAGCTATTGGTGAGATTTCTGATAAAAAAAATATATTATATATGTGTGAAATGAAAGTGAATTGCAATATAAAAATATATATCTATATATATATACGCCCCTCGTCCACAAACCATGGACTATATTTATTGGTTGAAATTGTTGTGAAAATTGATTGATAGCGAATGGTTGTTTGGGATTGTTGGTGATTGATATTGGTTGATTGTGGTTGAAAAATACCCATTTGTGGTTGTGAAATATTTGGTTGAAACCACATAGGATTAGTTTGTGGAAATGAAATAAATATATACATGCCGCCTGCGTGCGAACTAGATGCATGATCCCCATTGTCAAAAACCGCGAGGTTTTAAGGTAGAGCGAGGAGCCGTACTAGGGACGGTCCCGGTTTAACTACCCTGCCGTTATGCTGCCGAAATTTTGAATAATATTCTTGTGTTTGAATTATTTTCATATGCTTAAACTATATTTATTCATTGTATAGAAAACATTCATGTGTTGAATTGATATTCATTCGTTGATTAGAAATTCATGTGTTGAATGGTATTCATATTTTGAAATAAATCGTTTGATAATAAAAATCACATTTTTATCTACATATATAAACTATAGAAAACATTCATGTGTTGAATTGATATTCATTCGTTGATTAGAAATTCATGTGTTGAATGGTATTCATATTTTGAAATAAATTGTTTGATAATAAAAATCACCTTTTATCGACTATATGAACTGTGTAAAATAATCTCGTTTTAAAAAGAAATTGTTTTAGGATAAAAATCCCATTTTTATCACCAACTTGAACTATATAGAAAAATAGTGTTTTGAAATGAATTGTTTTACAATAAAAATCACATTTTTATTATATGCATAAATCGTTGAAGTGTGAAGTGTTAAAAATAGCCACTTGTTCTAAATAAACATATATGAGTTGAAATATTCATTAAATAGCTAATGAAATGATCTGCACCTATTTATGTAACATTAGAATGAATGGTGTTTTTAAACCAAATAGAAATCAAATATGAAGTCGAATAGAAAATGATAAATGATAAGAACCGTGTATATGTGTACATACATATTCATTGAACAGGTTATAACAAAGGGGCTAGAGAAGAGGAATAAAATTTTGTGCCTGACAAATAGGTACACATTTACTGCTTTGTTTGGGTGATGATTTTATGAGCCTGTTGGCTAGCCGCTTGGCTTTTTCTTTTTCTTTTTGAGATTAGAAGGACCGGGAACGCTATTTGCGATTTCCCGATGCTCCCGGTGCAGGGGAGGTTATGGAGAAATTTTCCAAAATTTTAAGGTGTTAGAAAAATATTTGAAGTGAAAACGATATGGAAATCATTGAATGAACTATATTTATATAAATATATAAATATAAATAAAATTAAAACGAAACGAACCCGTGCAGTTCGTATTTTGAAACCATGATTTCAAACGACTAGTGCGGGAAATCCGACCATTGGATTTTCCCGAAACCTCAACCGTTGGGTTCGCCTTGGAAATATCTTTCCAACGGCACCAACCTTGTAAAAATCCAACGGTTGGATTGTCTGGAATGTTTAATTCAAATCTGAAGAAAAACAGCGCCAGAAGCGATTATATTTATATATATATAAATATAATTATATATTTAATCGAATAACGACGCTGCAGTTCGTATTTTGAAATCGAAAATTCAAACGATTGTACCGGGAGATCCGACCGTCGGATTTTCCCGAAACTGGAACCGTTGGATTCGTTTTGAAAAGACCTTTCTAATGATGTAAATTTTGTGAAGATCCAACGGTTAGATTTTCAGATATGTGTGAATCAAATCTGAAGAAAAACAGCGCCACGGCCGCTGTATGGCCCGAAGCGTCGTTTTGAATAAAATGGCTATTTTAAAATAAATAAAAATAGCGATAAATAGTTGTAAAATATCATAAGCGATATGGAATAGAAATAAACTGAATTTGTTCGATTTATGTGGCTTTTGATGGTTGAATGTGTTTGGTGTGAAAATTACATTAAAAGAACACAATTGGTGTTGTCGAATAATTTAACCATTGAAATAAATTGATTTGAAATTCTAAATATATGTGAATTATTTGAGAAGGCCGAGTTAATTCTCATTTCAAATAATTGACCGACGATTGAAAGTCGAAGATGAAGACGATGGTCGAAGACCGGAGATCTTCACCTCGTTTGGATGGTAACCGAGGTCCTGATTGGGAGGCATCCCGAAATATGGATAATGAGTGGTGATCGTCCAGGCGTACGTGGTGGTCGAAGGGTTTGCGAGGTATTTAGTGCCTCCGGTTTCGTTCAGACCCAGAACGGACTTGTAAATGGACTGTGTGTCTGACATTGGATTTTATTCTGTGTTGATTGATCTCTATTAAATATACATCTGTTTGGCGGCGGAGAATTTATTCTTTTGCTTAACGCCCTTCTCTGAGACGCACGAGCTCAGAGGTTGTATATCGATGGACATCAGTCGCATGGCATGAATTGCCTGTGTGGCATGCTAAGATGCAGTGATCAGGACTTCTGTTGAAAAGCAAAGTCTTGTGGTGATGATCAAAGCACCGCCTGTGTGGCGTAGCTTTGTGTATAACGTGAATTCGCGAGCCTCACACCCCGGTATGAACCTAAAACGGGAGAGGACATCAGGGAGGGCCTGCGTTTCTTTCTAGCTAGGGTGGTGTCAGTGACCTACCAGCCCTGACATTTATATACTTTTCACCTATGTGGTTGTTGCTGTTGCGAGGCGCCTCGGTTTGATCGGACGATCCGGGTCCGATGGAGTCATTCGTTGGCTCATTTACACCCCAAAGGGTGGGGAAACGCAGTGTTCAGGAATTTTAATCCACATCGGTGGACCGGCCCTGACGATCCAAGGGTCACTCGAGCTCTGATCCTGAGGGGCGGGCTAGAGCGTCTCGAATTCGGTAAGGACTATATTTTGCCTTGGTTCATGACGTAAATCCAATTCCCAAATACGACATCGTGCGGTTTTGATTGTATATATATATGGCGACATGATGTATGGTACCCATGCCGTCTATGATTGATAGTTATGATTTGAAATTGTTTTGAAACATATAAACACTAGTCAATAATATCAAATGCCTTTGTTTTATTCGTATCAATCATATTTTGGCCATTATAAGGTAAAACTCTATCCTACGGTTTGCGCTGCATTGTGTGATGGGTACTGAGTCTTATAATGGCTTCATTTTTGTTAAAAGCATAGAGATGTTTAAAAGAAAGATTTGTTTTAAAGCAATGGCAATCCAATGGAGTAAACCCGTTCCACGAAAGTGGTGTGGTCCTGTGATTAGCCATATTATATATGTGTTGAATAGATTTCTCATACCAGTCCCATGACTGACTCGTAGTTTGTTTCACTCTCAAACTCGGGTGCCCCCTTTTTCCACACGGGCAGCCTTGTATTCAGGTTAGTTGTTTCTTTCTGGATAGCTGGAGCTGAAGATGGATTCTATCATTTATTTCCTTTTATGCTGTTCAGCTCCTATTGTACATATTTTGTTTATTTCCGCTGTAGACATTTATGTATAGCTGAACTGTATTTGTACTAAGTAAGATCCTGTATGCTGTGTAACTCTGATGATTACTTTTATCCAGTATATTTTGTTGTTCATATCTGGTGTATTTATTTAATTCTGTTCTGCTATTATATGTTTCTGTGTTATATTCCAAAGATAACCTTGTTTCCGTGAGAACGGGAAATCGGGTCGTCTCATCGTGGTATCAGAGCTTTGGTTAAGCTTAGTTCTGGAATATAACATGTGAACGAACTCGTCAGAAATAGAACCAGTAGTGTTCTAGGACGGGTAACTCAATACAGATAGGATAAGTAATATCCTAGTATGAGTAAAGCAGAATGAAATTACACCTTGATAGACACATTTACATTTGAAGTATGTGTTTCTATATTTTAAACTATCTTTTCTGTGACCTGACACTTGATCTGCTAATTGCAGAAGTACTAGAAAAATGAGTGCCAGAAGCAGAAGGAATACAGAACCCAATCTAGAGGCTCTATTCAAGAGATACCGAAATCTAGGTGGAGCCCAATTCTCGGGCAGTGAATCTATTTTTCAAACTCAAGCTTGGATGAGTTCTGTCGAGAGAGTCTTTGAGCATATCCAGCTGAGAGATGACCAGAAACGGTTAGTAGCATCTTGGGCGCTCAAAGAAGAAGCTTTAATCTGGTGGGAATCAATCATCAGAAATAATCCAGAAGGTGATATCACCTGGGACAGATTCAAAGTGATTTTCTTAGAAAGATTTACTCCTCCCGAAGCAACTGAGCGATTATGTGATGAATTTTCTTATCTAATACGAGGAGACATGACAATTCCCGAATATCATAAGAAATTCAATGAACTTTCTCACTTTGCCCCTCATCTAATTGAAAATCCAAAGAGGAAAAATCTGAGATTTATTCACGGACTTCAAAGGAAATACCAGAATAAAGTATTGGGGCATGTGAAGCTTCCTTTTTCTGAAATGATATATATGGCCTATCAGTATGAAGATCTCCATAAGAAAGGAATGTTATGCGACGAAGAAGAAGTCAGTTCTAGTGACATGGCAAAGTCAGAAACTGATATTCCTGAAGCCAATACAAGGTTGGAGGTCAATAAGAAGCCCAGTGCCAAGAGAAAAAGGGCTGAATCTGGGAGCGAACGAATAACGACCGCCACGTGCTCAAGCTGCAATAGAAAAGGACATTTGGCGATAAGTTGTAAATCTTGGAACCAACAAAGAAAGAATAAGTTCCCACCCAAGAAGGGATTTCAAGAGAATAGGAAATGTGGTGGATGCCATCAGGCGGGTCATCTTTTAAAGGCCTGCCCGCTATTCAGAAAGACTGAAATAGTTCAAGTAAATGAAGTAGCAGAAACTTCCGAGCCCTCATCTGATCAGGAAAGGTCTGATGTTTTAGAAGGCACGCTCAATGTCAAAAACATTCCAGTTAAAGTACTGTTTGACACTGGCGCATCACGAAGCTTTATTGCAAAGAGTGCAGTCAAGAAGTTGGATTTGAATTTGAAGAAGCTTAAAGAGCCAATGACTGTCCGAAATCCAGTTGGAGGTTCCATCAATCTCAGTTGGGTTTGTGCAGTACCCGTCTCTTTTTATTGCTATAAATTCCCTATTATCTCTGTCGTCATGAATTTTGATGAATTCGATCTTATTTTGGGATTAGATTGGTTAACCAAATATGAAGCAGAGGTTAGATGCGCCGAGAGAGTTGTTAGAGCTAAGATTAAATCCGGGAGTTATATAACCATACCGTGTGAAGGTCAGAATGCTAATAGAAAAGACTTCTGGGCAGCTCTAAATGTTTCTCCGGACCAAATAGAAAATGTCCCTGAAATCGCAGAGAATATTCCCGACCTCATCAAAGATATTCCTGTCGTCAAGAACTATGCGGACGTATTCGAAGAAGTTGTTCGCTTACCCCCGCAGAGAGAAATAGATTTCAAGATTGCTTTGATTCCCAATGCAAGGCCGGTAGTTCACGCTATTCGAAGAATGTCCTTGAAAGAGAAGGAGGAATTAGACAATCAAACAAGACAGCTAGTATGGAAAGGTCTGATCAGGCCTAGTTTCTCTGATTGGGGTGCAGCCGTGGTATTTGTCCCAAAGTCTGACGGTACTCTACGTCTATGTGTGGATTATCGTGATCTGAACAAACAGACAATAAAGAACAAATATCCATTGCCGCGGATTGATGATTTGTTGGATCGATTAAATGGAGCACAAGTATTCTCACGAATGGACCTAGCTACAGGTTTCCATCAACTTCGAATTGCCGAAGAGTGTGTTCCAATGACAGCATTCAGAGGTCCCGACTTATTCTACGAGTGGTTAGTAATGCCGATCGGCTTATGTAACGCTCCAGCTTACTTCGTCGATTTAATGAACAGAGTATTCAGAGGGGTTTTGAATAAATTTTTTCTGGTTTTCATTGATGATATCCTAATCTTCTCTAAATCAAAGGCCGAACATGAAAAGCATCTGGAACAGGTTCTAGAAATCCTCAGAAGGAATATATTGAAAGCCAAGTTTTCCAAATGTATATTCTGGCAAGATGAAGTGAAATTTCTGGGCCATGTTGTATCAAAAGAAGGAATTGCCGTGGATCCAAGCAAAATCACGGCTATTCAAAATTGGAAACAGCCCAGTACCCCCACTGAAGTCCGTAGTTTTCTCGGATTGGCTAGTTATTACCGGAAATTCGTTAAAGACTTTTCAAAGATATGTGGTCACTTAACGAAGCTTACAAAGAAGCATTCTAAATTCAAATGGACTCCAGAAAGTGAGGAAGCTTTCGAAGAGCTAAAGTTAAGATTAACGACAGCTCCAGTGTTAACCATCATCGATGGCAACCAGGATTTAAAAGTATGGACTGATGCTTCTAGAGAAGGCCTTGGCGCAGTGTTAATGCAAAGAGGCCAAGTAATTGCTTATGCTAGCCGTCAACTGAAGCCGCACGAGAAGAACTATGTAACTCATGATCTTGAGTTATTGGCTATCATATTCTCTTTGAAAATCTGGAGACACTATCTTCTGGGCGAGAGATTTGAACTGTTTACAGATCACCAGTCGTTAAAGTATCTGTTCACTCAGAAGGACTTAAATCTGAGACAGCAACGTTGGCTGGAGTTTCTTGCGGCATATGACTTTGAAATTATATATACTCCAGGAAAAGCCAATGTTGTGGCCGATGCATTAAGCCGAAAGAATGAAATGATCGCCAGTTTTATTATCACGACTTCATTGCTAGATAAAATATCTGCTCTTCAGGAGGATGATCACTTCATTCGGAAGATCAGAGGGATAATTCAACAAGGCGAACCCTCGAGTTTTCAAGTTGATAATGAGGGGATTCTAAGGCTCAAAGGTCGAATATGCGTTCCTAACATTCCTGAACTTCGAAAGGAAGTACTGGATGAATGCCACAAGTCAAAACACAGTATCCATCCGGTAGTAAGCAAAATGTATAATGACATCAAACGCACCTTCTGGTGGAAGTCGATGAAGAGAGACATTTCCTTATATGTTAGCCGGTGCCCTACTTGCCAACTAGTCAAAGGTGACCAACAGAAATTGGCTGGATTATTACAACCGCTAGAAGTTCCTGGTTGGAAGTGGGAACATATTTCTATGGATTTCATCGATGGTTTGCCCAGAACAAGAAAAGGAAATGACAGTATTTGGGTGATCGTAGATCGTTTCACGAAGACCGCCCATTTCATACCTGTCAAATCAAATAGAACTGCTCAGAGTCTGGCGCAGATTTACGTCAGGGAAATAGTTAGACTGCATGGAGTGCCGCTCAGTATAGTAAGTGATAGAGATACAATATTCACTAGCAAATTGTGGGAAGCATTTCAAGTTGAGCTGGGAACGAAGTTAAACTTGAGCACCGCTTATCATCCTCAGACAGACGGTCAGACTGAGAGGGTGAATCGCATTTTAGAAGATCTATTGCGGGCTTGTGTTCTAGATTTCGGTGGATCATGGGAAGACCATCTGCATTTGGCTGAATTCTCTTATAACAACAGCTATCAGGCAAGCCTGACAATGTCGCCATTCGAATCATTGTATGGTAGACCGTGCCGATCTCCTGCTTGTTGGGTCGAGCCTGGAAATAGACTTGTGTTGGGTCCCGATATGATTCGAGAAGCTGCCGACAAAGTCGATTTTATTAAGAAGCGATTACTCGCCGCTCAAAGCCGACAAAAGAGCTATGCCGATAGAAGAAGAAGAGATATATCCTTTGAAGTTGGCGACTATGTATATTTGAAAGTATCACCGATGAGAGGAGTTATCCGGTTCGGTAAAACAGGAAAGTTAGCGCCCAAATTCATTGGTCCGTTTCCTATTCTGGAACGGATTGGGACTCTCGCATATAAAGTTAAATTGCCAGACTGGTTGCCTGGAGTGCATGATGTATTTCATATATCTCAACTTCGAAAGCACGTTCATGATCCAGACTTGATCGTGGAAGAAGCAGCTCAACAGGATATTGAAATTACTCCAGAATTAGCCGTGAGGCGTGAGCCGCTAAAGATTATCGGCAAAGAAACCAAAGAGCTGAGAAACAAGAAGGTTCACTTAGTCAAAGTGCAATGGAGTGGAGATCCGCGAGATTGTACTTGGGAAACTGAGGAGAGCATTCAGAAAGCTTATCCTAGGTGCCGAGTAGATATCTCTGATTGACTCCGGTGCAAGGTACATTTACCATACTTTGCATTACCATTTAATTCTCTAATCTGTTGAAATTTTCTTTTCATGGATGTGCACTTTTAAATTATATGGTCTGAATGATTTTGAAGGGGTATAAAATTTGATTAGTATATTTTTGAAGGTTAAAAACAATTGGATTGGTTCTTGTGTTGTGTGATTGTAGATTTATCAAACCACTTTCGACTTTGTTCCTTTTCGGGGACGAAAAGTTTTAAGTGGGGGAGATTGTAACGACCCAGAAAATCTGAACCAATTTAAAAATTTTAAATTGGCTAAAATAATGGATTTTAAATATTTAAAATAAATATTTTAAATAATGGCGATGAAAACTGGGTTTGAATCGACAATTGAAAACGAATATAATTAATTATAATTATAAACAAGGCCTGAAATGCCGTGGCAGTTTTAAAAATTGAATTCAAACTTTGTCGGACTGTACCGGGTGCAAAACAATCCGGATTTTAGTGAAACCAAAAATATTTAAATCTGTCAGTGAATATCTTTCTAACGAATCCGACCAATCGAAATTTGATAGCGGGAATCAGAAGATATGTCCAGTTAAAAATTCTGAATAGTCGCTATGGAATTCAGGCCCTTAAAAATGGACATTTTGCAAACGACCTCGGATTTCGATGAAACCACTTTTGTTGGATCCGCAGTGTCAAGTTATTGCTAGGTTTCAAATTTCATAATTTTTCGAATCAATATGTGAGCATGGCAAAGGAAAACGCGTTTGACCAGTTTCAGATGATTTTAATCGACTGGAAATTGGCCATTTTTCAAACGGTCTCAGAATTCGACGAAACTAGTTTTGTTAGGACCGTATCGGCAATACGAAGCTAGAAAATATTTTTCTGGAATTTTTCTAGTTAGTATGTGACCCCGGTAATTGGAAATGTACGTTTAAAATTCAATATAAGGATTTAAATGTAAATTCAACGGGAACTGATTGTAACGATCAAATCAGCTTACGATACATATCCCATTGTGTTCGGAATGGGGGTAAAACGCTATGGGCGACAGGAGGTGGGCCTCGTTTCGAGGTCGTAAGTAAAAGTCAACCTTGTTGCAAAATATAAATAATTAAATAATAAAATAATAAAAATAATTTTAATTTCTCCCCTTATCCTTCGTTCTGCCCCCCCCCCCCCGTTCATTTCGATTTCAACCAGAAAGAAAAGAAAAAAAGACCCTAAAACTCGACGGCGACGCCACCACCGAAGACCACCTCCGACCTGCGACACTCTCTCCTCCGCTTCACTCTCCCTCCTCCGCATCGCGACACCCGATTAGCCCCCCCCCTCGAAGCCATCGCGAGCGAATCGAGCCGCCGCCTCGAAGCCAGACTCCACCTTCCACCGTCGTAGCTTCCTCCGCCCCTCCTACGACCAACGCAGCCAACCGCCACTGCTCCGACGACCCCCTCCTCCTTAACAAATCAATGTAAGTTTATTTTATTTTATTTTATTTTATTTTAGGTATAAAACTGATTTATTTTAATTAAGGGTTTAATTCTGATTTTTAAAAGCATGTAAAACTGAATTTTTTTTTAAAGAATGTAAAACTGATTTTTTTTTAAAAAAGAATGTAAAACTGATTTTTTTTTTAAAAGAATGTAAAACTGAATTTTATAAAGATTTAAAACTGAATTTTATAAAGCATATTGTAATGTCCCGCATTTTTACCGGTCCATAATTGAATATTTAAATCAGTTTAAATATTGAACTCGTATGATAAGTGGATTTATATATTAATTAAACGAAGTTGAACGTATAAAAATATATATTAAATATAATCGAGCTCAGAACGACGCTGCAATTCGTGATTTAACGTTCTGAACTTCAACTGAGTATACAGAAACCAGTTTAAATCAGATTTCTGCGAAATAAGAAACATTGGAATCTGTTGAACTGTATCTTTCTGACAGAAGTGAAATATTGAGATTTCGTCGTACAGATTGCAAGATATGTCAAAATCAAATATTCAGAAAGTCGCTATGAAATCGTATATCGACCATAACGGTTTATTTGAAATAACTGCTTATCGGTTTCGAATTTAGACAAGGTTCTTTTGAGGCGCAGCGATAATTTAATTTTTAGAATTTTACTGTAATTTTTAATTAATTAAATAAGCAACTTTTTATTTGAAGTAGTGTGCACCCTGTATCGGTATTTCGGGGTTTCAAAATATGAGTTCACCTACCGATATTATTATATTTTTGGAATCGGGACACATCGTTTGTCACAATGATATTTTTATTTTTGTCCATAACGGTACAGATATGCGTAGAATTTTGTGTGGTGGGGTACCGTTATAATTTAAATAGATGCCTACCCTACTCTCTATGGACATGTGCAAACTTCACCACGTCCATGCTTTCCAACGCAATACTGATTGAAGTGAAAACTCAAGAAACACTATCCATTTTAGCTGTGATGTGAAGACTCTTGCGCAGACCTGATGGTGGATACACGTTGAAAATTTCACCACCTAAAACTAAAGCCTAAACTAAAGCACATGCACACGCACTGCATGCCTACCATTTCAGTCACCCCCTAATCTAGACTACCCCGCATGCCTTCACAATGAAGCATCAGTGAAGGGAAACCATGGAAACTAGTTTCGAGAAAATCTAAACCATTTAATACGTCCAGCGTATTTTCAAATCACGTAAATTTGCTTCAGAACCTCGCCGCAATAATATCGCTGACGCGCTTGTTTATTTGTCTCGTCATTTTCTCTGCTGTGTGGTTCAAAGTGTATGTAGCATTCAGCTATGCTTACTTGAGCTATTCGTCCTATTCTGATGTACACCCTGTACTCTGTCTTTGAAGTAAAAACATACCATAATATTATATCCTACCTAAAACGTACGAAGGCACCAACCATGTTTTATGAAATGCACGTGGCAAACAAAATAAGCAGACCTATGTTTTCACACATCCCCACCACCGTAGACGAGTTATCACTCATCATACCAGACTATCTACCAGCCTATTCTCTGAAACTTACACAGAACCTATTCTATCCTATATACCTTGATATGTCACCCTCCATAGTTGCACAAACCAACCTGGCCATTTTCCCTTTTCAGAATACACGTTTGATCCTAGTCAAAATAAATGAAGCACATGGAAACTGATCCAACGAAAAGAGCTACTCTATATATCAGTACAAACCCTATATCCGTGGCCTCCAAGTTATCATACAGTATAAATACTCAACCTTGCTCCACCGTTACTCAGCAAGACAAACGAAAAAAAAAAAAAAAAAAAGAAAATAATACTGAAACAAGATCCGTTGCTTGTCCCTAGTCGAGAGCTTTGAGTGTGATGTTAAGTGCGTTCATGGTGTCAGGTTGATGGACGTTGGCTTTGTGAAGAACGCAGGGTAAGGGGGAGCTCGGGTTTGGAATACTAGAAGTGATGGACGTGAACTGGAGGGTGAGAGCGGTAACATGAAGTGTACATGCAAGAGTTGTACGTAAGGTGAAGTGGCATGGCTGGGAATTTCGACAATAGGGTGGAGTTTTTGATAAAGGGGGACCTAAAGTTTGAAGCAGTGGGTTGCTTGCATGACGCTAGGAAAGAGAAGGAGTTTGGGTTGTTTAAAAGTTCGGCAAGGAGGTTGGTGGAGTGTGGCAATCGAAGTACGGTGGTTTTAAAAAAGAGAGTTAGGGGTTGTTGTAATGCCAGACGAAGTGATGATGTAGGATTTGTAGTAGAAAACAATGTTGTAGGGAGTAAAGTAAGAACAGGGATTACAATATAAGGAATGATGGAAGGACCATACTGATTGGGTGAGTAGTACATGCGGTTGCATGTGAGGATATTTGGGAGGACTTATTTTAACGTTGTGAAGGGATGGAGTACATAGGAGCTGTACAAACCATTGTGACTGGAAACATAAGATGGAGCTGCAAGCGCGATAGTAGGAGAATGGCTCGAGGACGGAGGGGCCGACGTGCCTAACATCGCGAGTATGGAGCATGTCGAGCTTGATAGTGTGGAACGATGGAGGACGGGGAACTCGAAGTGGTATGTTAATAGGAGAGAATAAGGAACGCTGGGAGGAAAATATCAGAGGGTCTTTTCACGAAAAGGTAAAACATTGGTGACGAAGTTGTGGCTATACTGGAACCGGTCTAAAGTGATTTGGCGCTCGTCTGAATTCAGGCAAAATAAACCGCTCAACCAAATCAGATCTATCATCGCAAATCGTTATTTAACGGTTAACGCGCCAAGGTGAGTAAATTCACTAACTCTCTTTTTATTTAAAATATTTTAATTATATTTTAAAAAATGGTTGGATGCTGTGAGATGGTTGTTTAGGCAAATTATGGTTAAATTGGTTGGAATATCACTTATCGTTGCATATGTACACATCACCGGTTGGATACTGATTTCATCGATTTTAATATTTCCTAGTATGGAATCAGTGTTAATTGTTGACTAACATCGGTGGATGCAGGAAAACGGTTGGAGGAATCCAACCGGATTCCTCAATATTTATATGTACTGTGTGTTTTATATAGATGCACTGTTTGAACCCAAATGACTTTTGAAACCTTGTGTTAATACTAGCGTTGAATGGAAATTCAAACGTTATTTTGATTTAATCAATAGATGATATCGATTAAGATAGTGGCAACAACCAACCATAAATGTATCATTTGTTTTAACCGCTATTGTTTTACAAAAATCCCACCGTGTGCGAAGCACGTGTTTCACCATACTTACTAAATGATTTGGTAAGTGGATTCTTATATTGATAAGATTAATAAGTAAGTAGGCGGAGATTAACTTGATGATTATTAACAAGTATTTATTGTTTTAAGAACAATTAAATGAGATATTTACAAATAGATTTTGTAACAGAAAAAGGTGTCAAGATTTAATAACGGAAAGAGATGTCAATATTTTGTAACGGAAAGATATGTCAATATTTTTGTAACGGAAAGAGATGTCAATATTTTTGTAACGGAAAGAGATGTCAATATTTTTGTAACGGAAAGAAGTGTCGAGATTAATTATAAAGTGGAATATAGTAGCGTGTTGCAAGTTTGAACTATAGCGATAAAATAACGCTGTGACTAGGCCAAAGCGTGACTGTTATGTCAAAGTTAATTATAAAGGAGATTATCACAGCGTATGACCAGTTTTGAACTATAACGATAAATTAGCGCTGTTGACCAAACTTAAGTATGATTTTTATATAGCACTACCCCCTAGGGAATGTAAACAGTTTGTTTTGAAATCCACTTATTCTAAAGTAATAAGTAACGATGATTATTCAAGGAAATAAAAGAACGAGTAGTGAAGAATCGTTTCAGAAAACGATGACAACATTACGACGTTTGAAATATGATTAGAGTTAAATAACACTATTAGAAATGGGAAATAAAATTCGATGATGACGAATGTTAAATAAAGTGCCGTTGTTGTGTGATGTTTAGTTGAACATTTTAATGGATGTTGTTTTTACTTCGATAGTTAAATAACCGACTATCGAAGTGTTTTGACCATCGTTGTCAATTCGGAGAGACCGGTTGGATATATTATCCGAGAACCACTCCGTATAGGCATAAACGCTGCGTATTCGATTATGCTGAAGAAAATTGAAGACGGAGTAAAATGCAAGGGTCGTCCTGTTTCAGAATGATGTTTCTGTTTGTCCAGTCCCAGGACAACTTGTATGGACGAATGTCTGACAGAGTATTCCTACCGGTCACATAAGACGATCTTTTCAAGGTATTACGTCTGGTGGCAGAGAAATTCGTTTCTCTTAGCTTTTATACCCGTAATATTTTGGGAAGATCAACTAGTGATTTGACGGGTTTGACGATGTGGCATTCAAAGTATATGGTGGCCAGATGTTCTAAAAGGTAGGCGTAGCCTCAAGCTTCACAACCGGGAAATGACAAAAATCGGGCAGGCAGCATGGCTATGTGGGTCGCTCCCATTAGGGTGTATAATCACCCATCTAGAGAAATTCCTTTTGTTTCTAAATCTATCGATTCTGCCCATTCGGGAACGGTGGTTTGAGTCCAACCGTTGGTGATATACATTCGATACACTCAAGCGAAATGAGTGGTCGGTCATGCGTGGGCCGGGTTGCAAGACGTTCTTGTTGAACCCAGGTGTATTCGCCTCTAGAGATACATCATCGGAAGGTGGTCTCATACCTTGTCATAGTTGGAATCCAATCTCCAATAAGCGCCCTGCGGTTTTTGATTTTATACTATATGTAGAGCGTGAGATGCAAGCGTTCTACTATTTGGTTATTTATTTGATTAGACATTATTATAATATCACTGGATTTTGATATCAAAAATGGTTTGGGTTATAGTAAGGTAAAAACCATCCGTATTTATGTGTGGACTGGTCTTACTATTATCCTTTTCTTTCGAAAGATCTTTGAAGTTAAATCATATGGTTGGAATTTACTCACACCAGTCCCATGACTGACCCAGAGTTTATTTTGTTTGTTTTTCCCTAAACTCTTGGGTGCCCAAATTTGTACGGGCAGTCAAGTGTTTCAGGCTTTACAGATACACTTGGAGGAGCTTGAAGACGAAGTTTCCACTATTGATTATTTAGAGTTATTTCCGCTGCATCAAATGTTATGTTGTACTCTGATATGGTATGTATACACAAAACAGATTTGTATTTCAAAGTTATGTTATATAATATATTTTATTCGTTCCGCTGTGAGATTCGTGTTTACTCTGATTATGTTCAGCTGTGTTCTTCTTCTTCTCCTATTCTATTAGTTCTATCTTATCTCCCTCATCCTCTAATTTCTTTCTATTAATGATCTGGTATTTTCGATGTCTGAATAGTTGACGCTGGGTTTGTGTCGATTTTCGGAGTCGGAAATCGCTCGGGTCGTTACAGTGGTATCAGAGCTGAAGGTTAAGTGATTACCTTGGCTCTGTGGCGTGACTCAATAGAGATAAGGTCAGCAGTACCTTAGATTGAGTTTGAGTGTATATATATGAGCGCGTATTTGTAAATTAATATAAAAACTGTTTTATATCGTGTTGACTGGTCAGTCGAGAGGTTTATGAATTCTGGTCGAAACAGTAATGCAAACTGTATCGATAGGTGTTTCTAAACTCTTGAATAGAGCATTTTCGACACGGTATGTTTTGGAGAAGAGGGTAAATGAAATAATCCTACCCGAAATATATTTTGATATAAAGAAAGCATATATATTGGAATTGTTATAATATATTGGGTGTGTTAATTGTAATTATAATCGAATAAGGTTATAAGTGAAATGGTATATAACCAATGAGAATTCGTATAAGCGAAATCAGATGGATTGAATCTGAATGTAAACCAGAATTGGAGTTAAATCTCAGAAACTGGAATTGGTGTTTGAAATTGAATTTTGAATTATATAAGGAAATTTTAAGATCCTGGGAAATTTTCTAAGTGTTGGAAAGATATTTTTGAAGTAAATTTCAAATAAAAGTATTTGAATATGAATTTTGGAAAGTGGTATAGTATTGAACTCACTTTGATCGCTGGGAAATAAATTCCGATGATGAACCGCGGCATTATCGGTGTTCATTTTCGAATTTCTAAGTGAGTGATTACTACCAAAGATTTTGTTTGAAATAAGTTGTTCGAATATTCAAATATTTTGAATTTCTATGTTTCAAATAAATATATGATTTCAAACTGATTTGGAAAAAAAATCCCAGGGATTTGAATTTTGAAATTTTTACTTATGAAGTATATAAATAATGAATTTGACTAAGTCAAATAAAATTTGAGTTGAATTGAAGCCAAGTAGGTGGAAAATGCACTAGAATAAGGATTTGATTTGGCAAAGTAGTTGAGTTGTGGAACCAAACTTTGTTTGGAAATTTGATTATTTGGAATTGAAATTGAACTGGAGTTTGAAAAAGAAACTTGAGTTGGGATGTAAGAGAATTATTGATTGAGAATAAACTGACTGGAGATCAGTTGGAGATGCATTTGGGTATGCAGAATGGATTGCAAAATGGAAACGAGAAAGTTGGATGCCCGATAAAGGGAGAAGGCCAGAGTGGCGTGTGGTAATATTACCAAATGAACCGTGCAGCAGAGAGGCTGACAAAATTCTCCGAAAATTAAAGTGTTAGAAAATTTTCAGAATTTTTGAAAATTTTCGTTACAAAGAAGGGAATTAATATTTTGATCAGTTCAGTTGAAAACTGAAATTAGGGAGTAAACCAAAAAGATTTTTAACCTGTTTTCAACAGAGAATTGTAGCATTTTCTACATCTTAGCAATTTCGAGGACGAAATTATTTTAAGGGGGAAGGAATGTAATGTCCCGCATTTTTACCGGTCCATAATTGAATATTTAAATCAGTTTAAATATTGAACTCGTATGATAAGTGGATTTATATATTAATTAAACGAAGTTGAACGTATAAAAATATATATTAAATATAATCGAGCTCAGAACGACGCTGCAGTTCGTGATTTAACGTTCTGAACTTCAACTGAGTATACAGAAACCAGTTTAAATCAGATTTCTGCGAAATAAGAAACATTGGAATCTGTTGAACTGTATCTTTCTGACAGAAGTGAAATATTGAGATTTCGTCGTACAGATTGCAAGATATGTCAAAATCAAATATTCAGAAAGTCGCTATGAAATCGTATATCGACCATAACGGTTTATTTGAAATAACTGCTTATCGGTTTCGAATTTAGACAAGGTTCTTTTGAGGCGCAGCGATAATTTAATTTTTAGAATTTTACTGTAATTTTTAATTAATTAAATAAGCAACTTTTTATTTGAAGTAGTGTGCACCCTGTATCGGTATTTCGGGGTTTCAAAATATGAGTTCACCTACCGATATTATTATATTTTTGGAATCGGGACACATCGTTTGTCACAATGATATTTTTATTTTTGTCCATAACGGTACAGATATGCGTAGAATTTTGTGTGGTGGGGTACCGTTATAATTTAAATAGATGCCTACCCTACTCTCTATGGACATGTGCAAACTTCACCACGTCCATGCTTTCCAACGCAATACTGATTGAAGTGAAAACTCAAGAAACACTATCCATTTTAGCTGTGATGTGAAGACTCTTGCGCAGACCTGATGGTGGATACACGTTGAAAATTTCACCACCTAAAACTAAAGCCTAAACTAAAGCACATGCACACGCACTGCATGCCTACCATTTCAGTCACCCCCTAATCTAGACTACCCCGCATGCCTTCACAATGAAGCATCAGTGAAGGGAAACCATGGAAACTAGTTTCGAGAAAATCTAAACCATTTAATACGTCCAGCGTATTTTCAAATCACGTAAATTTGCTTCAGAACCTCGCCGCAATAATATCGCTGACGCGCTTGTTTATTTGTCTCGTCATTTTCTCTGCTGTGTGGTTCAAAGTGTATGTAGCATTCAGCTATGCTTACTTGAGCTATTCGTCCTATTCTGATGTACACCCTGTACTCTGTCTTTGAAGTAAAAACATACCATAATATTATATCCTACCTAAAACGTACGAAGGCACCAACCATGTTTTATGAAATGCACGTGGCAAACAAAATAAGCAGACCTATGTTTTCACACATCCCCACCACCGTAGACGAGTTATCACTCATCATACCAGACTATCTACCAGCCTATTCTCTGAAACTTACACAGAACCTATTCTATCCTATATACCTTGATATGTCACCCTCCATAGTTGCACAAACCAACCTGGCCATTTTCCCTTTTCAGAATACACGTTTGATCCTAGTCAAAATAAATGAAGCACATGGAAACTGATCCAACGAAAAGAGCTACTCTATATATCAGTACAAACCCTATATCCGTGGCCTCCAAGTTATCATACAGTATAAATACTCAACCTTGCTCCACCGTTACTCAGCAAGACAAACGAAAAAAAAAAAAAAAAAAGAAAATAATACTGAAACAAGATCCGTTGCTTGTCCCTAGTCGAGAGCTTTGAGTGTGATGTTAAGTGCGTTCATGGTGTCAGGTTGATGGACGTTGGCTTTGTGAAGAACGCAGGGTAAGGGGGAGCTCGGGTTTGGAATACTAGAAGTGATGGACGTGAACTGGAGGGTGAGAGCGGTAACATGAAGTGTACATGCAAGAGTTGTACGTAAGGTGAAGTGGCATGGCTGGGAATTTCGACAATAGGGTGGAGTTTTTGATAAAGGGGGACCTAAAGTTTGAAGCAGTGGGTTGCTTGCATGACGCTAGGAAAGAGAAGGAGTTTGGGTTGTTTAAAAGTTCGGCAAGGAGGTTGGTGGAGTGTGGCAATCGAAGTACGGTGGTTTTAAAAAAGAGAGTTAGGGGTTGTTGTAATGCCAGACGAAGTGATGATGTAGGATTTGTAGTAGAAAACAATGTTGTAGGGAGTAAAGTAAGAACAGGGATTACAATATAAGGAATGATGGAAGGACCATACTGATTGGGTGAGTAGTACATGCGGTTGCATGTGAGGATATTTGGGAGGACTTATTTTAACGTTGTGAAGGGATGGAGTACATAGGAGCTGTACAAACCATTGTGACTGGAAACATAAGATGGAGCTGCAAGCGCGATAGTAGGAGAATGGCTCGAGGACGGAGGGGCCGACGTGCCTAACATCGCGAGTATGGAGCATGTCGAGCTTGATAGTGTGGAACGATGGAGGACGGGGAACTCGAAGTGGTATGTTAATAGGAGAGAATAAGGAACGCTGGGAGGAAAATATCAGAGGGTCTTTTCACGAAAAGGTAAAACATTGGTGACGAAGTTGTGGCTATACTGGAACCGGTCTAAAGTGATTTGGCGCTCGTCTGAATTCAGGCAAAATAAACCGCTCAACCAAATCAGATCTATCATCGCAAATCGTTATTTAACGGTTAACGCGCCAAGGTGAGTAAATTCACTAACTCTCTTTTTATTTAAAATATTTTAATTATATTTTAAAAAATGGTTGGATGCTGTGAGATGGTTGTTTAGGCAAATTATGGTTAAATTGGTTGGAATATCACTTATCGTTGCATATGTACACATCACCGGTTGGATACTGATTTCATCGATTTTAATATTTCCTAGTATGGAATCAGTGTTAATTGTTGACTAACATCGGTGGATGCAGGAAAACGGTTGGAGGAATCCAACCGGATTCCTCAATATTTATATGTACTGTGTGTTTTATATAGATGCACTGTTTGAACCCAAATGACTTTTGAAACCTTGTGTTAATACTAGCGTTGAATGGAAATTCAAACGTTATTTTGATTTAATCAATAGATGATATCGATTAAGATAGTGGCAACAACCAACCATAAATGTATCATTTGTTTTAACCGCTATTGTTTTACAAAAATCCCACCGTGTGCGAAGCACGTGTTTCACCATACTTACTAAATGATTTGGTAAGTGGATTCTTATATTGATAAGATTAATAAGTAAGTAGGCGGAGATTAACTTGATGATTATTAACAAGTATTTATTGTTTTAAGAACAATTAAATGAGATATTTACAAATAGATTTTGTAACAGAAAAAGGTGTCAAGATTTAATAACGGAAAGAGATGTCAATATTTTGTAACGGAAAGATATGTCAATATTTTTGTAACGGAAAGAGATGTCAATATTTTTGTAACGGAAAGAGATGTCAATATTTTTGTAACGGAAAGAAGTGTCGAGATTAATTATAAAGTGGAATATAGTAGCGTGTTGCAAGTTTGAACTATAGCGATAAAATAACGCTGTGACTAGGCCAAAGCGTGACTGTTATGTCAAAGTTAATTATAAAGGAGATTATCACAGCGTATGACCAGTTTTGAACTATAACGATAAATTAGCGCTGTTGACCAAACTTAAGTATGATTTTTATATAGCACTACCCCCTAGGGAATGTAAACAGTTTGTTTTGAAATCCACTTATTCTAAAGTAATAAGTAACGATGATTATTCAAGGAAATAAAAGAACGAGTAGTGAAGAATCGTTTCAGAAAACGATGACAACATTACGACGTTTGAAATATGATTAGAGTTAAATAACACTATTAGAAATGGGAAATAAAATTCGATGATGACGAATGTTAAATAAAGTGCCGTTGTTGTGTGATGTTTAGTTGAACATTTTAATGGATGTTGTTTTTACTTCGATAGTTAAATAACCGACTATCGAAGTGTTTTGACCATCGTTGTCAATTCGGAGAGACCGGTTGGATATATTATCCGAGAACCACTCCGTATAGGCATAAACGCTGCGTATTCGATTATGCTGAAGAAAATTGAAGACGGAGTAAAATGCAAGGGTCGTCCTGTTTCAGAATGATGTTTCTGTTTGTCCAGTCCCAGGACAACTTGTATGGACGAATGTCTGACAGAGTATTCCTACCGGTCACATAAGACGATCTTTTCAAGGTATTACGTCTGGTGGCAGAGAAATTCGTTTCTCTTAGCTTTTATACCCGTAATATTTTGGGAAGATCAACTAGTGATTTGACGGGTTTGACGATGTGGCATTCAAAGTATATGGTGGCCAGATGTTCTAAAAGGTAGGCGTAGCCTCAAGCTTCACAACCGGGAAATGACAAAAATCGGGCAGGCAGCATGGCTATGTGGGTCGCTCCCATTAGGGTGTATAATCACCCATCTAGAGAAATTCCTTTTGTTTCTAAATCTATCGATTCTGCCCATTCGGGAACGGTGGTTTGAGTCCAACCGTTGGTGATATACATTCGATACACTCAAGCGAAATGAGTGGTCGGTCATGCGTGGGCCGGGTTGCAAGACGTTCTTGTTGAACCCAGGTGTATTCGCCTCTAGAGATACATCATCGGAAGGTGGTCTCATACCTTGTCATAGTTGGAATCCAATCTCCAATAAGCGCCCTGCGGTTTTTGATTTTATACTATATGTAGAGCGTGAGATGCAAGCGTTCTACTATTTGGTTATTTATTTGATTAGACATTATTATAATATCACTGGATTTTGATATCAAAAATGGTTTGGGTTATAGTAAGGTAAAAACCATCCGTATTTATGTGTGGACTGGTCTTACTATTATCCTTTTCTTTCGAAAGATCTTTGAAGTTAAATCATATGGTTGGAATTTACTCACACCAGTCCCATGACTGACCCAGAGTTTATTTTGTTTGTTTTTCCCTAAACTCTTGGGTGCCCAAATTTGTACGGGCAGTCAAGTGTTTCAGGCTTTACAGATACACTTGGAGGAGCTTGAAGACGAAGTTTCCACTATTGATTATTTAGAGTTATTTCCGCTGCATCAAATGTTATGTTGTACTCTGATATGGTATGTATACACAAAACAGATTTGTATTTCAAAGTTATGTTATATAATATATTTTATTCGTTCCGCTGTGAGATTCGTGTTTACTCTGATTATGTTCAGCTGTGTTCTTCTTCTTCTCCTATTCTATTAGTTCTATCTTATCTCCCTCATCCTCTAATTTCTTTCTATTAATGATCTGGTATTTTCGATGTCTGAATAGTTGACGCTGGGTTTTGTGTCGATTTTCGGAGTCGGAAATCGCTCGGGTCGTTACACATATAAAACTGATTTTAATTTTAAGTTAAAAGAAAAAGATTTGAACTTTAAACTGATTTTAAATTTTAAGTTAAAAGAAAAAGGTTTTAACTTTAAAAAGATCAGATTTGTAGAAAAGAAAAAATCATATTTTTATATATTGAAAGTCGAGGTAAAAATCATATTTTTATATATTGAAAGTCGAAGTAAAAATCATATTTTCATATATTGAAAGTCGAGGTAAAAATCATATTTTTATATATTGAAAGTCGAAGTAAAGATCATATTTTTATATATTGAATAACATAGTAAAAATTCGATTTTTACATATGTAGAGAATACGGGCGAAAGCGACAAAAAAGGCGAGATTGGCGAAGATTTCTCTAAGTGAAGTGTCGTGAAGTTGGATAGCTATTGGTGAGATTTCTGATAAAAAAAAAATTATATATGTGTGAAATGAAAGTGAATTGCAATATAAAAATATATATCTATATATATATATATACGCCCCTCGTCCACAAACCATGGACGATATTTATTGGTTGAAATTGTTGTGAAAATTGATTGATAGCGAATGGTTGTTTGGGATTGTTGGTGATTGATATTGGTTGATTGTGGTTGAAAAATACCCATTTGTGGTTGTGAAATATTTGGTTGAAACCACATAGGATTAGTTTGTGGAAATGAAATAAATATATACATGCCGCCTGCGTGCGAACTAGATGCATGATCCCCATTGTCAAAAACCGCGAGGTTTTAAGGTAGAGCGAGGAGCCGTACTAGGGACGGTCCCGGTTTAACTACCCTGCCGTTATGCTGCCGAAATTTTGAATAATATTCTTGTGTTTGAATTATTTTCATATGCTTAAACTATATTTATTCATTGTATAGAAAACATTCATGTGTTGAATTGATATTCATTCGTTGATTAGAAATTCATGTGTTGAATGGTATTCATATTTTGAAATAAATCGTTTGATAATAAAAATCACATTTTTATCTACGTATAGAAACTATAGAAAACATTCATGTGTTGAATTGATATTCATTCGTTGATTAGAAATTCATGTGTTGAATGGTATTCATATTTTGAAATAAATTGTTTGATAATAAAAATCACCTTTTATCGACTATATGAACTGTGTAAAATAATCTCGTTTTAAAAAGAAATTGTTTTAGGATAAAAATCCCATTTTTATCACCAACTTGAACTATATAGAAAAATAGTGTTTTGAAATGAATTGTTTTACAATAAAAATCACATTTTTATTGTATGCATAAATCGTTGAAGTGTGAAGTGTTAAAAATAGCCACTTGTTCTAAATAAACATATATGAGTTGAAATATTCATTAAATAGCTAATGAAATGATCTGCACCTATTTATGTAACATTAGAATGAATGGTGTTTTTAAACCAAATAGAAATCAAATATGAAGTCGAATAGAAAATGATAAATGATAAGAACCGTGTATATATGTACATACATATTCATTGAACAGGTTATAGCAAAGGGGCTAGAGAAGAGGAATAAAATTTTGTGCCCGACAAATAGGTACACATTTACTGCTTTGTTTGGGTGATGATTTTATGAGCCTGTTGGCTAGCCGCTTGGCTTTTTCTTTTTCTTTTTGAGATTAGAAGGACCGGGAACGCTATTTGCGATTTCCTGATGCTCCCGGTGCAGGGGAGGTTATGGCGAAATTTTCCAAAATTTTAAGGTGTTAGAAAAATATTTGAAGTGAAAACGATATGGAAATCATTGAATGAACTATATTTATATAAATATATAAATATAAATAAAATTAAAACGAAACGAAGCCGTGCAGTTCGTATTTTGAAACCATGATTTCAAACGACTAGTGCGGGAAATCCGACCATTGGATTTTCCCGAAACCTCAACCGTCGGGTTCGCCTTGGAAATATCTTTCCAACGGCACCAACCTTGTAAAAATCCAACGGTTGGATTGTCTGGAATGTTTAATTCAAATCTGAAGAAAAACATCGCCAGAAGCGATTATATTTATGTATATATAAATATAATTATATATTTAATCGAATAACGACGCTGCAGTTCGTATTTTGAAATCGAAAATTCAAACGATTGTACCGGGAGATCTGACCGTCGGATTTTCCCGAAACTGGAACCGTTGGATTCGTTTTGAAAAGACCTTTCTAATGATGTAAATTTTGTGAAGATCCAACGGTTAGATTTTCAGATATGTGTGAATCAAATCTGAAGAAAAACAGCGCCACGGCCGCTGTATGGCCCGAAGCGTCGTTTTGAATAAAATGGCTATTTTAAAATAAATAAAAATAGCGATAAATAGTTGTAAAATATCATAAGCGATATGGAATAGAAATAAACTGAATTTGTTCGATTTATGTGGCTTTTGATGGTTGAATGTGTTTGGTGTGAAAATTACATTAAAAGAACACAATTGGTGTTGTCGAATAATTTAACCATTGAAATAAATTGATTTGAAATTCTAAATATACGTGAATTATTTGAGAAGGCCGAGTTAATTCTCATTTCAAATAATTGATCGACGATTGAAAGTTGAAGATGAAGACGATGGTCGAAGACCGGAGATCTTCACCTCGTTTGGATGGTAACCGAGGTCCTGATTGGGAGGCATCCCGAAATATGGATAATGAGTGGTGATCGTCCAGACGTACGTGGTGGTCGAAGGGTTTGCGAGGTATTTAGTGCCTCCGGTTTCGTTCAGACCCAGAACGGACTTGTAAATGGACTGTGTGTCTGACATTGGATTTTATTCTGTGTTGATTGATCTCTATTAAATATACATCTGTTTGGCGGTGGAGAATTTATTCTTTTGCTTAACGCCCTTCTCTGAGACGCACGAGCTCAGAGGTTGTATATCGATGGACATCAGTCGCATGGCATGAATTGCCTGTGTGGCATGCTAAGATGCAGTGATCAGGACTTCTGTTGAAAAGCAAAGTCTTGTGGTGATGATCAAAGCACCGCCTGTGTGGCGTAGCTTTGTGTATAACGTATATTCGCGAGCCTCACACCCCGGTATGAACCTAAAACGGGAGAGGACATCAGGGAGGGCCTGCGTTTCTTTCTAGCTAGGGTGGTGTCAGTGACCTACCAGCCCTGACATTTATATACTTTTCACCTATGTGGTTGTTGCTGTTGTGAGGCGCCTCGGTTTGATCGGACGATCCGGGTCCGATGGAGTCATTCGTTGGCTCATTTACACCCCAAAGGATGGGGAAACGCAGTGTTCAGGAATTTTAATCCACATCGGTGGACCGGCCCTGACGATCCAAGGGTCACTCGAGCTCTGATCCTGAGGGGCGGGCTAGAGCGTCTCGAATTCGGTAAGGACTATCTTTTGCCTTGGTTCATGACGGAAATCCAATTCCCAAATACGACATCGTGCGGTTTTGATTGTATATATATATATGGCGACATGATATATGGTACCCATGCCGTCTATGATTGATAGTTATGATTTGAAATTATTTTGAAACATATAAACACTAGTCAATAATATCAAATGCCTTTGTTTTATTCGTATCAATCATATTTTGGCCATTATAAGGTAAAACTCTATCCTCCGGTTTGCGTTGCATTGTGTGATGAGAACTGAGTCTTATAATGGCTTCATTTTTGTTAAAAGCATAGCGATGTTTAAAAGAAAGATTTGTTTTAAAGCACTGGCAATCCAATGGAGTAAACCCGTTCCACGAAAGTGGCGTGCTCCTGTGATTAGCCATATTATATATGTGTTGAATAGATTTCTCATACCAGTCCCATGACTGACTCGTAGTTTGTTTCACTCTCAAACTCGGGTGCCCCCTTTTTCCACACGGGCAGCCTTGTATTCAGGTTAGCTGGTTCTTTCTGGATAGCTGGAGCTGAAGATGGATTCTATCATTTATTTCCTTTTATGCTATTCAGCTCCTATTGTACATATTTTGTTTATTTCCGCTGTAGACATTTATGTATAGCTGAACTGTATTTGTACTAAGTAAGATCCTGTATGCTGTGTAAATCGGATGATTACTTTTATCCAGTATATTTTGTTGTTCATATCTGGTGTATTTATTTAATTCAGTTTTACATTCTTAAAAAACAAAATTATATATGTGTGAAATGAAAGTGAATTGCAATATAAAAATATATATCTATATATATATATATACGCCACTCGTCCACAAACCATGGACGATATTTATTGGTTGAAATTGTTGTGAAAATTGATTGATAGCGAATGGTTGTTTAGGATTGTTGGTGATTGATATTGGTTGATTGTGGTTGAAAAATACCCATTTGTGGTTGTGAAATATTTGGTTGAAACCACATAGGATTAGTTTGTGGAAATGAAATAAATATATACATGCCGCCTGCGTGCGAACTAGATGCATGATCCCCATTGTCAAAAACCACGAGGTTTTAAGGTAGAGCGAGGAGCCGTACTAGGGACGGTCCCGGTTTAACTACCCTGCCGTTATGCTGCCGAAATTTTGAATAATATTCTTGTGTTTGAATTATTTTCATATGCTTAAACTATATTTATTCATTGTATAGAAAACATTCATGTGTTGAATTGATATTCATTCGTTGATTAGAAATTCATGTGTTGAATGGTATTCATATTTTGAAATAAATCGTTTGATAATAAAAATCACATTTTTATCTACATATAGAAACTATAGAAAACATTCATGTGTTGAATTGATATTCATTCGTTGATTAGAAATTCATGTGTTGAATGGTATTCATATTTTGAAATAAATTGTTTGATAATAAAAATCACCTTTTATCGACTATATGAACTATGTAAAATAATCTCGTTTTAAAAAGAAATTGTTTTAGGATAAAAATCCCATTTTTATCACCAACTTGAACTATATAGAAAAATAGTGTTTTGAAATGAATTGTTTTACAATAAAAATCACATTTTTATTGTATGCATAAATCGTTGAAGTGTGAAGTGTTAAAAATAGCCACTTGTTCTAAATAAACATATATGAGTTGAAATATTCATTAAATAGCTAATGAAATGATCTGCACCTATTTATGTAACATTAGAATGAATGGTGTTTTTAAACCAAATAGAAATCAAATATGAAGTCGAATAGAAAATGATAAATGATAAGAACCGTGTATATATGTACATACATATTCATTGAACAGGTTATAGCAAAGGGGCTAGAGAAGAGGAATAAAATTTTGTGCCCGACAAATAGGTACACATTTACTGCTTTGTTTGGGTGATGATTTTATGAGCCTGTTGGCTAGCCGCTTGGCTTTTTCTTTTTCTTTTTGAGATTAGAAGGACCGGGAACGCTATTTGCGATTTCCCGATGCTCCCGGTGCAGGGGAGGTTATGGCGAAATTTTCCAAAATTTTAAGGTGTTAGAAAAATATTTGAAGTGAAAACGATATGGAAATCATTGAATGAACTATATTTATATAAATATATAAATATAAATAAAATTAAAACGAAACGAAGCCGTGCAGTTCGTATTTTGAAACCATGATTTCAAACGACTAGTGCGGGAAATCCGACCATTGGATTTTCCCGAAACCTCAACCGTCGGGTTCGCCTTGGAAATATCTTTCCAACGGCACCAACCTTGTAAAAATCCAACGGTTGGATTGTCTGGAATGTTTAATTCAAATCTGAAGAAAAACATCGCCAGAAGCGATTATATTTATGTATATATAAATATAATTATATATTTAATCGAATAACGACGCTGCAATTCGTATTTTGAAATCGAAAATTCAAACGATTGTACCGGGAGATCCGACCGTCGGATTTTCCCGAAACTGGAACCATTGGATTCGTTTTGAAAAGACCTTTCTAATGATGTAAATTTTGTGAAGATCCAACGGTTAGATTTTCAGATATGTGTGAATCAAATCTGAAGAAAAACAGCGCCACGGCCGCTGTATGGCCCGAAGCGTCGTTTTGAATAAAATGGCTATTTTAAAATAAATAAAAAAATAGCGATAAATAGTTATAAAATATCATAAGCGATATGGAATAGAAATAAACTGAATTTGTTCGATTTATGTGGCTTTTGATGGTTGAATGTGTTTGGTGTGAAAATTACATTAAAAGAACACAATTGGTGTTGTCGAATAATTTAACCATTGAAATAAATTGATTTGAAATTCTAAATATACGTGAATTATTTGAGAAGGCCGAGTTAATTCTCATTTCAAATAATTGACCGACGATTGAAAGTCGAAGATGAAGACGATGGTCGAAGACCGGAGATCTTCACCTCGTTTGGATGGTAACCGAGGTCCTGATTGGGAGGCATCCCGAAATATGGATAATGAGTGGTGATCGTCCAGACGTACGTGGTGGTCGAAGGGTTTGCGAGGTATTTAGTGCCTCCGGTTTCGTTCAGACCCAGAACGGATTTGTAAATGGACTGTGTGTCTGACATTGGATTTTATTCTGTGTTGATTGATCTCTATTAAATATACATCTGTTTGGCGGCGGAGAATTTCTTCTTTTGCTTAACGCCCTTCTCTGAGACGCACGAGCTCAAAGGTTGTATATCGATGGACATCAGTCGCATGGCATGAATTGCCTGTGTGGCATGCTAAGATGCAGTGATCAGGACTTCTGTTGAAAAGCAAAGTCTTGTGGTGATGATCAAAGCACCGCCTGTGTGGCGTAGCTTTGTGTATAACGTGAATTCGCGAGCCTCACACCCCGGTATGAACCTAAAACGGGAGAGGACATCAGGGAGGGCCTGCGTTTCTTTCTAGCTAGGGTGGTGTCAGTGACCTACCAGCCCTGACAATTATATACTTTTCACCTATGTGGTTGTTACTGTTGCGAGGCGCCTCGGTTTGATCGAACGATCCGGGTCCGATGGAGTCATTCGTTGGCTCATTTACACCCCAAAGGGTAGGGAAACGCACTGTTCAGGAATTTTAATCCACATCGGTGGACCAGCCCTAACGATCCAAGGGTCACTCGAGCTCTGATCCTGAGGGGCGGGCTAGAGCGTCTCGAATTCGGTAAGGACTATCTTTTTCCTTGGTTCATGACGGAAATCCAATTCCCAAATACGACATCGTGCGGTTTTGATTGTATATATATATGGCGACATGATATATGGTACCCATGCCGTCTATGATTGATAGTTATGATTTGAAATTTTTTTGAAACATATAAACACTAGTCAATAATATCAAATGCCTTTGTTTTATTCGTATCAATCATATTTTGGCCATTATAAGGTAAAACTCTGTCCTCCGGTTTGCGTTGCATTGTGTGATGGGAACTGAGTCTTATAATAGCTTCATTTTTGTTAAAAGCATAGCGATGTTTAAAAGAAAGATTTGTTTTAAAGCACTGGCAATCTAATGGAGTAAACCCGTTCCACGAAAGTGGCGTGGTCCTGTGATTAGCCATATTATATATGTGTTGAATAGATTTCTCATACCAGTCCCATGACTGACTCGTAGTTTGTTTCACTCTCAAACTCGGGTGCCCCCTTTTTCCACACGGGCAGCCTTGTATTCAGGTTAGCTGGTTCTTTCTGGATAGCTGGAGCTGAAGATGGATTCTATCATTTATTTCCTTTTATGTTGTTCAACTCCTATTGTACATATTTTGTTTATTTCCGCTGTAGACATTTATGTATAGCTGAACTGTATTTGTACTAAGTAAGATCCTGTATGCTGTGTAACTCTGATGATTACTTTTATCCAGTATATTTTGTTGTTCATATCTGGTGTATTTATTTAATTCTGTTATGCTATTATATGTTTCTGTGTTATATTCCAAAGATAACCTTGTTTCCGTGAGAACGGGAAATCGGGTCGTCTCATCGTGGTAAATTGTAATAACCCGGAAATCTGGGCCAGTTTAAAATTTTTATTTTTGCAATTTTATCGAATTTTGATTATTTAAAATAGATTATTTTAAATAATATCGACGAGAAATTTATTTTGAATATAATTCAAACGTATATATTATACGCGTCGTCGTTAGAATATAAATATTTATATATAATTATAAAAGGAATTGAAAATGGCGCGGTAGTTCGATAATTCGATTTCAAACTTCAATTGAATGTACCGGGTGCAAAACAATCCGGATTTTAGTGAAACCAAAAACATTAGGATCTAATTGATATTATCTTTCCAACGAATCCGAAAAATCAAGATTTCATAGCGGGAATCAAAAGATATGTCCAGTTGAAAATTCTGAATAGTCGCTATGGAATTCAGGCCCTTAAAAATGGACATTTTGCAAACGACCTCGGATTTCGACGAAACCACTCTTGTTGGGTCCGTGATGTAAAGTTATTGCTAGGTTTCAAATTTCATAATTTTTCGAATCAATATGTGAGCGTGGCAAAGGAGTTTGACCAGTTTCAGTGGATTTTAATAGACTGGAAATTGGCCATTTTTCTAACGGTCTCAGAATTCGACGAAACTAGTTTTGTTAGGACCATATCGTCAATACGAAGCTAGAAAATATTTTTCGGGAATTTTTCTGGTTAGTATGTGACCCCGGTAATTTGAAATGTACGTTTAAAATTCAATATAGTGATTTAAATGTAAATTTAACGGAAACTGATTTAAACAGTCGAATCAGCCTACGATACATATCCCATTGTGTTCGGAATGGGGGTAATTAGCTATGGACGACAGGCGGTGGGCCTCGTTTCGAGGTCGTATGCAAAAGTCAACTAAATTGAAAATAAAATAAAATAAATATATCAGATCTTTCCTCTCCTCCCCTTAAATTCTGCTGCCCCCCCCCCCCTTCTCCTTCATTCGATTCAGAATAAAAAAAAAAGAGAGAAACGATGACAGAAGCCCCCCCCCCCCGTCATCGACGACGATGCCCACTCCTTCGCCACCGCGAACTCCAGACCCCGCCAACTTCGCAGCCGCCTCTAGGCTGAAGGGAGCCGGCGAGCTCGACACTGCGGAGGGGGAAGGCGCGCCTCGCGACGCCAGAGGAGGTAGCGTTCTCTGGTTGGGCCCACGGTGACCGTGGCGACGGAAATCGCCAACCCTAGGCTGGAGCAGTAACGAACGACGTCGGCAAGAAGGTGAACAAATCACTTTTATCAAATTTCAGTACTTTTTTTAAATATAAATACATTTTAATTTCAAATCCCTTTTTTTTATATATATATAATAACATGGTGAAATCAGTTTTAAAAATAAAAATGTGATTTTAATATCGAAATTGTTAAATATATATATATATATATATATATATATATATATATATGAGTTCGTATTTAAATAGAACATGAGTTTTAAAAATAAAATTAGAACTGATTTTGAGAAAGTAGAAATAGAATATTTGAAAATATAAAATACTTTGATTCAAAATAAAAATATGATTTTTATATGTTGAACTTCGAAATAAAAATATGATTTTTATATGTTGAACTTCGAAGTAAAAAGGTGAATTTAATATCGAAGTAAAAATATGATTTTTATATTTTTAAAGTAATAAAAATGTGATTTTTATATTTTTAAAGTATTAAAAATATAATATTTGCTATATAGAAGATGTAAAAATATGATTTTTGGTTAGGTAGAGAGTTAAAAATATAATTTTTACATGATAGGAATATTAAAAATATCATCTTTATATGTGTAGAAAAATAAAAATGAGATTTTTATAAAGATGAAATCTTTAAATTTGAAAAGGCGAAGTCTATGTTTTTATAAAGGCGAAATCTTTATTTTAGAAAAGGCGAAATCTTTATATGGAAAATAGCGTGATAAAAATATAATTTTTATCTATATAACGTAGTAGTAAAAATTCGATTTTTAAATGTAGGAAGCGATTATAAAAATATGATTTTTATTTTAAAGACATCAGCAAATATAAAAATGTGTCATTTTTATATATGCAGTGGCTACGGGCAACGAAGATGACGAAGATGCGATAGCGAGGAAGATTTCTATCAATGAAGTGCCGTGGAGCTAGGATAGCTATCGGTGAGAACTTCTCACCTTTCAATTTAAATTTTCTAGTTATATATATATACTAGGATGCAGACGGTGCTTAGTAGCACCCGACACAATCGTCCACAGACCATGAACTTGTTTGTTTGGTTGCATAAATTAGTTAGATGAATTGATTTTTTTGGTGAAATGAATGGATTGATTGATGTGTGAATGGCGTGGGCCTTCACTAGACCGGGGATAAGGCTAGGCCTCGTCCCGTTTCTAGTATCGTGCCGTTATGCCGCCGAAATTTTCTAAAATAAGTTAGAAAAATAAAAATATCATTTTATTGAATAAATGAACCGAATAGAATATTCATAGGTGGAATAAAATGTTTTATCGTTTAAAAATATAATTTTTAACGTGAAAGTGAATAAGTAAATATTTATAAACAAATCGGCCGATTTGTTTATATACACTGATTTGACTGACATTGATTGGGACGATAAATTTTACACATCGCCCAACTGCACAAATAAAATCTGTGTTTGATTGTTTGAAACCCCACACGGGTGTTAGGATGAAATATGAAGTTCACTCATCCTGATTGATTAAATATGTCGATCGATTGATTGACAGGCTGTTATAAGCGTTAGATATCAATATTTGATGCTTATACAGTGTAGTGCACTTTGGTTGATGGTTGATTATTTTTCAATGCTATTATATGTGTGTAATGTATGAAAATCCATATAATTAACTTTATATGGTAATTGATTGGGCCTCATTCCAATTTGAAAAATAAAGAATAATATAAAATAAAGGTTCATGTGTTGACAGTACTCATCCATTGAGATTGGTCATGTGTTGAACGAAATATTTTGAAAAAGAAATATTTGAAATAGAATATTTGAAATTAGAAATTTATGAAGCCGTGTTGATTAGATTGACGCCATTTTGACGTGATCGATATTTATATCGATTTTGAAAACGATTTCGAAATGAATTGAATTGAAAACGATTTCGAAATGAATTGAATTGAAAACGATTTCGAAATGAATTGAATTGAAAACGATTTCGAAATGAATTGAATTGAAAACGATTTCGAAATGAATTGAATTGAAAACGATTTCGAAATGAATTGAATTGAAAACGATTTCGAAATGAATTGAATTGAAAACGATTTCGAAATGAATTGAATTGAAAACGATTTCGAAATGAATTGAATTGAAAACGATTTCGAAATGAATTGAAAGCGAATTGAAATGAATTCAAATTGAATTGAAATTTGAATTGAATAGAAATGAATTTTAAAACGAATTTATAAAGAAGAATTCAATTTTGATTTGAATTGAAAAGGAAGTTGAAATTGCTTTTGAAACGAAATTAAAACTATTCATATAATTCGTTTTAAATAGAAATCGACGAAGTATATATTATATTTATTATATATATAATATAATGTCCTGAATAGAACGCGCCGCGCCGCGGCAGTTCGCGAATTTCGACCATTGATTTCAAACGGACATTACGGGAGATCCGACCGTCGGATTCTCCTAAAACCGGAAACGTTGGGTTCGTATCGAAAAGAGCTTTCTAACGAATATTAGAAATTTGAAATCTAACGGTTGGATTTGGAGTTACGTCCAAATCAAATTTGAAAAGGGTCGCTGTAAGTGCAGTTCGATGGCCATTGATGGAAATCGACTATACGGGCCTTGATAAAATTATTAAAAATAGTAATAATTTGTGCAAAATCATAAGAAATGATTTAGAAAGGATTGGGATGAAAAACTCCATATTTGAAAGGATAAAAATAGATTTTTATCGAAGTGAACTAGTTTTGAACTAGAATTATAATTCTATTTATTTTTAAATAAATAAATTGAATTTGAAAAGGGTTTTGAAAATAACCAAAATTTCCAATGATTGCATTGGAGTGGATTTGAATCGAAATTGTCTTCGGAATATTTCGATGTTGGAATTCGTGATTATACAGATGTTGTTATGGAAATTTGAAAGATATATATTTATATCGTTATTTCCAATACGACATTTGTTAGTCGTAGAATTTGATATTGAATATAAGCCGATATATTTTCTATTCAGAGCCTTGTATTGAATATCAAATGTGATTTGGGTTTGTCGTGAATGGTGTCTTCACTAACACTGTTCTTGAACCCAGTTGAGAAAAAAATTTAAATCTTTTTATATAGATTTAATGAAGTGTACCAATTAAACGATATTTAATTGGAATTGAATTGGTATTGATTTTTGGGTTTATCGTGAACAGTGTTTTAAATAACACTTGTTTTTAAACCCGATAATTAATGGAATGTGATTTTGGGTTTATCGTGAACCGTTTTTTAAATGACACTGATTCTTTAACCCAGTTAAAGATTAAAACTAAGTGGAGTTTTAATGAATCTTTAATTAGATTGAAATGATCGAAAATGGAGTATCACCAGTTTTGCTCCAGGCGATGGTTAAATCTTTAATTAGATTTGAACGTGAAATGGTAATTGAATTTACCGATAACACTGTGGTGTTAGATATGAAGTATTACCAGTTTTACTTCATGGGATGAATAGGTTGGGATTGGGAAATAAAATAAATGATTACTTCGGTGTGGTTCGCTAATCCCGACTAGTTTGAATTGATATTCAAAGGAGATTAAAGAATAAATTTAAAGAATTTATCTTGGATAAAATTAATGGGAACTTTTCCCAAAGTATAGGAATATTTGAATAAAAGAATATTCTGAATTGGAATGAGGCGTGTGTTGTGTTTGTGTAACACTTTTATAATATATACGCGAGTTATTCAGAAAGACCGGGTTTATCCCATTCTGAATAACTGATTCGACGTGGTGTCGAAGATGAAGACGGTGGTCGAAGACCAGAAGTCTTCACGTCGTTTGGGTAATTACTGATGATCTTGATTGGGCTGTACACCTAAGAAGATGGAAACAGTTAGTGATCGTCCAGACGTACTTGGAGATCGATGGATATGCGGGGTACTAGGTGCCTCCGGTTTCGTTCAGACCCAGAACGAACTTGTAAATGGACTGTGTGTCTGACATTGGATTTTAGTCCGTGTGATTGATCTCTATTAAATATATATCTGTTTGGCGGCGGAGAATTTATTCTATTGCTTAACGCCCTTCTCTGAGAAGTACGAGCTCAGGGGTTATATATTGATGGATATCAAACGCATGGAGTGAATTGCCTGTGTGGCATGCCTAAGTGGCAATTGATCGAGGCTTCTGTTGAAAAGCAAAGTCTTGTGGTTGATGATCAAAGCACGGCCTTTGTGGCGTAGCTTTGTGTAACGTTTACTTCACGTGTTTCACACCCGGTATGAACCAAAAACGGGAGAGGACGTCAGGGAGGGCATGCGTTTCTTTCTAGCTAAAAAGTGGCGTCAGTGGTTTTACATGCCCTGACGAGTTTGACTTATGTGGTTGTTGCTGTTGCGAGGCGCCTCGGATTGATCGGTCGTTCTCGAACCGATGGAGTCATTTAGTTGGCTCACTTACACCCCATAGGGTGGGGAGACGTAGTGTTCAGGCATAATAATCCACATCGGTGGACCGGCCCTGAGGATCCAGGGGGCAGTTGCGGCTGTTCCTCAGGGGCGGGCTAGAGCGTCTCGAATCGGTTGAGGACTATCTTTTGCCTCGGTTCATAGACGGAAATCGAATTTCCAAATACGTGACATTTGCGGATTTATTTGTAAACCTATATATGGCGACATGATATATGGTACCCATGCCGCCTATGATTGATACTTATGATTTGAAGTTGTTTTATACACTATGCACTTATTATAGTATCAAATGATTTGTTTTAAACGTATCAAGCATTCTTTGGCTGTTATAAGGGAAAACCCTATCCCCCGGCTTGCGTTGCATTGTGTGATAGGACTTGGGTCTTATAACAGCTTCATTTTTCTTTATTTAGCATTGCTCTGTTTGTTTTATGCACTGGTATTCTTGGGAGGAAACCCGTTCCGTGTTATACGGCGTGGTCCCTTGATTTACCTAACTTTTACAATAAAGAATAACAACTATTTTAGTTCTCACACCAGTCACATGACTGACCTGGAGTTTATTGTTTTAACCTAAACTCTGGGTGCCCTTATTTTGACACGGGCAGCTAGTAGTTTTGGTTTTGCAGATTTATATTCACAGGATCCTGGTTTACAGCTGGAACGATATCCGGAAAGCTTTGTATCCGTATATCTCTTCTAGTTGTGTATTGTATTATTTTCCGCTGCTATGTATTTAAATGTAATTTAAATCTCTGATATTTCTGTGTAATATTCATTTATACTCTGTATATTCTTGTAATCTGATGCATTGTTGTAATATACAATGAAATGTTCTTCTGTATGCGTTCAGTTGTGGCTTGTTCTCGAACTATCTGACACTTTCCTTTACGGGGAAGTTACGGGTTTTCACAGTTGGTATCAGAGCTTTGGTTTACAAAGCTAGAGAACAAGGCACATTAGAACTATACGAAAGAATTCATCAGAATTGGATTAATAATATCCAACGGGAATGACTCGTTAGAGATGGGATCAGTAGCATCCCAGAACGAGTGTGAAGAGTATATTTTTGAAAGTGAAAACAAATTTTTGTTTTGAAAATTTAAATCAATTATTCGTATTTGATTATCTATTTATATTGATGTGGACAATCCAGTATATATAGATTTTGCGTATACGTCTGATCCGCGTGTATTCGAAATTTTAATATACTGGATAGATATAGAATTACACTCAAATCGCCCGGAGATGATTCTAATGATGGAGCTCCATCATTAGAATTTATGTTCGAGCGACGAAAGTGAGATTTCTATATATTTCCTATCGACTGGTGTGAGAACCAAAATTAGATAGGGCTTATTGTTGTGAATTGGCATCAAAAACATGATTTTTGTATATGTATCAAAATTACCAATTTGAAACTCTAATCCACTAACTGATTGATGTTTGTGTTGTTTGTTTAATTGTTTGATAATTTTGAACCATTATGCCTAACTGAATCAAATATTGAACTATATTGAAAATTGGTCGCATTTTCTTGCATATACATGTATATCATTGAACAGGTCATAGCAAGGAGGCTAGAGCAGAGAATAAAATTTGTTTGCCCGACTAATAGGTACGTGTTTACTACATAATTTACTGTTTTGTTTGGGTGATGATGATTTTATGAGCCTATTGGCTAGCCGCTTGGCTTTTTCTTTTTCTTTTTGAGATCTGAAGGACCGGGGAAGCTATTTGAAATTCCCCGATGCTCCCGGTGCAGGGGAGGTTATGGCGAAATTTTTCGAAAATTTAGGGTGTTAGCCAAATTTGTGAAGAATTTGAAAATTCTCAGAAACTGAAAAGTTGGAGAATGGAAGCCAGATCGAACGTAGAGTTGATTAATCAAACCACTTTTGACTTTGTTCCTTTTCGGGGACGAAAAGTTTTAAGTGGGGGAGATTGTAATAACCCGGAAATATGGGCCAGTTTAAAATTTTTATTTTTGCAATTTTATCGAATTTTGATTATTTAAAATAGATTATTTTAAATAATATCGACGAGAAATTTATTTTGAATATAATTCGAACGTATATATTATACGCGTCGTCGTTAGAATATAAATATTTATATATAATTAGAAAAGGAATTGAAAATGGCGCGGTAGTTCGATAATTCGATTTCAAACTTCAATTGAATGTACCGGGTGCAAAACAATCCGGATTTTAGTGAAACCAAAAACATTAGGATCTAATTGATATTATCTTTCCAACGAATCTGAAAAATCAAGATTTCATAGCGGGAATCAAAAGATATGTCCAGTTGAAAATTCTGAATAGTCGCTATGGAATTCAGGCCCTTAAAAATGGACATTTTGCAAACGACCTCGGATTTCGACGAAACCACTCTTGTTGGGTCCGTGATGTAAAGTTATTGCTAGGTTTCAAATTTCATAATTTTTCGAATCAATATGTGAGTGTGGCAAAGGAAAACGCGTTTGACCAGTTTCAGTGGATTTTAATCGATTGGAAATTGGCCATTTTTTTAACGGTCTCAGAATTCGACGAAACTAGTTTTGTTAGGACCATAACGTCAATACGAAGCTAGAAAATATTTTTCGGGAATTTTTCTGGTTAGTATGTGACCCCGGTAATTTGAAATGTACGTTTAAAATTCAATATAGTGATTTAAATGTAAATTTAACGGAAACTGATTCAAACAGTCGAATCAGCCTGCGATACATATCCCATTGTGTTCAATGGGGGTAATTAGCTATGGACGACAGGCGGTGGGCCTCGTTTCGAGGTCGTATGCAAAAGTCAACTAAATTGAAAATAAAATAAAATAAAATAAAAAAAATATATCAGATCTTTCCTCTCCTCCCCTTAAATTCTGCTGCCCCCCCCTTCTCCTTCATTCGATTCAGAATAAAAAAAAAGAGAGAGAAACGATGACGGAAGCGCGCGCCCCCACCCCTCGTCATCGACGACGATGCCCACTCCTTCGCCACCGCGAACTCCAGACCCCGCCAACCTGCCGCCAACTTCGCAGCCGCCTCTAGGCTGAAGGGAGCCGGCGAGCTCGACACTGCGGAGGGGGAAGGCGTGCCTCGCGATGCCAGAGGAGGTAGCGTTCTCTGGTTGGGCCCACGGTGACCGTGGCGACGGAAATCGCCAACCCTAGGCTGGAGCAGTATCGAACGACGTCAGCAAGAAGGTGAACAAATCACTTTTATCAAATTTCAGTACTTTTTTTTTAAATATAAATACATTTTAATTTCAAATCCCTTTTTTTATATATATATAATAACATGGTGAAATCAGTTTTAAAAATAAAAATGTGATTTTAATATCGAAATTGTTAAAAATATATATATATATATGAGTTCGTATTTAAATAGAACATGAGTTTTAAAAATAAAATTAGAACTGATTTTGAGAAAGTAGAAATAGAATATTTGAAAATATAAAATACTTTGATTCGAAATAAAAATATGATTTTTATATGTTGAACTTCGAAATAAAAATATGATTTTTATATGTTGAACTTCGAAGTAAAAAGGTGATTTTTATATATTGAACATCGAAGTAAAAATATGATTTTTATATTTTTAAAGTAATAAAAATATGATTTTTATATTTTTAAAGTATTAAAAATATAATATTTGCTATATAGAAGATGTAAAAATATGATTTTTGGTTAGGTAGAGAGTTAAAAATATAATTTTTACATGATAGGAATATTAAAAATATCATCTTTATATGTGTAGAAAAATAAAAATGAGATTTTTATAAAGATGAAATCTTTAAATTTGAAAAGGCGAAGTCTATGTTTTTATAAAGGCGAAATCTTTATTTTAGAAAAGGCGAAATCTTTATATGGAAAATAGCGTGATAAAAATATAATTTTTATCTATATAACGTAGTAGTAAAAATTCGATTTTAAAATGTAGGAAGCGATTATAAAAATATGATTTTTATTTTAAAGACATCAGCAAATATAAAAATGTGTGATTTTTATATATGTAGTGGCTACGGGCAACGAAGATGACGAAGATGCGATAGCGAGGAAGATTTCTATCAATGAAGTGCCGTGGAGCTAGGATAGCTATCGGTGAGAACTTCTCACCTTTCAATTTAAATTTTCTACTTATATATATATACTAGGATGCAGACGGTGCTTAGTAGCACCCGACACAATCGTCCATAGACCATGGACTTGTTTGTTTGGTTGCATAAATTAGTTAGATGAATTGATTTGTTTGGTGAAATGAATGGATTGATTGATGTGTGAATGGCGTGGGCCTTCACTAGACCGGGGATAAGGCTAGGCCTCGTCCCGTTTCTAGTATCGTGCCGTTATGCCGCCGAAATTTTCTAAAATAAGTTAGAAAAATAAAAATATCATTTTATTGAATAAATGAACCGAATAGAATATTCATAGGTGGAATAAAATGTTTTATCGTTTAAAAATATAATTTTTAACGTGAAAGTGAATAAGTAAATATTTATAAACAAATCGGTTGATTTGTTTATATACACTGATTTGACTGACATTGATTGGGACGATAAATTTTACACATCGCCCAACTGCACAAATAAAATCTGTGTTTGATTGTTTGAAACCCCACACGGGTGTTAGGATGAAATATGAAGTTCACTCATCCTGATTGATTAAATATGTCGATCGATTGATTGACAGGCTGTTATAAGCGTTAGATATCTATATTTGATGCTTATACAGTGTAGTGCACTTTGGTTGATGGTTGATTATTTTTCAATGCTATTATATGTGTGTAATGTATGAAAATCCATATAATTAACTTTATATGGTAATTGATTGGGCCTCATTCCAATTTGAAAAATAAAGAATAATATAAAATAAAGGTTCATGTGTTGACAGTACTCATCCATTGAGATTGGTCATGTGTTGAACGAAATATTTTGAAAAAGAAATATTTGAAATAGAATATTTGAAATTAGAAATTTATGAAGCCGTGTTGATTAGATTGACGCCATTTTGACGTGATCGATATTTATATCGATTTTGAAAACGATTTCGAAATGAATTGAATTGAAAACGATTTCGGAATGAATTGAATTGAAAACGATTTCGAAATGAATTGAATTGAAAACGATTTCGAAATGAATTGAATTGAAAACGATTTCGAAATGAATTGAATTGAAAACGATTTCGAAATGAATTGAATTGAAAACGATTTCGAAATGAATTGAATTGAAAACGATTTCGAAATGAATTGAAATGAAAACGATTTCGAAATGAATTGAATTGAAAACGATTTCGAAATGAATTGAATTGAAAACGATTTCGAAATGAATTGAATTGAAAACGATTTCGAAATGAATTGAATTGAAAACGATTTCGAAATGAATTGAATTGAAAACGATTTCGAAATGAATTGAATTGAAAACGATTTCGAAATGAATTGAATTGAAAACGATTTCGAAATGAATTGAATTGAAAACGATTTCGAAATGAATGGAATTGAAAACGATTTCGAAATGAATTGGATTGAAAACGATTTCGAAATGAATTGAATTGAAAACGATTTCGAAATGAATTGAATTGAAAACGATTTCGAATTGAATTGAAAGCGAATTGAAATGAATTCAAATTGAATTGAAATTTGAATTGAATAGAAATGAATTTTAAAACGAATTTATAAAGAAGAATTCAATTTTGATTTGAATTGAAAAGGAAGTTGAAATTGCTTTTGAAACGAAATTAAAACTATTCATATAATTCGTTTTAAATAGAAATCGACGAAGTATATATTATATATATTATATATATAATATAATGGCCTGAATAGAACGCGCCGCGCCGCGGCAGTTCGCGAATTTCGACCATTGATTTCAAACGAACATTACGGGAGATCCGACCGTCGGATTCTCCTAAAACCGGAACCGTTGGGTTCGTATCGAAAAGAGCTTTCTAACGTATATTAGAAATTTGAAATCTAACGGTTGGATTTGGAGTTACGTCCAAATCAAATTTGAAAAGGGTCGCTGTAAGTGCAGTTCGATGGCCATTGATGGAAATTGACTATACGGGCCTTGATAAAATTATTAAAAATAGTAATAATTTGTGTAAAATCATAAGAAATGATTTAGAAAGGATTGGGATGAAAAACTCCATATTTGAAAGGATAAAAATAGATTTTTATCGAAGTGAACTAGTTTTGAACTAGAATTATAATTCTATTTATTTTTAAATAAATAAATTGAATTTGAAAAGGGTTTTGAAAATAACCAAAATTTCCAATGATTGCATTGGAGTGGATTTGAATCGAAATTGTCTTTGGAATATTTCGATGTTGGAATTCGTGATTATACAGATGTTGTTATGGAAATTTGAAAGATATATATTTATATCGTTATTTCCAATACGACATTTGTTAGTCGTAGAATTTGATATTGAATATAAGCCGATATATTTTCTATTCTGAGCCTTGTATTGAATATCAAATGTGATTTGGGTTTGTCGTGAATGGTGTCTTCACTAACACTGTTCTTGAACCCAGTTGAGAAAAAAAATTAAATCTTTTTATTTAGATTTAATGAAGTGTACCAATTAAACGATATTTAATTGGAATTGAATTGGTATTGATTTTTGGGTTTATCGTGAACAGTGTTTTAAATAACACTTGTTTTTTAACCCGATAATTAATGGAATGTGATTTTGGGTTTATCGTGAACCGTTTTTTAAATGACACTGATTCTTTAACCCAGTTAAAGATTAAAACTAAGTGGAGTTTTAATGAATCTTTAATTAGATTGAAATGATCGAAAATGGAGTATCACCAGTTTTGCTCCAGGCGATGGTTAAATCTTTAATTAGATTTGACCATGAAATGGTAATTGAATTTACCGATAACACTGTGGTGTTAGATATGAAGTATTACCAGTTTTACTTCATGGGATGAATAGGTTGGGATTGGGAAATAAAATAAATGATTACTTCGGTGTGGTTCGCTAATCCCGACTAGTTTGAATTGATATTCAAAGGAGATTAAAGAATAAATTTAAAGAATTTATCTTGGATAAAATTAATGGGAACTTTTCCCAAAGTATAGGAATATTTGAATAAAAGAATATTCTGAATTGGAATGAGGCGTGTGTTGTGTTTGTGTAACACTTTTATAATATATACGCGAGTTATTCAGAAAGACCGGGTTTATCCCATTTTGAATAACTGATTCGACGTGGTGTCGAAGATGAAGACGGTGGTCGAAGACCAGAAGTCTTCACGTCGTTTGGGTAATTACTGATGATCTTGATTGGGCTGTACACCCAAGAAGATGGAAACAGTTAGTGATCGTCCAGACGTACTTGGAGATCGATGGATATGCGGGGTACTAGGTGCCTCCGGTTTCGTTCAGACCCAGAACGAACTTGTAAATGGACTGTGTGTCTGACATTGGATTTTAGTCCGTGTGATTGATCTCTATTAAATATATATCTGTTTGGCGGCGGAGAATTTATTCTCTTGCTTAACGCCCTTCTCTGAGACGTACGAGCTCAGGGGTTATATATTGATGGATATCAAACGCGTGGAGTGAATTGCCTGTGTGGCATGCCTAAGTGGCAATTGATCGAGGCTTCTTTTGAAAAGCAAAGTCTTGTGGTTGATGATCAAAGCACGGCCTTTGTGGCGTAGCTTTGTGTAACGTTTACTTCGCGTGTTTCACACCCGGTATGAACCAAAAACGGGAGAGGACGTCAGGGAGGGCATGCGTTTCTTTCTAGCTAAAAAGTGGCGTCAGTGGTTTTACACGCCCTGACGAGTTTGACTTATGTGGTTGTTGCTGTTGCGAGGCGCCTCGGATTGATCGGTCGTTCTCGAACCGATGGAGTCATTTAGTTGGCTCACTTACACCCCATAGGGTGGGGAGACGTAGTGTTCAGGCATAATAATCCACATCGGTGGACCGACCCTGAGGATCCAAGGGGCAGTTGCGGCTGTTCCTGAGGGGCGGGCTAGAGCGTCTCGAATCGGTTGAGGACAATCTTTTGCCTCGGTTCATAGACGGAAATCCAATTTCCAAATACGTGACATTTGCGGATTTATTTGTAAACCTATATATGGCGACATGATATATGGTACCCATGCCGCCTATGATTGATACTTATGATTTGAAGTTGTTTTATACACTATGCACTTATTATAGTATCAAATGATTTGTTTTAAACGTATCAAGCATTCTTTGGCTGTTATAAGGGAAAACCCTATCCCCCGGCTTGCGTTGCATTGTGTGATAGGACCTGGGTCTTATAAAAGCTTCATTTTTCTTTATTTAGCATTGCGCTGTTTGTTTTATGCACTAGTATTCTTGGGAGGAAACCCGTTCCGTGTTATACGGCGTGGTCCCTTGATTTACCTAACTTTTAAAATAAAGAATAACAACTATTTTAGTTCTCACACCAGTCACATGACTGACCTGGAGTTTATTGTTTTAACCTAAACTCTGGGTGCCCTTATTTTGACACGGGCAGCTAGTAGTTTTGGTTTTGCAGATTTATATTCACAGGATCCTGGTTTACAGCTGGAACGATATCCGAAAAGCTTTGTATCTGTATATCTCTTCTAGTTGTGTATTGTATTATTTTCCGCTGCTATGTATTTAAATGTAATTTAAATCTCT